>OZ037926.1:138890-738890 GCA_964035575.1 Rhynchopus sp. YZ270_cl-10 | reverse complement strand
TCATGATTCGAACACAGTACATAGGTAGGGACATATTCTGCGCAAGAATTACCCTCACTAGGCATCAAGCACCATACACCCACAGGTTAACCCCCATTCCCCTACGTGACGTCCTCTGTATGGCAGATGTGAGGCGGCAAGGGCAGGCGATTGCAGCAGTGCTGACGATCCTTGCGCGGAAAGGCGACATGGCGGCAGCGAACCCGGGCCGTGCAAGCTTTGTGCAGGGTATAGACAAGCATGTGCGTGTCAAGGACATGGTGTCTGTTTGGCTGAGGTGGGCAACCCATGTGGAGGCTGTGGCCACCGTTGCAGCAATGTATGTTCTCTTTCAAGGTTTTCATCACTCCAGTAGTATCTGGGCGGAGAGCCCTCTGTTTTGTGGTAAAAATAGAGAAAAAGTTGTTTCCATTTTTAAGCAGTGGCCGGTTGCGTAATGTGAGACTTTATTTATTTGTGCTTTTTCAGATACATCGACCGTGCCTGTACGAACACTGGTGCGCAGTTGTGCTCAGCGAATGTGAATGGGTACCTTCTCGCAGCATTGGTGCTCGCAACCAAGTGGTGCGACGACAGAGCCACGCGCTCGTCTGCACAGCAACGTTACGCCTTCGTCTTTGGCGTCCCAATCAAGACAATCAACGCAATGGAGCGGGACCTGCTGGCAGACCTAAGGTATATTCGACCCCAGTTTTTCTTTTGGGTAAAACCAAAAGTGCTTTGTTCAAACATTTCAAAAAAAAATGTCTTGTAGTCGGGAAAGCTTGCTAGACATGGCACTGTACCAGCATCCGCCCTGAGGCATCTGAACATTAACAATTTTACCCTTTTTTTTTCCGAGGTAAAATGAGCACAGAAATATCATCTGACCAACCTTTTAAATATTTTATCTGGATCGGCGTACTCACATTTCATTTCTAAAATAACACCAACTTACCACCCCCCCCCCCCCCCCCCACAGATGGGAGCTCCACGTGGACAGTGCAACTTATGACGCGTACATGAGTGGGTTTGAGGCCCTGCTCAAGAAGCGTGGGGGTGGGGGCACTGCCCTTAACGATAAACCCACGTCTGCTGTGGACTGCACCTGGGGGGGGAGGTGATGTGAGGAGAAGGCCAGCAGGGTAGAGTGCGACTTCGTCTGGTTGTTTCAATGCAAAAAACGTCGCACACAACGCACCGTGCGTTTTGTGGAGATGAAGGAAGGCTGCTGTGCCCCCGTGTTTTCTCAGAAATCTATCCTATTTTGGTTTTATTTTGGTAGCGTGTAAGCACAGGCTTATAATCATACCAAACCCTCCCCCCCTTTATAGTTTGAAATTAATGTATGAGTCCTTGTAAGACCGATCATTCAAGTCAAAAAAAATGTTGCTTTTAAAAAAAAGGTAAAATAGATTGTAATTGTCCCCGAGGATGAGGAGGAGGAGGGGGTGACAATAGCCTCATGGTATGTACAGTTTGTTCGTGTTTGTGCATATTAACGCTGATGATGCTCCTTTCATAAAATGGGAGGCTTTTTTGATTGCTCTTTTTTCTTTCAGTGTCTGCGCCCATAGAGGTGTTCGGGTGTGCTGTCGACTGTGTTTGCGTATCAAATTATTTTGGCAAAAAAAAATAAATATGAAATAGAAACGACGGAAGGTAGCTACATAGTTGGTTTGCAGATTGGTCAGTGTATGCTCTTGATTGAAAAACAGAGCTTGTGGGAGAGAACAACAGAAAAAAACTAATACAACCAAGTTTTCAAAAAAAAAAAAAATACGAAATCCCTTTTCTTGACCAATCACAACCCGAAGTCCGTTTCTATTTTCACCCGCGCTTTTTTTTAAAAGGTGAACAGAGATGCTTAAGTTCATCTTACATTACCTTTTCTCTCTTTTTTTGAAATACCGCCCTTGTATTGTGTTTGCGCTTTCCTTTTATTCGCGTATTTTTCTCTTTGCACTATCCACTTTTTTTCTGTTGGAAACTTAGGTTCTTTTTTTGGGGGAAAGTTTGTCGAATATCGACAAACTTAAACAAAAAATTAGAAAATTTTCAAAAAGAAGATTTCTGACAAAAAAAAATCCTGCACCTTCCAAGGGCTCTCTGTACCTTAAGATTTTTATCAATATCAAAGAAAAAAGAAAGGGGAATCATTGCAATTTACATTGCATTGTTCGGGGAGCGTTTGTATTCTTTTTTTAGTTCATGCGGATGCATGACGTTTGCAAAAAAAAATTATAACTTTCCATTTGGAAGGATCCTTGTAAACACCCCAGACGCGCCTGGTGTTTTGATGATGATGGTGTCATCCTCACACGTGGTGCCATCCTCATAATTAGTTCGCTAGTCGGCTAAATGTGGGGGTGGGTCACGTCAACAAGCTTACCTCGAATGCAAACACCCTACCTTCAAAGGGGCTGACGGCATCGACATACACCGACAAATGGAAGGCAACTCCAGTGATGCGTCCACGAAGAACCAGCGGAGAATCAATGCCTGCGTTCGCCGATGAACGTGAGGTGTTTGTACCTTCAATTTTTTTTTCTTTTTTCCTTCTGCAGTTGTCATCGTGTTTCTACGCGGACATATCTTGACTTTCCCTTTCTTGTTTTTCTTTTTTGTGACCACAGCTTTGGTTCAATCTCACCAACCTCTAACTTTTTTTTATAAAAGATCTCTCTGTACACTTCGAGGTACAATTCATCTTTTCTAGCGCAAATTTTTCTGTCAGTGTTTTTGAATGATTTTGTATTGCAATTATTTTTGCCTCCACTTTTTGTTGCGTATGCACAGTTCTCAGTGCTTGCGGTACAATGGGGGGAGGGTTGTATTTATCTGGGACTGACATCGTATGTGGGTCAGTCAGAGGTGCGCAGAAAACATGGTGCTTTTTTTGACTGAGAGTAGAACATACAGAGTATAATGCGCTTGGAATTTTTTGCACAATTGGTGCTTTCGGAAGTCGGTCAACGACCTGTCGGCGACCTGTCAATATCAGGGGGTGTGTGTATAGAGTCCCTGTGTCAGCGACCTGCCAATATCGACCCCTCCCGGAGCACCAACAACGGTTTTTTGTTTGCACTTTCAACTTCTCTCTTTTTATTGCTGTTTCTTCGCAACCGATAATTTTGCACTACAAAAATAAGAGGGCATTAGATGTCTTCACAGGTTTTGCATTGTTTTCCTATCCCTATTTGTATTGATCCCGCTTCTCCCGCTTTTCCTTTTTCCTTATCTTATTTTTGGTTTTACAGAAAACAGAAGATGACCCCCTTGCTATGTGTTTCCACACAAAAAGACATTTTGAGGCTTACAGAATCTTCTGAAAGCGCGAGAGGGTGCATATGTTGTATTGAAGCGAACACATCTTATGATTTTGCTCGGCCGTCGTGCTCTTTTTCAAGAATAATATCCTCGCCCTCCCCCCTGTCTCCCTTGTTTCCACGACGGGACCCAGTGACAAATGACAAGTGAAAATGACAAGTAAATGACAAGTAAATAGCCTATATCCCCATAGAAAGTCACTTGTCATGACAAGTGAAATGAGTGATTTCACTTGTCACTTGTCACTGGGTCCCGTCGTGTCTGCTCAAGGATCAGAGGGGTGGTGTCAGACATACCCCTCTCCCCGTGTGTGTGTGTATACCATTGTGTAGTGCTTCACACTTTGCTTAACCCAAATACTCCCCCCCGTGTGTGTCGTGAACAAAGGACAACGCATTCCTTGGTCTTCGCGCGCCACCTACATACCCACAGAAGAGAGGGTGTTTTGTTGTTTTACGATTAGTCAAAAAAATTGTAAATTATCCCAATTAGTTTTCAAAAATTTATTGATGTCAATCTCTGTTTTTTTAGGACCTTTTTTAAAAAAATAATGAATAGAGAGAGGCAGAGAATCGGTGCCCTGCATCCGCTGATTGCTCGGTAAGGTGTTTGCGATTTAAACTCCTCTTATCATTTCTCCCCCATTTTTTGGTGACTATGGTGGGACCTGATGCGATGATTTGCATTCCATTTCAGCCACCCCCACTAAACACCATTCCTTGGCTCCTAAGCACCTTAATAGGGCTTCTTTTTACCCCCTTTTTTGCCTCCCCCGCACCCAGCGTGAATCCGGGCGGGAGAAATGGCATCAACTGGGAGCATTTCCCAGGACCACTCTTGATCAGTAGATGAGAAGCCGCCCTGCATCAGCAGGGTACATGAGCCAAAGGATAGTTGTAAAGCAAAAAAGAAAAAACCCCCCCTGCCCCCCCTGCTATCCCACACCCCCCCTTCTGCCCTGATTCAAGAAAAAAAAAAAGTCGTCCTTTCCAATTTTCTCACAACACTACACTAAATTAAGCACCGTCACTGAATACCTCGCCCACACCAGCTCCCAACTCGCCCTGATGTGTTCACATTACACTGTTTTCTTCCGCGATATTCATTTTTTAGAACCATTTTTTCCAACACCTTTCCCCCCACAAATCCACCAACAGACCCCACCCTATACACTAACACTCTTCTTCTTCTTCTCCCCCTTTTCCCCCCCTTTTTTCCCTCTTTCCTCTCTTATACAATGTCAGACCTTCCCCCTACTATGGGAATCCACCCTAACCTTGCTCAAAGCATGCCGCCCTTAGCTAAGGTACCTGTCTTTTTGTCGTGGATTGCCGATCACACGAAGAGCAATGGGAAGAGGCAGAGAAGGCTGCTCTGCTTTGCGAAGATGAAGCGCGACATATTCCTGTTTATTGCCAGCATAGACGGGAAGACCATGGGGGACATACAGAGGGTGGTGAAGGTTAGTGATATCATAGCGTTGCAGTATAACAGCAAAAACGAGGTGCTTTTTACGACCAAGGTGCAGGGAGAGCCGTTGTACCATTTGGTGCTGTCGAACGACCCTCGAAACCAGCCGCAAGGGAACAGCGCTGAGGATCTGCAACGCATCCTCCGGCAGCTTGTCGAACACACCGGGGGGAGCATCAAAATAACACAGCGTGACGGCAACGCGCCGCTCTATAACAAATCCTCTGACCTCGCGAAGGGGAGTGGGTACATGCTTCCTGCAGAGAAACGCGCGGTGTGGGAAAAGCAACGGGCCGCAGAGCGGGCGCGCAACCCGACACCAATACAGGCTCCTTCGCCACACCCTGCCTCTGCACCTCCGCAGTCCGTTGGGAAAGAGGAGCCGGCTCTTCCGCCGGCTGCGCAACCACAGCAACAACAACAACAACAACAACAACAAGCCTCACAACAGCCCCCCACAGATCTCTCTGGGGGCGGGGGATATCAACAACCACAACAGCTCCAGCAACAGCAGCAACTCCAGCAGCAGCAGCAGCAGGCACGCCCCCAAAGCAATGGAGTGACTTATCCTGGAGGGCAGGGGCAGGGGGGTGCGCTACCGATGCAGAATGTGTCCTCCCCGGGGCGGTATAACATTGACAGCAGTCCGGGTGCGTACGGGAGTCCGCAGCAGCAGCAGCAGCAGTATCATGGCTCCCCAGGGTTCTCCCCGCAGGGTGGGTTTGCGGGTGCGCAAGGGGGAGGGGGAGGAGGAGGAGGGGGGCAGCAGCCAGGGAGCCCAGCGATGAGCGGGTTCTCTCCAGGAGGGCGTACCCGGCAGGCGGCGAACCTCCCAATCACGGTGACGGTGGAGGTTTTGTGAAGTGGGGAAAAACCCCCGGGGGATGCAGAGATGCAGGGATCACGCAAAAAAAAAACCTCCATCTCAAAATTGCGTAGCGATACATTCAATGGTGAATGATGTCGCTCTGACTGAGAAATGGCCTCCTGACACTCAGCTATATGAGGGGTCAGTCAGTCCCGTCATAAATCACCCCTTTCACCTGGTGGCATGTTTGGAGTTTAAAAAAAAACCTCCAAAAAAATATCTCAACTTGCCTAGGGAGTGATACATTCAATGGTGTGATCTCCCCAACGTATGGTTCTTACACCTCGCAAGCGTGCTTCCGACGCCACATACCCAAAAACTCGGTTTTTTGGGTGGAAACTCCGGTCTCTGATTCTCGACTAACACTGCCCTGGACGCGTCTACAATGAAGTACCAACTTGGAACTGTTACGAGAGGAATCCACTGGGCGAGCCGATGTGACTTTGAGTGTCAAATGGAGCGTATGTTGAAGGATTGCAAAAGGGGAGGAAGGATGTGATTTCACTGCAATGTTTTTGGTGTAGTTTTCTTCTACTTTCTTTGTTTGAAGGTCGGGGGTTTTTGGGGTGCTTGTGGATGTCTAGCCCCTTCATTCGCGGTTGTTATGGGGAGTTTATAAAAGCAGTGGGTATTTCTTTAAGGTGACTAAGCACGAGAGGCTTAGGATCATCTTATAAACTTTTCTTTCTTTTGTTGCAGTGTGCCTGTACCAGAAAGGTGTTTGTATGTTGTTCAACCTCGCTTTGTGACGGCTGCTCTTTTCAAAAAAAAAAATAAGTGTCACTTAACCGTGATATAGTTTTTGTGGGAGAAGTATTGGGGGAGCTCCCAATTAGCTTCTTTGTGTGTGGAAGTACCTGCGTACCAAATTTTCTTTTTTTTTGTAACGTTTTCAAGACGTGATTCCTTTTTTGTATGTGGTAAAATTACTATATTTTTTTTTCGTGCGTGACTGCACGGTTGGGGTCCACCCCGGTGCACGGTCATGTATCAAAGGTACACTGTCATGAGGGAGGGGCTATGTATTTCAAGTCAATTTTTGTATGTAATGTTTCTCAGATTTTTGTTTTTTGTTTTTTTTTTTCTGGACAGAGATAATAGAGGGAGGAGGAAAGACAGACAGAGGGAGGGAGACAAGAGGTGATAGGGTAAAACGTTTGTTAACCCCTTCTGCTTCTTGCTGATGTCTTCTTTTCCCCCTCCCCCTTTGCGCCTCCCTATTTTTTTAAATAAGGTGACTGAGCACGAGAGGCTTGCGTTCATCTTATAGTAGCGTGATTGAATGGGCTGAAGTGTGCTGAGCACAGATCATGTAATAGCCTTATGGTGTCATGTGCTGGTGTGTATCACCCCTTTTGTTAGATGTGTATGCACGATAAGCACACTCATCTTACAGAGAGTTTCCCTTTCTTTTTAGTCCTTAATCACACCATTGCTGTGGGTAATGTATCATTGACAACTTCAATACAGAGCGAGGACCTAGCAGTATGGATTGGAGGGTAGGTGTGTGGGGGTGTGCAGCACGCAGCTGTTCCCTTCCACACATCTTTCCCCGATTTTTTCCCCCCCTTTTTTTCATGTCAGATGTAAACCACGAAATGGATGTAGGACTGCATGGGTCCACCCCCGGTACAGCCGGTCATTGAACCAAGGTAAACTGTTTTACACTGTTCACGAGAGGGATTGGTATTTTTTTTCAAATCCCCTTTTTTTTCCATGCACAGTCTCATAGTACAGTTGGTTCTCTTCACAAGACCCCCTTAACGTCTTTGTTGAGAGCTTTTGCGATGGCTTGGCATCGTACGTGGGTCGGTCGGAGGGTGTCTTACATCAACACCTGCCATTTTTATTTATTGCGGCGAAGCACCAGGGCGTTCGCTATCGCCATCGTTTTTTCCTGATCGTGGCGAAATGCCAAAAACCCCGAAATTTTCGTTTTTTTACTAGTGCTTAAAATAGGTCAAAAAAAAATTTCCCGCCGGAGAGAAGTTAGTTCGTGGGGTGAATCCCTGGTACTGAATGGTCAAAAAAAATTTGCGATTTGCGCGTGATCCCTTCCCCAGCACAAGTGATATTACAGCTGAACTTTCCTGATACTAAAACCAGCAAAACGATGGAGAATTTCATCAATCCCCCCTCACTGAGGGTCTCTTTGTGTTGTTTAATCAAACAGATGTACAAGAGAGAGGCATCTGTCATATGAGACTTCATCCTTATTTTGATTATTTTCAACTCTCTGCCGTTGAAAGTAGAGTTGACACGAGCAGTGACACCTTCTATAACAGGGGGTACGGTACACCTTCAGCAGACTGCAGGATTGAGGAGCGAGCGGGAGTGCTGGGGAAACTTCCTCTCACGGCAGGCGGGTTTGCGGATGATTTTGAGTACAGTGGACACCCCTCTGCGACCCCCCCTCCGGGGGGGTCTACAGGGTGGTGGGGAGAAATCTCTCTCTCTCTCTTTTTTTTTTTTTCCCCCCCCCTTTTTTTATTTATTTATTTATTTATACAGGGTTTCGCCCCGGTGGGGCGAAGCCCTGGGGCGAAATAAAATGTCATTTTTTCAGGAAAAGATTTTTTTAACGAAAAAAAATATTTTTCGCCCCGGAGCGAACGCCCTGCGAAGCACCAATAGTTGTCCTAATGGTTTTTCAGCCCGGTCTGTCTCTCATAACAACTTCCTCTTTTTTAAGACGTGATTTCAAGCCGCTAAGCAACGCGATCTTAGGCTTTCACTTCCCTGCATTTAATGTTTTTTTTTCTAGAGGGGATCCTGTCACGAGAGGGCTTTTTGTATTTGAATACATTTTTTCTTATATTTCTAGTTTTCTGTTATTTTGTTAGTACGGCTTTAAGTGGGAGCGTTTCCGAGGACCGTTTCCTCAGCACTTCTCTATTCTGGAGAGGATTGTTATCATAACCACAACAAACATTTAAAAAAAAAGCAAGGGTACTTTTTTAGCACCCTCTGTACCTTCTTTTCATTAGAAAAATAATGTATATTGGTGTTCCCGAAAGGGCCCATATTGACAGGTCCTTGACATGTCCCCGACAGTGGGGGGTGTGTTAAAATGACACACCCCCCCTATATTGACAGGTCCTTGACATGTCCTCGACAGGTGTTCGGTAACACCATATATGAAACAATCTATGCTGGAGTTTGCAAAGGAAGATGGTTCTCTTGCCCCCCCCACATAGCCCTAGAAATTTACTTCAGTGTTCTGCTTCATACACCAAAAAAGGTTACACACTGCCACCTTTGTATCTCAAAGTCATCCCTTTTTATGATGACTTAAGCAATGAGAGGCTTAGGTTCATCTTATACACTTTTCATTATTATTTTTTTGTCTGAAAGATGTTTTAGTATCGTTTTGTGCACCCCCCATTTCCCTCCCCCTCTCACGGCATCTTTCAAGGTTTCTATTACAATGTTTTTTGTCAGTTTCAATTTGTTGGTTTTTTTCTTCTTTGTGTGTGAACCTCAAAACCTACCCCCTTTTTTGTTGCTGTACACACATCATGTGGACGCAAACCAGTCTTTGCACTCCTTTTTTTTTGTTTCATATATCATACTATGCATACGGGCCGAGTCGGGCCGACTCAGCCTGAGTTTTGGCTGAGTCCAGGCTGAGTGAGTCAGTCCAGACTCAGCTTCGACTCAGCCTGGAGTATTTATTTATGTCACCTCATGAAATGAAGGAGGAAATAGAAACAACGCACTTTGAACACGGGGTTTGGTGTGTGCGTTTCACCACAACCTCTCCCCATGGGGTTTTATCGTGTGATGAGTGTTAAGTTTCTATTTTTCGGGAGTATTTTTCTGCCCGACTCGGGGCCGTATGCATAGTATGATATACCTTCTCTTCACTAGAATAGAAAGTATATGAAATAATTTGTTTCTGTATGTAAAAAAAAAAGCACCCTCAGGGAGAGAATCTGCATGAAAAAAAAAACACCTCCCCTCCCTCCCCTCCTCCTCCAAGAAGTGACACCCTCTGTGGTTCCACAAGAAACGCAGAAAAAAATACCAGGTTTTTTTTTTATTCACCAATTTTTCTTTCTCCCTCTCTCTCTCCCTCTCCCCCTATCACTATCACCAACTCCAGTACAAAAACTTCCTCCACTCTTTTATCGATATCTTTTTCTCTTTCTCATCATTTCTCCCAAAAAAAAAAAACAATGCAAAATACGTAGTATATCTTCTCCTTTTCCTCTTTATTTTCTTCCTTCTCTGATAATGACTCGTAATATAAGTATTGCATTAAGGGAGAAATGGCTTCTCCAAAAGGAGCCTGTTGTGCGCCGTCAACGCATTCAGGATACCCGCGGGGCTGCACGCAGTGATGTGTGTGTCGACCTAGGGGATAGTGGCTGTGTACGTCTCCGATTCCTTTCGGGAATGCGTCAGCTTTATCACTCTAATGCACGTCTTCTTGAAGCAGCGGAAGGTGTCGGGCAAAGCGTGCTTCCTACTAAGGGTGGTTCACTTCTTCGGCAGGTTGCGTGTGAAATCAAGGAAGGGTGGGATGCGTGGTTGAACGATATTAATATAGAAATCACCGAGTTGTCCTCAGAGGAAGCTACGTTGTTGACAACGACAGAGCAGACTGTGGAGACAAGGAGGCATAAGAGGCAGCTGTCGCAGAAGTTGGGGAAGTTGCGAAGGCTGTACGGCGAAGGGCAGCTGTCCATGGCGAGATTGGAGGCGGTGATGACGAAGTTGCCGACAATCAATGTGGTGCGGGCAGAGAATTTAACGTTAAAGGCAGAGGTGGACGCGGTGTTTGGATGTGAAAGGATCGATCACCGTCCGTTATCAAGGCAGTTTCCGGGGATGTCTCTTGCGGAGATTGAGTTGAAGATTACTTCCTTAGAGTTAGATGAAGCGCAAATGTCACATAAACCCGCAAAATCTCGTTCCAAAGGAAACGAAGTAAAGACGTCCGGTGAAGGAGGCAGTACCCCCTTTGAAGGCAATACCTGTGAAACAGCGTGCACAAAGTTTCTTGTCGCGCGCAAGCCGGAGCGCACCAAAGTGATTCAGTCCGCACAACGCTACCTGCAGCGAAGGATGCAGCAAACCGGGGTTGTTCCGTCACTCTCTTTGGACGACAGTTCGGTTGATCCTGATAAAAAACGTGCATTTGAACTAAGCGGAAGTTTCTGGGGTATTGATCGTGGGAAGGAATGATGCAGATGAGTTTGGAAGAAGGGGGTTTTTTTTCTACGAAGCTTGCTTTAAAGGAGAAATAGTATTCGGCACGGTCGCTAAATCATCCCTCAAACAGGAGGATTGTGTTCAATCAAACGAAAACAACTTTACCTACCCGATCCTACTATTTTCAATAATGGTCGAGGAAAATTCCTTGCAAGGAATGTTGGAGGAAAGAACGTTAGGGAAGAGATGGTGTTGGTGTTCAGCGCTTGTACGCGACGGTGAAGTAACGACGTTACATGTGGTATTAGATGCAACTTTTGTTGCATGTAACTTACTTCACCGTCGTGTAGCGAGAGGGAGGGAGGGGGGTCCTTATGGGTCCTCCGAAGGAGAACTGGAGGAGCGGAAAGGGGTGTGGGAGGAGCAGATCCTGTTTACATGGGAACTGTTTTATTATTTTTTGAGGGGGGTTTTTTTTTTGTGGTGTTTTCGTGGTCGAAAAGCGAAAGGGATGTACTATTTTTTTTGTTATTTGGCTAAAAATACTGCGAGTCACATTTGTGCACACAGAGTGTCTTAAAGCATACACTAGTGAAAGAGAAGTTGTTCTTTGTAAATACAATGGGTGACACACTGACAAAGCCGATTACCGAAAAGCACAGCACCATCTTGGAGAATGAGCTGCTGACGGTCGGGGCGACAGGGATGCAGGTATGTTTGGAAGGGAGCAGTGGAGAAGGGGAGTGGTGTGGTGGGGTGGGAGGGACGTGACCACATGGTCACAGCCCCACATAACAACATCACAACATCACAACACAACACAGGGATGGAGAAAGGGGATGGAGGATGCACATGCTACCATCTTGAGACTTGATGGATGTGAAGCAGGGTCGTGTTCGTTTTTTGGTGTTTACGATGGGCATTGTGGGCAAGCGTATGTGTTCTGCACCCAACTTCCTTTTGCTGTGACAACAACAGGCATGACAAGGATCGTCATCCTGATTCATCTTTCAGTATTTCTCTTCAGGTGACTGAGCACGAGAGGATTGGGTCAACCTAAAGAATTATAAACTTTTCATTTTGTGATGGGTGTTGTTGCTTGTGCCGTGTCCACACCATCCACAACAGGACGGCAAAGTTTGCTGGAGAATATCTGCATCAAACGCTAGCAGAAACAGAAGGGTTCAAAAAAGGGAGATGGCAGGAAGCAATGAAAACAGCGTTTCTCGAGACAGACGTTGCACTGCTGAAAAGCGGAACAGACTCAAGTGGCTGCACAGCTGTGACGCTCGTCATCACCCCTGACGGCAAGCTTGTCTGCGGGAACGCAGGTGACAGCCGATGTGTGCTGAGCCGTGGTGGCAAGGCTGTGCCGCTTTCGTTTGACCACAAGCCCACAAACGAAGAGGAGACACGACGCATCATGGCGGCTGGAGGCACTGTTTCGGGAGGACGTGTCCAGGGCAACCTTGCGCTGAGCAGGGCCATTGGCGACTTTGAGTTCAAACAAGGCACCCACCTGACACCTGAGCAGCAGATGGTGACGGCAGACCCTGAAGTGACCATCACACAGCTTGTTCCTGAGGATGAGTTTATTGTGCTTGCGTGCGACGGGATCTGGGATGTGATGACGAACGAGGAGGTGGTTGACTTTGTCTCGCAGAGGCTTCCGCATGCAGACATCGCGAAGGTGTGCGAGGACACCTGCGATAGGTATGGCCTTGCCACGTCACATCACACACCACACATCATATCACACCACCCTACCCCATCACATCCACCACACCACAGATGCTTGGCACCGTCCTCCCCTGGCCTCGGCTGCGACAACATGACCATGATGATTTTGAAGCTCAAAGACAGACTCCGAGGTAGCACCTCACAGTCCGCACAGCCCAATGCAACGTCTCTGGAATAGACACACCGTGCTGTGCGTGCATGTGGACACATGAACGCACTCCTCTGGGCTCTGTGGCGCATTCAGTCCCAGAATTTGATCAAACGGGTTTGCGGAACGTTACATGACCTGTTCGAGAACCATTACTCCCCATGCTGTTTTATGGCTTTGTCTGCCCCTATTTCCGAATGGATTTGACACCAAACCGCAAGAACGAACAATCAAACGACCAAAAGCCAACAGTGAATACTACCGACGCTACGCCCTCTTACCTATTTTATTATTTTTTTTCAATTCACTCGTTTTGGTGCCAAACTGACTAACGAACCTTTGGCTACGTTTTGATGGGAACCTCCAAGAATTCTTGTGTTCCCTAGGGTGATGTGACTTATGTGGCAAACGCATACTTTTTGCCAACTTTTTGTTTTTCGCTGCACCAATGGAGTGACCCCCCCTCTGAGGTTTTGATGGCCAAAAAACGGAGTGTGGGGTCCACAGAGGTGTTTGCACTTTCAACTTTCCAATTTTGTTTTTTAGATCTGTGTGCACGAGAGGCACATTCATCTGACAAAGTTTTCTTTATTATTCGCGTTCTTTGAGGCATGAATCTTGCAAGCGATTCGTGCGCATTTTCGAGAACAAACGGAGGGGGTATAGCTGTAGCAAAATAGAACTGTCGAGGGTACAAATTCCCGACGTTCCACAATTTTTCAAAAAAAAAAAAAGGTCTGGACAGTGAAGACTCGTCCATAAGGCATGATTGGGAAGCAACGGATTGTGTTGAAACACCACTGCAAAGCCTCTCTGTATCTCAGCGCCCTACTCCCTTATCCCCATTCCCCTCTGCTTTACGGTTTGTTCTCACACTTTGTTAACACATTAACACCTCTTTTTGAACGCTTTGTTTTAGTAAGAACGAGCGAGCTGTTTTGTTTTGAACTATCTTTGTTGCATTAGTGGCCCAAACGATGTGCACCACTACAGGGCACCTCTGTCCGGAGTGCGTTGCTTCTTTCGGCCCTTCAATTCAAAAAAGAGGAGACGACACTGGTGGACAAAAAACTCCATCTTTCGATTGAAAAATAGTATTTTAATCGGCCTAGATTAGCGACTCGGGGATTGAGCTTCACAAAAGGCCTCTCCTAGACTGCAAAACGGGCAGAGGACCCCCAAAATCGGACCCTACATCACAGAGGGCTAATTACACTGTGTCTTCAATGATCACCGTTTATTTGGATGATTACTCCAAGAGGGAGTGGAGCATATCAGATGTAAATCACGAAAAAAATGGATGTAGGCTGCATGGTCGAGCGGGCACCTCATATTCCAAGGTACACTGTTTCATGAGTGGGTTGTTGTATTTCAAGGCAATTCTAGGTGAGAGGCTGAGTATCATCTTACCAATTGTATCTTTTTATTGGTTTTGCAGGAAAGAATGGATATAGAGACATGGACGAAAACATTTCATAGGGGTGGTATTTTTTTAAAGTGTTCGGTCTTTGCACAGTTAGGTCCAGTCTTTCAAGCTTCCTGTAAGGACGTCCATGTAAATCCATAAGAGAGCGTGAGGCCCAATTTAATCTGAGCTATGTGTTTCCTTACGGAGCCCATTTTTTCTGTCAAAATAGACAGTGAAGAAACGTTGTCTGTATGGCAGCTGCACTGATCAAACAGGTTCCCTAACAAGAGTCTTCTCTGTGGTTTCGCTAGGTTTTGTGTGTCCTTATGTAAATCTCTGGTGATGGAGGGTGCTAAAAAACCGTACATCCACTTTGAGCTTTTGCATTGTGCACATATTGAGGTCAAGGTGTGCTGTCTATACACGGTGGCTCTGTCAAGACATGACATGACACGTGACAGTGATCATGACAAGGCGAAATTTTTTGAAAACAGGAAAAAAAATAGTTTTCTCTGGAGTGAATCATTTCTTCCAATATGCTTCTTTTTCTTCTTTTTGAAGTACCGATACTGTATTTCGAGTCATATTTCTTTGATGTCTCCCGACGACAAGACGACGCTGGTGGATAAACTCCATCTTTCGATTGAAAATAATATCTTGATTTTTTGATGTATTTTCCTCTCCCATTCGTCGCGCCTTTCTTTCTTTGTTGACCCTCTCAAATGCTTTCAATTCTATGAACTGAACGTATACGAATCTAAACGTTGTTCTCGGGACGTTCAATGAAATGGTTTCTGTTAAGTTTCCTCCCACATGGCAACCCTTCAGGTTTGCTGCGCTCAACGAAAATGATTTTTTTTTCTACCTCGAAAATGGATGTCGGACTGCATGGTTGGGGTACCACCTCGTACACCAAAGGTACACTGGTCACGAGAGGGCTGTTGTATTTTCAAAGTCGTATTTCTTTCCAAAAAAAGGACACCTCTTTTGATTTGTCATTCTGTTATGCTGCTGGTTGTGTTGCCTTTTTGTCCTGGTCTCCCTCCCCTTCCCCTTCAGAAATAAAACCTCAGCAAGAACCAGCTGACCGCCACACATTACTGCTGTCGAATTTTAACAAAAGAAACAGAATGCGGTCTCTCCCCTCAATATCTTTTTGCCCATGTGCTTCTCTCCTATTATTTTTTTCCTACCACGTAGTGTTACCCTCATAGTATAAATTATGTTATTGTTACAAATAAATTATTTCGGCGATTTTTATTTTTTTTATAACATTTTTGCATTTTGTTACTTTTTTCATTTTTTGGATTTTATTTTTTTGTAACATTTTTGTTACGCCGCAGGCGTAACAAAAATGTTACTGGGGGGGCTAATAAAGCATACAGCGCGGAAACCCATGGTGTAAAAATCTAGCTTTTTACACAGAGTCACTCAACGAACCCTTTTTTGCGGAGCAAAAAAGGGAAAATGGCGCCGCAGGCAAAAAAAAAATGAGGTACAGCCTGTATGGTGTGGTCAGCAACCCAGTTCCCAATGGTACTCCCGTGGTTCAACCATGGGCTTTTTATTTTTTCTTTGTAGCATTTGTTACTTTTTGCCCAACTGCAAAAAAACGAATAAAACATTTTATTAAATTGTTACAAAAAAAATGTTACTTTTGGGTCATTTTTTTAATAATTTATTTTTGAAAAAACATTATTTTTACTATGAGGGTATTAGAAACTCGAATAATAAAGCCAACGTTTAATCGCCTGATACCCACCTGCGCCAAAATTCAGATATCACACACTGTTTTTTGGTTGCGTTCAACGAAAATAATCTTCCCCCCTTTTCTAGTCGAGTAATCAAGATCAGTTGGCGACTGTAAGAGTCGAGCTTTAAGTCGTATGATAGGTGACTAAGCAACGAGAGGCTTAGGATTGTCTTAAAAACTGCTTCTTATATTACTCTGCAAGCCCTTAGTGCAAAGTCGTACAACTGCTTGCTGTAGGACAAACGGTAGGGATGAACTGTGAGTCTTAAGTTCATTTTGTATATTTTTTCTTTGCCCCGACACGAATCGCTTTACAGGATATACACAAAGAACAAAAAGGGGGCAAGTAAATACAATGGGTGATACCATGACAAAGCCGATTACTGACAAGCACAGCACCATCTTGGAGAATGAGCTGCTGACGGTCGGGGCGACAGGGATGCAGGTATGTTTGGAAGGGAGCAGTGGAGAAGGGATGGGATGGGGTGGGAGGGATGTGACACAGCACCACATAACAACATCACAACACAACACAGGGATGGAGAAAGGGGATGGAGGATGCACATGCTACCATCTTGAGACTTGATGGATGTGAAGCAGGGTCGTGTTCGTTTTTTGGTGTTTATGATGGGCATTGTGGGCAAGCGTATGTGTTCTGCACCCAACTTCCTTTTGCTGTGACAACAACAGGCATGACAAGGATCGTCATCCCAACTTTTTGTGGATGTGCTTTCATCTTTCAGTATTTCTCTCTTCAGGTGACTGAGCACGAGAGGCTTGGGTCAACCTAAAGAATTGTAAACTTTTTATTTTGTGATGAGTGTTGTTGCTTGTGCCGTGTCCACACCATCCACAACAGGACGGCAAAGTTTGCTGGAGAATATCTGCATCAAACGCTAGCAGAAACAGAAGGGTTCAAAAAAGGGAGATGGCAGGAAGCAATGAAAACAGCGTTTCTCGAGACAGACGTTGCACTGCTGAAAAGCGGAACGGACTCAAGTGGCTGCACAGCTGTGACGCTCGTCATCACCCCTGACGGCAAGCTTGTCTGCGGGAACGCAGGCGACAGCCGATGTGTGCTGAGCCGTGGTGGCAAGGCTGTGCCGCTTTCGTTTGACCACAAGCCCACAAACGAAGAGGAGACACGACGCATCATGGCGGCTGGAGGTACTGTTTCGGGAGGACGTGTCCAGGGCAACCTTGCACTGAGCAGGGCCATTGGTGATTTTGAGTTCAAACAAGGCACACACCTGACACCTGAGCAGCAGATGGTGACGGCAGACCCTGAAGTGACCATCACACAGCTTGTTCCTGAGGATGAGTTTATTGTGCTTGCGTGCGACGGGATCTGGGATGTGATGACGAACGAGGAGGTGGTTGACTTTGTCTCGCAGAGGCTTCCGCATGCAGACATCGCGAAGGTGTGCGAGGACACCTGCGATAGGTATGGCCTTGCCACATCACATCACACACCACACATCATATCACACCACCCTACCCCATCATATCACCACACCACAGATGCTTGGCACCGTCCTCCCCTGGCCTCGGCTGCGACAACATGACCATGATGATTTTGAAGCTCAAAGACAGACTCCGAGGTAGCACCTCACAGTCCGCACAGCCCAATGCAACGTCTCTGGAATAGACACACCGTGCTGTGCGCGCATCGTCCACATGCACGCACAGCACCTTGTCTGAGCGACACCTTATCTCTTCGACGCTGCCTGGACACAATACGAGTACAATTCATTTCAGCAAAGACATAGAGTAGTGTAATTATTTTGTCTGGCCCACTCGTCTTTTTCAAAAGTTACGGCGCTTTTTTTTTTTTTTTTTTTTTTTTTTTTTTTGAAGGTAGCTAAGCATGAGCTTAGGTTCATCTTCTAAACCCCCCCCCCCCCCCCTTTTTTTGTCCCACCTACCGTTCGCTAGCTCTCCGGCGGGTGGCTGGTCTCTATACCATTTGTAACAATAATTTAAAATGTTAGTATCTAGCCTTTCAAAAGGTGATAGTGAGCGCAGAAACAGAATCTCTTGGGCAATTGTCGATACATAATATTGGCTCATAAGAGGAGGAGAAAGGTTCCGGAGGATTTTTGAAGGTGATTCCTACACCACCCCGGTATTGTGTTATTTCTTCTCGGGTTACGAAGTTTTCGGGTGCGTTGTTTTCGATGTAAAAACAGCGTCACCAAAAAAAAAGTGAAAGGCAGGTCCTAGTGTTTTATAACTTATTTTTTTGTGTGCAATTTTTTATGTGTCCTGTGTCCTCCACACAGCGTATCCCCCCACGGTGTTTCGAAGCCAGTCTCAGTGCCTGCCCGAGGGGATCCATTCAAATATAAAAAAAACTTACTTTTTATCCAGGTTGTCCAGGATTGTTCATTCTTAAGGTTTATCCCATTTTTTTCCATTTTTTTTGGGGGGTTCACTTTTTTAAAAAGGCGACTAAGCGCGAGAGGCTTGGGGTCATCTGACAAATTTTGTTTTTTTTTCTCTTTCCGCGAGGACGCACGAACACGGCTGTATTTTTATTCTTTTTCGTGCAGATTCTGATCATCGAAGAAGGCGTGGTTTTTTTTTCAGTCTATTCTCACCCTTTTCTTCACTATTTACCACCTTGACAACCCTTGACTCCGTTCTTTACACTAAGTTCTATTTTTTATTGTCACTAAAAATTCAATTAAAAGCAAGAATTTTTCACTTTGAGCTGATGTAAGGTATTTATAAGTTTTTTGCCCAATTTGGACAAAACAAAAATTTCGTGTAATTCGTGTTAACAAAGCAAGCCTGCCGCTTTAGGCGATATGCTCGCAATCTTTCAATCTTCGCTAAAACAAATCCTCCAGATGATGGGTTATTGAGATATATGCAAATACCGCCAAGTTTTGCATATTACAGGTGTGTGCAGGTGAGACACGCAAACACCTATTTTTTTTTTTTTTTAAAGGCGGCTTAGCACGAGAGGCTTAGGTTCATCTCATAAACCCCTAATTTTTTTTTTTTGTTTTTTTTTCGCTAGCTTTTTTGTGGGCCAATAGGGTGCCCTCAAATTTCTTTTATATGGGCTTTGTTTGTGATACAAAGGAAACAAAACTGAAGACACGCAATGCAACAGGATGCTTGGTCAAAAGAGAGGGATATGGATGGGGTTTTACGGTGCCTGGGATTTTTATTTTTTTTTTTTTTTGTTTTGGCAGAAGAAACACTACGTTCTTTTTAAAAAAACTTAGCCCGATATATATTGGTGCCATGCGACACGTTGATACCTTCCTCTTTCACCCCCATTTTTTTTTTTGTCACCTCATGAAGGAGGAAATAGAAACAACGCACTTTGAACACACTTTGTGGTTCTAGGGACGAACCGCGCTGCAGAGCCACTCCTCACCAAGGTCGAGGTGTCGTGCGTTTCACCACAACCTCTCCCATGGGGTTTTTATCGTGTGATGAGTGTTAAGTTTCTATTTTGAACCTAACAACAGCTCTGCTTACAACCCCTACTATTTTACATCTTCCAATGCACACCCTTATCGGAGAAAATATCCCAAAGGGAGCCGTCTGAAACGTACATAGTATCATTCCCTCTCTTTTTCTCTCTCTCTCTTCCTTACCCCCTTTATTCAGAAGACAACACAAAGCAACGCAAATGCAGGATTCATGACGTATCTAGCCACACGACCTTCTGTTCTGTACCGCAGTGAGGATGTGGATCGGTATTTGAATGGAGCTGGAGGGGACGACCCGGTTGATACATTCAACCATTTCCATCATATACCTGCACTGTCCGGTCCGGCCACGCTGGACTCTCGCTCTGTCTCGCACATCTCACACATCACACCGAAGGGAGATCTTTACGATACACATGGCAAAGTTGCTTTCAGCGCTTCACATCCTGCGCCGGCTCCTGCACCTCCAGGGTTGCAACCATATGGGGCTTCGTATCTTGACCTGCGGACGCAGTCTATGGTGGAACGGCAGGCAGCGCATACTGTACCGCAGATAGGCGCTTTGAAAACGAGGTCGTCGGTGCGTGGACCGAATCAGGTGGAATACGATATGACGTTGCGAGCGAAGGATGCGCAGATTCAGGCGCTTTCGGATTCGGTGTTGGTGTTGACAGCGGAAAATGATAGTTTAGTGCAGAGGTCAAAGGCAGCGTTGGAGAGCTCTGCTGTGTTGATTGAAGAGCGGGATACTGCGGTGGCAACGCAAGAAAGTTTGCGTGCAGAGTTGGAAGAAGCTACACAAAAACATACTACCCAAATCGTAGAGTGGGATACAACCCTCAAGGAGCAAATGGAGCTTCATCGCACGGAGATGCGGGATATGCAGGAAAGCATGAAAGAGGCGGCAGATAGTCTCAAAAAGATGGGAGATGAAGTCTCCCATCTCAAAACCGATGTAGAAACTGGACGGCATATGATGGTTGAATCGGAGAGCATGGTGCGGCATTTACATGGAGTGATTGACCAACAACAGGGGAGGTTGGTGTCGATGCAGCAAGACGTGGCGACAACCAATCTCAACGCGGAACGACGAATTGCGGAGGCGCAGCTTCATGCGCAGCAGGCACATCAACAACAACAACAACAGCAACAACAACACTACCAGCTTGCCCCACAGCCCACCCCACAGACCTATCACAGTTACATCGAAATAGATCAGACATCTCCTGCGAATCGAGCATACGGTGCGCAACCCATGCAAACCATGCAAACTCTGCCAACCCAACCCAGTATCTCCCCTATACCCGCTGATGCGCAAGGAGCATTAGAAGCTGCACAAAGCGTATTCCCAGTGTGCCAGCCGCTCTCCGTAAGTGAAGCGCAAGATTCGGTAGCCACCCTGAGAGCGAGGGTGCTCCAGTTAGAAGCAAAGCGTGCCACCCTAAAGCAAAGAAAGGTTGCGCAGACAGTGCGGGATGCAGACAGCATGCGATCGTACAGCGCAGTTGAATCAAAGGCATCATCACCAAGAAGACCTCCAGTGGAGGGCAGGGTGTATCACAGCCATGCATACATGAATCATGACACTGAGTTCATATGAGTTTTTTTTTGGGGGGTAAAATGGGTTAGAATTGTACCTTTTTTTTAGAGTTTTTTTTTTTGTATCTCCTTTGAAAAGAAATGCGTTTTGTTTAATTTGTGGTATTTTTTTTTGTAGGGACTGCATGGTTGAGGGTCCCCCCCGGTGCGCTAGTCATATACCAAGGTGCGCTGTCAATCGAGAGGGTTTTTGTATTTCAATTTTTTTTGATAAAACAACTTGTTGTCAATTCTAAAAAGATTGGAGGCAGCGCTGCAGGGCAAACAAAACGGATTGAAAAAGACAGAAGCTCGCTTGTTTCTTTTTGAGTACTCAATTAACCACAACAACCGTACTTCAGTTTAACACATTTTTTTCACCTTTTGTTTTCCGGCTCGGCTTTGAGCGCACAAACGGGTATTGGTGCTATACGGGGCGGGGTTTTCACAACTATTCACAACTTTTCACAGCTTTGCTTGACTTATGTGGGTGTGAAAAGACCCGGCATGTCATTTTTTTTTTCTTCCTCTCTTTCTCTCTCTTCATTCAGTACTTCATCAACGTGTGGTCTGAGGTTTCCATCTTCAAAAAAAACCTTCTTTCGTGAGGGGTTTTGATATCTCATCACGATACAGAGACTCTGTGAGCATTCCTCCGACTCCCTCACACCCAAGGCGTGGGCAGTTAAAGTGATCGCAGAAAAATATTCAAATATACAGCTACATTACGGCGTCTCCGTGACAACGCCGAAGAAGCCATCCCTATTTTCACGTTTTCCGACTTAATCCAGAAACAAAAAACCCTGTTTCTCAGAGTAAACATATCTGAGCTTTGGTTTTTCTTTTCTTTTTTGTGCGTACGTCCTAGAGAGTGTTTGCACTATCCACTTCACTTTTTTTTGCTATTTCCGTGAACACTGCTTCACAAAACATTATTTTTTTTTTTGTCACCTCATGAAATGAAGGGACGAAAAATAGAAACAAATCATTTTGAACACACTTTGCGGTTCTCGGGACGAACCGCGCTGCAGAGCCACTCCTCACCAAGGTCGAGGTGTGGTGCGTTTCACCACAACCTCTCCCCATGGGTTTTTATCGTGTGATGAGTTTGTTAAGTTTCTATTTTTTTTTACCCCGAATTTTAACATTTTTTTAAATTTCTTCCCTCCCCTCCAAATTCACTTCCTTCCCCTATTTAGATCCCATTTTATAAAAAAAGAACCTCGATTTCCTCTGTTTTGACATTATTAACAATTCTTCACATTACAAGGTACAGCCGATCATGTACCCAAGGTACACTGTCACGAGAGGGCTTTTGGTGGTGCATGGCCCGCTCCTGGTTGGTGGAGTGATTTGTCTGGTTGATTCCGTTAGAGATCTCGACCCTTAAATAGGTGAGCCCGTTGTCCTTTTAGGCAATGCGGGCTTTGTATTTTCAACTCTACATTACACTATATCACTCAACCCACCCTACAGAACACCACCCTCTCCTTTCAAATGATATAACCCTCTTTTATTCTTCTCTCTTTCCTTTCCTTTATCCCAATGGACCCATACAGCGTGACGGGGCATAGCGGGCGGTATACAAAGGCCTCGGAAATGTCTGTTCTGCAGCTGAAGGAGTTGGTTACCCGTTTGTACAATTCAGATCCTTTACAGATGAAGCATGTGGTCGATGATATTATAGGGGAGTTAGGGGTGGCGCGGGTAGAATTGGCGAGACAAGACGATGCGTTGCAGTCGTTAACAATGGATTTGGTGGAGGCTCAACGAGAAGCAGTGCGGCTGCACGACTTTGTCAATGTTGACATTCTAGGCAGGGAACACCGAGCCCAGGGTCTCTCCAAATCTACCCTCTCCCCAATCACCCCCGTCTCCCCCACCCCACCCACAACAGGCTCTCTCAGAGGGGAGCTGCACACACCGTTCAATGCAGATCTCATGCAGGATCGTATTGTGTCCACCCTCTCAGCCTCCCCTCATGCTCTGTACAGAACGTTGTCGGACATAGTGAACGTAGAGCAGTGGGCTGCAGTGGTGGGGATGTTTGAACACCGTCATCCAGGGTCGTGTCTCACAACGTTAGTCATCTCGGCGTGTCCAGAGGCAAAAATGTTGTTGCGTGATCGTGGGGTTGTATTGTAAGGGAGGAGGGTGTGATAGTGAAGGGGTGAAGTTTTTTTCGTTATGAGAGTAGGTCTCTTTTTTGTTGCTTTGTGCATCTATTGTTTATTACAAAACGTTTGTATTTTTTTTTAGACTATTAGAGGGGATGGGGTCTGTATTTCTGGGAAAAAAAATAGACAATATTTTTGCCCCTCTTACTACTTTTTTTTTAAAGCACCCCTCTCATCCCCCTACACCAATTCTCACACCCCCAACCAGGAGTAAAAAAAACACAAAAAAAATCATACGAAAAGGAAAAGCAAAGCCTTCTCACACACACAACCCTCTCTTCAACCAGGGGTTTTTTTTGTCCTATATATTTTAGAGTTTGTTAGAGTTTACGTTTTTTTTTGGTTTTTTTTTTGGTGTTTTTTTGAAGATAGTCGGCATATAACCTACACTACCCTTGAGTGGGGATAAGAAATAACACAATGTGCCTTGACGGTTCGCACGCAGACACCAGTGAGGTGCGCCAGGTGGCCTGCGGGCTTCAAAAGCTAGGGGGTCTCGGGAAAGGGCGGGCAGAAGAGATCAGATTGATAGACGCGTCTTACAATGACCTTCAGACCTTAGAGGTATGTCCCTTTGAGCTGCGTTTTTTTAGCATAATTTTCCACTCTTTCTTCAAACGATCCGCGAAGGAAGAGACAACTCTTTTCAAAACCCAGGGCGGTGTTCCCCCCCCTACCGTTGTCCACCAGCAGGAGGGTCCCACTATTTGAGGAACCGCTCTCCAAATGCAGCTCTGATGCCCTTCATCGCCGCCTCTGCCTCCTGCAGGAAAATGTCTCGGTGTGTCGCAGCCTGTATCCATTGTCCCCAGTCCGCCCCGGCCTGGGTATCGTCCACTGTGTTGCCACACAATGCCCCAACCAGTCGTATTCGCGATTCTAAAATATCTGTTGCGTTGCAAGAGACTTATAGAGCACCTGACATAGCGACCTTTAACTACGTCTTGAAACACGGACCAAGGAGTCTACCACCGTGTGTTTAAAAGAGGTGTACTAAAATGTACCAAACTTTTGGGTGCTGTATTAAATCCATATTGACCTCCCCGCGCCCTTCCTCCCTTTACCAAGGCGAAGCTAAAAACTTTCATAAATAAACTCCATTCAATTCACGTTCAGGGCATCGATGTGTACTCCTCCCTTGAGGTGCTGACTGTGGACAACAACGCCATCACCTCTCTGTCTGCCTTCCCCACCATGCCGAACCTCAAAACCTTCTGGCTGAACAAGAACCTCATTGACGATATCGAGGAGGCTGTTGAGCTGCTTGAGGTGAACGCGCCGAAGCTGCAGTATCTGAGTGTTCTGGGGAACCCGGGGTGTAAAAGCGAGCTGGGCGGGGCGTCGAAGGCGGAGGCGGAAAGGCAACGTTTGTTTGTCATCTGGAAGCTGCCACAGCTTCAATTCCTCAACGCATCCCCGGTCACAAAAGAAGAACGTGAAAACTCTATCAAACGCGGGAAATTCCTCAAATCCAACCCCGTCAAAGTCATCGACAACACCGCCCCCGTAAAAGCGCAAACCCACACCGTGCTTGACCAAGAAGTCCGCAAACAACAGCCCACCTTTGGCAAGCAACGCCGCTTCTATACAGGCAAATTCTCTGAGGGAAACCGATTCATCTGTGATGATGCGCTGTGAATGTAACATAGTACCTTCTTTTTGAGGTTTTTCAAAAAAAAAAAAAATGTAAATACAACAAAAAAAAGGGGTTTGGGGGGGTTATGGGGAGAGGGTGGGATTAGGGGGGGGGGGGGGTAGGGGGTCCGACTGTGAGTAAAATTACCGTACAAAAAACTCATTATTAAACTTCTGGTCATCTCCAAGGCAACTGCGGGTGAAAAACACCCTCAGAGTGGGTCACAGGGGTCCTGTGGGCCGAAAAACGACCCAGAAGCCACCCCAGAATACAAAAACACGGGTCAGGAAAGATCTTTTGTCTTTTTTTGTCTTTTTTCGAGAATCTCGGGAGGAAAAAAAAAAAAATCAAGATTTTCAGGATTTTTGTCTTTTTTTTTCAGGATCTCTCGAGATCTTTGAGATCTTTGAAAAATCCTGAAAAAAAAAGGAAAAAAAAGGAAAAAAAGAGAAAAAAAGATGAAAAAGATCTTGAAAATCTTTTTTTTCTCAAAAAAAAGATAAAAAAGATTTTTGGGATTTTGAAAAATCTTTTTGGGGAAAAAAAAAAAAAGATTTTGAAAATCTTTTTTTTTTTTTTCAAAGATTTCTCAAGATCTCGAGATTTTTCATGAAATTTCATGGATTTTTCCAGGATTTTTCAGGATTTTTTCAGGATTTTCCCAGGATTTTCAAATCTTTTCTCTTTTTTTTTTTCTCCCAAAAATCTTTTTTTTTTTTTTTTTTTTTCGGGAGAAGAGGATTTTTTTTCTCGAAAAAAAAAAAAAAAAAAAGATCTTTCCCGACCCGTGCAAAAAAATGGAAAAAAATAGTGAAAAAACGGCTTTTTGACGGTTTTGGCCATGTTGGGCAAAATAGCGTTTTTTCAAGAAAAAACCAAAAAAACGGTTATTTTTTGACATCACAAAACCTCCTTTGGCACAAATATACCCCAAAAGTGGCCTGTGAGTCCATTCCAACCTGTTTTGGACATATTTGACACTTTTGGAAGTGTTTTTTTGGTGTTTTTACGTCAAAAAACATACCCTGGCAATACCCTGACCGCGCTCCGGCAGCATTCCAGCATGCTGTTTGACCCATATAGGGGTCAAGAAATGGCCAAAAACCCCCGAAAAAGCACTCCGGGAACCCAGATAGTTCCAAATATCCACCAGACACCCACCCAAACACCGCAGAAACACGACAGAAAGTCGTCTTGAAAAACACACTTTTTTCAAAAAGGCTATTATGGAGCCTGTCTGACGAGCTTTTTGAAAAAAGTGTGTTTTTCAAGACGACTTTCTGTCGTGTTTCTGCGGTGTTTGGGTGGGTGTCTGGTGGATATTTGGAACTATCTGGGTTCCCGGAGTGCTTTTTCGGGGGTTTTTGGCCATTTCTTGACCCCTATATGGGTCAAACAGCATGCTGGAATGCTGCCGGAGCGCGGTCAGGGTATTGCCAGGGTATGTTTTTTGACGTAAAAACACCAAAAAAACACTTCCAAAAGTGTCAAATATGTCCAAAACAGGTTGGAATGGACTCACAGGCCACTTTTGGGGTATATTTGTGCCAAAGGAGGTTTTGTGATGTCAAAAAATAACCGTTTTTTTGGTTTTTTCTTGAAAAAACGCTATTTTGCCCAAAGTGGCCAAAACCGTCAAAAAGCCGTTTTTTCACTATTTTTTTCCATTTTTTTGTATTCTGGGGTGGCTTCTGGGTCGTTTTTCGGCCCACAGGCCCCCTGTGACCCACTCTGAGGGTGTTTTTCACCCGCAGTTGCCTTGGAGATGACCAGAAGTTTAATAATGAGTTTTTTGTACGAAAATTTATACACAAGTCTATTAGGAGTCGGACCCCCTAGGGGGGGGGGGGGGGGGAGGGAGGGAGGAGGGGTTTGATTAAGATTGCGCTGCGCTTATGCTGGTCGTTCTATTCAATTCATTCTGTTTAAAAGATGTGAGTATTATCTGAAAAATTATGCTCTTTTTTTAGAGGTACACTGTTCACGAGAGGGCTTTGTATTTCAAATCAACTTTTTTCCCCTTTTTTTGTGTGAAAAAAAGGCGCGTTTTCCCCTGAGTCAACCCGTGTGCAGCAATGAAAAAAACCAAAAAGAAAATTCACCCGAATCAAAAAAGACAAAGACAAAGGGTCTCCACGCACAACCCACCCCATTGCTCCCTTTGGAGAATGATAAGAAAAAAATTGAGTATTTTTTAAAGAAAAAGGAAATTGAAAGAAGCAAAAAAAAAAAAAACCTCCCAAGTCTCTTTCAGGCTTTTTTCTAAATCAGGTATTGATATTGGGGTTTTGAAAAAATAAAATGTGCGCACTTTATTTCCCGGCTATAAGGTCCCACCCAGCGCACTTTTTTTACTCGGTAGAAGGTAGGTGGGTTTCTTCGGGATAAAGTGACCGAGAAAAAAAATGGTGGTCGTCATGTCCTCAAACTGTCCAAAAACAACATTTTTGAAGAAAAAAATAACACAGTTGGTACTCCAGAAAAAAAAAATCCCAAGTACGCAACAACTACGCAACAAGTACGCAAAATGTACGCAAAATGGGGGTGGGCTTCATTTTTACTTTGTGGGTATTTTTTGGGGTTTTTTGGTTTTAGGGTTCCAGAAGCCAGTTTGTGCACAACATTGACCCCAAAAGTGCAGAAATCACCTGAAAGTGGCAAAAAGCAAAAAAAAAAAAAAAACATGTTTTGCGGGCAGGGTATTTCCTAAATCCACTACCCGTCTCCCGAGATTTTTTCAGAAAAAGTTCCGCGCTTTTTTTGCAAGGGGGGTTTTCAGGTGTTCCGCGCTTTTTTTGCAAGGGGAGAGTAGTCGTGGGAAGGAGCACAGGGTGAGGTAAAAATGTCCGAGGAAAAAATATTCCGAACCTCGGAGCCCCGATCTTGCAAAATAACGCAAAAAAGTCCGGAAAAAAAGTTCACAGGCCAAAAAAAAATTCCGCCTGCGGCGGGCACATTTCCCCCCTTTTTTTATGTTAGGGTAGCTGTATTTAAAGTGCCTATTTTTTGGTATTTTTCCGAAAAAAGTATGTTCGCTGTTCTGGATCGCTCCAATCATTCAAATAAAGCAGTTTTCGGGAATTTTTATTTTCACCGATGTTGGGTACCGTGCGCCTGCGGCGCTGCCTGTTCCTACAGGCAAACACTTGGCCCCTTTACCTTACACTGACGGGTTTTGACCAAAACCAAGGACTTGTCCATTTCGGCAAATTGACCCCACCACAGAACGGGCGGATTCCGAAAATGCAAATGCCGGTGTTTTCGGGCATTTTCATGTTTTCAGGATCAGGGAGAGAAAATCTGGGTTGTGGGATTTACCTGGTCCCCTTTACCTTACACTCATTTTGACCAACACCAAGAACTTGGCCATTTCGGCAAAGTGACCCCACCACAAGCCGGGATTGGCTCGGAAATGCACCATAACTCAGTTTTCTGCACAAAAAACCCTAACGTTGCTCAGCGCGCTTTTTTTGCACCCGATTCCGGATTTTGAGATTTTGGGACCCCGATTTAGGAAATACCCTGTTTGCGGGGGAAAATTCCAAGGTTTTTTGCAGGGATGACCACCGCATAGGCTGTACTGTCCTGTACTGTACTGTACTGTACTGTACTGTACTGTACTGTACTGTACTGTACTGTACTGTACTGTACTGTACTGTACTGTACTGTACTGTACTGTACTGTACTGTACTGTACTGTACTGTACTGTACTGTACTGTACTGTACTGTACTGTACTGTACTGTACTGTACTGTACTGTGAAAAGTTGTGATTTTGATTGAAATTTTGTGAAACTTTGCAAAACGCCGCCCCCCGGATAGCACCACCATCCTCTATTTTGTCTCTTGCAATCCACCCACATTCACCCACCCACACCACCCAACCGCACACCCACTACACATAGGTGAGACTGTGGAAAAAGTGAGAAAATTCAACTACTCAAAAAAATGTCCGTTTTTCCAAAATGACCCCACCACATGCCGGGATCGGCTCGGAAATGCGACAAAACGCACTTTCAGGGGGGGGGAACGCACTTTTTTTGGGGGAAAATGCACAGGTATGTTGCGCACTTTTTTTACTATTGATTTTCGGTTTTTGGGAAATTTTGGACCCGATTTAGAAAAAAGCCTGGTCTCTTTACTTCCATCTCGTAAGCATGACACTGCGGTGCTGTCCCTCCATCGTCTAGTAGAGGAGGAATGTGCCAGCGTGCTGTGTGTGTCTGTGTTTGAAAAGAAAAGGAAATAGCACAGTAATAACTGCGGCATCACCCCCCCGCTTCAAACACTTCCCCCGCTTTTAGAGGAAGAGGCAAAAAAGAGCAAAAACAAACAAAACCCACGTACGCACACCCCCACATTTTCCCGTAGATCCAGAAAAAAAAAATGGATACCTTATTTCCACCTGTTTATCTGTAGCCGTGTGCCTGTGAGTGCCCCTCCCCCTCCCCTATTTTTTCATCGCGTGTGTGTGTTGTGTACGTGTCGTTCCCCTTTCCCATCGATCCTCTTTTTTTTTTCTGATTTTTATGTTTCACCCAAATGGTGGGTCGTACTGGGGGACGCTTTTTTCTTCTTCTTCTTTTTTTTTTCTACGCACAGAGAGTGTCTTAGGATTCATCTTACCAAGTTTTCTCTCTCTCTCTTACCCCCCCTGTTCTACACCCTGTTTACGTTTTCTCAATCTCTCTCCTGCTTCCGAGTACGGGTGTTGTTGTCACTATTGTCCATTCCCTGTTAAGGTGTGCGAATGCGAGCTTAGGATTTTCACCTCGCAAAATCGGCTTTTTTTTTTGGTCATATACCAAGGTGCACTGTCACGAGAGGGCTTTGTAATTCAAGTCAATTTTTTTTTTCTCTTCACCGACGCTTGACTACATATGTTTTTTTTATTTTTGGTAGCCACGCCGCTGGTACTGCCTCTCGCTTGGTGTGCTACATAGCGGGGTTCCACACTGCGACTGGGGGCAACCCGCACATCTCCCTGTAGCAGGGCCTCTTTTTTTTTTCATTTTTTTCATTATCAAAGTGACGAAAGCCGTCCAGGCACACACCCCCCACCCGACACACACGCCTTCCTCCCCCATCGTTGCTGCTGTACAGTACATTACCCACATACAAACGTGCTTCTTTCAGTGGATCAGAGAGAGAGAGAGAGACAGAGGCAGTGGGCTATTCAAGAGGCACATTCATCTTTCAAGTGTTCATTTTTCTCCCCCCGCCCCGTTTAATTTACTTGGAAAAAAACTTCTCTCGCTTCTGATTTTTTAAAAAAAGGGGGGGGTGAAGGCAGAAGGGTGTTTATGACCATCTTCACCAACCTTTCTGTTGCTGTTGTCTGCCCACTGAGCGCATTGCGTTACGGTTAAGGGTTAAGACGTTTGCTTTCAAGATACGAGAGACATAGTTTGTCCTTCAGGTTTTATTTTTCTTTTCCCACGAGAACCACCTGATTTTTACCCCGCGCATAGGCGCGTAAAAGCGCGTAAAGGCGTGTACAGACGGTCCGTATATGCCTGTACGGACCTATACGGCCCTATACGCGCCTATACACGCTTTTACGCGCCTATACGCGGGGTAAAAATCAGGCGGGAGACAAATGAAATAACAAAAAAATACTACAAAAAAATACATCCAATCGCCTCACTCCATCAAGGTGGGACACTTAGGCGATTGTCGCTTCAATGTTATTATGTTTTTTTTTTTTTTTGGCTTTTTCTTCATATTTTTTTGTCCTGAGCTACATAAAAGAGAGGCAATACTTCTGTTATCAAATGTCTTTTCCCCCTTTTTTTCGTGAGGTGGCACCATCTCTCGCTTTCTACCAAAAGCAAGGAGGCTACTATACTGTCTTTTTTCACGTGTTTTCTGTACTGTTTTTTTCATTGGGAAAAAAATTACCCCTTTTTTTTACCCCCTTTTTTTCGGGGATTTTCCTCTTTAATGATTTGCGGCAAAAGATAAAGAAAACAGAAAAAAAAACACAACAAACAAGATACCCTCATAGTATAAATTATGTTATTGTTACAAATAAATTATTTCGGCGATTTTTATTTTTTTTATAACATTTTTGCATTTTGTTACTTTTTTCATTTTTTGGATTTTATTTTTTTGTAACATTTTTGTTACGCCGCAGGCGTAACAAAAATGTTACTGGGGGGGCTAATAAAGCATACAGCGCGGAAACCCATGGTGTAAAAATCTAGCTTTTTACACAGAGTCACTCAACGAACCCTTTTTTGCGGAGCAAAAAAGGGAAAATGGCGCCGCAGGCAAAAAAAAAATGAGGTACAGCCTGTATGGTGTGGTCAGCAACCCAGTTCCCAATGGTACTCCCGTGGTTCAACCATGGGCTTTTTATTTTTTCTTTGTAGCATTTGTTACTTTTTGCCCAACTGCAAAAAAAACGAATAAAACATTTTATTAAATTGTTACAAAAAAAATGTTACTTTTGGGTCATTTTTTTAATAATTTATTTTTGAAAAAACATTATTTTTACTATGAGGGTAAAATGGCTCTAAAGAAATTCTCACTAATACTGCCCTCTTCAATAAAAAAAGAAACCATTCGAGCAAAAAAACAAGTACAGCCCGAAGGATCTGCTTCGGTGCGTCATACAGCAATCTAATTCATACAATGCACGAAAGCACGAAAGCCTCACAGAGAAACCAGTGAAGTCTACGTGCACCAGGTTGTCCGGTGGCTTGCACTGTCAACTTTTTTTAAAGAAAAAAGCTTACAGTTAAACATAGGTGATATCAGAGAGATACCACAAAAAAATAATGCTGACAAACGTGTGGTGCGCCCTTAGTGAATTGCTGTCTCTTCCTCTCCCAAAAAAAAGTGGCTATTTTACATTCGATTTTTTTTTTCCATAAAGTGACTAAGCACAGAGCTTAGGTTCATATTACAAACATTTTTTTTTTTTTGTCACAGTAGCGGGCATACTTTTTGGGTAGCCCGATTCCACTGTCACTAACTTTTCAGAAAAACCCCCCCTCCCCCCCTCCCCCCCTGCTCCCCAACTCTGTTGATCAGGTCTGTCTTTGTTTCCTTTCTCCCCCTCTATTTTTGCTTTTTTAAAAAATGCTGTGTTTTTTTATTCTCCCCTTCCGAGGGCCTTCGGACATTTATACAGGAGTGTTTTATTCACCAACCATCACGCTTTCTTAAAACATACCTGTCAAAGCGTGATGTCCACTCTGCCGTTCGTTCGCGCGCACACACGCACGCACCAAATGGATTACAATTCACTACTATCCCCAGTTACGTGTGTGTGTTTCAAAAATCAGTGCTGGGGCGATACTTCCTGCGTGGAATATAGCTCGTAATGGTGTGGTTGTGTGTGATTTGAAAGAAGGTGATTGCTCTGTGCGGATTATTTGCCAAATGTGTGATTTTAAAAAAAAAAAAAGTGATGCCTTGGTTGTTCAATGCAGAATAGGGCACAGTTGTGGAAATCAATTTTTATCTTTCGGGTATCTCCTGAGTGGGATATGACCCATTGTAATGTGTGTGTGTTTGTCTGTTTCATCCAATTCAGACCAAGATGACAACAACAAAAAAAAAAGCGTCTTAGGATGATGTATGTGTGATCAATTATAGGCATTTTCCCTGGCCCGTAATAATTGCCCAAAATCAGATGTTTTGTGTGTAGTGTGTGGTGCATTCATCTACCTACGATTTTTTTTATTATCCCCTCCCGTTTCTGTCTTTCTTTCTTTCCCTCCCGCTGTGAGACGTAGTGTAGGGTGTCGTTTTTTTCTTTATACCTTCTGTTCAGTAGAATAGATGTATATGAAATGCAGGGTTCTATATAGGCCCGGTCACTCGGTCGGTCTGACCGAGTCAGACGTTGACTCGGTCAGCCGTTTTTTTTTTTTTTTTTTTATAAATCTCAGATTTTTTTTCCAAATCTTGGGGTGGAAATTTTGGTACCTCCCACGAGCCTCTGAGAGTGACCAGAAATGGCCTCATGAACAAAGTGACCCCGTCACAGCCAGAACGCGACTCAATTGGTCAAACGCCGAAGGAAAAGGAAGCATGCATCATGGCGAAATAATAAAAGTAGCGTACCGTGCGCCTGCGGCGCAAGATTGCAACCCACCCTTCCCATGATATACTTTTGCAGTAAAAATGTGCAATTTTAAGCGCAATTTTTAGAAATGTTGCGTACCGTGGCTTCGCCAGAAACTTTCGTTTTAGAAAAACAGGGGAGTAAAATTACGGAAGCTGACCACAATTACCAGCGACAGTGCCGTTTTGTGTCAACTTTTTTTTAGAAATGTTGCGTACCGTGGCTTCGCTTTGGGTGCCGTGACCGCCCTTTCTTTGTTATAAATGTACTGAGGCTACAGACAATTCGTGTACCACTTGTGCCTGGTGCACGAATTGCTTCAATGAAGTGCCGAACTCCGCAGTTGGATAACCGAGGAATTCTCACATTCCGCCGGAGGCCCCCAACTTGAGCTAGGTTGGGGACCCGGGCTCGACCGAGTTTCAGCGAAAAACCCCAAAACCTATATAATTCCCTGTGGAGGGGGGAAATTTTTTTTTTGGGCTGACCGAGTCAAACCGATTCTGACCGAGCCAGCCCCTCGTGGGCGGAATGCTGTATAGAACCCTGTGAAATGATTCTTTTTTTTTTTTTTTTGCATTCCTTAGAGCCCCGGCTTCAGAGAGATAGAGTTACCGCATTTGTTCTATTTTTAGGTGCACCGTTTGAAGTCAACCTTTTTTTGAGAAAAAAAATGAGTTTTTTTTTTATCATGAAAAAGGGTAATTGTTTCTCGTGTTTAGTCACCTTAATAACGATTTGTTATCAAAGGTGAATAAACACGAGAGTTTTAAGGTCATTTCATAGATTTTCGGAAACCTTGCGCAAATGTGATGCTCTTCATCTATAAACTCTCTGAGCCTCGGATCGGGAAGGGGAAAAAAACAAAAAAAACAAAATGTCACAGAGCGGGGAGAGTGTAAAAGGAGAAAAAGAACAAGGAAAGAAAGAGGGAGAGAACATTAAATTGGAAACAAAAAGCAAACAAACAACAACGCCGAGTGAAAAATAAATCAGGAATTCTTCTTTTTGATAAAGAAATTCTTATAAAAACCCCCACTATCCCACTTCCAATGTGATTTTTTTTTTTTTTTGTACAATTTCTCCCCCCCTCCCACACACTACCCCCCTCTTTTTTTCCTTTTTTCTTTTTTTCCTTTTTTTTTTTTTTGAAAAAGCACTGAAAGTTCCCGTACAACCACTGCGACAGAGTAAGCCGGAAACTACATTAAAGTTCGCACATCGCTTTGGTTAAGGATCTAAAAAAGCTAAACAAACACAAACACAAAATAGCAAAAACAAAGAGTACAAACATAACAACAAACATTTTCAAACTACCCCCCTCTTTTTTATCCCGACATTTTTTTCTTCACAACCGTTTACTTCTCTCCCCCTCTTCCTCTTTTATCTCAGGGTTTGTACAATCTGTGCCCGATATCATAAAAAAAAAATTCAAAAAAAAAAAAAAAATGGTTGTGGTGGGTATAAACCTTGTAGGTGAGTAGGGGGGGTCATATTTTGATGTAAAGGTTGTTTGCACGGAGAGGTGTATCCATCCTTTAGCTCTTTGTTGCTGAACGACCACCAACGGATTCGCAGAACGTGATGTATAAGAACGGAGGTGGGTGTGTGGTGGGATCGTGCTCCACGGTGGTGGACTGCACGATTTCAAAAAAAAAGGTTGAAATAAAAAGTGTTCCGCATTCTCGCGTGATTTCAAAAGGGCAACAGCCTTCGAGCCGCGACAATGTGTGCAGGCCCTACCTTGGGTAAGTAATTTATTGACCCAACAACGATAACAACAACAAAAAAAAAAACGTTATTCGTACACCACGGTGACCATGTGGCCCGGGTAACATGCATATTTTCCTTGTTACGTAACATGCTAAAACAGCAACATGCTAAATAACATGCTTTTTTTTTGCATGAAATGCGTGTAAAAACATGCTGTTTGCATTGTTATTTAGGCTATGTTACCCGGGAGTACATCGTCACTGTGAAGAGAGAGGGAGTGACTCAGGGGGAAAGCGAACCCAATGTTTATTTCTCTTATTTTTTGATCAACAAAGAAGTGCAAAAGTTTATTTTTTCTTTATTTTTTTATCAAAAAAATTCCCCCCAATCCCTTGCGGTTATTGCTCGTTTATTTTTTGCCTTTTTTTCTTCTCTGATTTTCCCCCCCACTCTCCACGACACCTTACTGCTATTCTGAGAGAGAGAGAAAAAATGAACGAGAATTATGTGATTTTAGGCAGACATACAATCAAACAAAAAAACGCGTTGTTGTTCACCTTCTTTTTTTCCCCTCTAGGTGACGAAGTACATAGGCAAGAGGCCTAAGTTCATATGACAAACGTTTTCTTCTTTTTAAAAGATGGGGAAATAGAAACTTAACAAACTCATCACACGAGAGAAGAAAAAAAACCCCATGGGGAGAGGTTGTGGTGAAACGCACGACACCTCGACCTTGGTGAGGAGTGGCTCTGCAGCGCGGTTCGTCCCGAGAACCGCAAAGTGTGTTCGAAATGATTTGTTTCTTCCTTCTTTGAGGCGACACAAAAAAAAAAAATGGGGGGTTTTCATAAAAGTTGCTGTCGGTTCAAGACGACTGAGGTCTATACCTATACCTTCTGTAGTACAAAGGCTTCGGCCCAAAATTGAGTACAGACCCTAGGTTCCCCAAGCGGGTCCTTAGGTGATTGTCGACACAACAAAAAATCTTCTGCATGTGTATGGTGCATGTTAGTATTCCAACCCGCGTTGTTTTTCTGTTGTTTTAGTGTGGCCGCCATTCGGACAAAGTTTTCGCATTTTTTTTTTTTTTTTTTTTTTGTGCGCAGTTCACAAAAAAAAAAAAACACCTCCCTCCCCCCTTTTTACAGTATCCCCTCTCTTTCGTCTCTGTTCTTTGCGAAGAAAAAACCGCGTGTGAGGGAAACCATGTTGTTTCCCTTTTCTTTTTATAATCTGTTTTGGTTGGTGCAGCTCCCTGGAAATGCAGTTTAGGTCTAGGGGTGTGTTGTGTGTGTGTGGGCAAACACAAATGGCCGTAAAGTACATTACATTCAACATTTTTTTCAAAAAAAAAAAAAAACACACAAAAAAAAAAACTCGTCCTTTTTTTTATCGGGATGAGAAAAATATTTCCAAGGGCTAATCTTTCGATATGGGTAAGCGACGAGAGGCACGTTCATCTTTCAAGTTACCCTCCCCTTTTTTTTTGTGTTTGTTTGTATTTGCTTTACTCTTCAACGATAGAACCCCCTTGAGGGGGGGTTTTTTTTTTTTATTTTTGCATTTTTTAAAACAAAACTGCACAATTTATCAAAAAAAAAAAAAGCAAACAAATAAATACAGTGATGTGTGGAGGCCCACTCATCTGATTTAATAGGAACCTTACCTCCCCTTTTATGGTTTATCTACAAGGTTTTCTTTGCAAAATATAAGTCAATCTTTCGTTCTCCCCGGCAAAAAGCGTTCTCATTTATAACCCGGTTTCGACATCATATATAGGGAGTAATCCTGCTGGAAAGTTTACTCAGGGAGGAGGTGTGTAAAGGTGTGTGGGATGGAGGGATTTTTTCCCTCTTTCTCAGGTTGCTTCGGTATTTCAAATCAAAAAAAAAAAAAAAAAAAAAAAAAAAAAAAAAGATGACGTAGTGGAGCACACTCTAGGGGTGGCTACACTAATACAACTAAGTTTTCAACAAAAAAGAAAGGTCTGTTCTGCATTCGGACAAGGGTCGTGTGCTGGTCCGTCCCTTTCCCTCCCACATTCCCTCTCCACCCTCCGTTCTTATATATTTTGCCTTTATATGATAAGGTGACTAAGCACGAGAGGCTTAGGGTTCATCTTATAAACTTTTCTTTTTTTGTTACAAGGCAAATTCAATATGGGTCCGTCCGGAAACCCTCCTGGTAAGATTCATCCTTTTGGGGTTTTTTATGGTTTTTCTGCTCAAAACACCCAAACAACCCAATTTTTTGATACCCGCCATACACCTACCACCCCAGAGGGCATATTTTGGGCATTTATTTTTGTTTATTTCCCCTCCCCCCCTTTTTACTTATATTTTTTTACGTATTTTTGGACATTTCATAAACGTGGCAATGACAGCAGTGAAGTTCCCTTTTTTGTCGAGAAACACGGTAAGAATGGGTGCGACGCACACTTGGTGTCGTTTCGAACCATCTCTCTGATGATTCTTGTTGTCAGGAGATCCTTACCGTAGGGGTCATTGTCGGTGCCCTGCGCGAGCTTCCTCACACAGAGGCCTTTGTTATCTCATTCCCTCGTACTCATACGTATCAGCGCACCCTTCTTTCCATCAATCTCTTTTCTTCTGTGTACTGCTACCCGAGCAACGGTCGTGTCATTTCAGCGTGTACTCTGACACGGAGGACCTGTATTTACTATGGAGTCTCCACATCCAAGGTGACCCACAAAGCAAAAGTCCCTGGCATTGATCTAGTAGATTTGACAGAGGTCAATGAAACCTTGTCAAGGCGGCATGACAGGATTAAGAGAAAGAGAGAAGAGATCCAGAAGAACGACAATAAAAGGCTGAAAATCTGATTAAAAAAGCGAAAATATAGCCTCAGACCCCCCAAAAAACCTATTTTCATATCAGAATATCACTTAGATGCACTTTTTGTGGGGGGCATCATCAAAAAAACCCAAAAATACCCAAAAGGATGAATCTTACCAGAGGGGTTTCCGGACGAGTCCATATTTTAAACAGATGAACGCAAGATATACCATTTTTTTGGGAGGGGGTCTGGTTTGTGTGAATAGGTTTTGTGGTGTTTGAAGAGAGAAAAAAAAATGCAGGTTGCGGGTAGTAGTCCGGGGTGGAATATTTCCCCAGATAGTGTGCTTTTATTTTTGTGTTTTGCGGTATCTGGTCACAGTCATGACGTTTGGTTCAAAAAAAAGTACATCCCCCATTTCCCCTCCTTTTTATACATCGCCGTCTATGAGGAGTCTGGTTCAATCAGTCAGTAAATTTAGTTTATCCCAGCTTGGCAGAGAAAAAGATATACCTATCAGGGGAACCCCTCAATCAGTCTATGGTGATACGGCAAGTTTGACTTGACACAGACCAGGCGCAGGGAGTCAGAGATGGCAGCAACCAAAATGTGTTTCATACCAAAAACACCACCCACCCACGACACCCCACAAAACCCCCCACAGAAGCATTACTTCACACATATTTTCCCCTTCATACCTCAGTTTTTTTTGTGATTCATTTTGTAGTTGACACTTAAAGTCCAGCACACAAAACCAACAACAAAAAAACCTCTTTCCCCCATCTTAGTTGCTCTCTCACTCTTTCTTTTCTTTTCACTCTTTCTTTCTTTACCCCCACAATGTACGCCCAGGGAATGAACACCGCCGCGATTGCAGGAAACGGCGCGCCGTTTAACGTTAACGTGCCGGCTGCGAACACACCTCAGGCGACCCCTGCCGCGGGCGCAGCCTCGGCAGGTGTCCCGAACATGACACAGATGCAGAGCGTCAACGGAGTGATGGGCATGCCGGGAGTCGATGTCTCCAACATGTCGCTTCCCAACATGCAGACCCTGGGCATGCCCGGTATGCAGAACATGACCAACCTTCAGGGCATGCAGGGAATGCAGGGTATGCAGACGGTCCCGAACCTCCAGGGCATGCAGAACATCAACAACGTGCCGATGCAGACCGCGAACATGCAGAACATGCAGCAGCAGCTTGGTGTGTTCATGATGCCCAACATGGTGCAGGGACAGCCGCAGCAGGCGGTCACCAGCCTGCCTGCGGGACAGCAGCAGCCGGACCAGCAGCAGCAGACCCAGCAGCTCCAAGGGCTGACCTTCCAGCCGCAGCAGGCTGTTGCCGCACAGGCTGCACCCGCCCCCCAGGCGACCACCCCGAACAACCAGACTGCCCAGCAGCCGCAGCAGAGCTTCGCCGCAGGGACGCAGCCTGCAGGACAGCAGTCGATGCAGAACATGATGATGCCGGTCATCATGCCGCAGAACATGATGGGGGGTATGGGTGGCATGGGTGGTGTGGGCTTCCCGTACATGGGCATGCTGCCGCAGCAGGATGCCTCGCAGCAGGCAGCGCAGGTCGCACAGCAGCAGCAGCAACAGCAGCAGCAGCCTGCCGTCGCCGCCGCCACCACCGCACAGACGCGCCCTGAGGAGACCAGAGGTGCCGCAGCAGGCGCACCAAAGCGCCCCCTCCCAGGCTTCAACACAGAGCTGCAGCCTGCTGAGGACCGCAGCTTCCTCCCCGACGTGCCGTCCCTGAAGTCGACCTCGTCCACCCCCGTCAGCGGTCTCGCCGGCGCCATCGCAAAGCGCATCCGTGAGCACGGCACCGCCGACATCGTCTCCCTCGGATCGGAGGGAACCAACCAGACCGTCAAGGCCATGGCCCTCGCCCGCACCTTCCTCAACCCCGAAGGCCGCACCATCCTTGCACAGAGCCGTTTCATCAACGAGGACGACGAGATCAACGTTAAGTTCCGTGCTGACGGAGTCGCCGTGGAGGTTGTGCCCGAGGACACCCTTGACGTGGTCATCCGTGTCAGCGCGTCGAGCAATGTCCGCAAGACCGCAGGAGCCATCGCCAAGCTGATGCGTGGACCCGGCAGCCAGGGACAGCGCATCGGAATCCTGACCATGGGAGCCGAGAGTGTGAACGTCACCATCCAGGCGCTGACCGGTGCCAGGACCATGCTCCACCAGGACAGCCTTGATGTGCACTTCAAGCCCAGGTTCATCCACGTTGACGACGAGGTGTCGGCACAGCCCAAGCCCGCCCTCCAGCTGAACCTCCAGCTTGCACGCCTCTCTAGGGAAGAGGAGCAGGCAGCAGCAGCCGCAGCAGTGATGACCATGTGAGGGGAGTTACAAATCAAACCGAAAGTTTAAAAAAAAGTTTTAAAAAATAATCGCAGAAGAGAAAAAAAAACCTCCCAAAAACAACAGCAAAAAAGCCCCCTTTTCCCCCATCATTGTCTTTCCATTCCACTATTTTTTTCTCGCCGTTTTGTTACCCATCCCACCCAGATCTCTCTCTATCCCCCCACTATCCCGCGACTGCAACATTTTTTTTTTCAGCCTTAACGTTTTCTTTTTTTCATATATTGATCAAGGTGGCTAAGCACAGCGAAGCTGAGGGTTTTCTTACGAACCTTTCTTTATTATTTTTTTTTTTGTAGCACACTGTCCTTACGTGTAAGTAGTGAAAAACAATATCGTTTTGTAGCTCTCTGATACCAACCTGTATCACGAGAGTTGTGTGGTTTATTGTTGTTATTGTATACGCTATGAGCCGAAGGAATGTATTTTTTTTTTTTTTTGTTTGGCACAGAAACGGAATTGGGGGAAAAAATGAAAAAAAAATTATGTGGCTTGTATAACGCGGATGGCAACATCTGTACTAAAACAAATATTTATATTTTTTATAAAAGAGAAAATAGCAAGGAAAATATCAAAAAAAAAATATTCCCCCCACCCCCGAATCAAGTAGGTAGGCTGTATATTCTCCCACGACTTGAGTACCGAGGGATGGGGGGAGATGTATATTTTTTTAAAATGGGGTTTCTTTGTTAGAGATCCCTTATATTTTTAACTTCTCTTTTTGTTTTATTTGTTCATTTTTTTTTTTTAACCTCTCTTTTTATTTGGTATTGCACACAAATTTCCCCCTTTTTCCAAGAAAAAAAGTATTATCCTGCCTGCCTACACACGATTTTGTCGTTGGAATCACACCAAATATTTTTGTTTTGGTGTAATATTTTTTAACACATTTTTTTTCGCAACTCTCTTGAAACAAGAAACACACAAATCACAAAAAAAAAAAAAAAAAAAAACTCGGCGGTTTCAATAACCGACAGAGTTTCTTTTATTATTTCTGTCTCGCTATTTTTTTTTTTTTCTTCTTTTCTTTTCACCATTTTATTTGTGTTCTGCACTTAGCCCCCTGTCTCCCCCCCACCCTGATTCGCCTTCCCTTCCCCCTCCCTCATGCCCCTTCACTTTTCTTTTCTCTCTTTTATTTTAGTTCATTTATTCTTTGTTTATTTTTTTTATTTTTATTTTTTCACGGACTCATTGTCTTAAACTCTCTCTCGGATTACCCGTATCTTATCTACCCCATTCCTTTATTGTACGTGTCTGCCATCCCAAACGAGGCGTCCCGTACGTTTATATCACATTCTTTTTTTTTTCACTCTTTTTCTCTCCCCTCCATTTCCCAAAGTCTTCACTGCTCCCGAGAAGCTGTTTTGTTGTCCTCTGGAACCATTCTTCTTTCAAGGGAGCATATATTTTCTTTTCTTTTCGAGATTTTTTTTTTCCTGAATATGACCAAACACAATCAAGGCAGAGCAAAGAGACATAGGGAAAATACACATTTTTTCCCCCCCCCTCATTGGGGGTGTGTGTTTCTCCCACCTAATATTTCAATTTTGTGTACTTTCTTTGAGTATACAAAATAATATTTCAACAAAAAGTATCCCAAAAGCTGTCTTTTTTGAGCAATTTGATCTCATGATCATCTCACCTTTTGCCTATTGCCTTTGGTGAGTCAGCAATACAACAAAACGTCTAATTTCTTCATAGTTCTTAGGCGAACGCAACGATACAATTACAACAACAACAATAAAACCCCCGTACACCAAAAAAATTAGCTGCACCACAAATAAAACCAGGCACTCCGCTAGGTACTAAAGTTCTGTTGATTGTCAACAGAACTTTTTGAAAATGGGGAAAAAAAGAAAAAAAAAAAAAAGTTCTGCTAAGTGGTTCAGACCCGTTCTACCTGTCAAAAAAGCTCAGGAGAAGAAGATATGGAGAGGTGAGTGCTCAAACGTCCCAAAAAAGTCAAAATCGGGCGTTGGTAAAAAAAAAAGTTGCGTACCGTGCGCCTGCGGCGCAAGCATGTACCCCACCAACGTGGACCATCAACAGAATATTTTCAAAATCGGAAATCCTAGCGGAGAGCCTGAATAAAACACAAAAAAAAAAAAAAAAAAAGACCACCTGCTGAAATGACAGGATCCAATAACCATTTTTCCCGCACGGAAAAAGAGTTTGCATATGCATTTGTATAAATGGTGGGGGTATTTTTTTCTTTTTTTCTATAGTTTGTGTTGTTATAAATTCATTTTTTTTAAATTTATTTTTCGTACAGCAGAGGAAGACAATAGGGAAGAAAAAAGTCAGAACTCCTGCTGTTTCATTTCCTATCGAGATTAAGAAGGGGCGTGTGTGTGTTCATCTGCAAAGACTCGTTTTTTTTTTTTTTGCCAGCAAAAAAAATGCTTTCTGTCTTGAATAGAAAGTATTTTGAATCAAATATCTTAGGATTGTTACAGATACCCCCTTCTTTAAAAAAAAAAAAACTGCACTTTTTTTATTGTGCTGTTCTGGTCTACGTTCATGTCACAGCAAACAAAAACACAAAAAAAAAATCCATTAAAAAAAAAAAACAAACAACCCCAATAGGTACCATGCATTAAAATAATCTCTTCCCCCCCCAAAAAAAAAAAAAAAAAACAAAAAAAGGCATTGCAATGGGGGAAGTGTGTTCCCGAGACCACTTTTTTACCTTGTTCTGCTTTTGCTTTCTTGCATAGTGCGCTTTTTTTTTCTCTATTTTTCTCTTTTCGAGATTTTTTTTTTTTTGTATGCGTGTTTGTTTTTTTTTGTTTTTTCTCGTTATATTATCCCAAACAGTTCCCCCCCCCTCCCCCAACCCTTTTTGAAAAAGACGTATGTTCAGATGACCACACTAAACACGAGGCTTAGGTTCATCTTACAAAAAAAATTGTCAAATCTTTATTTGCCACGGTTCTGTCGATACTACAGCTTTCAAATAAAACCAGAGGTAGCATTTTGCACTGCGCATGAAATCGAACAAACCACAGGAAGATTTGACACTTTTCTTTTAAAAAAAAAACGGCTGCGTACACGTTATGAGGGTTTCAAAAAAAAATGAAAAAAAAAAAAAAATCCCACCCTTCTATAGCTCAGTGGAAGTGACACCTCATCAGGTTGCCTGCCAGAACAGGGTTGTAGAGGGTTACAAAAATCAATATTTTAAAGAAAAAGAAATATAGAGGGGGGGGAGTAAAGGGGGGGGATAAAATATCTGTCCCATGAAAGGCATATTTGAATGTCTTTTTTTTTTTTTTTTGGCCGTCCTGAAACAGCAGTCAATTAACGTCGTGCATCTGGTACTGTTAATTGCTGTGACAGGCCAGGGAAAAAAAAGATGGTGAAGACCGTCTGAATGGCGTCTACACTGAACCAACAGATTATCAAAAAAAAAGTGACAAAAATTTGGAGCACAGAGTACAGAGAAGACCAGACTTAGATTCATCTAACTTTTCCCTCTTTTTTGTTGTGTTGTCCCTTTGTTACGCAGCCTACACGACAGTGAAGTAAATGATTTGACTTGTGGTTTCACCGTTGGTTTACAACGGTGAAACCAGAAGTAAAACCACAAGTCAAAGTCATTTACTTCACCGTCGTTTACCCAGATCTTCCCTCCCCCCCCCCCCCCCCCCCCCACAACGACAACTCATAGGCCTCCCATACATAGTGCTTCCATAAAAAAAGGTAGCTGACTGGGGGAAAGATGGGCGTGAAAAATGAAGTAAAAGGCGTTGATATACACCTAGGTGCCACCCCGTTCCTTGTACGACGGGTGTCGCGCCTATTCCAACCCTTTTGTTTTGTATTTTTTTTTCCCCCCTCCCCTTGTCACCCTCCCCCCCTCCCCATTTCACCATATTTTTTCCTTCCAACTTTCAAAAACAACTAGATCCATCTTTCAGTTAGGACAAAACACACTGTGGGGGAGGGACAGAGGTAGATGTGTCCCTTCTTAACCATCGGAGATAAGGTCCTTACAACCCGCCAACCATATACCTTTTTTCTTTTTCTTCTTCTTAGTAGGGATGTGTCCACCTGATTTTTTTTTTTTTTTTTTGCCTGAGATTTGATGGAGTTTGGTGTTAAAAAGTGGTTTTAAGACCACCAAAAACTCAACCAAAAAAAACACCACCCAACACCACTAAACTTCTACCAAAATTTCAGGCAAAAAATCAGGCACATTTTCATCTTTCAAGTTTTTTCTTCAATCCATTCAATCTAATGCTTTCGCGAACCCAGCGTTGTCCCTTCGGGGGGAGGGCGCTGAATGGGGAAAGATTTCACACACACAACACACAAAAAAGGTAAGCAAAGCAATTCACCTCTAACATATTTTCTTCTTTTTTTCTTTTTTTCTTCCAAATTATTCAGCATTTTAACACAACACACAAAAAAAAGAAGAAGTTGAGTAAGCGCCCTAAGGGGACAAAAGAGAGAACGAAATAGTGGAAAAAAAGGCCCCCCTCTAAAGACAGCCGAATTTTTTTTTAAAAGGACTCCTTTTCAAAAAGGAGTTCTAAAAAAATATCAGATGCTCAATTGATTTTTTTTTTGGATGAATGGCGGTTTCTATCTGATTATTGTAATCGTCTAAAAAATGATCATTTTTTGAATTTTTTGAGGGCTCTGTGGATTAAAAGACAATGAAAGACAACAATGTTTCTCCAATGGAGTAGTGCACTTAGTCCTACAGATTATCAAAAAAAAAAAAGGAAACAAAAATGCTAGCAAAAGCGTCACCATACGTAGTAGGTTACGTTAAGAAGTCTAAAATCAAATAAAAAGGGGAGAGGGGGAGTTCAACTAACAGAGTCTTTTTTTTTTTTTTTTGTCTTTATTTCTACTCCATCGAATAGGCACGTCGATTTGTCCTGGGTTTTATGACCGTCAGGTGGTGACAAGAAGAAGGCTCTGTGTGTGACCCCCCTCTAATTTTCTTGCTTTCTCTCACCCTTTCTTTTTAGGCGACGAAAAAGGCAGAGAAAGTGTGATGGGGAGGGGTAAAAATCCCTTCTCCTACACAATTGACGCTACTCCCCACCTGACACAAAAAAAAAAACGCAGCAAAAAAAGAAGTCCTTTTTATTAAAAAAGGTTGTGTCAGGTCAACACAAAGTAATAAAAAAATGACATAAGAAATACGTGTTTCTCCTCCCCCCCTGCTGTTCTTTCCCCCAATGCAACCCCTTCCCCCCCCTCACAGCCAGGATTTTACGGTGAATTACAATAGGGTATAGAAAGAAGGTAAGGGCGTTTCTCTAGTGGCTAAATTTTCCCCCTCCCGCCCCATGCATTATCGAGGAGTCGTGGCGTTTTTGCTTGAGTTCCGTTTTCCCTCGTTAGTGTGGGATCATCCCTAACAAAACAATACAAACCAAAACACACAAAAAACCCACGGAGCTTAAAGTGTCGTTTCTCTTTGTCAAATGTATGATGTCGAAGAAGGAAAAAAAGGGTTCAAAAAATTAAAAAAACACATACACGCCTTGTTCCCTCACCCCCCCTAAAAAATCTTTCTTTTTGAACGAAATGGGGAACATAATAACGCGAGAAAACTTTAAAAAAAAAAAGACAACAAAATGCTGCAAAAAATAAAACTCCCGTGTATCAGCTAATGCAAACTGTAATGGAAGCAAAAGGAAAACAATAAAAAAAAAAAAAAAAAAAAAATGTACAGGGTGGGGATGAGAGGGGGGGTGGGGTTCTAAGCATGATTCAGACGTCTTTCTGGTTTTTTTTTTGTTTTTTTTATGATTTTTCTCTTGGTTCTTTCTTTATTTCTCTGTCCTTAGGGAAGGGCATGAATGGGGGAACCACAAACAAGGGTTCTTTATAGAATAGGGGGGGCACATATTACAGAACCCCACAGGTCACGCCTCCCTGTATAGAGCTATGGATTAGTCTGTGGACTTACCTATGTAACACAGATCATTTTTTTTTCTCTATTTTTTTTTTTTTTTTTTTTTTGTTTTCATTTTTTTGTTTTCAATCTCCTGAGGGATTGCTCAAAGGGAGGTTGGTTTTTTGTGCAATTCACAACCCGAAGCGAGAGCCTGTGCCTCGTTTAAGTGAGCAGAGAGGGAAGAGAGATCATTTTGCTCACTGTCGGGGGGGAGGGAAAAAAGGAACACATGGAGGATTGACAACAAAAGTAGCAACTTACATTGTTCCAAGAATTTTAGCAAAAAAAAATAAAAAATGGATGTGCAAAATTGCATCTATCCAACCCCTTTTTTAAAAGATGTCTAGTCTTCATATTTTAAGTTTTTTTTTTTTTTTTATCCAATGGAAAGAACAAAGTGGTCTCTCGCAAAACACGAGGCTTTTTTTTCTCTTCCAAAAAAGATGTGTGTGCACGAGAGGCATATTTCATCGTACATTTTTTTCTTCTTTTTATTTTATTTTTTCTATTTGAATATTCAGGGATAGGTGACCTTCCCTCTTTTTTTTTCTCTCTTTTTTCTTTTTTTTCTTCAGGTTCGGTTTGAGTGCGTTTCCTCTCCCACACACACACACACCTCCAAAAAATATTCTCTTTTATTTTATGAAAATATGAAATCTTCTTTCAGATTAAACATCAATCAGAGCAGTTAACTGCTTTGTTGTGTGAGTGTTTGATTAGTAAAGGAATTTTTTTTAAAACTCCCCCCCTCCCTCCCTCCCCTTTTATTGAAGCACGCCAGAAAAAAAAACACCCTGGATGGGGTACCACCCGCGGTCCGACCCTCCCCCCCCGCCCCCCTGGCATAACACTATAGCCGTGATGGAATAAATGAGCAATCCCCTGGGGGTTATGAAACCATGACCAACCAGATGTTTGCTTAATTTTGTTCTTTTGTGGTCAAATACAAAAAGTGAAGGAGTTGGAAAAAAAGAGAGCGTCAGACCCCGGGTACCCACCAAGGTGGGTACTGAGGTGTAATAATTGACACCATACAAACGAGGAAACAGAGAGAAGAGAAGAAAGGAATGCCAACTCACCTAGAACACTCAGCGCAAAAAATGGCAGCGGGAACCCCCTCCCCACACTGTGTGTAAGTTCTTCTACTTACGGTTTTGAAAGATGTGTGCGCACGAGGAGGCACAGTCAACTTGATTTTCGTGTGTACGTTTTTTTTTTTTGCTCACTCCACAGTATGGTGTGTATTTCGCGCATTGCCAAAATTATTGGGGAATTGAGTGCAAGGTGAGGGTATGTCCAAAATGTTCACCAAAGATATCCGATGGATATCTCCTTTTTTTTATATATTTTCTTTTCTCTCTCTTGTTGATATTTTTTGATATTTTTTTTTGATATTTCTTCTTGCTCTCTTTGCTATGGAATACTTGATAAACCAACCACCAACCCCCCAAAATGACTGTTAGAAAAGAAAACTACGACTCGTGGATGATTTTTTGTCATTATTTTGAACGATGTTTGGGGAGGAGAAGGAATGTGCAAGCAAAGACATGTTTACCTTTTTTTCTTTCGCAAAACCGCAAGAGAAAAAAGGATTTTTTTTATTGCATTTATTTTTTTGCACGTTGTCCTCTTTTTTTCTTCTCGGGTAAGCACTGTGTGGTGCATAGAAACATAATGTGTACTCAAATTGTTTTGCACAAAATACAACAAAAAAAAAGGCTAAGTATAACACCATACGGCAGTTTTCTCTGTCTTGTGGTCTGTATCTTTCAGAATATATTTATGTCCTTTTTTTTGTGAACCCCACAGGTCAGCGGGAAGTTAGAAATACGAATTTCTAGCGCACCCCAAAACAGCAAGCCCCCAGAGAAACTGACAATCGCAAAAGGAAAAAAAATGGGGGAAAACAGAAAACAGTTTATTTTTGAAAAAAGATATCATATTCACCCAAAAGAAAAAAAATGAAAAAAGTAATAAAGCAGAATGGGCATGTGTATTAAAAGATTCCCTACCCCTCAGAAAACAATATTTTTTTTTCCCCCAATTCCCGATATCCCACAGGTTAGAGGGAACCGCGGACTCTGTAAAAAAAAGGGAGGGAGGGAGAAAAGAGAGATATAGAATCTCTCTAAGTGCATTTCCTATGCCTCCTCCTGTGGGATCCCCCCCCTCTTTTAATAACAGCAAAATGTAACGAAGAAGAAATAATAATAAAAATGTCACCAAAAAAAAAATATATATGCCCGCGCTCTGAACAGCGTCGTACTAGCGTTTGCACCTCCCGAGATTATTTTTTTTTTTTGTCCTTAGATTGCCTGTACCCCTTTTTTAATAAAAGGGTGGGGAAGGGAATCAAGGGAAAAATTGAAAGGGGGTGAACTGCTGTCCGAATCAACGAATGATACTTATTTTTTTTTTTCCCCCCAAAAAGATGTCTGAAACTCAGTCTCAGTCAATCTTTCCCTTTTTTTTTTAAAGTTTTTCTTTTCTTTTTGGTACCTGTGTCCTCTGACGACACTCGCAACCAGTATACCCCCATTATTTTTTTCCCCTTCGGTTTGTTTTTTTCTTATCGCCTGCAGCCCATGTGTTTTCCCTTCCCATTTTTTTTTTATTTTTTACAAGCCACCCTCCTTTCTCTTCATTGAGAAGAAAAAAAAAAAACAATCAATAATATTTTGAAAGCTAAGCATTCATCCCCACTCCCTCCCAAAAAAAAAAAAAGCAAAAAAAAAAAAAACAATATGAAAACCCTCTATTTTTCTGTTCTTCAGAACACACCCCCCCTTTTACCCACAACCCCTTATTTTTCTTTCTCGGGTCCGGTTAGTAGTGAATTGCCTCCATAAACGTAACCTCATTATGCAGGTAGTTGCACTGTCAAAACCCCTCCTTTCTCCTCACTCCCTTCTTTTGTGGTTCTTAAACTGTCCTTTTTTTTTTTCTCTATTCTTTTGTATGTCCTTTTTTTCCTAAGTACGAGAAATCTGTGAATTTCTCAAAAAAAAAGCACCGTTTTTTTGTGAAAGCGCACTTCTTTGGGTGGCTTACACTACCAAAATATTCAAAAAAAGCAAAAAAAAAAAACGTCGCCAGTCTCTCCTGTGGTCACTCAACCAGAACTTTTTTTTGTTCTTTTTTCGACTGTTTTTTTTTAATATGAGTCACACTTTTTTGTACTACATGTTCCCAAGTGGACTTTGTGGTGTGTATGGCAATGCAAATCATTGACAAATCATGAAGGAGTCGAAGGGTTTTGTAAATATATCGTATTTGTTAACACATTCAGATGTATGTGTGTGTGCACGAGAGACACATTCATTTTGATGTTTTTTTTTTGTTGCCATCCTTTTTTGTCATATGCGCTTCCAATCGCTGGAGAGAACAAATGTTGTATGAACCGTGGCTACATTTTTTCCTTTTTCCTTTTCTTTTTTGGCCGGTATGCTTTTTTCTCTTTTTCTCCTCCCACACTTCTTCCCCCAAAGTACGTAGTCATTTTCTTTTTAATGGGTATTGAAAGAGATGATGTACTTGGCCATGTAGTCGCTTTTTTTTTTTTACCTTCCTTTTTTTGCAGGTTTTTTTCGAAAAGGTTTTGCAAGAAAACGAAGAAATAAAACAAAAAAAAAAAAAAAAGGGTTCCGTTCTGTAGACAGTCCAAAAACCTTTCTGGTTCAAAGAAAACAAAAAAAAAAAAAAAAATTAAGCAAGAGACAGTACCAGTGTCGCGGCGCGCGTCCAAAGGCCTTTCTGGTTGAATGCATTTCCTTTATGCATAAGTTTGTCTTTTTGATTAAATATGGTGATTTGAGTCAAGAATATAAAGGGTTTGTGTACAGGTGTCCAAAACAGAGGGAGGCAGGGAGGGGGGATAAAGAGTACACACAGACGAAAAAAAAAAAAAAAACCACAACAACGAAAAATAAGAAAAAAAATACCATTATCCTCGGCTTTGAGACCCATGTCTCGTTGGCTTATTCCTTTTTCTTTCCATCTTCTCTCTTTTTTAAAAAAAATGTTTTATTTTCTTCGTTTTGAAAGATATATTGCATGCCCAGAGAGGGCTCAACCATCTTTTTCATGTGTTTCTTTCTTTGAGGTGAGTAAGCAAACAGAGAGGCTTAGGTTCTTATTCAATAATGGAAAAAAATTTTAAAAAAAAATAATAACACCCGCCCGGTTGGCTTGGAATCCCCCCTTATCACATCAAAAAGGGCACAATAGATGTAAGAAGCAGAACGAAAAATTTTTGCTTTTTTATAACACCCTTGAACAGATGTGATGTACTACTACGGGAGGTTGTGCTAAAACGGGTGGTTTTTTTTTTGCCTGTTGACAAAAAAAAAACCCACTCCAAATCGGGTTGAAACACACACACACACAGAGCGAACCAGCCAATCCCCCCCTCTGTTTTGAAACTATTTCTATTTTTTTTTTTGATCGACTTTGAAAGTAATGTTACGACACACACCACACGTACAAATCGCACTACAGCCCCCCCCCGCCACACACCCCCACTTTTTTTCCCCCGTGAGAGTAACCTATTTTTACAAACTTTTTTTTTTTTGTTATCTGGGAACCATTAAATTTGCCAATTTCGCATTTTAAAAAAACGGTGAACAGGAGGAGGGGTTTTTTTTGCAAATGAAAAAAGAAAGGGGTTACGGACGGACCCGCGTCTACAATATTATAACCCTTTTCAGGTAGGCTTTAGCCGACATTGAGTACAGGTCTTTACCCAGATGGGGGTAAAGAGATTGTAGACAATGTGTATTTTTTTTTAAAAAGCTGCCCCCTCGGGTTTGAAATCGTCGTTACAACAACAAATAAAACTGCGAACAAAATGACCATATCACAGCGAGAAGAAGAAGAAGAAAAAAGGCGCCTCAATATCTCGATATTAGCAGGCAATTTTTTTTTTTTTTTTTAATTTTTGTTTTCAAAAAAAAAACAAAGCTCCCAAAACAAAATGCGATCTTTTTTTGTGCAGAATATGCTGGTTCCCCGTTTCACGCTGAGAATAGTTTTTATTAAAGGGGAAAGACGAAGGAAGTTCCCCTTTTTAAAGATGCCAGAAAGCAACGAGAGGCTTTTAGATGTGTATGGGGTACGTCTTTCAAGATTTCTTTCAGTCTTCTAAAAACTTTTCTTTTTGTTTTTTTTCCCCCCCCCCTGCACCTTCAATTTTCTTCACTTTTTTTTTCTTCTTTATTTAGCCCCTCCCAGTAACAGCCCACCTGGAGGATCTCTTCTATTCTTCTTCCTGTAAGCCTTTGAGGTTGGGGGAAGTTTATTTTTTTTTTTAAAGATCATCTAAGTGGCCACAAGTCATAGCACCAAAAACAGACACCAAAAATGGGGCTGTACACGCACATTGTGTTGTTTTTTTTGGGCAAAAAAAAAAAAAAAAGGTTCTGCTATGGACCATCCACAAATTGCTTTTTTTAAAACACACAACGCAACACAACACTGTGTTAGTAACCACAATACATAAACACACATCATCATGTGGTAAACGTTAATATTTGGTAATGTACCTTTGCCCGGTACATTGCCTTTCAGGTTGGGTGGGAGGAATCATATAAAAAAATCCATCCCTACCAAGCCTCCCGTTAGGCATGAGTAAGTGAAATACTTCTCTCGCGTTCCATTTGATGTGACAACTATTAAGAAACCCCCCTCTTTTTTTTTTCTTGGTGACTAATCACAGCGTTTTTTTTTGTGTGTGTCTGTACAAACCCATTTTTTTCTCCCCCCCCCTTTTTGTTAAGACGAGTTAAGCAAAATGTGAGGCTTAGGATATTCTTAGCAACGACCTTTTTTTTCTTTTCCCTGCATTGCAACTTACAGCCCTCCTGGGGGTGACATTGTTTTTTGTACCGAACCTGTCTTTTATTTGATAACGAAAAATATAATTAAAAGGTGGCTAAGCAAAAAGAGAGGACTTAGATTGCATCTTATAAATCATTTTTTTTTATTTTAAATTTTTGACAGTAGATTCGATTATACCTACAAAAACGATTAAAATCAAAACAAAATAGTGCACAAAATGTATTGTTGTTTCGTTGACCTGTGTTTGTCGATGCTTTTTTAAAAAAAAAAACTTTTTTCAGAGGGCTTGAACCGTTGTAGGGTGTACAATAGCCCTGCTTCGTTTTTGTTGTTTTATTCATCCCGCTATTCTTCCAAAACACAACAATATCATTATTTGACTAATTGGAGTAAACACCGTGTGTATGAGGAAGGATTCGCAACCCTTTGTTCACCCACAACCGATGTACCGCTCTGAACGATATCTTTTGCGCAGGAGTTTTGCCCCCAAACCTGACACAATCCAGACACAAACTATTTTTCTCTCTTCATAATTTTAACGGGGTGACCGTGTGTGTGTGTGCGTGTGTAATGTGTGTACGTGTCGATCAATTACATTTTCCCCCCTCCCACTTGATTTCTTGAAGCCGTATTTTAAAAAGTTCGCACTTCAAAAAAAAAAAAAAAAAAAAGCAACCCCCCATTTGAGGCTCTTTATAAGAAACCAGCGGACATTCCCCTGATTCTGAAGAAAACAACAAAACAAAAAGGCAGACACTGCAAAAAAAAAAGGGGGGGGGTTAACTGATGCATGGCAGTCGTTTAAAATAGTGGAGCTCATCCTCGGGTGTCCACTAATACAACCAAGTTTTCAAAAAAAACAAGAAAAAAGAAAGTTTGTCATGGTATTTCCTTTATTATTATTGACGACATGGAAACCCAACGTGTTCATATATTTTTTTTGTTGGATGTGTGTGTCTTGGTCGCGAGAGGGCACATTCATCTTTCAAGTTTTTTTATTTTTTCTCTCTTTTTTGATGTATTGGAGCTATTGCGTTTCATGCATCTTCGCAGTTTTCATTTTTTTCTTTTTTATTCTCCCCCCCTTTCAGTGATAGGCGTTTCTGCGTCGGTGCTCTTTACAAGTAAGACCCAAAAGCAGACCTTTTCACAGTACCCCCCCCCCCCCCCCCCCCCTCAACCACTCTTATATTTTTCCCTCAAATCGTGAGCCAGTGCTCAGCAGATTTTTTTATTTTTGTTGTTTTCTTTTGGGCGAAAAAGCCAGAAGCTTCGCTCACAATAAAATCAAAAGGAAAGCAATCCAAAAAAAAAAAACATCCTTTCCCCATTTCCCCCCCTCTTTTGCGTCTTATTGACAAAAAAAAAAGAGGGGAACACCCATCCATCCCTCACCCTTGATTCCCACATTTCATCTCCCCTCACCCACTATTTGCAGGTCGCGTTATTCCCTCCCTCCTTTTTCCCCTTCTCCCCCTCTCCCCAGATCCTTACCTCAATCAACAAAAAAAAAAGTGTTTTTTTTTTATGGAGTGGAAGCTTCTCTGCTATGGAAGCTACACTAAACCAAGATTATCAAAAAAGAAAAAAAAAGATTCCCTCAAAAGGAAGGCGGGAGGAGAGTGTGGGGTGTGCGTGTGGGGAGGGATGAGGGATGGAGGACATTTTCCTTTTATTTTATTTTTTTTTTTTTTTGATAACGAAATATGATCAAAAAAGGTGACTAAGCACACCAAAGATAGGCTTAGGGTTCATCTTATTAACATTTTTTCGGCCATGTCTTCCATCCTCACTCCTTATCTATCGCCTTTTTTGCTGTCCACGTGTATTTTCCGCTATCTCTCTCTCTCTCTCTCTCTCTCTCTCTCTCTCTCTCTCTCTCTCTCTCTCTCTCTCTCTCTCTCTCTCTCTCTCTCTCTCTCTCTCTCTCTCTCTCTCTCTCTCTCTCTCTCTCTCTCTCTCTCTCTCTCTCTCTCTCTCTCTCTCTCTCTCTCTCTCTCTCTCTCTCTCTCTCTCTCTCTCTCTCTCTCTCTCTCTCTCTCTCTCTCTCTCTCTCTCTCTCTCTCTCTCTCTCTCTCTCTCTCTCTCTCTCTCTCTCTCTCTCCCTTTCGATCCTCTTCACCCCTATATTTTTTTGCTGCTGTTTTCCCTCTCTCTCCTCTCCCCTTCGAAACAACAAACCTACCCATGTTGTCTCCCATTTTGAGCAACTGTGTTTTCTTTTTCTGTTTCGATACCCATTTTTTTTTTCTTTTCTTTTCCCCTCGTTCGTGTTCTTTTGTTGGGGATAAGGGACTGAAGTGTTTCAGATAGAAATGCCCCCTTTTCCCTCCTTTTTTTTTTGGTAACAAAATGTATGTACACGAGAGGCACATTCATGATTACAAAAAAAAATTTTTTTTTGTTTTTCTTCTATAAGAAGTATGTGTGTTGTGTGTCCCTCGTGAGACCCACTCATATGCTCAGGATTTTTTTATTGCCAACACTCTTTGTTTATTGTCCCATGTTCCATTTCAAAAATCTAAAAAAAAAAATCTTTAAAAAACTGAGAAAAGTGAAGGTTGTGTAGGGTCAACTTCATAATTCCAAACAAAAAAAAAACACAAAAATAACAAAAAAAAAATAACAAAAAACCAAAAAAGACCCAGTGGTACGTATTGTATCGTCGTTATTCTTTTTATTCTTTCATGCACCCCACCCCCATCCCCAGGATTTCGTCACAAAAAAAAAAAGCATGGCTGACAAAATAAAAATTCGAAAAAAAATAGCGAAATCCCCGTTTTAGGGGGTAAAAAAGCTGTTGCAAATGTTTTTTTTTAAAAAGGGGAGGGGGGATTTTTTTTTGCATTGGGGAAACATCGAAAAAGATAAGGGAAATGGACATAGCAAAAAAAACAAAAAAAAATCAATAAAGTAGTGGGCCGCTGCAGGCACTGACGCTCCGTGGGGTTGGCGAAATCCCCCGCGGAGTGCGAAAAAAGAGAACAAAAACGTGGGTATTACACCGATTACAAAAGTAAATTGAGAAGGAAAAAAAAAAACTGAAGAAAGAAATCTTTCCAAAAAAAATGGGATCAACCTGTACCCACTCCTCCTTACCTTCACCACACCCCCTTTTTTTTTATGGGGGAACAAAAACAAAAAATACAACAAAACAAAACCAATGTCAAGTCATGGGAGAAGCAGCTGTGTTCCTAATCCGCAGTTTCAATACTCTCCCCTCCCCCTTTTTCACCCACCATTTTCCCCTAGCTGCGGAAAATCTGGTGATTTTTTTTTTCTTTTCTTTTTCAACCCAAAATTTTTTTGCCATATGTCCATTCTAAATGGTGGTTAATTCATTCTCCCTTTGGATGGCTCGAAAGTAGTGATGTGGCAGAATAGGTCCACCAAGCACAACATCCACGTTTCAGTACGAAAAACAAAACAAAACAAAAAAACAAAAAAAACAAAAAAAAAACTCCCGTTGTTACGTATCTCGCAGCTAGACATTTTTCAACCTGTGTTTTTTTTTTATATAAATTTTCTTCAGAGAATATATTTAAAAAAAACAAAACACACCAAACCATTGTGGACGCAAATTCAAAAGCTCATTGTTTATTTTATTTTTTGGTTTGGGGGGAAAAAAGAAAAAAAAAGAAAATGGATGTTGCTGCCTATCCCCTCTCGTCAGTGCCGCGAGGCATGTTTTTTTTATCCCAATAAAAAAGGGATTATTTTTTTGTTATTTTTTTTTTTTTTTGTTGTGACACTGTGTCACTACCACCACCACCCTGTTCTTGCATGTTGGAAAGGCTAGAAATTGACAGTACTCTACTAGTTTATGTTTTGCCTTTGCCCAAATAATGGCGAGTTTGTGTAAAAAAACAAAAAATCGTGAGGCCAATTCGTGTTTCAAGCTTTAATCCTATTTATTACTTTCTCTCTTTTCATGGTTTCCCACGAAGTCTTTGGACACACATACACACACACACACTTCAGGTAGAAAAACAAGAAAAGCAAAAAACAAAAACAAAAAATAGCTCTCCAAACAAAGGTGGCGTGTATTACTGTGTGTCCATCTTTATTATAAGATTTTTTTTTGACCAAGTACGAGAGACTTAGGTCATCTACCTTTTATTATTTTTATTTATTTTTCTGACGCAAATAATGCACAATAAAAAGAAACTGCCACCTTGAATCTGCCGAAGAAATCCCCTCCCCTTACGGAGGGAAAGAAATACCGATGTTCTTGTCTGGAGAAGAAGGGACAGAAGGTTGTTTTTATGTCGTGGGGGGGAGGGGGCGTGAGGTGTTTGCACGATTGCATATAGTATTCACCTTTCAATATCCCTAACAAATGACAGCTACCTTTTTTGGTCACTCTATATCAGCAAAAAAAAAAAAAACAATGCAAAAAAAACAACAAAAAAAAACAAACAAATAAATGGACAACCACTGCAAAATATAAAAATTAAAACAAAAAACAAAGCAAAAAAAGTTTGAAGACGTGAGGTATAGGTGGGTGGAGGTAGATTTTTCTTATGTGGGGAGACTCACCGAGAGAAAACAAAATAAAACCTCCAGCCAAAAAAAACAAAAAACAAAAAAGAACAGCGAAAACAAACAAAACAACCAAAAAAAAAAAAACAACGATACATGGGCAATCTTTTTTTTTATTTCTCTTTTTCGAAAAATATTACAAAAAAAAAAGGTCTTCTCTCCTCCTTTATCAAATTCCACTCTCCCTTTTTATCCCCTCAACTCCTACACAACTATCAAGCAAAATTAAACAGCACAAAGCACTTTCAAAACAAAAAACATTTTCAAACTCCCCCTCAACTCTCCCCCAACCTGGACATTTGACAGTGGCTGAGAGGATAAGTCGTAATCTCATACAAAGTAACGCACCCTTCCTCTCCAACCCCACGTCTACAAAACTATCAAGCACAATTAAAGCACTTTCAAAACATACAAAAAAACATTTTCAATCCCCACCCCCCAACCTAATCCAGAGTTGAAATTAACCACATGATTGCAGAGAGAGAGCCTTCGTATAAGGGAAGGGGGCCTTCTCAGAGCGTAGCGGCATTGAGGAGAGAGCTTGAAAATGAGAAGATAAAAAGCAAGCGGGTGGATGAGATGTTTGAGGAGCTCTTTGGGGAGCTTGGGATTGACCCTTACAAACCGCTTCCTTTGAGCAACGACAGCGATAACAACAACAACAACAACAACAACAACACCCCCCGCATGCTGACCCAACCACAACCTCAACGAAGCCGTCCTGCCTCGCCTACAGCTTCCATCGCATCTCTTCCACACAGTCATCACTCCTCAGCAGTAAACACTACTCTTCCTCTTCCCCCTTCTCATACCCTTAGCTCGATAGCAACAGAGCCTTTGGTACCCCAGGGGGCGGGGGTGGGGGGAGGGGGAGGGGTGGCAGCCCGTAAGGTGTCGACAGCATCGGGGTTTGGGTTGCCAGGTAGAACGGTGTTGCCGGTTCCTGCGATGTCTCCACCGTCCCCGGAGGAGATTGAGGTGATCGTTGAAGAGTCGCATCGGTCGTCACAGAGCTCTCGAGGAGGGGGGATGCCTGCTTCTCCGTTGTGTGACCCGGGAGGTCGTTCTTATGAGGTGTCTGCGTCAGTTAATGTTAGTGAAGGAAGTGCGTTCGGCGCATCTACAGCATACGACGTAGGAACGCCACGGTCTGTATCAGGTGGTGGTGGGTCCGATGTCTCCAAAAGAGGGTCGGAAGGTGGGAAGAGGGGTGTCTCCCCAGGGCAGATTACCTCTGGTGTGACCGACGCGGTGTTGCAGCATCTATTATGCCTCGATGCGATGGGGCCGTTAATGAGGGATGTTTTTAGTGAAATTCAAGGGCTCGCGCAAAATAACGAAAACCTATTGTTGTCATTACCGGCCTTAAAAGAATATGCAAGCCGCAGGGCAGTGGAAGCTGAGGCCTGGCATCAGAACATGGTCGCTACAGTGGTAGCACAAAGGTTTCAATCTGCGTTTCTAGGAACCTCAGGTGGGCAGGGGGTTCTTTTTGAGGAGGAAATTGTTGCGAAGTTGGCGAATCTTACGAAGCATACTGTTCAGGCGGAAGGTGGCGTGGCACATATGAATTTACGTGGAGTGTTGGTTGGGCCGAAGGATTCTGGGAAAAGCACATTATTGCATCTCTTCTGTACACAGGTATTGTTCCCTCAGGCGTTGCGAAGTGGTGCTTGGGAGCATGTATTTGTTGTGCCGATTAACTTTGATTTGTTTCTTGCTGAGGCAGTATTGGACCTGGCGGTGACGTATTGCAAGCTTGTACAACACTTTGTAGATTTGCTTATTATGCAACGACCAGGTCTGCGCAAATGGGCGCTCCAAATAAGCTCATTTTGGAAGAGGGTTGTTACACAAAGCCGTCCTCCGACCCTCCCTTCAGACCTCCTCGCAGTGTTTGATTTGAACAGCGAATGGGCCCTCCACGCATCGCTGCTACAACGTTGCTTTGCAGGAGGATACTGCGAAGAGTTCCTCGAAGCCGTAATGGGCATACCCGATCTCTTTACGGCATCGCTCCGGTTTAAAAGGGTGTTCTGGGTGTTAGATGGCATGGGCACAGCAGGGTCATGCTTCACAACAGATGGGCGAGGTGGTGATGTCGGGGTGAACCTCAGCCTGGTGCCTCATATATACAGTGCAATGTCGCGCGCAGAGGCGTTCTTTGTTATTGCTGCGGAGGCGGTGAATGATTTGGATCTTATCAAAGGGATGTCGGTCATCCCGGTGGCAGATATGATTACGCATGAGGATTTGAACCGGCACTACCCGGGGCTTCCGTTGATCCTGCGCTGTTCGGGGAGGGAGTACAGTGTGCGTGTCTTCCGTGGCTGTCCTGGCTATGTGGTGCCCTTCATCAACCTTCTCGAGGCCACTGCTGCCATCAAAGACAAGGCGAGACAGAACAATCCGCAAGTGCAACGTTCCGTAGAGTTCTATGGTTCAGCAGTAGAAGGCCTCCTCGAACGCCTCTCAGGGCTCAATTGGGACGATCCGGCGCCCAGGATTTAGAGGAAAGAAAAAAGAAAAAAAACCAAGCATTTCGAAATAAGGTGGGTATTGAAGATGGATTGGGAAGATGCAAAACAAAAAGATAAAAATAATAAAAAAGTACGAAGGGATAATGTGTGTCGTGACCATTCGTTGATTTGATTCCACCAAAAAAAAAAAAGTAATACATAAATCTCTGAATTGCGGGTACCCTATGATTGTCAAAAGAATGTGATTAGATTTGCAGATTGTTTGGTAGTAGAGAAAAAAAACTCTTCTTTTCGAAGCGTTTTTTAATGTAGAAGTATCGTTGTCTTTTGTACAGGTTATTTTATTGTAGATCGAGGGGGAATTGACCCTCAAAGGGTCATCCTTGTTTGATGGACTTCTTTTGTTATGGCTGGCATCATACGTGGGTCAGTCGGAGGTGCCTGCATTAATAACTTCACTTTGTTATTCTTGAAAGAGCCCCTTTTTGTTTTGTTTCCCCCTCCCATTATATTTCATTCATATATTTGGATATTTATATCTCTAGATTTTTTTTTTTTGTTATTTCTTTTGCAAAAAAAAAATACAACAAAAAAAAGCAAACAAAAGACTTCCAAACCCTCCCTTTTTGACTTCCCCCTCTCTCTACCCTCTACCCTCTCCTTTAACTCCTTCTCTCCTTCCGAATTGAACGCATGATGACAACACAAATGTAATACGATCTAGTTTGCCTATCATATGCATACATTGCTGTGAGTGACTCAAGCATTTTTCCCGAAGCTGATGTTTTTTCCCCCCAACCATATTCCATTTAAAATTTGTTTACACCGCGCGTTACTCCAGCCACTCATACTCAAACACTACATTGTGTCAAAGTTACGAACTCCAATTGGGTTAATGATCATGCCTTTGGAATACCGCGAATCTGATACCGTGCGATAATAAAATATGATCAAAGGACTGACTAAGCACCAGAGAGGCTTAGGGTTCATCTTATAAACTTTTCTTTTCTTCTTTTATACCCAGGGTTGTTTCTAGGATCTCGTTTTTTTTTCTCGGGGGGGGTCAATTTTTTTCCCAAAAAAAATTTTTTTCCGCCGGGAAAAAATGGTCTTTCGAGGGTTTTTGGGTGTATTCCGAGCTTTCTCGACGAAGCCTCGATCTGACCAAGAAAACCCCATACCCCAAACCTTCAGAATATCATGGTGGTATGTAGCTTCTGTGAGGGTATGAAACAGGTAAAGAAACGGTGGCCATGGCACCCAAGGTTCCTGGCGAAGCCACGGTACGCAACATTTCTAAAATTGCGCTTAAAATTGCACTATTGTACAGCCAAACTATGCCATGGGTGTGATGTAAGCTTGCGCCGCAGGCGCACGGTACGCTACTTTCATTCTTTTCGCCAAATCTTTTTTCTCACTCCCATCACCGTTCCACGTAGTGTAGTCGGTGCGGGTGTTGTCGCTCTTCACCAGTGCCAACACTGGTGGTGGGTGGAAAACGTGTAGTTCGGGGGAAAATATGTAATTTTTTACAGGGGGGTGAGGCTGACCAGCGCACCGTGCCAGATTCTGGGGGTAAAATTGACCCCCCCCGGGGGGGGTCAATTTGACCCCCCAGAATCTGGGGGGGGGGGGTCAGTGACCCCCCCCCCCGACCCCCCTAGAAACAACCCTGTTTATACCTACAAAGCGTAGCTTAAAAGGAGAAATAGTTCCTCCGATACGGTCGCCAAATCACCGACGAAAAATCCCCCTTTTTTTCTTTTTACTTATCAGAGTGACCATTTCTCTCACATAACCCCTTTTTCCCTTTCCCTTTCCCCTTCCCCTTCCCCTAACACCTCTCTCTACAGAACCCCTCTCTCCCCCCATACTCCATTTGATACACACATTTTCTCTGGGGGCTTTCTTCTCTCCCCCCCCGCCAACGTTCTTTTCTTTCTGTCGTATTCATAAAATTTCAAAAAAAAATATCCCAACGTTTCTGCCGCATTAGATAGGCAGGTGCCATGGCTATGTCTGATGAAGGGGTGATCAGAGGGATCCTAGATTTCACAAAGCCCGTAGATGTCGCGTTGTTTGATCAGGTGATCAACCTGGGGCTGGGGGGTGGCGGGAATTTGCAGCATGTTGCACTGCAGGCGTTAAAGGAGTTTAAAGAGAACAGCGAAGCCTGGCGACATGCTGATAAAATCCTGCGGGAGTCGAAGGAAGACAAAGCGCGGTACATCGCCTTGGTAACGTTGGACGATACTATCCGAATTTCGTGGAACGCATTGCCAGATGAACAGCGAGTAGGGATCCGAAACTTTGTCATCAACATGATCATGGATCTGTGCACCACAACAGAAAGCCTGGCAAGAAATCGAATGCTGGTGACAAAACTGAACGATACGTTGGTGCAGATTCTTAAGAAGGATTGGCCAGAACGATGGCCAAGCTTTATTCAGGAGTTGGTTGATTCCGCGAAAACGTCGGATTCAATTATGCAAAACAATCTCGCAATCATCGGCCAACTCAGCGACGAAATCTTCAACTTCTCCAAAGGCAAAATGACCCGGGTACAGGTCAAAATCCGCAAAGAGGCGCTCAACAAAGAGTTCCCACCGCTCTTCCAAATCCTTGACTTCGTTTTCAAATCAAAACACGACTCGGGTCTCATCACCGAAGCCCTGGGCTGCCTTCTATCCTGCCTGTCGTGGATCCCTTTGGGGTACGTCTTTGAAACAAAGCTTATTGAGGTTTTGGTTGACAAATTCCTTCGTGTCCCTATTACCCGCAACCTTGCGTGTAAATGCCTGACCGAAATTGCGTCGCTCAGCATCGACCTGAACACCCACGCACAGTACCGCCTGCGTATCATCGAACTGTTCCGTCTCTTCGTGACTGTGCTGAGCACTACGATCCCGGTCCCTCCGGGCTCAACGTATCAGCTTTCGGTTATGCACTTCTGTTCTGCAAAGGAAGATGGAAATGAGGAGTTTGTCCAAAACTATACACAGTTTTTGATTACAGCGTGCAAAACACATTTGATCCCTACGCTGGAGTTGGAGGTTGTGAACAGCCCTGACTTTTCGCGGGCGATCCAGGAGTGTCATAACTACTTGATAGGGTCTACTCATGTAGACCATAAGGAGAATTTGAAGTCCTGTGTTGAGTATTGGTCGTGGCTGAGCTTGACGCATGTATTGCAGACAGATGGAAAGCTTTCGTGGGGCGCGGAGGAGGCAAACTACCGGAAGGATATGCACCGTCTGACGTTCTTCCAGGCACGTAAAGCGCTTGCTGCGCATATGGCGAGGCCAGAGGAGGTGGTCCTATTTGAAGATGACAACGGAGAGATTGTGCGCGAAGTGATGAAGGACGTCGACGCCATCTCCTTCCACAATATGATGAAGGAAGGGCTTGTTGCGTTGACCCACCTCGACTGCGACAGCACAGAGTCCATTCTCCTCGAACGTCTCGACGAGCTTTCAAACCCCCCGCTTCATAACCGCGAATTAGAACGGCTCTGCTGGGCGATCGGCGCAGTGAGCGGCGCGGTGCAGCCAACGGAGGAGAACGCCTTCCTCATACACGTCATCAAAACGCTTCTGACCCTCTGTGCTAGAGAGAATGAGCGAGACTCAAAGGCGTCCATCGCAGCAGATATCATGTATGTGATCGGGCAGTATCCAAGGTTTTTGCACGACCACTGGAAGTTTTTGAAGATTGTGGTGCAGAAGCTGTTTGAGTTCATGTTGGAGATGTTTGAGGGGGTGCGGGACATGGCGTGCGACACATTCCTGAAGCTTGCGAAGTCCTGCAAGGAACGCTTTGTGGAGGTGCATCACGAAGAGGACCACCCATTCGTTGTCACACTCCTCCACGAGATCAACAAACACTCCCGCAAGCTGGACCCCAAGCAGACCTACATCTTCTACGAGGCAGTGGGTGTCATGGTGTCTGCCGCACCACTAGACAAACAAGAAGGCCTCGTACAAACATACATGGGCACACCCAACGAACACTGGCACCGCATCATGGCAGGAGCAGGCGAAAACCAAATGATCCTCCAAAACTCCGAAAACATGGACGCGCTCTCGCATATCCTGAAGTGCATGGTCTGTGGTGCGACGTCTGTCGGGGAGGGCTTCCGCTCGCAGGTGTTCCTCGTGTTCAACGATATGATGAAGCTTTATGCTACGTACTCGCAGCTCATCAGCCAAGAGGTCGCGTCCAAGGGGCCGACGGTGGCGTTCCATGCTCATGTCCGTCAGATGCGTATCGTGAAGAAAAACATCCTCAAGCTGGTGCAAGAGTTTTGCCAACGTTCCTCGCAGAGGGATGAGATCGCGCATACCATCCTGCCGCCTTTGTTGGAGACGGTGCTGACGGACTATAATAAGTCAGTGGTGAAGGCGCGTGACCCGCAGGTTATTTCATTGATGACAGTGTTGGTGGAAAAGCTTGAGTCAAAGATGGACGAACACATCCCTCTCGTGCTCGATGCAATCATGGGCGTGACACTCGAGATGATCACAACAGCAGACCAGGACTACCCGGAGCACCGCAACAACTTCTTTAAGTTCCTCCAGGCGTTGAATAAGACGAGCTTCAGCACCTTTCTCCAGGCGTTGCAGGTATTTTCTTTTTTCTTTTCTTTGTGCACAAACCATCATTACCACCACCACCCCCACCGTAGGTATCACCAGTCATCATGGATGCGTTGGTCAACGCAGTGAAGGACACAAAACAGAACATCTCCGACATCGGCCTTGAAACGCTGCACACCTTTTTGCTGTCCATCTCGAAGTCGGACGTGGCGTTCGACTTTTTCCATGTATGCGTCTCTCTTCCCCCCACCCCACCATCATTCACTATCCACCATCTGTTGCCTTGGCGGTCACATACATGCATTCTTTTCTAAATACATCCTTTGTTTGCACCCCCTTCTCAGCCTGAAATTCTAGAATTTAATTTCTATATCAAAACAATCCCACTCTCAGGTGTACTTCCTCAACATCCTGCACGCGATCTTCAACGTCATGACGGACCTGCTGCACCGCAACAGTCTCACAAGCCACTGCCAGATCCTACGCCTCCTGGTCATGTCCTGCGTCAGCATGGGCAAGGCAGGCAGAAGCATCTCCAGCGACCAGCAGGAAGGCACCACTGCAGTGGAGTTCCTCAAGGGGCATCTCTCCAAACAGCTGAGCCAGTTTCAGAACCTGCAGCCGCAGCAGGTATGTTGTGTGATGATGAAATGTGTTATAACGGGAAAAGGGTGTCCCTGATCATTTTTTTTGGAAGAATGGGGTGTGTCGTCGTGTATCCTTTTCCATAGAGGGCATTGGGCACAAAAAAAGCTACAAAAAAACACACAATAAAACAGATCCAACGCTTCATCGAAGGACTCTTCTCCTGTGCAGAGGACGAGGCGGACTTCAAGAGTCACATGCAAGACTTTTTGGTATGTTCATTTTTGTACATTAGGCCGCCGGTTGTATTTCGAATCAAATTTAGTTTTTTGCACCTTTTGTTTACTCAAAATACCTCCCTCCGCCCACCTACGAAACCCCCCACAAAAAAAGAGCACAAATACAAAGCAAAAATAACAAAAAAAAAATACAACTTTCATTCAACCCACCTCCACCACTACCTCCACTCTATACAGGTCGAACTCCAGGAATTCGCGTCCAAGGAATCGCTTCTGCTAGAGCTCTATGCGGCAGAAAAGGTAAAGGAAGGCCTCGACGAGCGAAAAATGAAGGTTCCTGGCCTTGCACCCGACCCCGTGTATTAGAAAAGGAATGCCTAGGATAGAGCTGGGGGAGGGTAATGGGTAATGGGTGATGGGTGATGGTGATGTGGCAAATGAAAGGCAATTTCGCCTTTTTTTACAGAGGATAAAAAAATCCTGTTCAATAAAGAGGTACCGTGCTGAGGGGGGGAAATGGGGGGGTAAAAAAAAACATAAGTCTCAAAGCGGTGGGGGGCAATACTTGCCGCAAAAAAAAAAACAACAAAAAAACAAACTCGAAACTACAAAAAAACACAAACCCTTCCTCCCATCCCCCCTCTACCCCCACCTTAGAGATTTATCAAATAGAACCCTCTGGGGGGGAAGGTTTGTCGATGTGTTTTTTTTTCTTTTTTTTTCCAAATTCTTATTTGGAACAGATGAGTGCAATCATGAGGCACAGTTCTTATTTTAGGTGACTAAGCACGAGGGGCTTAGGGTCATCTAATAAACTTTTCTTTATTTTTTTTTGGGGTGGTGGTGGTGGTCTCATCGAGCGACCTTGTACAGAACCCGTCCTCGGACAGGGTGATTGTCGAAAACTATAAAAAAAATGCAGGAAAACTGTATCGAGAGTTTGCGAAATTTTTTGTCTCAATAGCCGCATTCTTAGCATCTCTAGCCATTGTCCGGTGCAATGCAAAATGGGGGAGAGAAAAAAAAAGATTGAAATTTGTTATCCAACGTGCCCTGGTGTTTTTGTGGTACCATGTACCGGGAGGGTTTTTTTAAAATCTTCTTCGTATTTTTATTCACAAGCCCACCCCACCCTCGAAAGTTCTCAGAAACAAACAGCCCACATTATCCCTTTCTCTTTAGACCATGAAATAAGAAAATGCCCCAAACTAGCAGCTAATTACTTCAGCAGAAGGAAAAAAAAAGCAACAACAACAACAGCCTCGTCCCCCCACCCCCCCACAACTCAAACAAAAGACTGATAAGCTTGGAACTGTGATATGAATAAAAAAAGGTTTTCAGATCTCCCATTATTTGTTCTACCCTCTGTATTGAAGTGTGTGCTCTCGCGGTGATAAGTAGTTTCAACCCAACGAAAAACAACACCGCAACTAAGGCAAGGGAAGGATAGACACACATCTGCCTATCCCTAGTCAATGCGGGGGAGATATCTTTTCTGTTCCGTTCTGCTCGCATGCTTCTGTTCCTCAGTCAGCAACACAACACCGCAACTAAGGCAAGGGAAGGATAGACATACATCTGCCTATCCCTAGTCAATGCGGGGGAGATACCTTTTTCTGTTCCGTTCTGCGTCGCATGCTTCTGTTCCTCAGTCAACAACACAACACCGCAACTAAGGCAAGGGAAGGATAGACATACATCTGCCTATCCCTAGTCAATGCGGGGGAGATACCTTTTTCTGTTCCGTTCACTCACACTGCTTCTACCACAACGAAGGAACGTACACACACCCACCCACCCAAAGCCTCAAAAGGACACAACATCAAACTGTTTGCAGCTCTTCAAGTTGCAACACCTTGATGTCCAAGGTGCACCAATCTCACCCCCCCACCCCACTACGAGATTTTTCTCCATTTCCACTTTTTAGAGATTCCCCTCCTCCTCCTCATCCCTTCTCCCTTCTCCATATTCCTCCCAACAGCAACACAATCTTGGGGGATTTCTTTCTTCTTCTAGACCCGAAAAAAAATGGTATACGAACTCTCCCGCAAACGCATCAGCAACAATAACGGGCTTGAGGTAAGCTACCTCAGTTGCGGGCCGTCTGATGGGCAGTTGGTTGTCTTCATTCATGGATTTCCTGAGGTCTGCGGGTCTTGGCGGTATCAACTCAGGTATTTTGGAAACCTCGGATACCACGCTGTTGCAGCAGACCAACGCGGTTCGGGGGAGACGACGGGGTTTGATGAAAACGACCTTCACTCATTTGATGCTCTGAACCTTGCGATTGACTGCTTTGGTTTCATCCAGGCTCTTGGTGCATCCACTGCTTATGTCATTGGACACGATTTTGGCACTACTGTCGCATACCACGTTGCCGCTTTGCGACCTGACATAGTAAAGGGATTGATGTGTTTGGGGATCCCCCTTGGTATGACCCCAGAGAAGCTTACGGAGAAGCCCTCTGCGTCGAACGACAAAGCATACGCAAAGATGAAGCAGCGTGGGTTGATGCATTACCAAGAAGCGATGTGTCTCCCAGAAACGGAGGCAGCGGTGATGGCAAACCCGAGAACCTTTCTGGCGAAGATATACCATGCGAATTCGGCAGATTCCGACCACATTGTCGATGTGAAACGAGGCCACCTATACCCTATGGCGTTTCCCAGAGAGGAGGTGTTTATGTCGCGTATCAGGAATGACATTCCGGAGCTTTCGTTCTTGGATTTGGATTACCATGTGGCTCAGATTCAGAAGAATGGGATGAAGGCGTCGCTTAGTTGGTACAAAAATGTCGGGCGGAATATGGATATTGCAAGAATGCATGCAGGCAGGCAGATTGCAATGCCATACGCCTTTGCTGCAGGAGAAAAGGACTTCTGTGTCAGCATGTATGCCCGCATGTATGATACCATAGACAAAGTGATCCCGAAATTTCTCTTCAAAGAATTGATCCCAGACTCAGGGCATTGGGTGCAGCAGGAGCAGCCGGAACGATGCAATGTTGTGATCGAAAAATTTCTGACGCTCGCAAAACAGCACAACGCAAAGGACAGTGCAAAGCTGTGAGAAAAGAAATTTTTTTTTTCTCCTCGAATTGGTGGCACGTTCAGCTTTTAGTGTACATTTTGAACACCATACGAAGGCACATAAAATTGACTTTAATTTTTGTCTCACATTCAAAAAAAAAAAAAGCTCAGTTGAATAGAGTACGTGTTATTCGTTTACTGGGGGTAAATACAATTTCCCCAGGAGGGAAAAAACATTCGTCCGCAATAGCTTCGCTTCTTTTTGTGTATTTCATAATTAATAGGGGGTAATTCTTGCGCAGAATAATGGCCCCAATGTGTGTGTGCACTAGAGGCACGTTTCATGTTTCAAATTTTCTTCTTTTTTGAACCAACGATTTTTTTTGAACGTCGTTGTGCAAAAACCCGCGCAGCTGACGAATAACAAAATTGATTAAGGTGACCAAGTTTGTGAGGCTTAGGTTCATCTTATCAAAAAAACCCCCCCCCCCTGACCCCCCCTCCCTCCTAATGGTGGCAGCATTTTGATGTATTTTGCGTATTCCAATGGGCTCCCACAATACTGCCATCATTACTCCCTCTCCCATACAAATCTCTGCTGTTCGCAAAGAGTGCCCCTCCCCTCCTTCGAAAAAAAAAATATACTCATTTATCCAAATGGTAGGTTGTGGGGGGAAAAAAGATACGAGCAAAAAAATAACGTCAAACGAAAAATTCTTTCTCATATTCCACACGATTTTCCTTTCTCGGTCTGACACCCTCTTCCTCGGGAATGCCTCTGCTCATCTTCTCATCTTCTCACCACCTTACCAAAACTAGTTTTTTAAATTTAGATACTGTCATTGATGTGGCCGACAACCCCCAAAATAGCAGAAAATAGCACAAAAATAGCACCCCCCTTTCAGCCACACCAGTCATACACTAACGAAGCTATCCCAAAAAGCCCTTCTTTTGCAAAACTCTTCTTCTTTCTTCTCTTCTCCTCTTCATATGTTCTATCAATGCGAAAAACCTGCGTCACTCTGTCCACGGTGACGAAGCTTGAAGGATTGGTCCAAAAATGCCTTAAATCACCAGGGGTCCACTGCGGGGAGTTGCGAAGAGCTATAGAGGAAGGAGCTGCAAAGTTTCCCAATGACGACGCACAACGTGTCATGGCAGCGACAGCACGGCTGCGGTGGGTGAACAGCGCCTCTCAGGTTGCCCTGTATTCCCGTTTATCGGCGATCTGCACGCAAAAGCCGTCTCCAGGGAGGATCGTGAAGTTGTTGCAGCTCTCAGCGGACTGTCGTCTCACAGACCAACCTTCTGTTGACACCTTCTTGACAAAGTCTGTTATTAAAAAAATGACGGCCCCGCAAGCTCAGAAAACCCTCACCGCATTGTCCCGGATGTCAGGGAAGACGTCGGTAGAGCGGCTTCTCTTGGAGAAAGCTATGTCCGAGGAGTGTTTGTTTTCGTTGATAGAAGTGCTGCGGTATTGCACGCAGAATGGTGGGAGGCTGCGGCACATCATGAAAGGGGTGGTTGCGAGGACGCAGAAACTGCTTGAAGAAGGGAGGGAAGTGAATGCATCGTCCTTAGCGACGTTTGGGTGGTGTTGTGCAAAAATGCGGTTCGTCTCTGCAGCGCCTGTCTTCACACGCCGTTCGCTTGCCTCTGTTGCCGCAGGAGCAACAAAAGGACCCAACACAACCTTCACCTTAGTCGCCTTGGCCACCTTCCCACACAACCCCGACCCCACCTCTATTCGTCTCGTTGCTGGTCTCGCGGAGCTTCTTCTCGAAGATGCCAAAAATAAACCCACCGAAATTACCCTCTCAAAAGGCCTCTGGGCGCTTTCGACGTTGAAATTTCAGGATAATTCAGTGTATCTAGGGCTGGCGAGGAGGTGTGTGGATATTGCAGGATCGTTTAGTGCAACGAGTTTGGTGCATGTGGTGTGGGCGTTGCAGAGGGGTGGGGTGAGTTTGGTGTATCCTTTGACGCGGTTGTGCGATCGGTTGGAGGTGCTTGCGAAGAGGCTGAAGGGGCAGGAGATTTTGATGTTGTTGCAGAGCGCTGCTTCGTCGCGTGCAGATGTTGTGTGTGGGAAAGGGCTTCTTATCCAAGCTGGGTCGCTCCTTGCAGATGTTGAAAAGCTTAGAGAGCTTGATGCCTCATCTCTACCTTCTATTGCAACGACTCTGATCGCATTGGATCTCCCCTTAAAAAGCGTGTTTCATACCCTTCTTGAGGAAGTATTGCACAGAAAGCTTGTATTTGATGGTGTGTCTACTTCATTTCTTCTTTGGGCTGTAGTAAAAGCGAGGGTTTCAGATGATTCAATTACACCACGGTGTTTTGCGTGGCTTACTACAGAAATGTTAAAGAAATCTCCAGAAGGAAGTGCGTTGCAGTTGTCGTTGTGGGCGCATGCGAAGATGAGGTTGAAGGGCGATTATTTGGAGGATTTGCTGCATAGGACGTGGTCAAATTTGGAGGGGTTTGAAGCAAAGCATGTGGCCTCTCTTGTATGGTCTTCTTCCAAGCTCAGAGGGGTATCGTATGACCAGGGTGAAGCAGGTCTGCGACGCCTTCAAATACTCCAACAGAACGGTAATGACGTTGAAGTGCGTCATATCGCTTCTGTCACGACTGCTTCAGTGGCCATGCGGTTTACAGGGGATACGCCGTTGTGTAGGGTGCTTCTTGAGGTGTGTAGTGAATCGCTGTCGCGTGGTGATGCATGGAGTGTTGCAGCAACAGTGGACATCGTGACCCAGCTTGCCATAGCAAAGGTGCTCACAAAGGAGGTGCTGGTAAAGGCGTTGGATGGCATGGATGCGCAAGATATCAATGAGATGACGCCCCTGCAGCTAGCGTCGTTGCTGTGGGCGTGCACCGCAATGGGTTACGTGCCAGAGACGTTCCAAGAAAGGAGCTGTGCGCGGGCTCGGTTTTATCTCAATGACATTGAGTTCAGCTCTGCAGAGGCAAAAGTAGCGCGTGCATATCTAAAAAGGTTTGGTGGGGAGGAGGAGTAAAAAAAAATGGATATTTTTCAACCTTTTCGATAAAATTGTCAATTTGGTATCGAAAAGAAGTGAGGGGGAAGGGGGGGTTTTCTTGTACAGAGTTTTGTGGTTTGTGTCACCCCTTTGTATTTTGTGTATTCATCTGTAGGTCTGATGACCTCCCCGACTTCAATCCGAAAATCGCATAAATTTTTATTTCTCAAAAAAAGGGAAAGGGGTAGGGGGAAGGCTCACACTCTCTCACGTGGCCGTACTAACGTATTTGGTCCGTTGAGACTGATTTACGAAGCGGAACAGTGGTGTGTCTTCACCAGGATTGGTTCTGTATCGGACTGAAGTACAACTAAACCAACCAAAATAAAAGTTATCCTCCCTTTCTTTAAATGGCCAAATTCCTCACACACTGTTTTGGCGTTCAACGAAAATAATCTTCCCCTTCTTTCCTCGCCGAGTAATCAACATCATGGCGATCATAAAAGCGGTTGAGGGTCCACCCCTGGTACACTCGAAGACACACTTGTCACGAGCACATGTCACGAGCGGGGCTGTTGTATCACATCGACTATCTTTCCTCTAAGTAATCCACACATTGCACTACACCACACCAATGGGTCATATTCTGCAAGAATTACCCTCACTACTAGGCATCAAATCACCTACACCACACCACAGTTCCCCTCCCCTCCCCTCCCCTCTACACCTTTATTTACACCTATCCCCCACCTCCCATAATGGCAACCATGAACAAAGAGGCTATCAACTCTTCAATTAGAGAGCACGACGGCTACCTGCAGCCGCTTCTTAATGACCAGCTCTACCTGCATTGCAAAGGCTTTATGAAGATCGACCCGATTATTGGCATCTACAAAAACGTTAAAGCGCTTTGGCTGCAACAGAACGCACTCTCCGCTATAGAAAGCCTCGACGACCTGGAGCTTCTGGGCTGTCTCTATTTACACCAAAACTGCATCACCAAAATCGCGAATCTTCCGCTCGCTAACCTGCACACTTTGAACCTCTCGCAAAACTATATTACGAAGATTGAGAACCTCGAGGCGTGCCCGCTGCTGGAGACGTTGCTTCTTGCGAACAACAGGATCAGCGATATCAAATCCTTGGAAGGCGTTAAGGTCTGCACAAAGCTCTCCTGCCTGGACCTCTCTCACAACGCAATGAAGGCCGACACCGACGCAGGGGAGACCCCAGAAGATGTCATCACCATCCTCCAAGACCTCCCAGAGCTTGCCTGCCTCTACCTCCAAGCAAACGAACTGCCAAACCAGACGCGCTACTTCCGCAGAAAAATGGTGGGTACCATCAAAACGCTCACCTACATGGATGACCGACCGGTTTTCCCTGAAGACCGCCGTGCGATTGATGCTTGGATGGTCGGAGGCTTCGAAGGCGAACAAGCCGAACGCGATGCCATCCGCGAAGAAAAGAAGGCTGCAGAAAAGGCGAGCCTCGTCAAATACAAAGCACTGCAAGAGCAGGGCCGTGCCCTCAAGGAGCAACGCGAGAAGGAGCTCCACGCCTACGAAGCTGCGAAGCAGGAATGGCACGAAAGCAACAAACCCGCCTTCGAGAAGCAGCGTCGCGACCTCATCAACGAATCCGAAGACGTGGCGACCGTTCTCTGGAAGGACGAAACCTCCTCCAGACAGGACCTCCACTCCCTCTCCGAAGACGACCTACCAAAGGTCCACGCTGCGCAGGCCTCAAGAGAAGCAATCGAAGCCGAAGAACGCACCGCACTACTCCTCAAGGAAGAGGCCCGCCTGGAGATTGAACGCGAAGAGCGTGAGGCGGAAGTACGCAGAGAAGCCTACCTCGCAGAGCTGAAGCAGGTGGACCTCACACGCCAGCAGGAGATCACCCTGCTTCGCGAAGAACGCAAAATCATCGACGACCTCGAGCAAGGCACCATAGACACACACCTAGCAGAGATTGAGGCCTTAATGAAAAGGCCTGCAGAGAAGAAGAAGAAGGAAGAAACCCGTCACATAGACCCATTGGCGGCGGGGAGCAAAAAGGCTGCGATCTTTGCGAAATATGCGGCATGGGAGGCGCGTGGTGCAAGGAAGTCGCATTGAAAAAAAGCTCTTCTAAATTACCCAAGCCTCCCCTAAAGCAAGGCTTAGGGCTGTCTTTTTAATAATGTGACTAAATACGTTCTTGGAGCTTTCAGGACCGTGCTCCGTTCTCTAATGGGAATGGTAAAAAAAAAAGCTTTCAAAAAAAATATGATCTTTATACCGGTAGGTGTAAAGTGATTGTCGATACAAAAAAAAAATTGATTTTTTTTTCCAGCAATTATTGCTTCACCCCCTCCTCCCTCTCTTCTAAAACAGCGTTACGCCTCTTTTGTGTGATTATTCTTTTGAAAAGATGTGAATGCTATGTGTATGCACGATGAGGCCCATTCATCTTTCAACTTCACTTTTTTCCCCCCACCCCACCATCTCCCCCCGCTTCTGTACAAGAAGTGTTCGGGTCCGTGTGGGGTAAAAAAAAAAATGCCTCCCCTTTTTTCTAATATCCCCCCCTGCAAGATTTTTGCCAAAACCACATTCTTTCAATTTGCCCCTTTTTTTCCCCATCTTACAACGCCAAAAACAACAAAAAATGGACTTTTTTTTTTCTTTTCATTCTCTCTCTCTCCCCTCTCCCCTCCTCCCCTCTTCATCCCAAAAATAAAATATCAAACCTTCGGCATTGAGTACAGAATCCTGCATTAGCAGGGGATTTGTCGACACAACAAAAAAAAAAAACTTAATACAAACACCCCTCCCCCCCCCCCCCCCCCCCGCAATGATCGCATCATCATCATCACTGCTGCTCTTCTTCTTCTTCATCGCCTTCTTACTTTGGGTCTATAATGCCCATCGTAGTGGATACCGCCTTCGTCTCCCACGCTCTTGCCACCCCCCTTCCTCCACCCCAACCCTCATCGTCATCGCACACCCGGACGATGAAGCGATGTTTCTCTCCCCCCTCTTAGCGACATTCTGTTCGGGAAGGAACGTTCACTTGCTCTGTCTTTCTAAAGGAAATGCGTATAACCTTGGATCCCTTCGAGAGAAAGAATTGGTACAAAGTGCGGCATCCTTTGGAATAGATAGCGTTAACATTACTGTTGTGGATGATCCTAATCTACAAGATGGGTTGCACGCAGAATGGGAAATCTGTTCTGCTGTCGGGTACATCGAGGAGGCAATGAATAGAGTGTTTAAGATGTATAAGATGGATATAGATTTGGTAACGTTTGATTCCGGTGGAGTGTCTGGTCATGCCAACCACATTGCACTGTACAATGCAGTAGAGACTATGAAGAAAACGAAGAAAATACCTAGGGTACGGAATATCGGTTATTTTCAGTCCGTTGGAGCGCTTTCGGTGAAGTTCTGTGGGTTTTTAGGGGTGTTGCTTCAAATGAAGGGTTCTACTAAGGTAACATACACTGTGTACAACCCTTTGTATTGCTTTAAGGCGATGCTGTGTCATTGGACGCAAATGGTGTGGTATAGGTGGCTTTTCATCGCATTTTCTCGCTATACTTACGCGGTGGATGTGGAGTGGGTTAGGGTGAAATAAGGTTGGAGGGAATTAATTTTTTGTTTTGCTCTTCCTTTGTTTTTTTTAAAGTTTCGTGCTATTCTCAAACATTCAACTTTTTTGGGATTTCTAGTAGAGGTAAAGCAGCCACACTACCTAACCAAATTAAAATGAAAGATGGGGGCGTATTTTTTTTTGTCGTATTTAGCAATAGAACAACAATTGAAAGTGGAGATTTGCACAAACTGTTGGCAACACAAAACCCGAGGCAACTACACTACTCCAACAATTTTTTTCAAACAAACAACATCACTCCATACAGGGCCTTACAAAAAACACCACACAACCTTTTTTCAAAATGGGAAAGCACACCTCCACCCCTTCCAAGGCCAAGTCGACCGTGATCGACATGCGCGGACATCTGATGGGTCGTCTGTGCGGTGTTGTTGCCAAGAAGCTCCAGAACGGAGAGAAGGTGACCCTCGTGCGTTGTGAGGAGACCCAGATCAGCGGAAACCACTACCGCAACAAGTTGAAGATGCTTGACTCCTTCCGCAAGCGCACCCTGACCAACCCCGGAAAGGGACCCTTCCACCACCGTGCACCCACCGACATGATCACCCGCACGGTATGTCCAAGGATTTACATATACCCACCACTCTATACACATTTTGAGAGAATTTTTAAAAAAAGCGAAGCAGAACAAAAAAGTGGAGATTGCACAAACTGTGGGCAACACAACCCGAGGCTACACTACTCCAACAATTTATCATAAGATTTTTTTAGTGTAAATGGTGTTCGTTTGTTGCATTGAAGCAACAAAGAGATAGGAAAATTTTCTTTCAAATCAAATCATTGCTTTTTACAGATCCGTGGAATGATCTCCAAGAACCACCGCAACCACGCCAAGCGCCTTCGTACCGCGCAGTACAACCTGAAGGTCTACGAGGGTATCCCCAAGAACCTCGAGCGCACCAAGCGCATGGTCATGCCCGCCGCACTCCGCAACCTCCGCCTTGCACCCAAGCGTGACTACTGCCGCCTCGGAACGCTGGCCCACCAGCTCGGATGGCAGCAGTCGGTATGACAACACCTCCCCCCTTCCCCTTTACCACAACTCTAGAAATTTTTTTTACTCGCCCCAAAAATAGCAACTCTCATTAAAAATTGGCGACGTTATGTTGCCAATAACCAAAATTTACGATAAAGAGCTGAGCTTAGCTTCTACACCTTTATATAAATATGAACAAAAATTGTAGTTTTTCACCCCCTTTCTTTCTCCCCTGCAGAAGGTGATCGACTCCCTTGAGGCTGACCGTAAGGTGCGTGCCCTCAAGTACTTCGACTCCAAGAAGGTCCAGCAGAAGCTCTGGGCCGAGTCCAAGAAGGAGGCCAACAAGGACCTCCCCAAGCAGGCTGCCATCCTCGCCAAGTTCGGATACTGAAGAACTTCCCTCCGGTTTTTGTGAATAGGTCACACAGAAGGACAAAAAAAAAGCTACAAAGAAAAGCAGCTTGGTGGCAATATGCCCCTTTTTTGATCAAAATGAAAAACACCCAATGAAAGGGGATCAATGCCCTAGTCAAAAAAAAAAAAAATGCACCCCCCCCCCCCCCCCTTTCCCCCCTCAACTTTTCCACCATATGTTAACCCCTCGACATGGATGCACGCCTTGCAATACAACAACCCTCTCGTCAACAGTGTACCTTGGTACATGACTGGTGTACCGGGGTGGACCCCCAACCATACAGTCGTTTCCCTATCCTGATAATATTCCCTCTGTTCACAGTAGTCTAAATATGTTTGGCAGCCAATGAAAGGCTCTGAATTATCCCAAAAAATGCCCAGATTCGCCCTTATTTGGACTACTGTATTTTTTTTTCTATTCGAGGTGTTCAGTTTTTTTTTTTTTATAAAGATTCTCCCTTTGGCCAAAACCCCTCTAAGTCATCCTATAGGAGAAAAAGGTTTGAAAATGGCAGCATTTCCCGCAGAAAATCTTGCATCTGCAGTCGCAACCTTCGCCGCAAACTCTGAAGACGTTATCCAAGCTTCTGCTGGGGTTCTGCAGAAGCTTCTTGGCAACCTTGTGAAGGACGCCTCAAATGATAAATACCGTACTGTGAACACTGCGAACGAGAAGATAAAGGGTGCGGTTGTGGATGTGCCCGGGGCTGTCGAGATTCTTCTTGCCTCTGGGTTTACGAAGGCAGAGGACAAGCTGGTTGTTCGTATTTTTGATGTGGAAAGCTTGGCGCAACGTGCGCTTAACCAGCTTGCAACACTGCTTACCCCAGCATACCACATTGCGGCAGAGCTGAACGCTGATGCTACGGTCCTCTGCGTTGCCTGGGAAGGCGACCACGTGGTTGCCGGGTCTTCCGACAACATGGTCAGAATCCTTTCAAAAAACGCACCCCCTCGTGTCCTCATTGGGCACGAATCTAAGTTTGGCACCTCCGGGGTGATGTCTGTTGCGCACACCTCCACCGGATTGGTCTCTGGTGGGAGGGATGGTATCATTCGTTGGGGGGACGACGCCGCACCGCGGGCGCGTATGACAGGACACGGTAATCCGTCGGAACACAATACTCAGATTGTCCAGCACGTCACAGAGGGTGCAGACGGCACACTACTTTCCTGCAGCTGGGACAAAACCTGCAAGATATGGCGTGGAGAAGAAAACGTTCTTACCCTCTCTGGGCACACCATTGCTGTAAACGGTGCTGCAGCGCTCTCAGGCAACAAAGTAGCAACAGCCTCAAGCGACGGCACCGTGCGGGTCTGGGACTCCAACGGCACCTCTCTGGCAGAAGGCAAAGGTGGTGTCCCACAACGTGGCATCGCCGCCGTTCAGGAGAAAGGCGTTTCCTTCGTGACCGCCGCGAACACCGGATTGGTCTTTTTCTGGGGCGACGCTTGCCAGCAGATTAACAAGGTGAAGGTGAGTGAGGAGCACCTTGTTGCGATTGGGTACCACCGGGGGCTTGTCTTTGCTGGGGGTTTTGACGCATATGTCAACATTCTGGATCTGACTGGGAAGAAGCTTTTGAGGTTAATCCATCCGGACAGTGTACGGGCTTTGAGTGTTGACGTTAAGGGCAATCTTGCGGTGGGATGTCAGGATGGTGTGTGCAGGGTGTGGACACGGGATGCATCGAACGCCATGTCTGAAGAAGAGCGCAGCAAGTACGCAGCCAACGCAAAGGCGCTGCTCGACGCAGCTGACGCAGCAGAAGCGGCAGCTGAAGCCGCTGCAATGAAGCAGCAGGCAGCTGCAGAAGCAGCAGAGAAGGCACAACAGCAGGCTTCCTCCGGGGGCAAGACGTACTCCTTCCCAGTAGAAGTGGCGGATGGGAGGAAGCTCACCATTTCATGGGTAGCAGGGGAGGATCCGGATGAAGTTGCGAAGTATGTTACTTTGGAGGGTTGAAGAAAAAGGGGGGGAACGTACAGTGAAGACTGTGTTTTAGGCAGTTGTGCTAATCTAATAAATTTTCAAAAAAAAAAAAGTGGAGATTGCACAAACTGTGGCAACACAACCGAGCAACTACACTACTCCAACAATTTATCACAAAAAACAGGAAATTTGCCGCCGAACACTCGATTCCGACAGCGGAGCTCCCAGAAATCGTGAACTTCGTGCAGCAAGTGAGCGCAACGATGTAAAAAGAAGAAGAAGAAAAAAAAATGTCTCTCGTTCTCTATCCACTAATGGCCTGTTTTTCGTTTTCTGCTGAAAAAAAATGGGGAAAAAATTGCAGAATTTCTTTGTCTACGTATTCCAACGTGCACCAACTTTTCGCATTTTTTTTTTTTTTTTATATGAGCTTTTTTTTTGGTTTCGTCTTTCTATCCAGAGACGCAATCCGACAAAAAATTTACCAAACGGGACTTTTCCCCCATAAAAAAGGACACACAAGCTAACTATTGTGGACTATGGCTTCAAAGGTTGAGGTTAATGACAGAGGGATGATAAGTGGGGAGTGAGGATACAGATTATTCATTGGAAGAGCACGTCTTACTACAGCCTTCCCCCACCTTCCGCGGTTGAGTGCCCCAACAAGAACGTGACATTCTTATCTAAGAGGTGGCCAAGCATGAGGTTTAGGCTTATCTGAACACTCTCTTTAAGCCCATATCGATTTAGAGATAACCTTTCGTGATCATCGCTCCCAGGGGCTCCTTTCCGATACTGCGTGATTGTCACAAAAAAAAAAAAAGGGGTTTTTTTTTTCTTTTCTGGTTCAAGACAGCCAAGTTTCAAATGTGCAAAATTCGATTTGTCTGTGCAAAAAAGCTTGTCCTAGTACTCCGCGTACAATGCTGCTGGTATGCCCCCATCATCAGGCACGATAACGGGTTTGCTAACGAGACATTTTTATCAGATGTAAACGGAATGGATGTAGGACTGCGTGAAGATGAGCAGAACACGTGGAATAAAAAGTCAGATCAGACTGAGCAATGCAACACAAAACCATCGCTTTACGATTCAACCACTGCACCATGTTGCAGCGGCTTTTTGCGGGTTAATGCATCACACCCACCCTTCCTCACCCCACCACGTGCACACACCACCCGACACAGACCTATCACAACGACAACAACAACAAGATGGCATCCAAAGCAATGTGCCTGCTGCTGCTGAGCGCCACGGCGCACGCAGGAACCTACCACGGGGTGAGCTTCACCGCTGACGAGGAGACTGCGGTGCTGGCCATTGCGAACCAGGCCTCCTACGAGACACTGCACTACACGCACACGATCTTTGCGTCGAAGGCACGCACGATGATTGCGAAGCGTTGGTACAGCGACATGGCGAAGCTGGCGGCCCTTGACAAGGAGGTGGACGACATGGACGTTGTGCTGAGCCTGCTGAAGACGGGTGCGAACAAGAAGTGCGCTGTGGCAGCACCGATGGGCGGGGTGTACGACCACGTCTCCTTCACCGACGCAGAGGCACACCGCGCCCTGCAGGCCGCGAACCTCCAGTCCTACAAGGCTCTTGTCGAGGTTGCCGACGTGTACACGTACAAGGCAAAGAACATCTTCCGTGCACGCCCGATCTGCTCGATGGCAGAGCTGAGCGCAGTGCAGGACATCACAACGACGCCGATGAACCTGATGAAGACTGCGTTCACACAGGACAGCAGGGTGTGCTACAACAACGACGACTGTGTGTCGGCGGACAGGTGCCGCGGCACACCGTTTGACGGCATCCTGACGAGCGGAAAGTGTCTGGAGTATGCGACACGTGCGGGTGAGGGGACGTCGTGCACTGCGGAGACTCTGTGCCACCCGTACACGGGCCTGACGTGCAACCTGCTTGGTGCCACCGGGACGTGCAGGAAGGAGGAGCTCTCGGGGATGTTCACCTCCCCGGCACACGTCGCAACCGTCACCATCCCGAGCGGTGTTGGTGCGTCTGCCACGACGTTCATGGCTGTGAGCGGTCTTGCGTCTGTTCCCGAGAACATTGTGTTGCTCCAGCAGACCCTGCAGGCAGTCGCAAACCCCAGGTCTGTCAGGATCACCGTGACGGACCCCAACGGTGCCACAGGCGACTTCTGGAAGGGATACAAGGAGCCTACCACCGCCACCGAGATCCCAAGCTACGGCGACGTCACAGGAGGAATCTCCCGCGACGACACTGTCAACGGAAAGTGGACTGTCACTGTCACAAACGTCGACGGCACCTCAAGCGGCTCCTTCAGGTTCACCCTTGAGCTCTCCAGCAGATGGGACTAGGTTTCCTATTGTCCACACAATATTATCATTTTTTTTCTCTATTCTCATCCCCTCGCTTTTGTTGACTAAGCACAAGAGGCTTAGGCACTACCCCATTTTAGGCTTTTCCACGAATTTGTGTTTTCTAGGTGCAATACGAGCCCTCGGAAAACATCATTAGCATCATGACCCAACGTAAGAAAGTGCATACTGCCAAGAAACAGACATCGAGGCCTGTTTGTCCTGGAGAGGAAATTCCACTCAGGAGGGACGTCACTTGAGGTATTGTTTCTAAAACGGCATTCACACGGCTTTTTTTTTCGTCGAATTTTGTGATCCTTCCACGTTTACCTTTTGTTTTTTTTTGAGGTGACTAAGTACACCAGGCCATGAATAAACCAAAGAATAATCTAATCAGACTAAGTACACCAGGCTTAGGTCATCTTATCAACTTTTCATCGCATAAGATGTGTGTGCACGAGAGGCGCATTCATCTTGCAAGATATTTTATGAGAGCGGCTTAGAGTCATCTTATAAACTTTTCTTTTGCATCATTATAAAGCATGACCTTGCACCCCCCCACCCCAGGTCACGCAGGTGCGTCTTTGAAGAAACACCACTTCTTCTCAAGGCTTTTTTGGCACCATTCAATTCCACCATCCCACTATTACTTCTATTACCAGCTCCTCCTTTCACCCTTCTTGTCCGATACATTGTCGAGCAAGGAAAAGAAGGAGAGTGCTCAACAGGGGTGGCTCTAAGTTGAGCCAAAAACCCCTATTTTGGCCGAGGTGCCAATGACTTTTTTCTGTACAAATGCCACACGTAAAAAACCCCCGGAAACCCATTCCGAGCTTTCCGGTCGGTACGTTGGCGGGGCATCTCCCCGCATATTTTCAAAACCCATTCCGAGCTTTCCGGTCGGTGCGTTGGCGGGGCATCTCCCCTCATATTTTTGAGGGGGGTTTTTCGGGGGTGGGGGTTGAAGAAGGGGAAAAATGAGTCAAATAGGAGAAGGGGCGGTTGTGAACTATCCCGTCCCCAGGCCTCTCCGGGTGGGTCGGGGTGTGCAAGCAAAGTTAAAGCAAAGGGGTGGGGGTGAGGAAAAGAAAAGTATGGTCAAAAGTGACGTAAGGACACCACTAAGCGGTGCACAGAAAGGGAAGATGCCCGTATGAACTAGGGAGGGAGGGGATGGGAAACCAAGACTAATTAACGCAAATACGAAACAGAACTGATTCCTGGCGAAGCCACGGTACGCAACATTTCTAAAAAAATGTTGACATCAAATGGCACTGTCGTTGGTCATTATCGTCAGTTCCCGTAAATGTTACTTCCATATTTTGCTGAACGAAAGTTTTGGCGAAGCCACGGTACGCAACATTTCAAAATATTGTGCTTAAAATTGCACATTTTACAGCCAAACTATGTCATGGGTGGCTTGCAATCTTGCGCCGCAGGCGCACGGTACGCTACTTTTTTCCTTTCGCCATGCTGCATGCTTCCTTTTCCTTCGGCGTTTGACCAATTGGGTCGCGTTCTGGCTGTGACGGGGTCACTTTGTTCATGAGGCCAGTTCTGGTCACTCTTAGAGGCCCGCCCCCCACCCCCACCCCCCCCCCACCTCCCATGTGGCAAAAGTCCAGAAAAAATATTTTGCCTGTGGCATTTGTACAGAAAAAATATTTTTTTTACGTGTGGCATTTGTACAGAAAAAAAGTGTGTTTTCGGAGGGGTGCCATGGGCCCATGGACTTAGAAAAGGCCCTGGTGCTCAATTGAAAAAAAAAAAAAAAAAAAACATCCCCCCAGACATGGTGTCCCCAAAACTGTGAAAGTGCCGTACTGAAATGACAAAAAAAAACCCCCTGAAAAGAGATGTCGGGGGACATTATCAAAAAAATTCTGTGTTTGCATTTGTTTGGATGCGTTTTTTTTTCTTTCTTTATTGCAGTCAAAATTTGCATTTTTAGTTTCGGAGGGGACACCACACGCAATATACAAGAAATACAGACCTTCCACCCACCCTTTGTTTTTTTACCCCTCCTCAGATTAGCTTAAGACACATTTCACACTTTACTACTAACAAAACTCGAGACTGGAAACATTACTCCTCCCGCTCTGTACGGGGCAGCGACTAGATCCAAATACTCCTCGATCCTGGCAGAAAGGGTTGGCTTTCTGCGCGGGAGAACATGGTTTGGGTGTCCACCCCCCGGTACAGCCGGTCATGTACCCAAGGTACACTGTCACAAGAGTGCTTTGTATTTCAAGGCAACTTTTCTCTCCCCCCCAAGCACCTCCCTCTCCCCCAGAGAAAAAAACATCATTATATACTTTAGAAAGCAGCCACTATCCACCCTCCTCCTCTCCCCTCCCCCCGACCCCCGATGCACCATGGGCCTCACTGAGCGACCGCCTATCGTTCCGTTGGGGGGTTTGAAATGCACGCCCCTCGCACCACTCCATCATATCACCCATTTAAGCGCCTCGTCATGTGAGAACACGGATGTCGCTGCGTTTATGACGCAGACCAATCTGCTGCTGTCCTCCAGCTCTGCAGGGGCGTCTTCGTCGTTGTCGGGCAGCTCTGCAAGCTCTGCTGCCCACAAAGTATGGCAACAACAACAACAGCCCCACAAAACAAAGCCCCCAGAACGCAGCTGGGTCGCCAAGGTGCTGCTCCAAGACACCCATACGAAGGCATGCCCCTCTGAATACAAACGCGCGCTGACAACAGACTTCTCAAAACGACCCTTCGTTGTGTCGAGGCATGGGTTGTATGATGTGCCGGACGTCGTCCCTTCAAGAACACCCCCTGGGTCGTGGGTGGGGGCAGAGCGGTACGTCGTATCACGGCCGTTGTCAGCACCGTCGTGCCATGCTGTGGCTAAGGCAGTAGTAGGTGTGACGTCCCCAAAGGTTGCGTTGTTGAATGTACGGTGTGCACCGTCTCTGTCTGCGTCTCTTTCTTTGAAGGAAACGCAAATGCAAGCGCAAACACAGCGGTTGCGGAGCCTGGCGCATCGTCCCAGATCAGCGCAGGAGGGTGCAAGCAGCGGTGTCAGCGCGCCCAACAACGATGTGTCCTTGCTCACAGAGAAAAGCATCATCGATGGAATAAATTTGCTAAGAACGCGGCCGCATGAGTTCGCGTCGCTCATGAAACAGCAGTCCTCTTTTGTGAGCGCGACCAACAACAAAAAGCTGACCTTAGAGCAGGCTGGTGTGTTGATTGCGGGACACGAAGAAAAGGCGACGCATATTGGAGAAAAGCTGCGTGCAATGCGGGCCACACATCTTGCGGAGGTGCACGCGATTATCCCTGCTGAGGAGGACAACAAAAAGAAGAAAAAGACTGACAAAGACCATAAGGAACGGCAAGAGGAGCTGCAACTCATTGTTGCACAGCTTACTACTACACACTCCGCCAAAGAAGCAGCCCTACAGGAACAACTCGACGTTGCCACACACACAGCGTCAACACTTCATTCAGAGGTCAAAACGGTATTAGCAGCTGCCACCCGGTTGAACCGACTTACACCACAGCCGCCACTCACATATTCTGTGGGTATATCTCTTGCTGCACGCGACGCTTGCAGTTCTAGTGGAGATCAGATAAATACACACGAATATTCAATCCCAGCGCGTTATGGTCTCGCCATAGGATCACAGTTTCGTGCAGTCACGCTCAACCCGGTTGGTGCTTTTGACGTAGCGCAGGATATTGCAGGGAGAGGAGGGGAAACGTTGGCTGCCGTTATGTCATCAGATTTTCATTATATCGGCTGTGGGTGGAGGCGCTGCAGTAGCGGGTCCATCGCGGTGTTGTATCTTTGCAGTGAGTTTCAGGAGTCCAGCTGTCTTGTTGGGAAGCAGCATTTGTCGTTGCAGATGGCAAGGTATGAGACGGAAAGAGTGGTCGGGCCGGTGACGTATACATTAACATTTCTTCCTTTGAGAGGGGATTCAGCTTCGCAGAAGAGTGTGACCGCGGTTTGTCCGATAAAACATCCGGTGCAATGCGAAGAGCTGCAGAGGGTAGTGTTGAGGCTAAAGAAAGGGATTAAAATAAAGGCGTCGTTCGGGCCGCGTCTCGCAGAGTTCGCAGAGCAGTTGTTGATTCAACCGGTTGCTTCAGGGTTGTTTCAGACGTCCTCCGAATATGACCTAGTTGAGCTCCTCATCCGCGCAGCTCCTCCTGGACACAGTGCGGTGCATCTCCATGTGCAGAGAGGAGGTGACATCGGGTACACCCAAATCGGGAAAATATTATTAGAGTCTCCATCAGAGCTGCGGGCAAAGCGACTGCCCTTTGTAACACCCAGCTTTTATGAACACAATGTAGTGTTGAAAACTCCACTACAAAACCCGCTGCGGGAATCAATTCAGGAGTTTTGCGTGGAGATTGGGGGGGCGAAAGGGGGTGGTGGCGGGGGTGGTGGTGGTGGTGATGTGTGTGCACGTCTCCAATATGAGAACGACCTACTGACAACCTCGTTTGAGCAGGAGGCCGCAAGGGAGACCCTGGTGCTGCAGCTGTCGTCACTGCTGTCGGGGCTTGATATAGAACAGACAGTGTTGGCGTGCCCTCTGGCAGAAGATTTTCTTGTACGGATTGGTGCACGGCTGTCAAACCCGGAAGGAGGAGGAGGAGCGGAAGCAGACAGCCCTGCATTGATCGTTAAAGACAAGCTTCTCAAAGAAGCGGAGCAGATGCGGGAAAGGCTTGCGTACACTGATATGCACCTGAGGGTGTTGCAGGAGGAGTTGGTATGTAGAGGGGGGGGGAAAGGATGTGGCATTTTAGATTTCTTTTGTTGTTACAGAAATCGAAGCGTGGTTCGAGCCGCGATATGAAGGTGACGCTAGCTGTGTCTGGCCACCCCCGCGGAGGTGTGCCGATGACAAGCGAGGATGGTGTCACGTACACAGCTTCTGTGTCGTTGAAGGTAGGGCAAGTGCTTGCGGTCGTTGTCAACACCGATATCGTGGCGCATTGGCAGGTGCGTGGGTAGGCGGGGGGGTGAACACTATAAAAAATGCTCTTACTCTCTTGCACTATAATCGTACCCACTGTGTGTCATCCCTTTTCTCAAAAAAAAAAAAAAAATGTAATGCAAACCACCCTTAGCCTTCGGGCGACTTTCTGTCCTGGGACAGGTCATTGTAGATAGAAAAAAAGGCGTGTATTTTCTGTGTTTTTTGTGTATCCAGACAGCATTCTGAATGGTCTCGCTTTCCAGCGGGGTGTGTATAGGTGTGTGTCTGTGTGGTGCGATCGGAGGGTCGGTTCACACCCACCCCTCCCGTCGCATCTTTGTGTGTCAGCTGTAGCCTTGTGATGGCGTATTTCATTTGTGTCTTCCCCCCCATCCGTTTCACCCCGGTTTTGATTTTTGTGCTTCACACATTCATGTATTACCTCCGACACCCGTTTCTTCGTTTTTTTCTCTCTCTTCTTGTCGATGCCTCTGTGTAGGGGCGTTTGTACCTTGCAAATCTTCACTTTTTTTCAGAGGTATCCTATAGATCCATGTTGTCTGGAAACGAAGGGGGATTATGTATATTTTTCTGTCTTTTTCTTGATCTCATTGGAATTGAAATTCACGTTTTCTTGTAGAGGTGCCCAAGCAAAGGAGATGTCAACCTTTATTTAGGTACACTGTCGCGAGAGGGGTTTGCGCTTCTTTTTTGTCTCGAGGTGAACCAGTACTCTGCATCCGCCGATGAACGGTGAGGCGTTTTGCACTCGCAAACCCGCAAACCCTTTCAACTTCTCTTTTTTTGTTTTCAAATATTTATTTGAAAGTGTATGAATTTGTTTGTTTTCGTTCTTTGTCGCGATCTATGTTTGTACTCTCTCCCCTCTTTCAGACTCATCCTTTCAAAAGAACAAGGTGTATGGCAATTGCCGTGCGATGCTTTTGCACCACCCGAAATAGGATCACTCATGTGATATCTTGTTTTCTTCTTTTCTCTTTCTTTCTTTTTTTTGCTCATCGGTCATGGGAAATGAAAAAAGATTTTGGTTACCTCTCTCCTCTCCCCGTTTTTGTTTTGCTCCAATTTGCACACTCCCCCCTTCTCCCTTCTCTCAGCAGACACTTCCAACCACCCACATACCCCATCTTCTAGGACTTAAAACCAATACACAATACAAGAAAACCTCGTTTATTTTTTTTTTAAAGAGGGTCAAAAAAATATACCCTTATTCTCTAGATTCGTTTTTTTCTCCCAATTTATCCCAAAAAAAAAAAATCCCCCAAGAGAAACGAAAGGCACATTCTTCAAAGAGCGTGCAGTTCATTTTGACTCCCCCAAAAAAAAAAACACAAATTTAATCCCCCCACCCACACCTCTCACCCCTTTTTTTTTTATAGGGGGGGTGGCTCAGACAGGGAACACCTAGTCGTTTCGCCCCTCCCTTCTTCTTCTTCTTCTTTCCAACGTAATCCCCCCCCTATTTTGAAACCTTGAACTTCTCTTTCTTGACCCCTCTTTTTTTTTCTAAATAAAGATGACGAAGAAGCCGCACAAAGGGAGAAAACGGGGTTGTCACAAAGGTTCTGAGGATCGCTTTGAAGGGGTTAGTCACCTCCCAATCAAAATCACCGTGGAGACGAAGAACAACGGTACAGGGAACCCTTCTCCTTCTCCTTCTTCTTCACCCTCCTCTTCCTCCTCCTCCTCTTCTTCACCGCAGCATATTATTGATCCTTTTGAATCCTCCGACCCTTCATTCTCTGAACGTTGTTTTGCAGAGTTGGGCGCTAACCCGAGCCTTGCAGTGAGAAATGGTGTTCACGAAACGCTCTGTACGTATCATGTAAGGAAACATGAGGAAACGAAGGTGCGGCCAAATGGAAGCGCCCTTCATAGCGCCGTGCAGAGATTGTCTGGGTTGGAGAAGGGGGTGGGTCAGGTGGAGGTGGAGGTGAAAGCGGCGCTGCTGTACTGTGTTGGGGTGATGCATATGGAGTTAGGTGCACCGCGTGCAGTGGGGGGCAGGTGTTCGAAAGGACATCGTAACGTTAAGCAGGCCAAAGCTCGTATGGCGCATAGTGAAAAGGCGGAGGATGCGTTTCGTGCTGCAGTTTCGGTGGCAGGGGTGCACAGTGATGCGCATGGAGCATTGGCAGTGTTGTTAAGAAGGAGAGGAGAACGGCTTGCAGCGTTGCATCAAATTGGCTGTATCGTAGCAGCGACAAAGCGGTTATCCTGCGCGAGAATTGGTGAATTTTGCCAGAAAAAGGTGTCGCAGAGCGATTCCGTGCCGCCTCTGCTATTTGAATACCTCCAAAAGGTGTGTCAAAGGAAGGGGTCACTGCGGAAGTCTGATACCAGCGAATTGGCGGCGATGTTCTCTGATGGGGGGACCGTGGAGCGGCTGGGGACAACGAAGGTCGGGCAGATCAGTTCAATTCTTACGTTGGTGCTGCATGGTGTGTCGGGACAACCTGAGCGGCTTGCCGCATGCGGGGACAGTCTGTTGGCGGTCATTCGAGCCATGCTTCTTGGTATCGTAAGGCATCTTACCTCATCTACAGCAGGCTCTCCTTCATGGCACGATGTATGCGGATTGACAGACAGCTCTTCAGCTTCTTCATCTCCCCTCGCCTCTCATACCCCCGTTGGTATTGACGTCGAAAGGCGTGAGTACATTGCCATTTCGGTAGCAGTGTTAAATTTTGTGCAGAACCACAGCTTTTCCGCGCAAATCTTTGAGGGAAACGAGGAGATTCCAATTGCAATCTGTTCGTCTGCGTTGTCGTTTGGGCAGCCTGCGTCTTCTTCTTCTTCTTCTTCTTGCTTCAGAAAATACGAACTTCTTGGTCATCTAGGATGGAATGGGCCTTGCAGGAGTGGTGACAGTGCTGAAGAGTTGGGTTGGTGGGTGGAGAAGGCGAGAGATTTACGGGGAGATCAGACAGAATTAGTTCATTCTCTGAAAAATGTGGAGGATGTGTCAGACTGCAGCGACGATGATGACAGCAGTGACGAAGAGGAAATCATTTTGATCCGCCCCTTCAGCATGGTCAGGGAGGAGCAAAGCGATGAAGACACCCCTTCCTCTTCCTCCTCTGATTCAGGCTGCGATGCAGAACCTAGTCACTGTCTCCCACCAAAACATTCAGCACCGTGCCATATTTCATGCAATCTGGACAGTTCTACAGAAAAGATTTCGGCTTCGAATGAATTGATTGACGACGGCTTTGTCCTGCCTTGGATTGGGTTGGACGAGGAAGAGGAAGAGGAGGAAATGCTGTTGCAAGCAGAAGTATTGTCGATGGACCTGGATGAAGAGGAATCAGGCGGCGAGGTTCTTGAAGAGAGAGCCGAAGGAGAGCTTGGCTGGGGAAACAGCGGGGAAGGTGGTGGCGGTGCATGTGACAGTGGTGGTGTGCCATGTGACGCCTTCATCGCTTCTCCACCCCCGCATTCACCGCTACGTCTAGCTCCTGAGGAGAAGGTGGTGGTCCCGCTAGCACCAGTTGTCATGAAGACCAGATTCCCTAGTGTAACGTTTTTTCGGTAAAAAAAAAAAAAAAGGAAAAATAAGTGAAGTTATGATAGTGCAGCAACGTTTTTACGTTTTTTGCAAAACAAAAAAAGTGAAAGAAACGTGTGAAATAAAAATTTGAAAATAAGAATAAAAAAAAAATTGTTGTTAGATTCCCTCTCTTTGTGAGGGGCTTTTCGTCTGATTCATTTTTTTGTTAAAATATTTTTAGTCGGGAGAAAAAAATCCTTTATTAATGACCCTTCAGTGTGGTCTGAAGAAAGGATCTTTATTTTTTCCCTCCCCTCTTTTTTTAAAATCAGATGATTCACGGAACGACATGACTTTTGTTGTTTTAGGTGGAAAAAAAAATGTTCTTTTTGTTGTTGATGGCTAAGCACAGTGAGGCTTAGTTTCATCTTATATAATTCCATTTCTCTTTTTAAAAGGTAGAGCGGAGGCAATCTCCTCTTTGCTCCCATATTTTCCCCTTCTCCCCCCCAAAAAAAATAATCAGAAAAAAAAACATAAAACGTAAGACTGACAATAGTAGTGTCTCTGGAGAGAATGACTGGGAAGATAGACGTTTTCAATACGTTTATCGAAAATTTTATGTTTTTTTGCATCCACTGTGGGGGAGTAGGCTATTCCACGTATCCGTGTTCACTTTGAACGAAGCATACAGCAAATATCATTTTTTTTTATTCGAAAAAAAAGAAGAAGAAAAAACCCCCCACCAGAGAAGTAGAAGTTCCTGCATCCCGCCTATACCGGCGATTGACACTTCAATCTTCTCTTCTTTTGTCGACCCAAAACACACAGGGTTACTTTAAAAAAAAACGCAAATTTATAGAGTGTTGTGTGTTATGTGGTCGAAACAACAAAACAAAAACAAAAACAAAATGAAAGAAAAAAAAAATGTCAGTGAAGACGTTGTGGTGGCACTGTAACAGATTGTTAAAAAAGGAAAAAAAAATCGGGTTTGACCAGAGCTTCAGAAAAAAAAAATCAGGTCTGACGATTAATCTGTGTATAGAAAAACCTGTCTTTTGGCAGGGCATTTGTTGAATACAAAGTGTTTCTTATTTGGTATGGTGGAGCTCATCCTCGGGTGAAAACTAATCTAATAACACGAGAAGGTTTTCAAAAAAAACAAGAAAAAAATAGTTAAAAAAAAAACGTTGAGTACAGACCCTATTAGCCCTTTATGGGTTTGTAGGCGTTTGTCGACACAATCTTTCTCTTTGTTTCGTTTATTTGTGCTTTCATCCGGATGGCTGGCATCATATGTGTGTCAGTCGGAGGGTGCCTGCATGAATAACTTCACTTTGTTTTTCATTGGGTGTCAGCTTCATTCTTCTTGTCCATTGGTCCGAAGCGAACAGTTTCTTGCAGATGTTGACACCTAAAAATGACAAAAAAAAGGTAGGAACACAAAGGAAAAGTGGATATTGCACAAAAAAAAAAAAAAACTGTGGCAACAACACAACCCGAGGCAACTACACACTTCTCTAACAAATTTATCAAAAAAAAAAAACACACCAATCAAAAACCCCCATCCCTCTTCACTTCTCCTCACCTCCCATTCCGCTCTTCCCCTTAATTGTTATTTTTTTTTTTTTGTCATATACGCCTTTTACTTTGTTTTCCTTTGTCGTTTAGTGTTTATGTTAAGGTGACTAAGCGACGCTCTAGACTCATCCTTACAAACTTTTTTTTGTTTCTTTCTTTTTGCAAGATGACTAGGGAGAGGCTTAGGGTCATCTTATAAAATTTTCCTTTTTTTTCTCTCTTTTTTTTCCTTTTCATTTTCAGGGCCGAAGGAAGAACTCCGGTTTTCGAGAAGAAAAAAAAGACCTGGTTTTGAGGGGCTTTAAAGAAGAGCGCATTTATGTCGCGTCATCATGACGTGAGATAGTGACGTACATTTTTGAAAAAAAAAATCAAAAACCAATCCTTTTTCCTCATTTTTTAAATGGAGGGAGCTCATCATTGGGTAGAAAATAATACTATCATCAGAAATTCGCGCTGCAAAAGGTGTGGTTGTTGGGTTTCTTTCTTTCAACAATTAAAAGAAAAATGTATATAGTGGAGTTCATCCTCGGGTGTCGACACTAATACAACCAAGTTTTCAAAAAAAAAAAACAAGGTACTAACCATAGCCAGCGGCAGTGCCAGCAGCGCAGCTTGCCTATTAGCAAGCCAGCGGCGTACCTACCTAACCACTAGGCCCTATAACTACGTCCTATAAAGGTTTCCTTCTTTTTTTCACCTCTGTATTTTTTTTTCCGTTATTTTCATCCCCTTTTTCCTCTTAAGAGATGTGTGGACCCGTATGCACGAGGCTCTCTGCAATGTGAATTATCAAAGCTATTGTCCCCCCTTCCCCCCCCGGTGACCAAGCGAGAAACGGAGGCTTGTGTTCATCTTACAAACTTTTCCTTTTTTTGGTTTTTTTTTTTTTTTTTTTTTCATTCTGAAAAATGTGTGTGTCCGTGAGGCCTATTCATCTTTCAAAAAAAAACTCCCCCTTTTTTCTCTGGTATTCTTCTGTTCTCCTTTAAAAGACGTGTGTGTGTGTGTGGCTCGTTGTGGTCTCTTGTAAAATGTGAATTCGTGTCTGCCAAGATGCTTCCCTGCACACATTGCACACAACCCTCCCACACCACAAGGTTCTTCTTTTCCGAAATATTGTGGATTTTTGTGCTTTTTTTTTTTTTTTTTTGTGTTTTTTCTTCACTATCAACTTCACTTTCTTCTTCACCTTCGATCCACATAACTACCCCTACACAATAGTAAAGTAAATGACTTGATTTGTGGTTTTACTTATGGTTTGTTTCACCGTTGTAAGCCATGAAACCACGAAGTAACACCACAAGTCAAGTTATTCACTTCACTGTCGTGTACTTCGCCTCCCTCTCCCCCCACGTTATCCCTTTCCCATACGTTATATATTCCCCATTTTTTTTTATCAAATATGTGTAGGTCACATATCAGAGTGACGACATGTTGGCGAAAAGGGGAAGAAAAAGAAAAGAAAATCTAGGTGAGAGCGGGTACCCCGTACAGTGCAGACGACTGTGGGTAGCTACACTAAGCCAACAGATTATTTTTAAAACCCCAACAAAGGAAAAAAAAATCACTATTTCCCCCTTCTCTCCCTTCCGCTTCCCCTGATCAATTAGCGCAACGCTCACACCCTGGGTGATGTTCCACTCTTCAGGTAACCCACACCCTGCTTTCAAGCCACACATTACACAGACAACCTTGAAGATTTGATGTGTTGCCTACCCAGTGAGGTTTCAACACATTTTCGCCAAAAAGAAATGCATTTCTTGAGAGTTGTGTGTAAATGTGGCGACCCCCCTACCCCTATTTTACTGTTTAAAGTTTCAATCTTTCTAAGGTGGGTGTCGTTACATCAGGGGTTTTTTTTCTCTTCATTTTTTTTTTTAAGATGAATGTGCACGAGAGGCACATACATCTTACAAATTTTCTTTTGTTCTTTTTTTGACTATGCGGGAGAAGCTTTGGTCATACCACTTCCTTTTATTATTATATTCTGCTTTCATTTTTCGGAGTATGCGCACAAGACGCATATTCATTGATTTTTTTTTCTGTCTTTTTTTTTTTGGTTTTTTTTTATCTGTTCCTGTCTCCCTCCCTCCACCATTTTGTTTTTTTCTTTTTTTAAAGTTATTCAGTGTGTTCTTCTCAGCTGTTCATTTTTTTTTGCTCTATTTTCAACCAAACAAAAGAGACCAGAGTTTCCTCATGTCCAGGGCTTACTTAATCCAATGATGGGGGAGAACGGCACCTGCCAATTTATTGGTCCTGGCCCTCTCTGGGTCTTTAGGTTTTCCGAGTTCAACGACGCTGTACGGTTCCTCACCCTATTTTTGGGTGGAGCAAGCCACCTATTTGGTTGAAACGCAAAAAAAAAAAGAAAAATCCTTTTTCTTCGAACGGTTTTTAAGAAGAACAACAAAAAAAAAAAAAAATGCTGGTTGTAGTGCACACTCTAGGGTGGCTACACTAATACAACCAAGTTTTCAAAAAAAAAAAAAAATCGCAGTGGAGATTGCACAAACTGTGGCAACACAACCGAGGCAACTACACTACTCCAACAATTTATCAAAAAAACGCAATAGCCTTCGGGCGACATTGACTACAGATCCTGCACTAGCAGGTGATTGTCGACACAACAAAAAAACAACACCATTCAAAACTCGTTTGTAGTGGTCGGAGATCGTCTCCTTCGCTATGCCCTTTTCTCCCCACCCCATTTCCCTCCACCCCCCCCAAAAAAAAAAAATATAGTGAAGACTGTCTTAATGGCGGCTCCACTAAACCAACGATTCAGATTTTTTCCCTTTTTTTTTTAGTGTTCTACAAAAAAAGCAAAGTCTTTAGGGCTGGCAATGCCTTCCTTTGTTCGAGTTTTTATTTTTGTTAAGTTGCAGTACCTTCTTTTCATTAGAAATGAATGTATATGAAGCAATAAGTTGCAACGCATGAAATTTTGAAGGGACCTCTCCCTGCTTGTGTTTTCCTATTTGTTTTATCAGTTTCTTCAGATAACGCCTGTCTTTGAAATCAATGTATGGGTTAGCGGGAGAGTTGGGTTAGTTTGCCGCCCCACCCGTTCCTCTGTGTCATGTATATTTGGTCAGAGGTGAGAGGGGGAAGGAGGGAGGGAGATTTGCCTCGTTGTTCTGCCTGCATGTCTTGGGGGAAAAGGTTATCTCGCTCTCGCTCTCTCTGTCTTCTTTGAAGAAAACAATAAATGTTGTGATAAAAAATGTGTTGCACAAAAGAACATTAGATCTGTGCTGAAAAATTGTAGCAAAATATGCAAAAAAAAAAAACAAATAGTGGAGCCCACTCTAGGGTGGCTACACTAATACAACCAAGTTTCCAAACAAAGAAATCAAAATAATAACTAGCCTTTCAAACAAAGGTGGACGTCGTGTGTACAGAAAAGACACTCGATCCCTTTCGGGGATGGTTTTTTTTTTTTTTTTTTTTGCTGATTTGATGAACAGTGGTTATTTTTTCTCTCAGGGTTTGTTTTCTGTCAAGAAGAAAATTGAGGTTTTTTTTTTTTTGGCTGAGCAACCAGCCATATATTTGCACTTAAATTTAACTGTCTCAAAAAAAATCACTGTTCACAGCAGACCAATATTATAGGTGTCTTTTTTTTTATGCATCTCGTATTCTATGGTTACACACTTAATCAGCGTTTTCCGTCCCCTTTTTTTTTGTCTTTCTTTTTTGTGAAAAATTGTTACAACTAGTGTAGTTGCCACCTGTGCAAGCTCCACTGTTAACAATTTTTGTTTGATGAACTATTCAGATTTTCACGATATTCTTTTATACTTCTCTAGGATTCCGCACTTTTGCCTCGCATGATTTTTTTTGCCACCCCCTTCGAAAAGAAAAAAAACTAGTTGCGGACCCATTCCCTTACGCTCCAAACAAGCCTAGTAGTCTTTCCATTTGAACGTTTTTGCTGTATTATTTCTGAAGTACAGTTGTTTTAAAATATGCCGTCGCCAATGAGGGTGACTCAGGGTGGGGAGGGGAAACTGTCTTTCGTTTTTGTACTGAGGACTTATTACTTTGATCAAAAATGAGGCTTTTCTGTAATATTCTTTTTTTTTTTCTTCACAAACGCTTCAATTTATTAGGGATTAGGGATTAAGGTGACTAAACACGAGAGGCTTAGGATCATCTTATAACATACATGTTGGTACGTACGTAAAACGCGCAAAATAATAATAAAATGTTTTTAATAAAAACGTCACAAAAACGTAACAAAAACGCGCAAAACGTCTTTGTGACGTTTTTTATTTAAAACATTTTTTTATTATTTTGCGCGTTTTTTGATTATTTTTGCGCGTTTTACGTACGTACCAACATGTATGTTATAAACCTTTCTTGATAATGGATTAGTAGATGGAGAAGGGGATGGGATGTGTCTGTAGATTATTATCATGCGCACATTCAAAAAAAGCGGTGAGTTCTTCGTTTTGTTTTGAAAATTTAACAAAAAAGAAAACACTCTCAATTTACTCGCCCACTCTTTCTCTGGTCGGGGCGAGCTTTTTTCTCTCTTTTCTTTCAATTTATTGAATGCAAATGTTGAAATGCTCTATTCTCTCTTCATTGGTTACTGCTAATACGCAACACGAAGATTAGTTTCTGTTGCAAACGTTTCTTTCAGATGTAAACCACGAAATGGATGTAGGACTGCATGGTTGGGGTCCACCCCCCGGTACACCGATCATGTACCAAGGTATCTTGTCACGAGCGGGCTGTTGTATTTCAAGTCAATTTTTCTTTTATATAAGAAACCGAAGGCTCAGTGATAACGTCCAGTATCCTTGCAAAGGCGTCTCTGTGTCCTTTGCCCAAAGTATTAGTTTTCAATTTATTTTGTTGTCAGACCAGAATTTTTTCATAAATCTCATTCTGTACCAACTGGGAGGGGGGAAATACACACAAGAAAAAGCAAAAAAGCAACAATTTTCAAAAAAAAAATATAAAAAAATACAAACAAACAAAAAAAAACATCAGAAAATCAATTAAAAAAACTATCTCTTATGGTGTCTGCAGAGGCCTTCGTCCCACTCCCGAGAGATTGCAAAAAAAAAAAAAAAAAAAACAAAAAAAAAACTTATGGAAAGTGCCAGGGCATATCCTACACTATTCCAACAAATTATACAAATAAAAAATGCGTTTGTGTGTGACACAGGAGAACATGGGGGATTTTTTTTTGTCCTGTAACTGATGCAGTCAAGAGTTTACCTCTTTAGGTATTACTTATGTTCTCTCTCTTTCTCCGCACTTTTTCGGTTTTTTTTTTCTTCTTTTTTAAAAATATTATATCACCGACCCCTCTCCCCCTTGACCCTAGTGGTGGCTGTTATTGTGATACGTGCCCATCATAATACATAATACACACCACAATCCACAGCTGTATTGTAATGTGTATTATTTATTGTGATGGGCACGTATTACATTACAGCCACCACTGTCTGACCCCCTCCTTCGGAATAAATATATTTTAAAAAAAATCCATTTTTGTGTTTATTCCATCACCCTGAACCTATGGTGCATGTGTTGTGTATTGAGCTGGATTTTCCCATCAGAAAAGACATGCAAAATTCTGCTGTGCTCTGATGGCTAAAACACGACAGAATTTTCAATGCACTCCACTATAACCTGAACCCCCCCCTACTGGTGCATACATACACGACGGTGAAGTAAATGACATGACATGTGTTTTACATGTAACTTTTTTTTACATAGTAAAAAACTCTAGTAAAACACATGTCATTTTACATGTAAAGGCACATATCGTGTCATTTACTTCACTGTCGTGTAAGACAGCTCTTTGGTTTGCACTTATCAACTCAGACATTTTTTTTTTTTTTTTTTTTTTTTTTTTTTTTTTTTTTTTTTTTTGAACAAAAGCCAAATTCCACATGAGATAAATGAACGCTGTTCTGTAAGCACCCATTTCACTCTTGTTGGAATGACATATTTTGTTTTCGTTTAGATGTGTGTGCACGAGAGCCACATCTTACAGGTTTTATTTATTTCTTTTCCTTTTTTTTTTTTTTTATGGGGAGAGCAATGCTCTTAGCACGAGAGGCTTAGGTCCATCTTATTCTCCCCCTTTCTTCTGTGATTGCAATGGTGTGTCTACGTGGTGTCTGATGATGGACGCTGACGTTTGCGTCTTCACTTTCATCTTCTTCTCAGATGTAAACCACGAAATGGACGTAGAACTGCATGGCTGGGTGTCCACCCCGGTACAGCCAGTCATTGTACCATAAAGTACACTGTTCACGAGAGGGACCAAAAAAACGGTCTGTCTTTACAAAGGCAAACGGTGATAAATGGTGATTCTTGAAAAAAAAATTGATTGGCCCAATTCAGGAGGGGAAAAATTGGGCTTGGAGTGGAAACCCTGTGAAGTAACTGGGTTGAGTTGTAGTAAAAAGAATGCAGGGTCGATGGTACAATTATGTTGGAATGTTCCTTGTGTCTGCCAGTACCTGAGGCGTTTAGACTTTTCTTTTTATTTTATTTTTCGGAGTTCCATGTGCCTGCTTCTAGAGGCGGTTTGCACTATCAACTTCAATTTTATTTTTTCCCTGTATGATTGACGGATGCTTTGTAGTGGAATCGTGGCTTTTTTGTGTAGAGATTACACAATGTGGCCAAGAGTTAACTACCCCAACACTTCGTCACAAGGTGATGTGGTGGTGGGGGGTTTTTTTTGTGATTGTCGATACAAGTGATCCAGTCATACAACAACAACAAAAAACGTGGATTGCCTGTTCGCGGGTGCACGTTTGCAAAGTTTTCAAAAAACCAAAATATTGTCCTCAGTTGATTTAATCGTTGATTTGGAACAACAACAAAACTGTCTTCTTGAGGAAAACATTCTCGTCTTATATAGAGTGCGTTTGTGTTACAAATTTATTTTTCTTTTCTTTTTCACCGAACGGTGGGGTGTTTGCACTTGCAACTTCTCTAAAAAAAAATGCTAATGGCAAGGGGGGGGGATCAGACCAGAGTCCTTGAAACTCATCATTGACAAACTCTTTAAGGGATGAGATGGGTTGTTGTGTCCACACAGCTTTTTTCTGTACAACAGAAAGCCTTTTCATATGATGTGTTAATTTTCTCTTTTGACTTATCATTGGTCCGACCCCAGCTTTCCCCTTGTCATCTCTGATAGAATGAAGTGTGTGCCTGGGGTTCCTGGCCTTTTCCAAGAATTTTTACACATGGTATGGTTATGTACAACGAGAGGTACACATCCTGTTGGAAAAAAAATATATATCTGAGGCTGGCCTTTTTGTGCTACACTTCCTAGTTACCCTTTTACCCTCCTCCTCCCATTTTTTGAACTCCTGTTGTTAGCAAAAAAAACTTTCAAGGTGACCAAAGCGTGTGAGGCTTAGGTTCATCTAACCCCTTTTTTCTTCTTTGATGAGATGCGTTTTATCACGTTTCAACTCTTCTTTTGTATATCCCCCCCCACCCCTAATAGACGGGAGGGGTTTGTTGTGCTTTCATCCGGATGGGCTGGCATCGTGGGTTAGTTGGAGGTGTGCCTGCATTAATAACCACCATTTTGTTCTGGATCGTGAAGGTTGGTCTGCATTGACTGCGAACACCATTTCATCAACAGATTATCAAAATAGTGGAGCTCATCCTTGGGTGTCTGTCTCACTAATGCAACCAAGTTTTTCAACAACAAAAAAATTATTAGCCTTCGGGCGACTTTGTGTACAGAACCCGTCCTCGGGCAGGTGATTGTCGAAACTACAAAAAAGAAAAAAACGCAATGTCATGCAAGCTGTGTCCTCCGAGATGCAAGCTGCATTTTGTATTAAATTGGGGGGGTGTTATTTTTTTTTGTTTTGTTTTTTCTGTTGTGCCTGAGTCCTCAAAGGTCGACGGTATGTGATCATCTTCGATCCCCACACTCTCTTGATTAATGAAGCGTAGCGAAGTTCATGAGATACAGCCAGCTCCTCTCAATTTTATCTGTTATTCTATATGAACTAAAAAATGCAAACGTGGTGACAGTATTTGTGGTGGTAGGTGTACAGTATTTGTATTGTACGAGAGAGGCACGTTCGTCTTACAAAGCTTTCTACACGTTATCCCACCCCCCGTGGAAACCGTGTGCACGCCAATGAAGTGGTCTCTGGGGGAGGTTTGAGAGCCGGAGAAGCATGTGTGCGGACAGTGTATACGGTGATGCATTTTTTTTTTTTTTTTGATAAAACAACTTGTTGTCAATTCTAAAATGGAGGCAGCGCTACAGGGCAAACAAAACGGATTGAAAAAAAACAGAAGCTTGTTTGTTTTCTTTACTTCAGTTTAACACATTTTTTCACCTTTTTGTTTTCCCGGCTTTGAGCGCACAAACAAAAGACCCGATCTTTTTTTTTGACACCTTTTTTGCACAATTTCTGTTTTCTTCAGGTAGACCCCACTCTTAGGCAGAGAGAGCAATGTGGACCCTACATTAGAGCTAGATGAGATCAGAAGCAAGATTAGCCTAGCAATTAAAAAAAATCAACAAAAAAAAACAAACTATTTTAGTAAGAACCGAAAACAAACAACCAAAAAAAAACGTTGAAACTGGTTTTGCAAAGTGCACAAATACAGCATTTTTTTTTTCTGCAAGACAAATACTTTGTTTTTAGATATGTATGTGAGCGAGAGACACATTCATGTTACAAATTGTCTTTGTTCGTAAACACCGTTTCATGATAAAGGTGGGCTTTACGGATAGTATGCTGATCAGCGTATTCATATTTCAAACTTTTCTTTTCTTTTTTAAAAGATGGATACCAGAATTGAGAGATCAAGAAAGCTTCTCCCCCTTTCTTTTTGATAACAATTGTGATCAAAAGGCTTAGGTTCATCTTATAAAACTTTTCTCTTTTTTTGGGGTGATTTTTTTTTTTTTGTAACAACTGCCTTGCAAAGGTTGTAGGGGAGGAAATGAAAACGTATCTGAATGTGCCCGAATTTTTGGTGAGAGCGACACAACACGACACAAATTATTCACAGAAAATTTTTTGATTTTGTCCCTACACTCTCCACAAAAATCCGGTGCGATCAACGAAAAATTCTTTTTCTGATTTCGTTTCTTTCTTTATCAGACTAGCTAAAAATCAGATATCAGTTTTTATTTTTTACGATCCACAAAAGGGCGTTTGCACCGTTTAGCTCCCAATTGGCGTGTTTCTTTTTTGTTGACTCTCTCATATACTTTCAATTCTGTGAACTGAAAGTATATGAATCTAATGTTATCTGTATGACAAAGCACGAGGCTCAGGTCATCCAACCCCCAGATGAATGTACACGAGAGGCACGTTCATCTTTCAAATTTTTCTGTCACCTCATGAAGGTGGAAAATAGAAACAAAGCATTTCGAACACACTTTGCGGTTCTCAGGGACGAACCGCGCTGCAGAGCCACTCCTCACCAAACAGGTCGAGGTGTGGTGCGTTTCACCACAACCTCTCCCCATGGGGTTTTATCGTGTGATGAGTTTGTTAAGTTCAGGGTTGTTCCTTGTTCTCGGAAAAAACAGCAAAATTCTGGATTTATGTTCCCGTTTTTTTCCTTTTTTTGGGTGGGGTTTTTTGCCCTTTTTCGGGCTTTCCGAGCTCTACCCTCACTGTAGTGGGGTCATTTCGAGAAAATGGACAAGTTCTTGATTGATACAAATTTTGGTTACGACCACTAGTGAGTTGCTCACAATGCTAAATGAGTGTCAGAACTGTGATTCTGGGCCCACTTTAACCGCCCCTCGAAATTCAAAAAGGGGTCCCAAACCCGGGCGCGCTACACTCGCGCGGAACTTTTTGCTTTGGTCTAGTTGCATTTTTGGCTGCAAAATGCAAGGGGATCCCCAAAGACGTTGGGAATATTATTTGGATGGGGCAGTGATTTTGTACCTGCATACACGCTCCCTCGCGGTAACCGCGTGCATGCCAATGAAGTGCTCTCTGGGGTTCGATAACCCGTAGAACCAGTGCTTCCGCCGATGAACGGTGAGGCGTTGCACTTCTCTTTTTGCGGAGCAAAAAATAATATAAATGGCGCCGCAGGCAAAAAAATTTGAGTACAGTGTAAAAATCTAGCTTCCAACGAACCCTTTTTTGCAGAGCAAAAAATGAAAAATGGCGCCGCAGGCAAAAAAAAAATTGGGGGTACAGCCCTGGACAGTGAAGGATTTTGTTGTCAATTTTTTTTTCTTGCCCCCTGAAAACTCTTGCTTTTGAGAGTTTCGACCATTTCACCACACTGGTGGTGTGTCACCTACAGTGAAACCCACCAGAAACCACAAGAAAGCCCCCTAAGGAAAAAAAGGAAAAAAAAAAAGGAAAAAAAAACTAAAATCCAGAATTTCATGTTCTCGGTCCCACTTAGGAACTTCCCTGGTTAAGTTTCTATTTTTTTTTTTTTTGGAACATTTTTTTTGTTGATCCCTATACCTATGCTATAAGAATTTGAATGCATATGTTGAAAAGACCCCCCCCCCCCCCCCCCTTTTTTTATACGGAGTGCCCTTTGTTTTAAATAAGGAGAATTTTACTTTTCCTACCTATTTAAAAAAAAATATATATCATACATTCCATGGTTCTCCGTATAGAAAAGCCTGTTTGTGGAGCCACTTTAAAGTGATAAAAAATCCGCCAAAAAAATGTTGCGACCCCGGAATTTTTTCAGATCGATCCGGAAATTCACTGCCGCCCATTTTCGGGGGTCAACAATTCACGACTTGAGTCGTAAATGGAACTGTCCGTGGACACATGGATTTTATAAAAATTTTCCCCCGATTTTTTTTTCGATTTTTATTTATTTGGAAAGATCGGGTACGAAAACGTTCAATTCCGGGGTCGCACGATTTTTTTTATGCCTCTGTGGCTGGTTAGGTGATTTTTGGCTGTGGTACCCCCTTTGGGAACATTTCTATGCAGGTTTCTTAAGGACTTCCTTAGGAAAACCTCCTCTTTGGGTCGCAACACAGTGGCGTTTGTAAATTGATTTCTTTTTGGATAAAGTTTTCGGTTTTTGTTTCCTTGGATTTATCTTTTACAAATCCTTCAATTCCGACACATTTTTTATCCCGGAAACACACTCCACGGTATGCAACTTTTGGTGGAGCCAACCCTTTTTTTCACGTTTCTATGCAGGTTTCTTAAGGACTTCCTTAAGAAAACCTCCTATTTGGGTCACCACACAGTGGCATCTCTAAGTTGGATTTTTTTTGAAGAAAGTTTTCGATTTTTTTTTCTTTGGATTTATTTTTTACAAATCTTTCAATTCCGACCATTTTTTTAGCCCGGAAACACACTCCACGGCACGCAACTTTTGGTGGAGCCGACCCCCTTTTATGCACTGAAATCCCTATACGTTACTGTATAAAGACCCATGGAGCCACTTTAAATTGACTTCTACTCCACGAAAGTGGTCGATTTTTTTTATGGTGAAAAGCGGGGAGCTCGGAAATTCACTGCCGCTGGTTTTCAGGGAGAAAAAATTACATGTCACACACCCACCTCACCGAGAGCCAAAACAGAAATACGCTCACCTCGATATTTTTTTTGGAAAAAAAATTTTTTTTTCTGGATTTTTATTTCTTTGGATCCGGCCGATTCGAAACGTTCAATTGCGGGGTCGGACGATCAAAAATATGCATCTCACATTTCTGAGTGCAAAATATGAAAAAGTATACGGAGAACCATGGAATGTATGATATATAAAAAACCCCCCTTTTTTTTTCCAAACGAAGTGCTTTCTCCGAGGTTCGACAACCCCTTGGAGAATCAGTGCCCTACTGTCCACCCTTGGGTGGTCCTGGAGAGGGCGTTTTGCACTTTTCAACTTTTTTTTTTATATGCTGTTCTGCCGCATCCCCCCTTTTTAAAAACCCTCTATTCCCCCCCAAAAAAAACATCCTCCTTTTGCTTGTGTGCGTGTTTACAAAGCAACAAGAATACACCTTTTTCTTCGCCTCCCCTCTCCCCTCTCCCTGCCCCCTCTCTCTTGTGGTATTCTGAGCTTTTTAAAAGTTGAAATACTCCAGGAACACCTTTTTTGTTGTTTTACTGATCTCGTATCTAATGTTGGTGTGTTTGTCAGGAACCAAGAGAAGGGGTGTGAATTTTGTGTTCCGTTCACATCATCTACAACATCTTTTTACGGCAGGCGAACAAATTCTAGGGTTAGCTATATATAGTTCCTGTTCCCTCCATCCATCTCCCCCTGTCTCCCTTTCCCCCTCCCCTACCCCTCTCTACCAACATATGCGAATAAAAGAGAGCGCAGAAAAAGCAGGTTTTATTTCCTAAATTGCCTGGTCTTTCCTCGTTGTGGACTGTTCCTATGTTTTTTTGTCATCAACCATCTCATTTTTGTTGTATAAGGTGACTAAGCACCATGATGATGAATAACCAATGTTCAAAACATTAAAGTAATCTAATCAGATCAAGTACCAGAGAGGCTTAGGGTTCATCTTATAAACACTTTCTTTTGTTTTGCGTTGCGTGGCTTAATGTAGTAGCGTCCAAAGGCGTCCTCAAAAAAAAAAAAAAAAATCGATCCCCTGTTTAAACACCCCTTTTTTTTTGAAAAAAGTTTCTTATTATACCTTCTATTCAGTAGAATGGAAGGTATATTGAAATGATTTGATACTGATTTTGCAGAGGTGGGCCAAAACATGAGAGGCTTTGGTTTTTTTCATCTTCTGAACCTCTTTTGTTAAAGATGTATGTGTGCGAGAGACACATTCATCTTACAAGCTTTTCTTTGGTTTTAAAATTCTCTTTTTTTTTTTGTTTTCAGTCCCCCCCAAAGTACCCTCTCGGGGTAGAACCCCGACCCTCAGTTTCTTGTAGTTCCTTGTACTTCAAGTGTGTTTTTTTAAAGATTGGGATGTGTCTGTACAGAACGTCCTTTTTGTGTGTACTTTCTCATTTGATGTGAAAGTCTTTTGAAACTAATTTATTATCATTTATTCTTTTGTTTCACCAGCACCTCCTCTCTCTCTCCCCCCCACCATAGTCCGTTTTCGCCGTGCATTGCTTAGCTATACAACGGCTTTTTTTCTGTTGGCGTGCTCAACGGGGAATTCAATTCCTTTTTTTACTTCCCTGGTACAGCGGGTCATGCACCAAGGCACTGTATGGGCTTTGTATGTCAAGTCAACTTTTTTTTCTCCCTTTCCAATATCATTTAGTCAGCTGACTATCCGGCTATGCCTCGGTAAAAATGCAATGTTTGGAAAACCGAGGATAAATAGAAAGTCAATATGCGGGTAAACCTTGTACGATTCTGCAACGTATATAATTTTTTTTTTTGAACAATCATTGTATGGCAACCAGGAATTTTACCAGGGTTGAATTTTTTTTCATTACCTTGCACCCCCAGAAATCCAACAAAAAAAACGAAGTGTGCGCTACTATGCACAAAGTACGCAAGAAGTGCGCAAATATGGGGGTCGTCAGGAGAACCATTACCGGGGTTTTTTCGGTTGTCATTATCGGGGTTTTAAAAAAATCCCTCGGTAATGGATCCGGGATTTGCAATACCAGGGTAACGGGTGTGCCATCCATGAAAAACAAACAAACAAAAAAAATTGACCAAACAAAACAAATATTTACTGTGCACACTACCATGTACGTTAGCACTAGGGGAGGTGCGTTACAACGCCCTGTACATCTGCAAGCCGGCATCTCGGCATGAGGTGGGTGTACGAGAAGAGCCATTCCATCTTACAGCTTTTTCCTTCTATTCTGGAGGGGGGTGCTGTTGTTGCCTTTTGTAGGGATGTAATAAGACATTATTTTGAAAAAAGAACTCAGCACAGAAGCAGCTGGATTCATTTTACAAACTTTGCTTTTTTTTTTTTTTAGTTTGGTTTTCCCTTCAAAATATAACTAAGATATGTGCATCTTTTGCGGGAGGAGCACATCCTTCTGTCCAGATGATCTTAGTTTCTTGGATTTGATTTTGTTTTCTTCTTTTTGAAACAATTCTTTTTTTTTTCCTACTCAAAAAAAAATTTCATTTCTTGACTTTTTTGGAGAGGAAAGTATGTACGTCTGTAGGAGCTGTCTTGATAGCTGCTCTTTATGGTTGTATGGTGCTTTTTTTTTTTTCATCCATGGCTTGCAACGTGGGTCAGTTGAGGTGGCCTGCATAAATAACTATTCTTATAGAGGTGGTTGCACGATTTTAAAAAAAAACCTCATTTGGTGCAGGCTTTGCGCTAACTTCTGTCCTTTGTCCCGGGATTTTTGGATATTTTTGTGGTGCGTTTTTTTTTTGCAAACCGGGGTTTCCTTAAGAAAACCAGAGAATCTCATATTTCATAGTAAGGGTACTTTAGAGTGTTTTCACACACACATGTGACCCCACCGTGGAGAGCAATCGGCTCGCGCGATCAAAAGAAAGCAGAGAAGAGGGAAAAGAAAAAAAGAAAAAAGTTGGGTACCGTGCGCCTGCGGCGCTACCTGTTCCTACCCTCCTTTATGTTTAAACACGATGTACTTATGTACAGTTCATTTTATTTTGAGTACGGCACCACATCCCCCCTGAGGATGATCCCCCCTCCCTCACGGATAAAGATTGATTAGGACGCCATGGGGCACACCCCCTCCGAGGCCATAACCGTCCTGGGTTTTCTCACTCTTCTCTGTGGTCACTGAAACCCCACCGCCATCACTACGTTACCGATAGCTTCTTCAGTACGTTGGGTTTTCAGACCTGAAAATAACCCTTGTTTACGAGTATGGGCTCATGTTTTGTCAAATTTTAAGTCGCTGCATTTTTGTCCATTTTTCCGTACATCCCCCACCACAATCCGGGATTGGTTCGGAAATGCAACAAAACGACCTCTTGGCGGGAAAAAGCCACAGGAAATTTACGCACTTTTTGCAAACAGGGGGTTCCTTACTAAAACCAGAGGAATCTCATCGTTCAGAGTAAGAGTACTTTAGAGTGTTTTTGCGCACACATGTGACCCCACCGTGGAGAGCAATCGGCTCGTGCAATCAAAAGAAAGCAGAAAAAAGGGGAAAATAAAACGAAAAAAGTTGGGTACCGTGCGCCTGCGGCACTACCTGTTCCCAGTCAAAACACCACAATTTCATCTGAATTTGGGTTTTCAGACCTGAAAATGCCCCTTGTTTAAGAGTATGGGTTCATATTTTGTCCATTTTCCCGAATATGCCCCACCACAACGCGGGATTGGCTCGGAAATGCCACAAAACACTGTTTTTTCACCCCCTGACGCACAACTATTTGAGGTGCGTTTTTTTGGTCCCGAAACACGATTTTTCAGATTTTTTTCCAATAGTTAGCGCGAAGCCTGATTTGGTGCTTTCGGAAGTCGGTCAACGACCTGTCAATATCAGGGGGTGTGTGTATAGAGTTCCTGTGTCAGCGACCTGTCAATATCGACCCCTCCCGGAGCACCATCATTTTTTTTTTCTTCTTTGTGGATGACCAAGCACAATTGACGCTCAGGTGAATCTTACAAAAAACTTTTTTGTTTGCGTTTTTAACTCTCGGTAACGTTGCTCTGTTCGCCTCCCCCCCATCGCCTCGTTTGCCAAATCTGTACAGAGCAAAAAGAAAAAAGGGGAAAAAAAATATCCCAAAATTAACAAACGCTCTTTCCACTGGTTGTGTCAAGCGAGACGTCAGGGTAGCTATCAGAGGTAACCTGCCCATTATTATTATTTTTTTCCTCACCGTCTCCCACCTCTCCCTTTCTCTCCCATGAAAAGTAAAAAGAAAAAAAGTAATAGGGCGGTGTTTGTACTTTTACTGTTGAACGTAACTAACCCGCGAATGACCCAAGCCACACCACACCGTTGCAGACATCTCGTCTACACTCTACACTTCACACAATGCCGCTTCTGCAGAAGAGCCTCGTGTTGGCGTCGCTTGTGGCACTCAGCAGCGGAGAATTAATTGGATCGGTGCATGTGGAGCTTCCTCCGCCGCAGGTCGGGCAGCAGGGAGTCTCTGCATCCCTCCCAATCCACCTCGAGTTCCTGTCCTCAGCAGGCAACCCTGCCTGGCCAGACATCAGCGCACCGACAGTCGTGCCCGGTGCACGTCTGCAGGACCCACCAGCACACCTGCGCCTGCTCCCAACAACACTGTCGAACTGGGACCTTCCTGCAGGGACGGAGGTGACGTACTCATGCCCGAACGAGCCTTCCCTGATTGATGTGTGCGACGCATGGGTGTTCTTCTACGCATGCCCGCAGAGCTGTGTGCGCACGTACCAGGGTGGCCTCCCAGGACTGCTCGCAGTGACCCCTGGGTGGGAGAGGACACAGTGCGCACCACGCTTCACAACCGGCGCACCCGGCACCTCGTTCGTGCACCCGATGGGGAGCTTTAGGAAGCAGCTTGCGCCAGGTGCGTCGACGACGTTCACGCTGCCTGCCAACGCAGAGTTTGTTGCCTTTGGTATTGACAAGGACGGTGTGGACTGCACGCAGCACCTCACTGTTGGTGCATGCCCTGTTGCGGGAGGACGCTGCACCTGGGACGGGTCCTCATGCAAGAACAACAACTGCCAGGGCAGGTACGGCCCACCACCACCGTGCACTGAGTGCCCGTGGGAGGGACTCGTGTCGCGCTCTCCGTCTGACGGTCCGTTCCGTGGCATCCCCACCTAAGTCTCTTGACAAAGAGCGGTACCATAGAAGAAGTTGCGGTACCTGCACAACAGACATACACCCTCCCTCCTCCCCGATCTCTGCCTATGCACACGTAGAGTAGAGCCTTCCGGGAGAACCCTCACCCCCCGACCCATACGACCTTTGTCTTGGGTTCCTTTCCTGTTTTTTTTATACTAAACTTACCCTGCAACCAACAGCACAGTTGATTTTCTTTTACCGTTGATGTCATACACATCGCTTTTTTTCAAAAAAAAAGCCACAACCACCCACTCTTTATTCAACCTTCCCAATCTCTACCCCCCCACCTACCCACCCACCCACCCACAGCCATCCTACAATGAAACCCTTACTATACCTCACAACACTTTACGTCCTAACGGATGCAAAACACGAGCATATCGACTTTAAATTCCACAGAATCACCTCTTTTGATGGAACGCAACTGGAGGCCAACTCTTGGGCTCCAAAAGAGATTGACCACCCGCTTCCTTTGGTGCTTATGGGGAATTCTTGGGGAGTACCGGGCATTGAATATCTATGGCCTGGGTACGAATTGGCAGAACGTGGCTACATCGCTTTGGAGTACACTTCCCGCGGGTGGTATTCGTCTGGCGGGAACATCACCGTGTCGGGCCCTTTGGATGTGAAGGACCATGCTGAGGTCATCTCCTGGGCCATCGCGAATTGGGGAGATAAGGTGAACGCAACCAGCATCGCCTCAGGTGGGGTGTCCTATGGTGCTGGTATCCCCCTCATAGCCTCTGCTGCGGACACCCGAATCAAGGCGGTGTTCCCGTTCAGCGGTTGGTCGTCTTTCGTGGATGCATTGTGGTGGAACCAAGCCCCGTCACGCTCCTGGGCGCATGGGTTAGTGGACGGTGCAAAAAAGGGAGGACGTCCTTCAGAGGAATTCCTTACAATGATGAACAACCTGTTGGAGTATAAGGACATCAATGAAACAGTGGAATGGGCGTTGGAACGGTCTCCGATAACGTTTTTGGAGCAGATCAACGAAAGAAAGGTTGCAGTTTTAATGTCAAACCAGTTTCAAGATGATTTGTTTCATTCTAACTTTCAGCTCGACCTTTGGGAAAAGCTTGAAGGTCCAAAACGGCTTTTTCTCAATCAAGGCAATCACGCTGAAGCAGATGGGGAAGGTCTTATCCCGCTTCTGACTAATAGGATTTGGGAGCGTTTGTGGGCTTGGCTTGACCGGTTTTTGAAAGGCATTCATAATGATGTTGAAAATGGTGATTTAGTTGAACTCTCCCTTTCAGATCATCATGACCCGTTGGATCCTTTGCAACCAGTCTACACCCATGCGAACTACTCTTCATGGCCTCCACGCAGACCAGAAGAAGGGTACACTGTGGTGCAGTACGGCATACAAAGCGGTGCCACCTTTGGTAGGATGGTTGCAGGGGGGAAGGGGGCGGGGACTGAGACGTTGGCTTATGCCAACAAAACGAAGATGACCGATGGGAGCAACAAAGCCGCCGCAGAAGAACCTTTTAAGCAAATTATATTAAACATTTCGGCGCTGAACCGGACAACAGAGATTGCCTTCATGAGCGATGTGTTCACAGAAGAGACACGTGTCTGTGGCAACGTCAACTTGACACACTTGGTCGCAACCTCTAATGAGCCGCGTTTTCAACTATTTGCCTTTCTCTATTCTATGCAAGAAGGGTCGGACGAAGCGGCGCTACTCTCGCACGGTCCGCAAACAATATGGGAAGGAGCCACGCCAGGTGTCCCCTTCACCCTGCGTCCGCTAACCTTTCATGCCGCCTGCCGTGATGTAAAAAAAGGTAGCAAACTGATGCTTGGGATCAGCATGCACGAAGGGAGCTACACCATTGCGAACAACGGAGCGTCAGTGAGGGTTGTTCTCGACTTTGAGGATGCGGTGTTGAATGTACCGACGGTGGCGAAACAGTAGGGGAAAGAAAAGTGGTGAAACTAATATGTGAAAAAAAAAGACATCCCCTGTGTGCTCGAGTGTATCTGAGTTTATTTTTAAGTTTCATCTTTTTAAATACCAACGTATTAGAAAGGCAAGAAGGAAATAGAATCGACGGAAGGTGCCTGCAAATTGTTCTTTTCATTCAGTATTTGTTTTTAACCAACTCACACCAACTCTGGGTGATCTATGATCGTCTCCGTGGGACACGTAACAGGCTGTGAGAGCTTGTGAGAGCCTGTGAGACGTTGTGAGAGCTTGTGAGAGTCTGTGAGAGCCTGTGAGAGCTTGTGAGACCTTGTGAGAGCCTGTGAGACCTTGTGAGAGCTTGTGGGGGTCTCATTAGGATAAAATATGGGGGGAAAGGTCTTTTTTGGTTAATAGCGCCGAAAAAACGGCAGCGAGGTATGTGGTCATGAGGGCGAGACTGGGGAAACACAACACAAAAATACTGATGAAGGTGGTGGTGAGATTTCCCCGTAACGTCCTCAACCAACCTTGCCGAAGCAAGTGGTAAGCAATAACAACAAAAAGGGCACGTAGCAATAGATAAATGGTACGCGCAAAAAAAAAAAATATATATATATATAGCGAAAAAGGGGGAGGGGAAAAGACTTTCTTATTCGCGACATATTTTATCCTAGAGACCCCCCTGGCGTAGCAAAGCTACTTAAACAAGTTTACAGTATGTGAGAGCTTGTGAGAGTCTGTGAGAGCTTACTGAGAGCTAGTGAAAAAATCTCTCCCCGTTCATAGATCACCCAAACTCATGCTGCGAAAAAAAAAACGCAACAATTTTGCGATAAAAAGTTCTTTTTATCGCAAAAGATCCTGAAGTCAGATTCTATTTCTTTAATGTCGTTTTGTTTTTTTTGTGTTTTTTATGTGTCCAGAATTGTGTCTTTTTCGTGGCCACACCTAGAGTATGGTCCCTGGGTGACTGTTGGTGTCTTTCCCTCCACCGTGGAATGTCCCATTACCCTCCTTTATCTTTTTTTTCTCCCCCAGGATATGTTCGTTGTGAGGTGAGTCGCAATACATCTTTTTCCGTGTCAGATTGATGCGCGCTTACTCTAAATCACACGATACTTTTCATCATTTTCATCTCATTTTGTTTTTTTCTTTCTAGGTGACTAAAAGTGGGAAAAGATGGTCCTCAAAAGAGAGGATGATTTCGCTTACTTTTTCTTCTTTCATTCGATGTTGTGCAAAAGACACACATTCACCTTGCATTTTTTTTTCTCTTTTTCGTTGCTATTATTTTTCATGAGAGGATCTTGTTTTACCCTCTTTTGTTTCAAATCCTTTTGTTGCTTTGCGAGTGGTGCTCATATGTTAAAGACTTACGGCATATACAGCTTGCCAGAATTCTTCAAACACCCGAAAGGACCACTGACGCAAACTACATAAGGCAAAAGTATGTATGTTCCACCCAATGATGACGCCCACAGTGGCGTTTTTGCGTTTTTTCAACTTTCAACTTTCCACAAGGTAACCAAGCTGACCCTAAGCACAGAGAGGCTTGAGGGGGGTTTTTTTTTTTGAAGCAGATTTTAGTATTTTATCTGCCACAATACGAACAGCGGCTTTTCAAGTGTTCTAGACACATTCTTGCCACTTGACTAGCCCACAGAAAATATCAATTGTTATGTACCTTCCCCCCCGTCCAGCTGTTCAAAGTTTTTCGTTAAACATGGGCTCCTAACAAAAAAAAATACCACCCTCTTTGGTGTGATTCAGGGGGTACGGACAAACCACGGAGAACTGTTTCGGGCTATATTATTGCGGAGCACCTTCGGGGGGGGACCACGGAGAATCCGTTTGGTGATCACACCACTCTTCCTTTTCCCTTTCCTCCTTTGGTCAGCATCTCTTCCTCTAGACGTATCTGCCACGAGAGATACATCCAACTGTCCAACGCCTCTGATCCTCTGTCCGCTCTTACACCCCCCAACCATAGGTGCTACACAAAAAGAACCCACAGCAACAGGGGAGTTCTTTGTTCACCCCCTCTCTCTCTCTCCCCCCTCCTCTGATGCTCCGCACCAGCAGACGATGAGGGGGAAGGTTGCGTTCTTGGTGACGTGGGTGTTGGTGTGGGTTGTGCTGGCGGTGTGGTATGCGGGCTTTGGGGACTTTGCGCCGCTGGAGCTGTCGGAGGGGAGGAGACCCATGGGCACGACCCCCACCACCACCGCCACCACGACCGACAAAGCAACCACACCTACAGTTCCTAAAGCAATATCCGTGCTAGGGGAAGGGGTGCAGCAGGTAGGTGGTGGTGGGGGTAGTGGTGCTGTGTCTGTCCTCCCCCTCCCTCTCGCGCCCGCCGCTCCCACCCAAGCGATCTGCGCCGAACAACGTGCCGCCTTCGCAACAGAGTACACCCACGCCCTGCAGGCGGTCAACTGGACAGCCGCGCCACGCTTTGGCCTCCCATGGCGCTATGCAGAAGGGGACGCCTTCTGTGGACGCTTTCTGCTTTTCAATAAAACCGGTGACGTATGGTTTCAAATCTCCCCTCCCTCACCCCCTCTTTTTTTAGATCATTACCAACGGGTAATTGAGCAATCAACGCAAAAAACCCCCCCTTACCTTTCTACACCTTACATTACTATTTCCCCCCCAAATACAGATCTGGCATGCCTCTGGTCCAGGGCTTTCAGCTGCTTCTTCTAATACCCCTACAACAATTTCTCTCTTCAACTGTGCCGACAAACCAGGAGAGTGCTCCGACATCTCGATTTCCGCACGCCTTGTAGGCCCGACCATCAAGGAGGCTGTCGTACGCAAAGCAGACGTCGGGTGTGCCTTCTACGTGACCTATGAGGCGTTTGAACCTGGTGCATATCTTTTGTACATTAAAGTGCATCATTTGTATGCAAATTCGTTTAACCCTACACTGCCTTTGTCACTGGGATTGGATCGGTCTAGGGTGCGTGAAAACAACAAAAAGCTCTTCGCTCGACATAACACCTGCGCAGAGCAGAGGAACATCATGCATTCACCCTTCAAAGTCACCATCACCGGCCCCAATCTCATGGACCCATCCACCCCGTCTACACCACTCTGCAAAGGGGGTGGGGTGACGGAAGGGCGGTGGGTGAAGTTTCCTACCAATGATTACTGCAGCACCCCTCAGCCGTACTGTGAGGGCACCCCGTGGTGGCTTGCAGATGCGTATGGCTACAATGCGGAATGGCTCTGGGCACCAAAGAGCTGTCACTATAAAATCTATTCGCCACCAAAAGGGCCAGACCAGCACTGTTTTGCAAAGAAGGCCGCGGTAGGGATAATTGGTGATTCTATAGCGCGGGAGTTTGTACAAAATTGTCGGTTATTTAAAGGGATGGCGGAATCAGCGAATTTTTGGTGCGAACATTGGCATATGATCGTTAACGGCGCGTTTTTTACTGAAAGCTATGCAAAAAGCGTTGCATCGGTCATTGTGGACAAAGTTATATCAGATAAACCCAATGCGATAGTGGTGAATTTAGGGTTGATGCATATGATTGGGATGTGCAATGACACGGATTGGGATTTTTTTGTGAAAACGTTTGCCGAGGATTTGTCCAGAAGAACCGCGTCTATGGCGTACCGCAAAATATGGCTGGGTGCACCTACAGTGCAATTCGCTACCAGAGGCATGACCAATCCGCGAGCGGAACGTTGGGACGCTATTGCACTGAAACACCTTACTCCTCTAGGATTTGAACTGCTCTCTGCCCGCGAGGTAACAGCACCTAAAGAAGAGGGCAGCTGGGACGGTCTCCACAATGCAGCCGAAAAGGGCCATAAACAAGCAAAAGTACGCAACAAACGTGTCAAGGAATACAAATGGAATGGCGGTGTCAGTCATATGCTCTTCAACAGCCTCGTTAACATGCTTTGCAATGGGTAAAGAGAGGGGTGGGATGGGAGATGGGAGGGGGTAACTGTAGAAATTTACCATTTTTTTTAACAAAGGGATATTCTAAAAATCCCAACCCTTTAAAAAAAACGAAAAGGAAATACTCGCATTTTTTAAACCTTCGTCAATCTCCCTCTCTCTCTCTCTCCCCCTTTTCACATCTCCACCTCAGATTTTACACCCCCTTAAATTCCTCCAATCGATTTTAAAAAAAGCTCTCTTTTTTTGCTTCAACTATGAGAGAGGTAGGAGTACGTACTGGAGATGCCCCAGCGTATTTAGTGGAGAAGGTACGTATATTCTATGAATTGTATGGGAGTGTGCAGGACATTGCGTTAGCCCCTTTCGTTGCGGCAGACTATGCCGGCCGCGAGAAGGCGCTATTCCGCCAGCTGCAAACCAAATACCGCAAGGGGGCATCCTTCTTTGCAATCTGGGATGAAATTGAAACGTTATTCCGTCTCAGAGATTCTGGACGCATTCATGACATTGGCAGACTCATTTCTAAGGCGCAGGTAGGGGGTCTTCCTAAGCTTCTTCGCGATTTGCAGAACACCTATAAAACAACGATATTTGTTGAGAAAGGGTTGTTAGAACGGACTGCGGATGATTACAACAGCCATCACGTATTGGTTCGGAATATGCTGGCAAAGCGGGCACCAAAGAGACTTCATTCTGCGGATACATTACTTCGTGCATTCGAAGGGCACGAAGAGCGGTTAGTCGCACAGCTTTCTCATGAGTTAGAAAACTCTGAGGACACCCCGCTTCGTTCCATGGTGCCGGGTTGTCCTGCTGAGGCAGTTGCATTGCTCTCGGCGAAAGATACGGTGATCGACCGTCAGGCGCATGCTGTACATGAATACACCGCCGCGCTACGTCAAGAAGCATTACGAGGGGACGCAGCACTACAACAGGTCCCCCATCTCCTCGCTGGAGCATTATCCAGAACGCATGAGATTGTTGGAATGGCGCAAATCGGAGAAAATCCGGAGTTGGAACAAGATGCTCGCGAAGGATGCAAAGATCTACAAGCAATGGCCGCCTCTCTTGGGTTAGACATGCCGTTAACAGGGTCCCGCCCTGCGGCAACAGAAGAAGAGCTGGGGGATATGGAAATGGAGTTGGACGATCTACGCAATGCAACACGAGGCAATGGACGTGCCTTGCAGAGGCTAGCTACCTTCTGTGGTATCGACCCGCGACTCCCAGAGCATACTATGAGGGAGACTGTGGGCGAGGGTGGAGGAGGTGGAGGAAGGGGAGTGGACCCGGTGCACCCAGACGCAGTGTTGCAGCATAGGGCAGGTGCGCCATTGACCCAGGATGAAGCAGTGGAGTTGATTGCAATGGTGATCAACGAAAACATGGTCAAAGAGGAGGCACGAAGGAAACGTATGCGGATACAGTTCATGGCGCAGGAGGCAGTGCAGTGGGGGTAGGTTTGAAGGGGTGTGTGTGTGTGTGTAGAGGGCACACAGCTCATCTTTCAAAGGTGGTGGCGAAGTGAGCTAGGGTTCTGCTAAAGAAAAATATTCCATTTTTTTTGTCGAGGTGTGGGTAGTTCCATGCAAGTATGGATTATTGCGCAACATTGTGTTGTCTTTTTTTTTTGCACTGTCAGCTTTATCTTTTTTGATATCTGCATCCGCAGAATCAGTACCCTTTTTTTTTTTTTTTTGCGATTTTTTTTTTTTGGAAAAAAAAAGTCCGCTGTATTGTACTCATAGCACATAAAAGAAGTTTGTACCCCTTTTTTTTTTTGATATTCCATTTTCCTTCTTTCATATACCTTCTTTTCGTTTAGAAAAGAAAGAATATTCCATTTTTCAATGAGTGAGAGCGAATTCACTCTTCCTCTTCCTCTTCCCGCTCCTATGTACATATCCCCCACCTTCCCTCAGAACACAACACACAAAAGAGAAGGAATACTACAATACACATTGCAAGGTTCGGGTACGACAAAAAAAAACTGAACGCATTCGAACTCCACTTTGCACCCTCCCTCCCGTAGGTGAACACCCTCAAAGCTGACCGCTGCTGAGGGATGTTGACACAGATGGTATGTCACATAGAGTGCACACAGAACATATATCAACGTACTACCACCCACAGCAGCAGCCTCATCAACCTTATGTCCCGCATATGATCGTGTCGCAGGTGGCAGTCGACAAACAGCAGCAGCAGCAACCACAACAGCCCCCACAGCAACAACAACAACAACAAATGCAGCCACAGATGCAACAGCAGCAGATGCAGCAACAACAGATGCAGCAGTACGGAGGCATGCAGCTGCACCCTATGATGCAGCAGCAGCAACAGCAGCAGCAGCAACCGCAACAGCAGCAACAGCAGCCGATGCAAGGGGTGCAGGGCATGCAGGGGATGCAGGGTATGCATATGCCACAGGGCATGCAAATGCAGCAGCAGCCCGTACAGCAGCAGATGGTCATGGCGCAGGCGCCCATGCAGATGCAACAGTTCCCGCAACAGGTGAGCCCGCACCAGACGCATTTTGCACCGGTGCAGCAGCCCCCACACAGTACCCCGCCCCTGCACAGCCGTAGCTCGCCCGCCCAGCCCGGTCTCGAAGGCGAAGAAGGCAAACAGCGCCGCGACAGCAACGACGAAGAGCCCCTCCTCCCCGGCCTGCCCACCTCGGACAAGCCCAGCTGCATCCACAACAGGTGGATGCTCATCGTCAAGCGCAAGCGCTTCTACATCATGGAGTGCATGGTCCCGCAGTGCAAGTCGCTCTGGAAGACGAAGTTGAAGTCCACACAGAAGTGCTCAGAGTTCTTCTCTGGACACTGCCCGCTTGATGATAAGTGTCCACATCCGCACGTCTACTCGAGGTCGCGTTTGAGGTATGTTGAAAGGGTTTGAGAGTGTTTCGAAGGCTTTGAACAGCAGATTCATTGCGGAAACAAAACAAACAAACAAACAAACAAAACAACAGGCAAGAGCAGAACGAAGGCGAAGAAGGTGAGGAGGATGAGGAGGACGACGGCGGCCTCTTCCAGCCCCGCCAGGTAGAGAAGTCGCCTGCAGCGAAGCCCGCTGCCCCTGTTGTGGGCACAGCGGTATGCCACCCACACCCTTCCCCCATCTTCCTTCTTCCTTCTCCTCTTCCACACAACCCACCACAGTCCGAAAAGCGTGCCACCATCCACCCCCTGCACATCAACGCCTCTACCAACCGTTCCATGCTCAGCTCTCAGGTCCCAACTCCGCTGCAGCTCGTTGCGCAGCTCGAATCGAGCAGGCGCGTGCTGATGCAGATGACGTGGTGGTCGCAGCTCGTCTCCCACATGCCACAGCCGCTCATGACACGTGGGCTTGTTGCCACACCGGACTGGCTCGACACTGCAGCGTCGCGCGAAGGCGTGGTATGGCACCCCCACCCACAACACCACCCCACCCCTTTGGCTTCACACCATTACCCATTCCCCACCCCGCAGCCCGAGACCCAGCGCAGCACCCGCTCCAGCATGCGTCTCATGCGCTGGAACGACTTCAGCGGCTCCTTCTCAGGCCGCTCCGAGCCACCAGAGCTCATCAACCTCGACGGCGAGAGCCTCCTTGCAGCAGCATGCCTCACAGCCAACCCTGAAGAGCTCTTCTCACTTCTGCCGCAGGAGCTTGGACACGGCTCCTTTGGGGCCATCCACTCGGCGACAATCAAGAACTACCCTGCCATGAGCGAGGTCGTCACTGCGTGCACGCGGGAGTGGATTGAGCGTGAGCGGCCCTGTGTTGGGGTGCAGATCATTGAGCTGGGCAGGCTTGACGAGGAGCGCACTGCGCGCGTCATGGACGAGCTTGAGTGTCTTATTGGAGTGCCACGGCATGAGAACCTCACTCGCGCAATTGGCAGCTTCGCGTTCCAGCGCAAGCAACTCTGGATGGTCACGGACAGCTGTGTGAGCAGGGAGCAGGCAAGCACACGTGGCGCGCCCGTCTCCCTCGCAGACTTCATCAAGGAGGCCGGCGGGAAGCTCCCCATCAACAAGATACGACGTGCCATGCAGCACATCGTGAACGGCCTCGAGCACCTCCACGAGCACTCCTGGATCCACCTCAACGTGCACACACGGTCCATCCTCTACGACACCCAGGCAGACGTCTACAGGGTCTCCAGCTACAAGTCCGTGCAGTTCTGCCAGAGGCAGTCCACACACACCCCACCACCACCGACGCCCATCTCCCTCATCATGTTCGTCCCACCAGAGCACCACCCAAAGAAGGGACAGCCCTCAGGCTTCTGCAGCCACAAATCTGACATCTTTGCCCTCGGGATGTGCGGGCGCATTATGGCCGGTGTATGTACACGGGAAACCTTTTTAGTCTTATCACACTTTGTCTTCCCCCTCTTGTGCCGGTATCGTATTGGCACTCCATTGATGCCAAAGCGAAACTCTAAAATTATAGATGCATTGCATCAGAGCTGCCGCATGGTATCAACTTCACTTATAGACATGCCGGCTTCCGTTGTTTGCCCTTTTTTTAGCTTCCATTTTTTTTATATGCCAACTAACCACACAACACCACAAACCACAGTTGAACAGCGCTGTGCCGACAGCAGGGAGCCCCGACGACTGCTCGTACTACTCCTTCCTGCGCTGCTGCCTGGACCCGTCCCCTTCCACGAGGTACTCGGCTTTGTCGCTCAACGAACATCCTTTCCTAGCGCACACAGAGTGAGTGTGAAGGAAGGGGAACGGGAGGGGCGGGGAGCTATCTATTGTGTGTTGTGCCTGCTTCACTGCACGGCATCGGACAAGACAGAATAGGTGATGCAAAACCTTGAGCAGCAGAAGAAAAAAGACATACGGTTCAAGCTAAAAGAATGAAAAAGGAAATATGCACCCTCATGTGCGATAACCTTGTACAGGGTAGCAAGTCCATCATAACAGAAAGTGGAGCTTTCCTATACACAGGTGGGCAAAGCGACACTATTTCAATTTATCGAAAAAAATGCAATAAAATTAGTTGCAAAAAAAAAAACAGACAGTGGAGATTGCACAAACTGTGGCAACACAACCCGAGGCAACTACACTACTTCAACAATTTATCAAAAAAAAAACAACGTTTTTCTTCCCCAATCTTTAAAGAAACCCCATGGCTGCTATCCGATGATAGTTGTTCAAGGGTAGCCTTCCCTTCCATCACCCGCTTTTCCGTTATTTCGTTTTCCTTTTGACTTATTTTTGAAAATAAAAGAAGAAGAAAAATAGGATGAGCCGTAATATCCACGTACCTACAACTAAGACCAACCACTCATAAGCAAACAACGCAACAAAACGCTTGTTTTGAGTGGAAACGCAAATAAAACGAAAAAAGAGCAGCGAAACAGAACAAAACAAAACCAAAACAAAAAAACAAAAAACAAAAATAAACTGATTTTTCAAAACAACCATTTTGCTATCCCCCTTACCCTCACCTGCCGCTCGAAAAGCCAATTAGTACAAACTGTATTTTTTTGAATTATCTTTTCCGTTTTTCTTTATTGATTACAAAAAACCCTTCGTTTGCTTACTCTTGCTCTCTCTCGCTCAGGGAGTGCAGTGTAGTGTCCCCCCTCCTTGAGGGGAAACCTTCCCCCCCTGCCTCACCATACACAAAAAATGTATTTTTTGACTACCTTTTACAAAAGCGTCCGCCAATGAACGGTGAGGCGTTTTGCACTTTCAACTTCTGTGCTTTTCATCCATGGCTGGCATCGTACGTGGGTCAGTTGAGGTGCCTGCATCAAAAACTATTCTTGTGATCAAACCCCCCCGCTTGTTTACTCTGACCTGCCATGTGGCATTACTATATTGCCGTGAACACAAAGATGGAACCCTAAAAAAAAAAGTTGAGCTGCACTAATGCTGGAGCTTTTTGTATTGTTTTATATATTTTTTTTTATCAACCTCCACCTTTTTGGGTGTTTTTATTTTGGTACAATGGACCAACAGAGGCTCTTTTTTTTTTGGAAATTTCTTTTCTCTTTTGGATACAACCTCTCAGAGGAATTGCGTGCGTGATACCGTGGTTCACTAATATGTCGTCCAACCAATGAAGTGTTCTCTGTGGGTTCGATACAGCGGAGAAGAACATGTGTGCAACGGTAAAGTTTTTTGTTTTTTTTCTTCAACTTTTTGAAAAGATATGCGCACGAGAGGCACATTCATCTTTGCGAGTATTCCTCTTTTTTCCCTCTTCTATTATGTCTTCCAACTTACAACACAGAAGGCACCAAAGCTTCCATCTATATACGGCACGCAGCCCCCTTTTCTTCTTAGGGAAAGTGTCAGCGTACCTAGTACCTACCCTGACCAGTTTTCCTTGCAAAGTGCAATGCTCCAAAGGCCCGATTATCCACGGAGTGTCAGTGTACCTCCTCATCTACGAGATGTATTGCATCTAATTAACCTCGGCATTTTCTTGCAAAAAAAAAAAAAAAAAAGGTGACAGGAAACAACCAAAGACTTCGGACCAATCTTTATAATTTTTTTTTCTTCTTCCAGGATAGTGATTTAACACAGCGTGCCTGGAATTTTTCCCTCAAAATGTTTTTAAAAAGGCGAGTCTCCCCCTTGGGGATAATAGAGTGATCATGGGTGTCATTCTACAATAGAACGTATTGTGCACAGATAGCTGCTATAGATAGTGGTCTAAAATCAAAGGGTTGCTTTTTTTTTTTTCTTTTTTTTTTATTGTGCACCAGCCCCTCCGCTACGTTTTCAGATTTTTTTTTGAGTTCTGTTGCGGGGGGTTTTTTTTTTTCACCCTGCGCCAGTGTCTTATCCAGGAATTCAGATTTCAAGATTGGGGTCAGCTGTTTTTGTGCCCAAAAATTTTTCAGCACTGCTGACCAGGGACATTAGGAACATAGGGAACTGTATTTTTTTTTGCGGAGCAAAAAAAATCAAATGGCGCCGCAGGCGAAAAAAAATTTAGGGTACGGTGTAAAAATCTAGCTTTTTACAGTACAGAGTCACACATCGAATCCTTTTTTGCGGAGCAAAAAAGGGAAAATGGCGCCGCAGGCAAAAAAAAAATTGAGGTACAGCCTGGATGGTGCGGTCAGCAACCCAGTTCCCCATGGTACTCCCGTGGTTCAACCATGGGATTTTTTTTTTTTTTTTTTTTTTTTTTTTCTTTTTTCCAGACTTCTGTTGCGCCGCAACAGAACTTTATACGGTAGCGGAGCCCCTGTTGTGCACTTTCACTCCTGTTGCTTTAAAAAAAAGCGTTTCACTCAAAAAAAAAAAGGTACTCTTGATGGTTCACCACCAAATAATTTTGGAGAGTAGAACAAAAAAAAAGGTCTAACGCTGTGGTAGTTGCCAGCGAATCGAATTTGATCCTTTATTCAGAGACCTTTTTTTTCTTGAGTGTGTTTTTTTTTTTTTTTCCGGGAACCTTGAGCAGGGCTCTCGCCAATCACCCCTTTTGGCCAAAATGGGGGGTGATTTGGGGTCCCCGAGCTTTCCTCCCGTAAAAGCGGGAGCGCGCGCGCTTCGCGCGCGCGACTCCCTGACAGTGCAGGGAGGTGAGGCGCTTTCTCCCTCATTTGGGGTCAGCTTGTTTTTGCCCAAAAATATGCCCAAAATTTTTTTCAGCACTGCTGACCAGGGACATTGGGAACATAGGGAACTGTATGTATGTGCTTTTTTTGCGGAGCAAAAAAAATAATAATACAAAATGGCGCCGCAGGCGAAAAAATATTTAGGGTACGGTGTAAAGGCTAGCTTTTACATCATAGACTCACTCAACGAAACCCTTTTTGCGGAGCAAAAAAGGGAAAATGGCGCCGCAGGCAGAAAAAAATTGAGGTACAGACTGGATGATGCGGTCAGCAACCCAGTTCCCCATGGTACTCCCGTGGTTCAACCTGGGATTTTTTTTTTTTTTTTTTTTTTTTTCGAGGGGTGATCCGAAACCCGGATCACCCTTCTTTTTTAAAAAAAAATTTTTTTTTGGGTGATTTAAAACCCGATCACCCCCCGGCGAGAGCCATGACCTTGAGAGTCCAACTATGCTCTTGGTTTGAGGGTATCTGTACAACGTGGTGTGCATATTCCGTCTTTTCAACCTTTTTCTCTCTCTGTATTTTTTTTTGACACGGTGTTCGCAATGAGTACCAATATAGAATTATGGGTGTAGCTCTTCGCGCCTTGCCACCCTTCAGAGATGGCTGTGCGTTATCAACTTGATTCTATTTATTATTTTCTCCAGTGTCTGACGTCCGCCGATGAACGGTAAAGCGTTTTGCACTTTCAAAAAAAACTTCTCTCTTTTAAAAAAAGATGTATTTCCCATCATTGTTCTCTTGATAAGATGACCGAAGCAAGATCATCTATTTCTCTTTGTTTTATTACGCAAATATATTGTCATGGCTGTACAAAAGAAGCTTCTATGTTGTGTTATTTTTTTTGGGGGTGTCGGTGTTTGAGTGAAATTCGTATTTTTATTTTGCTGCATTTTTTTTTTTTTTATGTTGTCTGGTATCTGTCGTACTTTAGGGCTGTGGGGGTGGTGTACAAATGGGCTAGGGGGGGTTTTTTTTTTGAGACAACTGCCTTGCAAAGGTTGTACGGCAGGAAATGAAAACGTACCTGAGAAGTGTGCCCGAATTTTTGGTGAGAGCGACGTAAATTTTATTCACAGTTTTTTTTTTTTTTTTTGATTTTGTCCCTACAGACTCCACAAAAATCCGGTGCGATCAACGAACAATTCTTTTTTCTGATGTTGCTTCTTTATCAGAGCTTAAACTCAGATATTTTTATTTTCAGATGTAAACCACGAAATGGATTGTAGGACTGCATGGTTGGGGTCCACTCAGGTGCACCCGGTCATCCAAGGTGCACTGTCATGAGAGGGCTTTATACTTTTCTTTCTTTCGGGTGACCGAGCTCAACGAGGCTCGGGTTCATCTCACAAGCGAATGGGGGAAAATAGTACAGTTCATCCTCGGTGTATACAAAGATAGGTGGTGTCTACACGTTGTCAAATTTTCAAAAAAAAAAAAAAAAAAAAGGATATTTAATATGGTGTGATTCAGGGGGTACGGAGAACCCACGGAAGAACCACGGAGGAACCTCGGAGAACTGCTAGGGGGTATACTTTTTTTTTGTTGTTCTCGGTTTCTGTCACAAGGGGAAAATGACCACAAATTTGACTGAGAGAGGTCACCACGGGTTTGTATTGGTTGAAACGTGCCAAAAATGGCATTTTCGCGCGAAAAAATAACGGCGAGGAAAAAATCCCTTGAGGAAAAATGAACCGCCCGTATATCGTGTGTACTGTGTACTGTGTACTGTGTACTGTGTACTGTGTACTGTGTACTGTGTACTGTGTACTGTGTACTGTGTACTGTGTACTGTGTACTGTGTACTGTGTACTGTGTACTGTGTACTGTGTACTGTGTACTGTGTACTGTGTACTGTGTACTGTGTACTGTGTACTGTGTACTGTGTACTGTGTACTGTGTACTGTGTACTGTGTACTGTGTACTGTGTACTGTGTACTGTGTACTGTGTACTGTGTACTGTGTACTGTGTACTGTGTACTGTGTACTGTGTACTGTGTACTGTGTACTGTGTACTGTGTGTAATACGCAACTATATATGCCATGACCGCCTTGGAGGCTTTCCCAGTCAAAATGTTTGTAGCACCCGCGTGCAGGTGGTGGTGTATCATTCCCTTTCCTCCGGGTTGCGGTGTAGTGCCCACGTGCCACTGTCCTGACTTGTCCAGGGGCCTGTGTCTGCACAGCCAAGTCAACACCGTCAGTTTGCTTTAGGAAATTCATTTTTCGTTTTTTTTTTGGTCGTTACTTTTATGTTTTGGTCAGCATGATCACTTTTACACAACCTGAGGGTACGTATGCGGTTGCCAGGTCTCGAAGCCCCCCCGAGGGGCGAAAACCGAAAACAACAAAAAAAAATCGTATACCCCCCTTACCGGAGTACCTACGGAAGAACCACGGAAGAACCTCGGAGAATCGGTTTGGGTGGTCACACCATATTTCATATCTGCACTTTATCATAAGGTTTGTTCCTTGCTTCCTTCCTCTCTCTCTCTCGCTCTCTACGCAACACAGAACCAAAAAAAAAATACACGTTGTCAAATTTTTCAAAAAAAATAAAAACACAAAGCCAAAAACCCCTTTCCCCTCTTTTTTTTTGTCTTATACGTGGAAGCAATGTGTGACGTGCTCTCTGGGGTTGGATGACCCGCGGAGAACCAGTGCCTGCGTCCGCTGATGAACGGTGAGGCGTTTGCACTTTCAACGTCTCTCTCTCTCTCTCTCTCTTTTTTTTTGAACGAAGATGCGCGTCTTATAAAATAAAATCAAATAATTATTTAGCCATCGGACAGCTATATGTACAGAACCCGTTTCTGGATAAGGTGGGTGTGTGTATGTTTGTTCTTTTTTTTAAAGATGTAGTTAGTACACAGCACGACGCATTCATCTTGATTTTCCTTATTTTTATTTGACTGCGTTCAGCGAAGTGGAGTTTGCATTAATGGCAACTTTACTAACCCAACACATTTTCAACGAGGAAAAAAAGGGGTGGAAAAAGAAGAAAAAAAAAAAACCAACTATAGTGGAGCACACTAGGGTGGCTACACTAATACAGCCAAATTTTCAAAAAAAAACAAAAAAAAAAAAAAAAAAAAAAAAAAAAACAAAATGTCGTTCGTTCCGTAAAACCTTCCGTACTATTTTAACTGAGACAAATTGATCCCTCTCCCGTTCCCCTTCTGTTGTTACTGTGGTGGAACCTATGAAGTATCACCCGATTTTATTTTTATTTTGAAAAGTTGGAAAACTTTGTACGGTGTTCCGCTGTTCCGTCAAATTTATCAAAAAAAAAATAATTCAAAATGGGGCATCCCATGGGCACCCTACTGAGATTGAGATACCGTCCGCCTTTTGCATGAGACCTTTTTTGTTTTTTTTTTGCGTGACGGAATTCCACCATCGAGCGTGAGAGAAATGCGGCTTTATTAGCCCATTTTTTGAGAGGAAATTAGAGTACGTGATTTGTCGGCACAATATGAAGTCTCTTTCAATCTAAAGGGGAGGACGAGCTACGTCCATTCCTTCTGTGATACAAAAAAAAAGGCTTCATTCAACATTGAGAACAAACCTTCCCACGGCGGGGCCCGGCCAACATGGGCGGCCCCGCCAACTTGGTTCCCACGGCGGAGTATTTTTGGTGATATGTCGTCAAAAAAAGAACCCCTCCATAAGAGATGGGGCAGAGTGTGCAGTTTTATCTCCTCTCCCCACCATTTTTCGAAAATTTCTCTTCGTGTTATGTTTTGTTTTGTGACAAAGCAATGTGTCGTGACCAGCCTCTGGTGCACAGCAAGTGCAGACCCAGAAAGCACCACGTGACAACACCTCTCAGCAACTGAATAAAATAATAATAAAAAAGAAAAGAAAGACTCCCACCTCCACTCCACTCCACCCTCCCCCCTCCAAAGTTCTTTCCTCCCCCCACCCCTGCTGTTTTTTAAATAAGCATTGGGGGCTATTTTCTTTGACTGAGATGCGTTTTAGCACGTTTTAACTACTCTTTTATTTGCCAGAGTGGGAATGACCCTAGCGCCAGGACGGTATCGGGCTTCCTTTTTTTTTGTGCTTTCATCCGGATGGCTGGCATCGTACGTGGGTCAGTCGGAGGTGCCTGCAACAACAACTACAGTTTTTCAACTTACCTTCCTTCACCCCCCCTGTAAGGGCAACCGTAGGTGAAGTAAGGTATAGTATTGAAATCGATGTGGGGGGGGAGTAAAGGGTCAATTTTACAAAACCAGATTTTGAGGAAAATTTTAGCCGAAAATGGGCCCCACGTATAAGGAACCGGGCTCATATTTCTCAAAATTTAAGTGGTCAAAAAATTGTCCAATTTTCGAGATTGACCCCACCACTGCACGGGCGGAGCCCAAAAATGCAAATAAGGACCCTTTTTAATTTGTTCTCTTGAAATGTGTAATTTCATGTTTTCGCGAAAAAAATATCAATGATCCTACAAGGGTTGAAGGAAGGTGGTTGAAAACAACAATAACAACAAGGACAAGTAATTGCTAAGAAAAAAGCGGGGTGTGCTGTGGAAAACCCCGCGCGATTTTCGAAACCACCGTAGCATCCTGGCGATTTGCTGGAGGTGCTGATGCTGATGCGCCTGGTGTGATCGACGTGTTGTGGTCTGTGCATTCTGTGTTCCTTCCGCACTGCTCCAACGACGACGACAATGTGGGGAGCCTGTGGACAAAAACGAGCTGGGCCACGCCGAGCCTGCCGAGCCGACGTCCAACAACGCTATCGAGCAGATGGTGCTAGACGAAGAGGACAGCCCCCCTTCTTTAACGTTTCAGATGCTGGCGTCCCAGTGGGTCTGGCAGCGTACGAAGAGCGTTAGCATACCTGCAGAAGAGCAGAATGCTGGGCGTGTTGTAGATTATTTCTACAGGATGGAGTTCCACAGCACACCCCGTTTTTTTTCCGATAGCAATTACTTGTTTTTTCTTCGGTGTCTGTGTCCGCTGATGAACGGTAAGGCGTTTGCACTTTCAACTTCTCTTTGTGTGCAGCCACCACAAAAGATGTGTTTTTTTTTTTCTTCTTCTTTTTTTTTTTTTTTTTTTTTGTATTTGCGACAGCTTTGTATTACCCACCCATTAAAACGATGAGATGGCTGCTGCAAAAATAAAATCGACAGACCTTAGCACGGATCTTTACCCAGTTGGTTTAAAGTGATGGTCGAAAATTATATATAAAAAACAGAGTGTACTGACACAATGAACCCCTCCCGATTGCCCCCCAAGAAAACATCTTATATTCATCCTCCAAAAGAACTAACGAAAAACAAAGAACACCAACGCCAGACAAGAAAAAAAGGGAGGGTAGCAACACTTACCGATCCGCTGGGAGAAAAGAAGAAACAGAAGAAAAAGAAGAAGAAACGTTGTCCAAAAAAAAAAAATATGGAAGTTAATCCCGAAGAGTGCGTAGATAGTGATACGCTGTTGCTACACATGATTTTTCGACGTCTCCCTCTCCCCCCTTTTTCTTCTTCTTTTGTTTCTTCAACATATTTCTATCCGTCGTGGGCAGCTACACTATTTCCAACACAACCCTAAGCACAGTTGAAAGCAAGACAGCCCCTGTGTTGCTGAAACCCTACTCTAATTTGGCTTCCACATCACGCCACACCACCCACACTCAGGACCATCCCATCCCACCCACATGTACACAATGCGTGTGCTAGTGCTGCTCTCAGTCTCCTCGCTGGCGCTTGCCAATGGCCTCCCGACTCTTCCGCCAACCCCATCACCTGACACAGCAGCTCCTCCCACATTTGTCCCTGTTGCTGATTGTTTGGAGATGTCATCACCACTGAATGTGTCGTTCCCCCCTGAGTCACCGAACGGATATGCGAAGTGCTGGAGCTTTCAGTGTGTGGGGACAGTTCACATGACCTTCTACAACGTGTCGCAGTACGGAGTCTTGTCTCTACTCAACAGCAACAACTACCAGCTCATGTCCATAATGGGAAGACGCAATCCGTACACGGCTTCGTATCCCGCAAACGGCGACATGAAGCTTTTGTTCAAAAACGGTCATTCTTGGTACTATGCCGACACAGTCGACATCAGAGTTGAGTGGGAGTGTGAGGACACACTTGTTGTTCCGCCTGCAGTGGGCTACGACTCCTCAGACTACCTGACACTGCCACAAGAGGGGATGTACCAGAGGCCCTTCTCGCTCAATAGTGATTACAAATGGATCATTCCGTGCACAGGCACACTCAGTATTGCAGAGAACTTAGGAAATATCTTTAGTGCATATGTGATATTCACCAACAGCAATGGGAGCAGAGTGTTGTTCCAGTACGTGCCAGGCGTGTTCGAGACTGATTATTGGGTTGATGGCAATTTTGTTGTTGAATTGTCCAATCAGGCCGGTGAGCGTGGTGTCGACAACTTCTTCTCTCTTTCATGGAGCTGCGAATCCCAGCCCAATTCCACAGGTCCTGCAACAGACCTGCCTGCTGGTGCGACTTTTGCTCCACCTCACTTGCCCGCCCTCCCGACTCTTCCGCCAACCCCATCACCTGACACAGCAGCTCCTCCCACATTTGTCCCTGTTGCTGATTGTTTGGAGATGTCATCACCACTGAATGTGTCGTTCCCCCCTGAGTCACCGAACGGATATGCAAAGTGCTGGAGCTTTCAGTGTGTGGGGACAGTTCACATGACCTTCTTCAACGTGTCGCAGTACGGAGTCTTGTCTCTACTCAACAGCAACAACTACCAGCTCATGTCCATAATGGGAAGACGCAATCCGTACACGGCGTCGTATCCCGCAAACGGCGACATGAAGCTTTTGTTCAAAAACGGTCATTCTTGGTACTATGCCGACACAGTCGACATCAGAGTTGAGTGGGAGTGTGAGGACACACTTGTTGTTCCGCCTGCAGTGGGATACGACTCCTCAGACTACCTGACACTGCCACAAGAGGGGATGTACCAGAGGCCCTTCTCGCTCAATAGTGATTACAAATGGATCATTCCGTGCACAGGCACACTTAGTATTGCAGAGAACCTAGGAAATATCTTTAGTGCATATGTGATATTCACCAACAGCAACGGGAGCAGAGTGTTGTTCCAGTACGTGCCAGGCGTGTTCGAGACTGATTATTGGGTTGATGGCAATTTTGTTGTTGAATTGTCCAATCAGGCCGGTGAGCGTGGTGTCGACAACTTCTTCTCTCTTTCATGGAGCTGCGAATCCCATCCCAATTCCACAGGTCCTGCAACAGACCTGCCTGCTGGTGCGACTTTTGCACCACCCACAGCTGTGCCTCACTTCACTTCGCCAACAACACTTCCTGCTGGTGAAACTGCTCTTCCACCGACAGCAACCCCAACAGACCTGCCTGCTGGCGCTTCTTTTGCTCCACCCACACCTGCACCTGACACAGCACTTCCAACAGCAACCCCAACAGACCTGCCTGCTGGTGCTACTTTTGCACCACCCACAGCTGTGCCTCACTTCACTTCGCCAACAACACTTCCTGCTGGTGAAACTGCTCTTCCACCGACAGCAACCCCAACAGACCTGCCTGCTGGCGCTTCTTTTGCTCCACCCACACCTGCACCTGACACAGCACTTCCAACAGCAACCCCAACAGACCTGCCTGCTGGCGCCACATTTGCACCACTGCCTCCTGCTGTGAACGCTCTGTGCACAGCTGACAAAGACTGTCGCAGTGGGAGGCTTGACCCGAAGGCGACGTGCAATGCTGGGACGTGTGTGTGCCACACACAGGGCTACGCACACCCCCCTGGTGTGCCTCTGTGTCTGCTTGCGGACGACGTGACAGTGGCTATGGCGTTTGCTGTGGAGTACGGGGTGGGGGCACGGTCTTCGTGGACAACAACAGCAACAACTGCAAAGGAACGCTTTGAGGACACAATGGGCGAAGCACTGGGCACTGTGACGGACATGCGTGTTGTGGTGTCGTATGCCGGTGTCCTTGTGGTGGGCATGGTGCGTGCCAGCACAGTAAAACTTGCCAATGCACTTTCGGGGAAGCTGAACCTGGCAGCAGCGCTTTCCTCTGAGGGTGCATCTGTGAGCCACGGGGTGACCTGCACAAGCACAGACGCGTCGTACACAGTGCAGTACAATGGTGTGTGCAATGCGGTCGAGTGTGAAGGCAGCACAACCCTGACGCTGGCAGACGGGACGTACACATGTGAGAGTGAAGCAGAACAGCCGGACGTTGTCCTTTACGTCGGCATTGGCGTGGGTGTGGGCGTGCTCGTACTAGCCGTTGGTATTGTTGTTGCGTGTTGTCTGAAACGGAAGCAGCAGGGGCAGCATCCGAAAGAGCTCGCGAACCCGCTCTTTGAGATGCCACTTCAGGAGTCTGATGTGTACCCTTTAGGGACAGAAGAAGCTGAGGAGACGTTAAACTGAACTGATGTCTGAATGAGAAGACCAGAGATGCTTAGTTATGTGTACCTGATACAGTTCAGCACTTCACCCGAGTTGCCTTCGAAAAAGGGACACACCAAAGGAGAAATGTGAAAATCCTTGTTGTGCCCTGTCGAAGGCAGCTGCACGGGAAGCGATGTGTGCAAAGAACTTTTCTGTACTCTACCCTATTCTTGTCTCTGTTGTATCCCCAAATAACCTCTTTTTTCCTTTCACATGAAACGTGTTTAGAAACCAGACAAGAGAACGCCAACAATATGATTTTGATAATGACTATTTCCTCCAACCCCCTGTTTCACATCTTTTTTGCGATAAATCAAACGTCAACCCCCCTCTTATTTTTGGGCTGTGTTCAACGAAATTTGTCTTTTCCTTTTTATCAAGTTATCATGATCAGTTGGCGGTCCGAATTGTCTGGTTTTTATCCCTCCCCACCCTCAAATAACATCTACAGCTTCACGAAACAAAAAGACTTCCAAACCCTCCCTTTTTTGACTTCCCCCTCTCTCTACCCTCTACCCTCTCCTTTAACTCCTTCTCTCCTTCCGAATTGAACGCATGATGACAACACAAATGTAATACGATCTAGTTTGCCTATCATATGCATATATTGCTGTGAGTGACTCAAGCATTTTTCCCGAAGCTGATTTTCATTTTCATTTTACACACACACACACACCACACATTTGGGGCCATATTCTGTGCAAGAATTACCCCTATTATCAAACACACGCACATTAGTGGGCTACTATAGTTCGTTCAGAGCTTGCCCACTCTAAATTATCACAACACATACACACCTCAAGCATTTTTTTCTCCCCCCGAAGCTGATTTTCATTTTACACACACAAATAATATCTTAATCATTTTACACACACACATTTGGGGCCATATTCGCAATAATTACCCCTATTATCAAACACACACACATTAGTGGGCCATACTCCGTTCAGGCGTTACCCACTCTAAACCCGTTATCAAACACACACACACCTTTCACGAACCCTCCAACCAATCTCATCCCAGAACATCATACACTAAATGCCATGACCTCACCCACTCCTCCCACCGAGGCCAGACATGGCGTGTCTTTGGTCTACGCAAAGCATGCCCCTAAGGAAGGTGGCTATCCTCTTGAGGGCGAAATCCAGCTCCGCCTAGGGGGCGAGGGAGTACTCCTCCGCGTGGCGGATAAGCGGATGCTGTGGATGAGCGAGAAGGGGGCACGCTATTTGGGACACAAAGGCTACATTACATGGTGTCGGCACGACCGCTGTGGGCTTGATTGCGGCACCAAATATGCGGTTGGGGTAGGTCGTAATGGATGCGCCTTTGCGCACATCTCTGATGAAGAGGCTAGAAACGCAGCGCAATCTCTTCTCCAAACACATCACCCCGATCTCTTGACGGTGACCACCCAGGACGAAGACATCCTCACCCAAATTGACAACACACCGTGGGCAAAAGGGGTTCCCATTAAAGAAACGTTGTCAGTAATTCTCACAACCTCGCCAACACAGAGCAATCCTTCTACTACCTTGTTGGAGGCAGTTCTGTCTTCCTTCGCGGAGGTGCCGCAGTTAGAGTCTTGTAGATTGACCATCGTATGCGATGGAATTGACATTGCAGCAGCGGAAGAGTCTGATAAAAAGTCGAAACTCGGATTCAAACGTGGTGTGGTCACTGAAGAATCCTCGGAACGATATGCACAGTACAAACGCAATGTCGTGGCAATAGCAGAGCGGCGCAGTGCAGAAGGCATGCCAACAGAGGTTCTGGAAATGCCGACACGTGTCGGGTTTGGGTGGGCTGTGCGGTCAGCCATATCGGAAAAGGTGAGAACAAAGTATACTATGGTGATCCAGCATGACCGTTATTTTGAAAGGCATGTGCCCCTGGAAGAGATTTTGACGTTGATGGAGGCGGGTCCAGAGGGTGGTGGTGGTGAAGGTGGTGAAGGTGTGGATGGTCCGCCGCCGTCGCCGTATCCCCACCACTACCCAGTGGTGTATATGCAGAACTCAAGCATGCGACATCACATCAAGCGCTGCAGAAGCCGCCTCCCGCTGCTCCCAAAAGGAGAATCCTGGGAGGATCCGTACTTCAGCAAAAGGGAGTTTTTGGGAATGCAGGTGCTGCCGTGTCTTGCGTGGTTGGATTGTATGTGAAGTATTTTTTTTTGAAAATTGCAGTTAAAAGACTCAGCTGGGGTTTAAGAAGGTTATCGAGAGCGAAAACTAAAATATCGAACGTTTTTTTTTTTTTTTTTTGTGGACGATTTTGATGCAAAAGAGTAACGATCTAAAATTTTGAAAAATCACAGCCACGCACGTCGCTCGCACGGACCACCTGATCTTCTTTGTCTTCGGCAGGCGTGGCCACCCTGCAGCCTCAGGTGTGCCCATTCGGAAGGGCGACTTCCCTGAAGACCGTCTCAACCAGGCACAGATGAAGGACCTCAAGCGGGAGGGAATTGAGTCGCACAGACGCTACGGCACTTGGTACATTGCAAGCGACAAGCCACATGTGTGCCCCCCTTGCCAACCCTTCCCCCCCTCTCCTCCACTCACACTTTTTGCACTTTAAAAACACATTCTTTCTCTCCCAACACCTACCCACACCAGGTACGCCACCTCAGTGGGAGAGTGTTCCTCGAGGATGGAACTTCTGGGGCACGTGCACGAAGTCTTCTTGAAAGCTTTGCGTATGCGTCTGATGAGGACGAAGGAGACGACGACGACGAAAAGGAAGACGTCCCTGAGAAGTAACCCCTGAGCTGCTGATAGTGACCGTCGTTTTTGGTGTATCGATTCGGTTCCCAAATGTTTCACATAGGACCACACATCCTAGGATAAGGAACAATATACGTAACGATTCTCTAGCTCTGCTCTTCTTTTTTTTTCTCTTTTTTGTTCCTTTCCAGATGTGGTTTTTTTTTTTGGCCTTTCAAAAACATTTTTATGTGTTTTGTTTTTGGACGCAAACACATCATCCGACGTAAGGTATCTCTTTGTGCGCTTTTTTCCTTTTTTTTTTTTCCATCAGCGTTTCCCACTCTCATGTGTCTTATCTATCCCATTTTCTGCGTACCTTGATGGTGTGTGGAGATCACATAGGTGGGTTCTACGTTATCAACAGTTCAACCATCTTCATATTCCCATCAAATAACTCTCTTATAGCAAGAAAAAAATGACAAAAGAAGGGTCACTGTACTCTAGAAACCCACACTTACAAAAAAAAAAAAGAATGTTTACACTACACTGGGAAATCGGTCAACGAGCTGGTCAATGCCAGTATCTACCCCCCCTCCGGAGCACCATGCACTGTATTCCTCTTCCACCCCCCCACCACATTCCACCACAGAAACACACTAATATTTTTTACAATGATACACATTCTGTGTGCTTCTTAGTTTCTCAAGATACTTAAAAATGGTGACATCGCCGCTCTATGGTTCAGTGGTGCCTGGTAGTGGGTTGACGGAGAGTTCAGGGGTGGCGTCGATGTCGATGACGATGATGTCGTGCGAGAGTGGGAGTGGAGGGAGTGTGCGTAGTGCGGATGCTGCAAGCTGTGCGACGACGGTGCGGGAGGAGGAGGCTGTGGCAGCGTTGGCGGCGCAGAGGGACGAGCTGGAGAAGCGCATGCTGGCGCTGCTGACACAGCAGCACAGCATCGAGCAGCACATCGCACGCCCCGCTCCCCCCTCCACTCTGCGAAGACCCTTCAACCCCCTCGACCCCACCACCCCAAAAAAAGCCACCTTCGCAGACCCCGTCGCCACCATCCGCTCCCCCGCCGTAACAGACTTCAGCACCCAGGCGGCCCTCCCCTGGCACGCCCCGGACGTGACGCAGAAGCTCATCGAGGCAGTGGAAGGCCTCCTAAGTGTGTTGGGTATTGCGCATGACATAGTGGATATGGGGGATATGGTGGCAGGGGTGGTGATGGCGACGAGGTGTGTGGAGAGGGGGGTGGAGAGGGAGAGGCAGATGGAGCAGATGTGGAAGATGGAGAAGCGGCAGCAGAAGCAACAGCAACAGCAACAGCAACAGCAACAGCAACAGCAACAGCAACAGCAACAGCAACAGCAACAGCAACAGCAACAGCAGCAACCTTCACAACCTTCACAACATTCCCAGCCTTCCCAGCCTTCCTACCAAAGTAGCAGCACTGCGGCCTCCACACCACCCGCCCCGTCCGTCTCCCCCAGCGAGGACGTGAGGGTGCTGAAGTACCGTCTGCGCAAGAGGGAGCGCGAGATCGCCTCACTCAAGGGACAGCGCACGGTCAGCCCACCACGCCCACCACTGCCAGCAGCGCTGACAGGGCGAGAGCCTGCTGAGGTGGCAACACCATCACCACCATCACGTCCCGTGGTGCCGGTGTCCTACGAAGCACCGCATGCACACCCCGCGGCAGACGAGGCTGCCAGCAGGTACGCACAGCAGCTCGAGGCTGACGAGCTGCGTGTCGCGCAGATCGACGCCGAGCTGTGCCGATGCGATGCCGAGGAGGCGGAGGGGATACAGCAGGTACGCCTCCACACACACCCACCCACCCCCCTCCCCTTCCCCCTCCACCCCCTCCACTCACAGAGAGACGAACTCCTCCACAAACACGAGGTGACCTCGAAGGTGCTGGACAACCAGGAGACTGCACTACGGCGGAGTGCGGCATGGTGGGACGAGCAGAAGCGGCTGCAGGCGGAGGGACGACGGCAGCACGAAGAGTTCATGCGAATAGCCGACGGCAACACCGCCCACGGCACAGACGACCACATGCCACAGCGCAGCTCCTCTGCCTGCAGCCAAGCCTCGGACGTCGACCTCTCTGCCAACGACTCCGTCGTCGCTGAGTCCACAGTCCAATGCAAACGTCTCACCGACCGTGTCAAAGGCCTTCTCGCAAAGCTCGACACCGACCTCCTCCGCGTCGACTGCCACCTCCAAGCAACAAAGGCAGCGCGCGCCGCCTTGGTGCAGGAAAAGGCAGTGTTACTAGCACATCTGCAGTCAGAGCGGGAGCCTTCTGTGTGAAAGGGAAAATAGGTGGAGGGGGAAAGTTTCTTGAACGTCACTTCCCCAAAGTTTTGTTGAAGCGTGGGGTTCAACCTTTCTTTAGAATAGAAATAGTGTAGGTAGAATATAAATGATTGTTTCCCCTATTTTTAGGTGTTGGCATATACCACAAAGCGTCCGTTCTTTGTCATATTTTTTTTAAACACCTCTCGTTGTATTCAGACCTCAATACACAATAATACCTTCCTGTTGGAAGACCCCAACCACACAATGGTCTTCATGCAGTCTGTTATAAGGAAGAACCTCACCTACGCCACTGTCTGTTGTGTGGGCGGGGCTGTGGGGTACTACCGGTTTCAGTCTTCGGAGCAGGCGAGCTTTGATTCTTTTCCGGATTTTACGGAGCATTTCAATCTGATGTCACAGCACTTGACGAAGTCGATGTACCGCAATCTGCGTGACATGAGAACCCCCTCCGACTTCTCATTGGACCGCTGCATCCAACCCGGCGTCGATCTCAAAGGCAACGTCTACTCCAAACGCGACCCTGGCATCGTCGCAGGAGACGAGGAATGCTACACAGCCTTCTCCGACATCTTCGGCGCAGTGGCAAAGGAGTTCTTCGGCGTGCGCGACCACAAGAAGGCGCTCGACTCGCTGCAGAATATGACCGTGGAGTTGGACCCCGCATATGTCATGAAGGTGACGGTCACCGCGGTGCGGAATATCCCCGACTTTCCGTACTCCCCTTCGATCACGCGGGGGCAGAGGGAGCGTCTCAGCGAAGAGGTGATGCCGGCGCTGACCGCACTGCCCGCAGACCTGGCAGGCCCGTCGCGTCTCATTGTCGACTGCACCAAGGCAGAGATGGACGCCCTAGCAGAAGCGGAGGCCAACTATGCAAAGCCTCTAGACGACTTTGATATCATCGCTGGGGTGACACGGGACTGGCCAGATGAACGTCGTATCTCCCTTAACGCTTCAAAAAACTTCTACACCCTCCTAAACGGCCGGCACCACATCGAAATGGGCACAGTAGAAAGAAATGGAAAGATCGGAGCGGTATGTAGTGGGGGAGTGGGGAGGGGGGAGGGGTGTTCCGAAATTAGTGAAGGTGGTCGTTTTCATAATTGGCTCGTCTCTGCTCTTTAGGGTGGGATGTGTCGTTTTTGTGCCGTTTTTGGGCGATATTGAGTGGGTTGTCGAACACAACAGTGAGGCTACAAAATGGGGCTAATTTCAATCGTAAAAAAAAGATGTTACAACAACAACAACAAAACAGGCAATAAGTCGCGTCGCAACAGGCATCACAGAGCTTGAGAAAAACCTGCCGTGTTCGTACCAATGGTTGCCGAAGTGGGGCTACATGGGGTACCACGTACCAGACTTGGGTACAGCGCTAAAGATGGTATGTTTTTTCTTGTTCTTTTTCTATTTATTTTCCATACACACAAAACCCCCTCCTTTTTTAAACAAAAAACATTTCTGTATCCACAGGAAGTGATGGTGCACGTACCAATGTGCTCCGCACAGCATGATTTTTTGAAGCGTTTGAACAGCCTCGGCCTCAGAGCTACACCGCACATAGACGAGGATAAGGGCATCTGGCGTGTATGTTCCCCCTTCCCCTCCTTCCCCTCCTTCCCCTCCTTCCCCTCCTTCCCCTCCTTCCCCTCCTATCAACCACCCTGGTGGAGTGGCTTTTGCCACGATTGGGGAGATCTAATGGATATAGACTGACTATCTTTTATGTTGACTTTTGTTCTTGCTCTATTTGGGCAGAATAGCTATCATTTCCTCGGAACTCTTCGAGTTCCGGTTGGCCGGGAACGCAGCTGTGCCGATTAACCCCACCTTTAACACAATTCAACCACCATCTTCATCAGGATTTCTTTGTTTTTGTTGCGGTGTGTTTTCTGCCTTGCGTCCCCCTCATCGTTTTCGTTTACAGCATATTATCCAAAGACCTCCTCTCCATCCCCCCTTTCTTTTGCCTTTATCATCAGTTCTGGAACCGGTTCGTCGGTCTCCTCTATTCCTCACTTTTATTGGCTGTCTATATCCTATACTAGATCTCCTTCCCCTCCTTCCCCTCCTTCCCCTCCTTCTCCCCTTATCCCCTTCTCTTCTGAAGCCTCTGTATTGCTACTAAGTGTACAGCCAAGAGATCCAAAACCTCCGGGAAGTATCACCTCAACCGGTTATCTGCCGTAAAAGCGTGTAGAGGTTACAGAGTATCCAAAAAATGGATTGTCTCTTATCAACCCAAAACGACAAGTCTTTTGCTCTGTGCGGTTGTGGTAACGATGTGAGGACCTATCGTAGCACCTTTTCCCTTCTCCCATTTCATCTCCACCACAGTTAACGACAAAGCCCTCTTTAGAACCCGAAAGCCAGCAGGTGAAGCGGTTTGTGAGTGCGATATCGTCTCTAGTCGAAGATGAGCGGGTGATCGAAAAGCAGCAACGTGCATAGTATTGTTGTGGGGGGCGAGTTGGGCGTGGGAAGGTGGAGGTGCGCAAAAAAGAAGAAAAATAAATGGAGAAGGGGAAAAGCGTGCCCCCCCCTCCTCGTATCCTTGCTTTGTCTTCCCCCTAGGAGTGCTTGAGGTCTGATTGGCCTCGAAAAAATGTGATTTTTGTCCCTTTCTATGGGGGAACCACAGAACGTTCGAAGAAAACGCAGCTTTTTAAAAACAAGATCTATGGAGGGAATCCCTCAGAAGCGTTTTAGAACGAAAGAAAAAAATAGATTGACCCCCTCTCCTCCAATGTTTCGCATCAGCACCACCCTACACTCGCATATTTTATTCAACTATTTTAATACCACAGGGGTTCTTTATTACCCTCGACACTACACCTTTTTTTTTTTGTATTTTTTTTCCACCCCCCTATTTCACCCCAACGATGACAACACCCGTGTATTACTACGCGAATCAGACTGCGGGGTATGCCCCGCGTGTTGTGCCGACGAATTATTACACGTTGTCGCCACAGATTATGACGGAAGCGCCTTCGCCGAGCGGCAGCTTTCAGACAGCGTCGTTGCCGGCTACTCCGCCGAATGGGGTGTTTCAGTGGGAGTCGCTGCCGATGGCGTCGATGTGCTCTTCTGCCTCGCTTGGTACACACAACACTGCGACCCATACAACACACAACGACGACGATGCAAACTCCTCTTGCGGAGCTCCCTCCCTTATTGATGAAAACAGCGAGGACGAAGACTCTGGCTACGCCCTCAGCCTTGAAGCCTCCTCTTCAGGGCACGAACCTCGTGGACACAGCTCTGTGTTGCATAAGGAAAACCAATGGTGCGCGAACATGAGACGCGCAAAGTGTTCCTTCCATCACGAAAGGCAGCAGGGTAGAGGCAGGGGGTGCCGGTTCTGGCATGTCGAGGAATTTGCTTTGGTGCGTCTGATGAGGGAGATGGGCGGTACCGGGCTGCCCCCCGCGATGAACAGCGACTTCAGCAACTCCCGTCTCCCCTTGGAGAACCCGATCCTCCCTGGGGTCATGGTGAAGCACCATGCTACATTGCTGCAGGGGTTTATTCACGATTTTCATATTGTCGAAGAATTCGAGATTGCGTCACACAACGTCGAAGGCACCAAGCACAAACGGGTCAAGAGGAAGAGACGCGGTTTGAGTGACAAAAGCAGTCTGTACACTGAGCTCTCTGAGCTGCTTTCACGGAACGGCTTTGGCGAGGATGAGTGCGATCTGTCCGAAGAAGGGCCTGGTGAAGCGGGCAGCTGCAGAGGAGGAAGTCCCTACAAGACGGTCAAATCGCAGATCCGTTACGTCATGAACCTCGTGAAGGACACCAACCCCGCGTTGGTCGACATCGCCCTGCTCAAGACCCTCTATGAACTGGACCTATTCATTACACAGAAGTGCGACGCACTCAACATCCCCCTCGATACACTGATCCTCGCTTCCGCTGATCCATCCAAGAAATGCAAGCAAATTCAAAAGCGTTGGAAATTTGCGCGCAAAGAAAAAACCCCAACCATGCCAATGAGTCAACCGGTCAGCTTTCCGCAAGCGTTTGGAAGGAATGTGGCGATGGCGATTTGAAAAAAAAGGAGGAAAATCGGGAGTTTTTGTGTTTGCAGGTAACTGCATTTTTTTTTTTGTTTTATTAAAACTGTGTAAGATGTGCGTGGCACATTAATCTTTACAAGTTTTCTTTTACTTTGATGGATTCTAATAAGCACACTGTGAGGCAGTAAGTCTATCTTCTACCCTCTTTTTTTTGGAAACATTCAACTTATTTTTTTATTGTGCTTCCATCCGGATGGCTGGCAATCAATCTCTTTTGGGGGATCATCGAACGGTATACACTCTGCACCTATGTATTTGTGAACCGCTCGGTCTGTTTTTCTTTTCCCCCATTTAGCTTTTTTTTGCAAAAAAAAAACCCCCCTCCCTCCCCACTTGTGGCTTGACTTTGCTTTCATTTCCCCTCTTTTTTATGTGCTATTTTAAAGTTTTTACCCCATCTTTCCTCACCCTTTTCAGAGGGATAAAAAAAAACCCCCTACCGGGGCAACAATATTGGAGTGTACCATTGGTAAACAATGTTATTTTCAATGATATAGGTGAGTGACGACACCTCCCCCTTTTTTTGCCAGTTTTGTGCACGGTTAGGAAAAGGCAAACTGCCTCTTTGGCCCCACCGACTCCATTTTCTTGGAGCTTCCAGGACCGTACATGCCAAAAAAGGACAGTGGAGGACTTCATGCGGACACTACACTATTCCAAAAAAAATTCCAAAAAAAAAAAAAGAAAAAAACTTAGTCCAAATGCCTTCGGGTCATCCCCCCCGCCCTGCCCTCTTCTCCCCCTTTCCGCCTTTCCCTTTACCCCGACACATTTACCAGTATACTTCCCAATAGCCTTGGCCCTCGTCTCTTTTTAGTGACCAATGGCTTTCTCCCCCCCTTTTGTTGTCTCTTAGTTCGTTGCGTTTTGTTTGTGTATTTTATGAGGTACAAAAGGTTCTTTCAATCTTTCAATCCTCTCTCCCACCCCTCCACAGCACCCCCCACCCCTTTTCCCCCAGTAGAATTGTTTCATTTTTTTTCTCATTTCCCCGAACAAAAAAGTTTTTTTAAAAAAAAAGTTTCCCCTCCTCTTCCCACAGTGTGTGTTTTGTGTTGTCGTTGTGGTGTGTGTATTTTCACTTTTTTTGTTTTGTTTTTTTTATAATATTATCGACAAGGAAAAGTACCCCATTGCAATGAGTGGTGTGGAAACCCCCCGACGCGTAGCAATATTGCACTAAACCCGCTTAAACTGTAGGTAATCGAAAAATGCAGGTTTTTTTTTTGTGGCCGTTTTAAGAATTTTCATAAAATAGTGAAGGATGGTCTCAGCTACACTAAAAAAAAAAGAGCAACGGGTAGTCAAAAGGGGCGAGGACAGTCTGGAAATATCCAAAAAAAAAAAAATGCAAAACCTGTGGGTACCAAGACTGTCCTTACCCTTTATCAAAATAAAACCGTAAACACAGTTATGCCATCTGTGTTCATTTTCATATCACAACAGCTACGTCTCCCCCCCCTACCCTTTCCCATTGACCTCTTCTAAGAAATATTGAAAGAAAAATAGTAATAAAAAAACGACTCGTATCTTTCCCGTGTTACAAACAAACAAAGTATGAGTGGGCATCCTAGTGGTGGCTACTGATATTTTCCCCCATATTTCAAAAAAAAAGTATCGAACGAAAAAATGAACAATTAGAACAACATAATTTCACCCTCTACCTCATACACACCAGAGGTAATGGTGTGAGGGGTGATGGCAAAACAAAAAAGCAAAAACAAAAACAAAAACAAAAACTGTGTATATTGCAGCTACATAACTAATTATCAAGGGAAAACACAAGGATGTGCTGCTATTTAAAAAAAAACAAAAGAAAAAAAATGATGAGAAAATGAAAAATCAAAATCGGAGGGGAAAAAAGAGAGCATAAAAGATGGGCAGTGCAGAATATGTCTCGATATAACTAAGCTAACAGATTATCAAAGAAACCGAGGAAAAAAAAACATACGCGTGGCGTTAAACCAAAACGTTATAACGTTATAGGATTTTTGATTATTTCCCCCCTTTCAGAAAGTGGTTCTGGGCACTGTCGCGGCACATCCAAACAAGGTTTATTGAACGGTACTTTTCAATCACTTCATTGTGGAATTTGGTATCATTTTTCACAAAGAAGGTGTTGTGCGACAGTGTCCTGTCCGGCGGCTGTGCAAAAAAAAAAAAAACGGGGGAAAAACGTTGTAACGATTTAGCATTTGATATAACGTTATATGCAGAACGTTTTGATGTTGTTCAAAACCCATAACACTATACGTTTCATATAACGCTCGATGTATGCAAGAATGGTGTGGCTGAAACCAGCAAATTTCACTGCTAAAGAACTGCTAACAAACTGCTAAATAATACCCTTTTTTTAGGGGTGGTGTATAAAAACATTTTTTTACCTTGGTTTTTCCACTCCCCCTGTTGGCGCGCCTCCACTCTTGCACACCCATGTGTGACCCCACCGTTGAACGCAATTGACTCGCTGAGTCAAAAGAACGCACAGAACGGGGCTGGAAAAAATCACGAAAAACGCGTTCCGTGCGCCTGCGGCGCCCACAAAGTAAGTTTTCCCCTGAGTATGCTGTGTATACTGAGTATACTGTGTATACTGTGTATACTGTGTATACTGTGTATACTGTGTATACTGTGTATACTGTGTATACTGTGTATACTGTGTATACTGTGTATACTGTGTATACTGTGTATACTGTGTATACTGTGTATACTGTGTATACTGTGTATACTGTGTATACTGTGTATACTGTGTATACTGTGTATACTGTGTATACTGTGTATACTGTGTATACTGTGTATACTGTGTATACTGTGTATACTGTGTATACTGTGTATACTGTGTATACTGTGTATACTGTGTATACTGTGTATACTGTGTATACTGTGTATACTGTGTATACTGTGTATACTGTGTATACTGTGTATACTGTGTATACTGTGTATACTGTGTATACTGTGTATACTGTGTATACTGTGTATACTGTGTATACTGCGGAAATTGACCAAAAACGAGAACTTGTCCATTTCGGCGAATTGACCCCACCACTGGCCGGACGGATTCCGGAAATGCAAATGCCGGCGTTAAAAAGCTCACCAACGAAAAAAAAAATTTTTTTTTCCAACACCCGTGGGGAAAAAAGTTTTTATACACCACCCCCCCAAAAATGCATGCTAACAAAGTGCTAACAAACTGCTAAATAATACCCTTTTTTTTGGGTTCAGCCACACCAAAGAAACAAAGAGAAGATCCATTTTTCCAATCCATGCTACTTGAAGAAAAAAAAAATCAGAAATTGGCCCCAATGTGCGTCGCTTCAAAAAGCACATTGCCGGGTAGGTCCAGGAGGAGAAATCTTTTTTCTTTCTTTTTTTTGACGCACTTTGTTCTTTACTCCTTCCTCTCAAATTATATGCATCATGCAACCTTTTTGTAAGGTGATCCTGAGCACGGAGAGGTTACTGTCATCTTATCAACTCTTTTCTCTCTCTCTCTCTTTTATGCAACGATCATCCTTCGTATCCGACTTTCGGGTATTACCGGGTGTTTTTTTCGTTGAACGCAGCCAAATAGGGGTAAAAATCTGTTTGGCGCAAAGGTGAAAGGAAAGGGAAATACTGTTATACAAGATCTGAACGTTGGCTTTCTTTTTGTCTAGTTTCTTAATACACTACGTGTTAGGAAAAAACAAACAAAGACGAATTCACAAAAAAAAAAAAAAACAAAAAAAAAAAGGAGGTTTACTCTGGATAGAACAAAAAAAAGAGCAGCCACACTGCTTCGGCAGCGCTAAAGAGACGAGAGTAAATACCAAGTAAAAAAAAAAAAAAAAAAAAAAAAAAGGAGTGAAAATCTTGTGCGAGACCATACACTGATCTCTGGCATAGGATTCAGGGGGTACGGACAACCCACGGAAGAACCACGGGGGAACCACGGAGAACTGTTTCGGGCTATATTAAGATTTGCGGAGCACCTTCGGGGGAACCACGGAGAATCCGTTTGGGTGGTCACACCAAATTACTATTTGTTCATATTTTTTTTTTTGTGAAATGCGCTTTGTTTCTTTTGTGTGTATGTTGTGTGCGCCCTGATCCATGTTTTTTCAATTTTTTTATATTAGAGGGCTAAGCAGTGCTAAGCACGGCTTAGATTCATCTGATACGCTTTGCTCTCGCCCTTTTTTTCCCCTCCACTCACAACGTATGATGCAGGTGCCAAACTGCAACGCTTCCACGTCAAACAGGGTAATTGATCAACGGAAAAAAAACCCCCCTTTCCCCCCCCTTTTACTTATCAGAGTTACTATTTCTCTTCTCCTACATCACTTAAGGGGGTGTGATAACCCGGAGCGTCAACACCTTTATGTCACAGAGGTGTAGGGCACTATCCCCATCAAGGTGTTTTTCGCGTTCAATTCTCCTCTTTCTGTTTTATATGATGTGTGTATGCACGAGAGTCACATTCATCTTACTGGTACCCCAGAAATTCAAAAAAAAAAAACGGTTATAGTGGAGCACACTCTAGGGTGGCTACACTAATACAACCAAGTTTTCAAAAAACGGTGTAGTGGAGCACACTCTAGGGCAGTGTTGGGTGCAGACGTCTGCAGCCATCACTGCTCTAGGGTGGCTACACTAATACAACCAAGTTTTCAATAAACGAAGTACGCAACAACTACGCACTAAGTACGCAATATGGGGTGAGGAGCACCACTTACAATTTTGTTCTCTTTTCTCTACGATTGGATGTATCTGAACAGAGCATCCTCTGTACTTTTCTCATTTGAAAGTATGAAACTAATTTTTCTCCCTTTACAATACGTCTATCCGATACGAACACCATAAAGGATCCGTATCCCCCCCTGGGGGCACGTATACATATTTATACGCTTCTGTGCTCTACGTATCTATACTATATGTCTACAGCCCTGCCCCCCCTCCCCCCAAAGTCGGACGAGATTTTTCTCTCCAACCCCCTTTAAAAATGAAAGTTCTGTTGATATCCCAATGATCGTTGTGTACACCGCACAATGCAAGAGAGCACAACGTGAACAAGAGGGGGTAAAATAATTGATTTTCAACAACCATTTCTATTATTCCTTTTAAAAAAACCCCCCCTAAAGTTCTGTTTGTATTCCCCACCATTCGTCTCGATTATCACGATGGAGTCGTCAGGGTGACCACTAATGGAACTACTAGTCGTAACTATGTAAACCACTAGTCATTTGGACAGTAGTGCTCCTAGTAGTAGCCCTGACCACTCCGTCGTGTATTTGCCTTTCATGTTCTCCATGGTTTTAATAAAATAATATCACTTCGCACCCCCTCCCCCTCTTCCTTGCTCAACCAGTTCAGTAGTTCCTGTTTGCTGTGTTTTTTTTTTTGTAAAATAATTGTCCAAATAGTCAGAACCAAAACAAAAAAGTCTAAACTTCCGTACAAAAAAGGCTTCGACCGGCATTGAGAACAGACTTTTATACCGGTAGGTATTAAGTGATTGTCGAGACAACAAAAAAGGAAGGTGGTGATATTCGTTACCTTCCATCATGGTGATCTTACAAACAAAAAGTGTTTCTCCTTTTTTGGTGTGGCTGACTGGGGCGCAAAAAGTGCGAATCACTCCCCTTCAGCTGTACCATTTTTTTGATTTTTTTTTTGTGATATTTCTATAGGTCTCTAGTCAAACCTTTAAACCCCATTCCTCCTCCCCTACCCCAAAAAAATTACGTTACCAGTACATCAAAATATGAAAATGAACCCCGAAAAAGAAGAATAGTATAGTGGAGTTCATCCTCGGGTGTCTACACTAATACAACCAAGTTTTCAAAGAAGAAGAAAAAAATTCTCTGTAAGTTTACTTTAAAAGTGATTGGGAAGAGTGGAGCGCATCCTCGCGGTGTCTGCACTAATCCAACCAAGTTTTCAAAAAAAAGAAAAAAATCTAGAGACAAACTGTAATAAGAACTCTTACAGGAGAAACACACCCCTCATGTGTCCGAGGCTAGACATTAGCTTTGTTGAGGGGGGTGCTGTAATAATAAACACATAAAAAAAAAAAAGGACTGAAGTAAAAACTGCTGCCCCCCCTCTACCCTTCCAGTAACAAAAAAAAAACGAAACAAAAATGGGGCAACAATATTGGAGTGTACCATTGATAAGCAATGATATTTTCAATGATATAGGTGAGTGACGACACCTCCCTCTTTTGCCAGTTGTGTGCACGGTTAGGAAAAAAGGCAAACTTCCTCTTTAGCCCCGCCGACTCCATTTTCTTGGAGTTTCCAGGACCGTACATGCCCCATTTCCTGAAGGAAATGATAAAAAAAAGTTTTCTCGAAAAAACCCCCTTATTTTTTTTCAAAGATATTATTTTACCTACCCTCCCTAAATCCTTGATGCTACGTTTGCGGCAAAATGCATGAACACCCAATGATTTCGGGGGCGACGCTGTGTGTCCAGGACAGCAGCCCCAGTCGGCTATTGTCGATACAACAAAAAAGTAGAGATTGTACAAACTGTGGCAACTACACTACTCCAATAAGTTATCAAAAAAGTTTTTATTTTTTCAAAAACCCCATGCACCCCCAAACCCAAGACAGTTGATGCCTGTTGACAGACTGCGGGGAATCCTTTGTTCTTTCAGGGTGACCGACCGTACGATCGTCTGCATCCGAGATGTCTGCATTTTATTGTACCCTTTTTTTGTTAGATATGTGGTCTCCTGTTACACTAAGGCACATTCGTCTTAAGCTTTTGTTTTGTGTAGGTCCGCATGATTGGGATCCACGGTGCAACCGGTCATGTACCAAAGGTACACTGTCACGAAAGGGCTTTGTATAGGTGACTAAGCATGAGAGAGGCTTAGGTTCATCTATAATTTTTTCTTTTTATTTCAAGTCAACCTTTTTTTTTCTCTCTCTTCTGTAGATGAATGTGCACGAGAGGCACATTCATCTTTCAAGCTTTCTTTTTAGTTTATTTTTTTATGCTCTGATCTGATCCACATCCCCCCCAACTAGAAAACCCCCCCCGCCCCCATTGATTCAACAACTGGAAACTACCGCACAACCTTCTCAAAGTAACAGAAGTATGTGCTTTTCAGGTGTTCACCATTCTCAAGTTTTATTTTTGTATGACACCAAAAATTTCAAAACCAAGTTTTCACAAAAATAAAAATGGTGAACATATTGATTTTTTTTTTTTGGTTGTGTTGTGTTGGTGTTAGATACCCTTCCCATGGCCACCACACACACACAAAAAAGAAGACTGTCTACAGTGCTCTGAGGAAGGCTCGTCTGTCCCCACAGCAAAAACATAATAGTAAAAGATGATCTTTTACCGGTAGGTGTAAAGGATTGTCGATACAAAATAAAAAGTCATTTTTTTTTAAAGGCACACACGTACACACGACACACACTACCACATGACCTTAAGCCGCTATTCATCTTTCCCTCTTCTTCCTATCTTTCCCTTTCTCTCTCCGTAACCCCCTCCTCCCCTCCCTTCCCTCCCCCGATCGCTTTTCCCTTCGCCACCCCCAAAGATTACTGTGTATAGGCGCGAGGTTGTGTTTTTTAAAAACAGCAGAATAAAAATTTCATAAAAAGAAGAAAGGGAAGGCTCGTTTTTCCATTTAATGTTACAAAGTAACAATAAAGGGGGGGGGGAGGGGGTCCGACCGAAATCCGGGGAAAAAACTTTTTTTTTTGTAACAATGGCGGGAAAAAGTGGCTTTTTCCAACAACAAGAACTTGTCCATTTCGGCAGATTGACCCCACCACAGCGTGGACGGATTCTGGAAATGCAAATGCGGGTGTTTTCGGATGTGCACGTCCACTGCGCCTTGTTGTTACAATAAATGAAAATTCGGAAAAACGGTTTTTCCGTGTAACATAGGGGGTGGGGAGGGGGGGGTCACCGGGAAAAATGGTTTATTGTTACTTTGTAACATTAAAAGGAAAAACGAGCCTTCCCAAAAGAAAAACAGCCCAAAAAACCCTCTTCCTGTACCCACCATATAGGGGGAAGAAGGTGGTCTACGATGATATATTTTCCCTTTGTTTTATACATTGGGTGAATATTCGTGAGATCGAGGGTGGGTATACCCGTTTCCCCCATCCCGCCTTTTTTTATACGTGTGCACGAGAGGCACATTCATCCCCAAAGTATTTTTTTGTGTATTTTTTTGTTGCTTTCATCCGGATGTCTGGTATCATATGTGAGTAGGGTACATTTCATTAGAATTTGCATTAACAAAACAAAACAAAACAAAATGAACAAAAGCAAAGCAGGCCCTGACATAAGATGGATCTCAAAGCAAAAAAGCTCCCTAACATCTGCAAAAGCAAAAGTAAAAAAAACCCCCTTCCCATCAATCCACTCATGATTGAGATCATGCAGGAGGTTTCTTATGGGATGTGCCTCCAACGCGAGATACATCTTTTCATTGTTTTATTTACACACATCTGCCTCAACGTCGAGGGAGGGGGTTTGCACTTTGCCGTATATTGACCCCCGTACGTTGTTTTTAAAATACCCGAATGCCCGAAGCAAGGCTTAAACTCAACACACCACTGCTGTCAGTCTTTTTCTCTGAAAAAGGGTTGGGTGATATCCTAATGTGCCGTTTCAGTGGATTTAATGTTGCGAGGTGGTCGCATTTTGTGTATCAGATGTCAACCTCGAAATGGGTGTAGTACTGCATGGTTGGGGGTGTGCCACCCGGTGCACATCATATACACCATGGACTCGTAATGACATTACGCGCGTCATGACGAGGTAATTACGAGTGCCTTGACGAGGGCACCCCCTCGTAATTACGAGGGGGTGCCCTCGTCATGACGAGGTAATTACGAGGGCACCCCCTCGTAATTACCACGTCACGACGTCGTCATGACGTGGGCACCCACGACAAGGCGATTTTTGACCAATACAAAAAAAATTTTTTTTTTCAAAAATCGGGCGTGGTAGGTCATAAAGTGGCCCAAAAAATCCAAAGAAAACCTCAGATTGACCAAATGGTGAAAAAAATTGTCAAGTCAAATTTCAGCCAAAATACGGCCATTAGACCCCCACAGATGCTTAAAAGTGCCAAATTTTGCTTTTAATGGCCTCAAATCGTCGAAATTAGCCCTATATAGGGGCCAAAAAAAAAATTCGAGAGTCCCTTTCCCTGGGAGGCAATAGCCAGACAATGACCACGGGAGCACCCCTCGTAATTACGAGGGGTGCCCTCGTAATTACGAGGGCACCCCCTCGTCATGACGTCGTAATGCCGTCGTCGTGACGAGGGAAACCCCACGTCATGACGTCGTCATTACGAGGGGGTGCCCGCGTCGTGACGACGTCATTGCGCGCGTAATTTCCCACGTAATTTCCCTCGTCCCTCGTCACGTAATGTCATTACGAGTCCATGGTGTACCAAAGGTACACTGTCATGAGGGGTTTCTAGTTCATTTTTTTTTTTTTTTTTCATTTCTAGGTGACAAAAAACGCTTTGCGGGGGGGCTTGCGTTCATTTTTTTTTCAGTCTTTCTCTGTTTTTCACCCCACTCCCCTCCCCACCCCTATTCGTGTATGGTTTGGATTTCTCTACCAGAGCTTGACCCGTTGTTTGTTTGTGTTTTTTTTTTAAAATTTTTCATTTTCTTTTAAAAATATGTGGGAGGGGTGACCACGTTTTTCAACCTTTCTCATGGAAAATAAAGGAAGAAAAAAATTAGCGCCGTCCGTAGTAAATACGATACGTAGTGGACTCCACAACGTACCTACAACTAAGGACGACCATTTCTCATAAGCAAACAACAAAAAAAACAAGACGCTTGTTTTGAGTGGAAACACACAGAATAAAAAATGATTAAAGTGCACAAAGTAAAGGAAAAAAAAACCGATTTTCAAGTAAATCATTGCTCCCCCCCCTCCTCCAGTAGCGTCGCCCCACGGTGAAATAAATGACTTAAGTTGTGATTTTATTTGTGGTTTCACCGTTGGCCGTTACAACGGTGAACTTATAAGTAAAACCACAAAGCTAAGTCGTTTACTTCGTGGTGCAGTACGCGACATTGCCCTTCCCAGTACATCTCTATAAATATTGATTTGAGTTATTTTTTAAATCCATTTTTTGTTTTTTTTTTCTTCCATTTTCTTTGACAAATGAAATGAAATTCACCCCCCAGTGCTCTGCGTCCGCCGATGCACGGTGAGGTGTTTATACTTTCAACTTTCTCTGTTTTTTTTCCCCCTCACATTTCTTCCCTGTATGGTTTAGGCATCTCGAATGATGTTGTCAGGGGGTTTTCTCTCTCCGTTAACGTTTCAATTTTTTTTTTTCTACTTCTCTTTTTTCAAGGTGACTCAGCGTGGAGAGGCTTAGAGGTTCAACCTTCCCGATATTTTTCTCTTTTTTTCAGTCATATAAAGTAACCCAGAAAGCCTGAAAAATTTTTTCCCACAAAAAAGTTTTTTGAAAAAATAAATCTTTCTGAATGTGATTGAAAAAAAAGGTAAAATATGCGGGTTTTTTGGTGTGGTTCTGGTATGGTTTTTTCTTTCTTTCTTTCTTTGGTGGTTGGTACACAATTTGGTATCTCACGGAATATTCAAAAAGTACCTTCAGTTGTAAAAAGTCTTTCCCCCCCCTTTTTGTCACTGCCTGTTGCCAGTACCTGAAAAATACCAGAAATTAAATTTCTGCTTCAATTTTCAAATAACCCCCCATTTTTTTGTCACTGCCAACACCATCCCTTTGTATCTCTCTCTCTTTCGTTCCTTTTTTTATATGTGTTTCCGTACCTTATTCCATTATAACGTTGCAGTCTAATACAAAAAAAAAACTGTTTAGTCTCCGTTTTACGTTTTACGTTTTTCTTTGCTTCTTCTTTTTAAAAATGTGAGTGAAAAATGGAAAAACTGTTCAAAAAAAAAAAACCTGTTACAAAAAAACCTGGCTCGAAGTCGTATTTACCGACTACTTCTTGTCTATGCCAACATAATTTTTTTTTTCCTTCTTTCTGGTACATTTTGGTGCACCCTATTATACCTTCTATTCAGTATGGTGTTACCGATCTGCTGTCGGGGACATGTCAAGGACATGTCAATATAGGGGGGGTGTGTCATTTTCCCCTGTAAACCTTGTGTCAAGGACATGTCAAGGACCTGTCAATATGGGCCCTTTCGGGAACACCACAGTAGAATAGTTCGTATATGAACCAATTCTTTCTTATTTCAATATGCGACCTTCCGGGTGCATATCTTAAAAAGGCTCTCTATTCTCAAAGATGATTTATTTATTTTCCCTTTATTTTCACCAACACGAAAAATGAGTAGAACCCCTCTGACCAACGGCATTCATGCACTATAGTCACGGATCGGAAAAGTACTTTGCCCAAAAGTAAAGTACTTTTCCAAAAAAAAAAGTACTTGAAGAAAAAAAAGTACTTTTTTTTTTTTTCAAGTACTTTTTTTTTTCCTGTACAATTTTGATGAAAAAAAAAAAAGTACTTTTTTTTTCGAAAAGTGAAAAAGTACTTTTTTTGACCAAAAAATATTACTTTTTAAAAAAGTACTTTTCCGAACCGTGTATAGTGCTTGGTGTTAAAATAGGGTTGCAAGGTAACTAAAAAATGAGGTTTTTTTTTAAAAAAACTCATATTTACAACCTCTTTTTTTTAGGTGACTGGAGCAGTAGGTTCATCTTATAATAAAAAAACAATCTTTTCTTTTTTCATTATTGCACTTCCAACTACACTTTTTTTATTTGATCCCCCTTTTCTGTTCAAAGTCGTACGCAGCTCCGAAAATGAGTTGTGTGGGAAATCCATTTTTTTTAAAAAAAAATTGTGATACACAAAAGGGAAGGTGTTCACGAATGGTAAACCAAATACCACCCCATTTTTTTACCCCATTTTTTTACCCCATTTTTTTACCCCATTTTTTTACCCCATTTTTTCTTGATCATTTTTTTAAAAACTTTGAAAACCCTTTTGTTGTATTCGGTGATCTTTAGCTTCGGATCATTCTTTCAAGGATATCTATATCAACCCTTCTTTTTTTTTCCATTATTTTATCGACCCAACACAGACCAGATGCAGCACACCTCGTTGACATGCGTCTTGGGAACCAAGCCAACAGAGCGCAACAATTCCTGAGAGGAACCTGGACAATGTCCTCCCACACAGTTGATGACATCAGCCCCTCAACGTGGGGGGGTTTTTTTCTTTTGATCCAGGCGCATATGCAACTTATAATTTCAGTTGGCTGGCACTACTGTGGAAGGGTTGTTTAAAAGTTGAAGTTAAACAAACGTAGCTTTTCTTTTTTTCTTTTTTTTTCTTTGGACAAAATAATTGGCCAACGTCGCCATTTTTTTTTGTATTCTTTTTTTAAGTTTGCCTTTTTTTCTTTCTCCAGGGAGCTTTTTCAAAAGCAAATGTGGGAAGGTTTCATGCGTTACTATGGGGCTATCATTTTATTTTTTTTGAAGAGGACCAAAGAATAATCTAATCAGACTAAGCAGCGGAGAGGCTTAGGTTCATCTTCTATACTTTTCTTTATTCATCTGGTATGTTTACGCGCAACGTTTTCATGTACACAACTTCGTTCTAAAAGAAAACCCTCTAAAAAAAAAAAAAAACAAAGATGTGTGTGTACAACGAGACATATTTCATCTTTCAAGTTTTCCTTCTTTCATTTTTCATTTTTTTCTTCTTTAATTTCCACCTGATTTTTTAAACGGCTTTTTGCCCTATCTATATCCGGCCTATTCTCACCCTGTTTCGACCCTGTTCGGACCTCTCCGCGCCTATCTGTGAGGTTGAAAATCAGAATTTTTGGAGGAGTCAGAACTTGACTTCCTGTTGGTCCGATATTTTCCTTGGTACAAGAGTGATGAAGAGGGACGGAGTGCGTCCAAACACATCCAGGATACTGCGAATAGCAGTATCAAAAAAATCCTCCTTAGAACTGAGAGACGGTGAAACCGTAATGATGACAGATGGTTGAGTCAGATGCTGTGTGGGGTTTTCCGGTCCAGACCTATCCGCTCCTCTCCGCGGGTGAAAAAAAATCAGGTGGAAATTTAAATAAAAGATGCGTAACCCTGCAGGATACCTCCTCTGCCGCACACATTTTCAAGTATTTTTTTGGAATAGAGTATGGGGTTATTGCATAGATGGAGGCAAACCCTGTTGTTCCTAAAAAACAGTCTTTATTTTTCAGCTTCACCCGTATTCGTTGTGTAATTGTATGGGGGTGTTCCCGTTCCGCCTTCCATACTTAAGTTTGTCTTTTTTTTTACGTACCCAGATGTTATAACAAAGCGTTCTAGGTTGATGTTGGTCATTTAATATAACGCTGGATTGTATGATTTCAAAAAGTATAGTGGAGCTCATCCTCGTCTGCACTAATACAAGTTTTCACAAAAAAAAAAAAGGATTGTGCATTTTGGTGTGGGTAGGGTAGAAGGGCGCATCGGATGAGGGTGGGGGCAGCAGTCCCCCCTTACCGATTGACTTTGTGTGGTTTCTTTTTTATAATAACGGTGTAGGTTTTTCGTCATTGTCATTTTTTTTTTTTTATAGTTAAATCACACGAGGTGATTGTGCGTTTGTCATTCCATTTATTTTTCAAGGAGAAAAAAAAACACAAGAATTTCAGATTTTTTTTTGCAAAATAAAATAAAAAAAGGCATTGAGTACAGACCCTAGGTTCCCCAAGCGGGTCCTTAGGTGATTGTCGATATCAAAAAGGCTTTCATTGAGTTCAGATCTTTCTTCCAGTAGGTATAAAGTGTTTGTCGATAAAAAGGTTGACAGAATATTCCAATTATTTCAAAGTTCAAAAAAAAAGAAAACAATCAAATAAGCTACCCCGTTCCCCAACTTTTCTTTTCTCAAAAAATTCTCAAAAAAGAAGTAGAGATTTGCACAAACTGTGGCAACACAACCCGAGGCAACTACACTACTCCAACAATTTATCCAAAAAAATGATCTCCGAAAATATTTTATCGAATCCAAATATGTCCTTCTTTTGTCTTAAATATGGGTCGATGCGTAAAACCCCTATTATTTCAGTCGTATTTTTAAGACGTCTTGCATGGAGATGACTAAGCACGAGATGAATAAACCAAAAGAATAATCTAGTCAGATTCAGTACGAAAGACTTAGGTTCATCTCATAAAAAACCCCCACACGCCCCCCTTTTTTTTTTGGTAGATTTAACTCATCATTTGAGTAGCAACGCAGTGTTGCCCCCCTCCCCCTCCCCCAGTTCTTTCCACCCTGTTCCATTTCCCTTTAGCCTTGATACTTTGCAAGCTGTTGTGTATGAGAGAGGCACATTCATCTTACAAAGTATTTTGATTTGTTTTTTTTTTTTTTAATCAGCCCCCAGCCCCACACACCTCAGCAGGGTTGCGGCAGAGCGTTATACAACGCGCATCAACCCTACCCCCCTCGTTGTGTCCGCAAAACAAGAGCACAAAGCAAACATATCAAAAAACTGGAAAGTGGAGATTTGCACAAAAACTGTGGCAACACAGCCGAGGCAACTGCACTACTCCAACAATTTTTTCAAACTTCATAAAAAAAACCCCACCCCCGTTGTGTATAATATTGCTTTCTCATTACCGTTATCATGGAGCTTTCGAGCGCCAAGATTTCAAGAAGAGGAGACACACGCCCAGCTAGGTCTTCTCGCAAAAAAAAAAAAAAACAAATGAGAGGGATGGAGAGAGCAAAATAAACCAAAACGAAACTCAGTAAGATGTATTCTGAAATACACAAAAAAAAAAAATGTTTCGATTTCCCCCCCCCCATAAATAATGTCCTACAGTGTCGATATAGTGCTGTAGCTTTTTTTTTGACTAAACAAACCCAAAAAAAAAAACCCCCCCTTTGTGTATTTCGTCATGCGTTGTTTTTGTGTATAGAAAAAAAAAGTTTTCGTGCAACTCCCCCTACCCTACCGACCCCCCTCAGTTCTCCAACCCCCTTGTAATATTTTCCCGACAAATTACCAGTTACCAAAAAAGCCCCCCACCCGGCTGTTCCCACCCCATTTTTTGTGAATTAGTCCCCCCAAAAATAAAAAAAAAACAAAAAAAAACACTGGGCAGTGAAGACTGTCTTGTCTGGCAGCTACACTAATCCAACAAAAAAAAAAAATAGTTTCCCTCATATTGCCTTCCCTGCAAAAAACCCACACCCTAGTACCCCAGTACCTTAGTCTTTTTTTTTATCCCTACAAGCGTAGCTTAAAGGAGAGAAATAGTTCCTCAGATACGCCAGTCACCCCTCCAACAGGGTAATTGAGCAATCAACGGGGGAAAAAAAAACTTTTGTTTTCCCCCTTTTACTTACCTATCAGAGTTACTATTTTTGTGGCGTTCGTTTTTGTGGTAGCTGCACTACAAAAGAACAAAATTATCAATAATAACAAACAAGCACTGTTTGTTGACCACATCAAAAATTGTCGTTAAATCCGATAGCAAAAAAAAAAAAAAAAAAATTGCGAAAAGGGGGAAAAGTCGACGCAATTAAAAAAAAAAGAAGTGGCAGGTTTTTGTATTCCTGATTTTGTAAAGTCGGGAGTGCAACGCCAAATCCCCTCATACACTCCCCAACCCTACCCCCCCGATAGAGCCCATAGTTTGGAATAACAGACCCCAAATAAAAATTTAAAAAAAAAAATTCCTCCCCCCGAGTCGGAAAAATGGAAGTAAACTGGTCTGTTGCTACACGTTTTTTTCTAAGTTTTTTTTTTCAAAAAAAATAACTTGGAATTTTTTACTAACTTTCAAAAGGCATCCGCAAACCCCCGCAATTTACGTGAGGGCGTTTCCCCCCCTTTTTTGTGCGATCTAATCATACATAGACCTTTGTTCTTCTTTTTTTTGAAATCCAACTAAGAAATGATAGTAGTGTGTCCCTTCTTACCATTTACCTCAAAGAGGGAACGTGGGCTCCCAAAAATAGTAAAATAGTGGAGCTCACCCTCGGTACACTAATACAACAAAAAAAAGTGGATATTTGCACAAAAACTGTGGCAACATAACCGAGGCAACTGCACTAAAAAAAATAAAATAAAAAAAAGTTGCCTTGTGTCTGCAATCGGCTCAGTTACCCACCAAGGGGTACTTTGAGTGATGTTTTATTGTCGGCACACCAATCCAATAGTCTTTCCATGCGACCGCTATATCTCTCGCCAAGGATAAGGGGACACTGTCCCCACCGCCATGAAGAGATGTGAAGAGGTACCACTGATGGCTGCGTGTACACGAGGCAACACAATAAAATAAAATAAAAATACAGTGGAGATTGCAACAAACTGTGGCAACACAACCCGAGGCAACTACACTACTCCAACAATTTTTCAAAATGAAAATAAAAATTCCATATCAAAAGAAGGTTGGTGTTTTGCTCACCAAAACTTCTGACGACCCCCTTTTTTTTTTGCGGATGGGGATGCATCCAATGAAACTCACGTCGGTAGAAAAGTTCGAGAATGTATGTTTTATTTTTTGTGGCGGTTCACAACCGCCGAGCGGTTGTGAACCGCCTCCGTTCTCTTACGGTACGGAACACTCACGTCCCCACCCTTTGCATATCAAAACAAAAAAGCAAATGGTACATTTTTAAAGACCACCAAAACAAAAAGAGCACAAAGCAAAAACAACAACTTTCAGACAAACACCCTTTGCATATGAGGTCTCGACTGAGATGCGTTCTAGCACGTTTCTACCATTTTTTATTGCATGTTGTATGGCAGGTCAGACCAAGGTGAAAACCCCACCATACATCTCATCTCCCCTACTGTCCAGCAAATAAATGTTGATGACAAAAACCCCTGCACAAAACTAAAAAGCAAAATAATGGTGTTCCTGACCCCCCCGTTTCGGTGGTTTTGTGTGCCTTTTTTTTTCCTTAACAAAGGCAGCCCGCACACTACCCCCCGCTATTTTGTGCACCCTACGGTGCTTTTTGGGGCAAAATCACGAACACCAAAAGATGTGCTTTTTTACTACCGTTTTTTTATGTTCACCACACCCCACCTACAGGCAACATATCGAATCCTAAAAACGTGTACAGTCAAGCTAAAAAACTTGTCCAAATAATTTTTTTTTTTGAGTATTTTTTTTTTTGGTAATTTGATTTGGCGTCCTTTTATTTGGACGCCAAAACGGCTGTATTCCAGTTTTCGCGGTGGAGAAAATATCGAGTTGTTTTGCTTGTTTTTGCTTTTTTTTTTTCTCTTCTTCGAAAACTTGAAGGCTGTTTTCATCTTTCATCTGACAAAAAAATTAACGATAAATACAGTGGATGAAAGTGGGAGATTTGCACAACTTTGTGGCAACGCAACCTAGCGCAACTACACTACTCCAACAATTTATCAATTTTTTTTTTTGTAAGATGTGTGATGTCACAATGTCACCCCGACAGTTTTTGTTGCTGTTGTTGTTTTTCTATTTGGTTGAACCCTAAGCATAGGTTAAGACCATACCACCCCCCCACCCCTTTACACTATTCCCCCGTTGAAGCTGCAGTAGGCTGTTTGGCTACTTTGCATGGGATCACTCAAAATTCAACTCATTTTTCCCTACCAAAACCAACCCACCACCACTGTTTCAAATGACCAACCTATTCCCACTTTTTTTTGATAGCTTTTTTTATTTTTATACACGAGCTAACGTTTTCCCCACCTTAGTATTTTTTATGATGACTAAGCAGTGCTTAGGTTGTTTTGTATGGAATGTGTGTGTATGAGGAGGTACATTCATTCATTTTTTCTCTTTTTTTTTGTGTATGTGTCACCACGGAGACACATTTTTCACCTTTCTTATCACCCTTTACTTGAAATGGATTTGTAGGACTGCATGGTTTTGAGGTGTCCACCCCAGTACACCCCAGCTCATGTACCCAAAGTACACTGTCATGGGAGGGCTGTTGTATTTCAAGTCAACTTTCTTTGCAGAAAACACAATTTTTGTCTAGAGGCGGCTAGGTGAGGGGAGAGATTCCATCCAGGTTCCCTTTTTTTTTTTTTGGCTGTCTTTTAAACAAAGATGTGTGTGCACGAGAGAGTCACATCCAGCTTTTCTTGAGTTGCTCTCTTTACCCCCCCCCCCGTCTTTAACACATCCCTTTTGGATGCCTGAGCAAGGCTTGGGTTAATCTGACAAAAAAAAACTGTATCTCTTTTTACGGGTGAACGTATCTGAATGGAGGCAAATGGTCTCAGTACTGGGGTGCATTCAGAAGAAGAGGGTGGGGATACCCTGTGACGTCGGTGGGTTTGCCCCTGGAGTGTCCTCTGTGCTTGTGTGTGTCCAGCCTTATCCAAGAGTGTCTGTTTCTTTGTTTTTTGTATTTTTTTTTTGTATTTTTTTGCTGTTTTCTTTTTACCGAATCGAAACCTCGGAAGTTCAGACCGTTACCCAATTCCCCGCTTCTCTGTTGAGATGGTGGGTGGGGTGTGTGCACACACGGTGGATCCCTTTTTCCACCGGGGGGGGTGCGTGCAGGGCTGTGTTCCGCCAACGTGTCTTCCAACGTTGTGCTCGCTTTTTTTTTCCCGAAGCGAAAAGGTTGTTCTGTGACACTTGATAACTCAAATTTAATCCAAAGAAAAAAAAAAGTACAATTTTTCTCTGTTTTAGCAGTCCTCTGGCTGTCTCTCTCTTCATCAGACGCACTCTTTAAACGAAACGCGCACAGGATCATCCTTGCAAGTTAAGTTTTTTTTTCTCCCTTTCAAAATGTACAGTGAGGTACATTACTTCAAGCTTTCTCTAACGGATGGCGGGTCCCCCGCCTGGTGTACCGGTCGCGTACCAAGGGTACGGTCAGACGAGAGGGCTTTTGTACCTCAATACTTTCTTTCTATATCATCTTATGCAAAGATGTGTGTGCTACGAGAGGCACTACTCACCTTTCAAGTTTTCTTATTCCTTAGGCCTGCTCACACCCATGTTTTTTTTATCGTAAAGTTTCCCCACATATTCCACACCCTACACCCCCACCCTTCTAGGTTCGCCTTCAGCTTTTTTTCTTGATTTTTTTTATGTACCAATGTACGTACGTATAACCCAAGAGACCCTTTTTCGATTAATTTCAACTTGGGACACTTGGTTCGTCTTGCCAACCCCTTTTTTTTCTGTGTGTGTTTAGCCTTGTCTACAGTGCACTATCACCCCTTTTCCCTTAAGGCAATTTTCTGGTCTAGGATAGGGGGGCCCAAACCCCTTTTTATGGGATCACCCTCGGGGAGTCTCCCGGCCACAGAATACATCAAAAAAAATTTTTTTCGATATCTGAAAGGCAATGTGTTGCGTGCACGGACGGCAATGACACTAAACTGGTGTGTTCTGGGGTATGGGACTCATTTTCACAACTTTTTCACATCGAAAATGCCATATTTTTTTTTGTGGAAGAGTTGTGAATTGAAATGAAAATTTGTATTTTCCGATACCCCCGGAACGCACCGTAAACCCAATGTATCTTCCCTTTCAATCTGAAGGGGGTGTACTGTGTAAAAGCATCCTACACGGGAACTCCCTCCCCCCCTTTTTTTTGACGTTTTTACCCACTCCTGATAAACTTGTTCATTTTTTTTTTTAGCTTAAGTCCACCGGAAAAAACACGCATTTACAACACCAATTACAAGGACTGACCCTAAATCCCAAACCCTTCACAACCACATTGATGTTTTGTGTGGGGGAAGAAAAAAAATTCCCTGCACTATCCACTTTTAGCTTTTGGCGTTCTCCCATGATTTTTGTGTTGGGGTATGTACCATTTATTTTTATGCAGCTCGACTGAGCTGCGATTTAGCACATTTCAACCATTTTTTTCAAAAAAAAACTAATAAATGAAATGTCTGGACGCTAAACCAGAAAAGAATGTTACCTGCACATTGAACACAGATGCCTAGTTACCTACCAACGTACTTAGGTGAATGTCGACACAATAATAAGAAATACTCCCCATGTCGTGTGTTCTATGTTCTATTTCACTCCAAGCTTTCACACTATCTAGAATTGTCCTACCCCCTTTTTTAACCCTTTTTTTAACCTTTTTTTTTACCCTCAGACTCGCCGTTTTTTTGACCTCTTTATAAGTTTATTTCGAACGAGGGGTTGCGAAATAGCCAGTCATTTTTTATTCTTTTTTCAGAGTTTAGTTTACAATAACCTGGGATTGATTTTGATCTTGCATTACACTACTTACCCCGAAATAGTTAGAACGGAGGTTGTTGACATACCATGCACAGTTCTGTCGTTCTTTTTTGGCCTTAAAGAGGTTTCCTCTTCACTGCCAGGTAGTCAAGTGGGAGCGTATTGCAGTAATGAAAATATCACCACAGACTATTAATTACACACTTTACGCACAAACAAAAAATTATGGCAGTGCGTTTCCAAAAAAAGCGATAGTTCTCAAATGGATGACAAAACACTCTTTTTCTTTTCTTTTCGGGGTAAAAAAAAAAAGCACCACATTACCATAAACCACTATGTGTTAAAAGGGATATTTCCCTCAGTACACGTCTCCTATTTACCCTGGTCATATCTCCGTTTTCTCTCTCCCCTCTTCAGTCTATGTTACTGAGAGTGGGGGAGGGGGGGAAGGTGGGGAAATATGACCGCATCATTGCCTTAGTTTCTCCTTTCCTCCCCTTTTTTTGTTCACAGTCACTAGTAAGTTTAACCCACATTTAATAGTAAAATTTTTTGTTTGTGTATATTTCACGGTTCGGAAAAGTACTTTTAAAAAAAGTAGTGGCGATCAAAAAGGCTTTTCTACTTGAAAAAAAAAGTACTTCTTTTTCTCCAGCAAAGTACTCTACTTTTTCACAAAAAGTTCTTCTCCGAACGGTGGCATTCATTTGTGTTCTTTTTTAAAAAAGTTTTTAAAGTTAGCTAAAAAGGAGTGGAGAGGAGGGGAGGGTTCGAGAGAGACCTCGTTTGTGTTTGATAACTAAATAGGGGGGGTAAATTCTTTGTGTCAGAATATGACCCCAAAAATGTGTGTTGAAAAAATGGTTGTGTGGGTAATTCTTAAGAACTTACCCAAAGGGAGAGTCTGCAGATCCACTGTTAATCCATTTACTCTGAGACTTGCATGGCTTAATCCTTGAAACAAGCATATGACTACTGGTGTGCGTTTCTGTCTCTTTTTTTTTTATCCTCATTTTTCTCGAAAACGTTGTGGAGGAGGAAAGTGAAATAATTGTGTTGAGATATGTGTCCATCAACGGATGTGGCATCTTGATGAGATCACGCCAATGTGATGAACACATTGTCAAATATTTTCTGAGAGGAAACAGAAGGAAGGACAACCAAAACAACGAAAAAAAGGGTTTCTAGCGAGCCCCTATCTTTTGTGGTTTTTTTTCGACAACAAAAATAACAAAAACACAACAAAACGAGATCTTTTTTAACCGAATCCAACCCCTTCCATTTCCCTTTGTTTTGGCTAACCCAAATATAAGTTAACAAAAAAAAAGACCCCTTTTTTTTCTGCAATTTTTTCTTGAAATTTACAAATTTGACAGAACAAAACACAACAAAACAATGGAGGCCTTAAAAGGGGGTGCCCCTGTTGTGTCAGGAGAAGGGGAGAGGCAGCCGTTGACGTTTCTGATATTGTATGGTAGATACGCTGTGATGTGTCACAACGACTTCACCGTGCAGCTGCACGACTTGGTGACGAAACGTATGGTTGTGGAGGATACGTATCTCCAGGCGCTTATTGCACGCAATCCGCTGCATATTGAGGACATTTCATTGGAATCTACTGACGCAAAATGCAAGGAGCTGGTAGCACAAAACGTTCCGTTTGTTGCAAGAGGTGCGTGTCTCTCTTGGGGAAGCAAAGAATGGAGTTTTGAAACCTTTTCGGAATCGCCAATTGGAGATGCAACCGTTCATGTTAGCATGCATTCCACCACAAAAACGAAGAGCAACTGTGCAGACCGAACCGTTCCGTTAACAATGCGTGAGTACATCACTTCATTCGATGCATTAACCGTGGCTTCTGAGGTGCGTAAGGTGCCGCCACCATATCTCCGAGCGTTTCCGTACCTCACCGACCCCCTATGCGAACCGTTACGCACCGCGGTCTCCCCTCCATCCTGGGCATCAGATCTATTCGAAAAGATGGAAGAAAAACATCGTCCTGCGTTTCAATGGTTGTTTCTTGGTCCAAAAGGGGTACATACCCCGCTGCACATCGACCCAGCACTGACCCACGCATGGATGGCGCAGATTCAGGGCTCAAAACGGTGGAGGCTGGTCCCCCCAACAAAAGTCGCAAACTTCGTGGATCAAGACGGGTTTGCTTCCTTAAAGGCGCTGGACGCAGAGAGGTTTCCCAACGCGAGCATGGCAGACGTTCTAGAAGTGGTGGTAAATGAAGGGGATATTATTTTTGTGCCCAATGGTTGGGCGCATGAAGTGGATACGTTGGAACACAGTATATCGGTGACACACAATTTTATCGACTCTGTAGCATTCAAGAAAGTGGTCCGGCATGCATGCTTGGGGCATGTATTGACACCAAAGCCTCCGCAGCAAAAGGAGCAAATTAACGGAGTTGAGGCCGCATAACCGTCTTTTTGAAAGGGGCTAAAAAAAAAGCACAAAATTTCGCTCCGACACTGTGATTAGAGAAAAAAAAAGCTACTATTTTTGGTGGTCTTTTTGGGTGCAGTTCTTTTACAACATCCCCGACAGCACTGCGGTAGCACCATTTCTATTTAGATTTATATTACCCCCCCACCCCTTCAATTTTTCTCCAACGTCTTTTATTCCCCAACCGATTTCTGAAAATGAAACAAAACGTATCCCTCCTTTCTCCCCATTATCCGCTTTCTCCCCCCCCTTTTTTTTTTTTGATAAAACAACTTGTTGTCAATTCTAAAAAGATTGGAGGCAGCGCTGCAGGGCAAACAAAACGGATTGAAAAATGTTTCTTTTTGAGTACCCAATTAACAACAACCGTACTTCAGTTTAACACATTTTTTTTTTTTTCACCTTTTTTGTATTTCCGGCTTTGAGCGCACAGACAAAAGACCCGATCTTTTTTTCATATATATTCAACTATCACCACACCCCACCCCACACACCATCAGGGAAAAGAAAGAAGGGGGCGAAGGTGGTTATTTTGTACCCCCACGCTCTCTCCCTTTTTGCTCACCCCAAAGACACTCCCGGCAATACACATACCCCTTCCCCCTGGGTTTTCCACCCCTCTCATGCCGCGACGGTGCGTTCTAAGCGAACCCCTGTTTACTTCACTTTATGTCTTTTTGGGGGTTTTTGTGGTCGGGGCGGGTGGAGCGGTGCCTGCAGCGGAGTTGGCGGCGATAGAGAATTTTTACAACACACTGTACGACCCTGATAAAGGATGGCCCCCTGCGAACTGGATGGTAGGGGACCCATGCGATGATGAATGGGAGGGCGTTTTTTGCAAAAATGGCAAAATCTGGCAGATCCGAATCTACGTCAAAGCGAAGCCAGTCAAAGTCCCCGACCTCACTGCTATAACCGGATTGGAATATCTACATTTGTTCTTCTCAGGGGTGACCGGGATTTCCCCGAACGCTCTTCCCCTCGGGTTCAAATCTTTGGATTTAGGTAAATGTGATTTATCTGACGGATTTCCTGATATTTTCTATTTGAATTCTTCAATGAGAGTGCTTCAATTACATTGGAGTGGTATGGGCGGTACGTTGCCTTCGTTGTATGGATTGACGCGGTTGATGCGACTTCATGTTGGAAGAAATGGGATTGGTGGTGCGTTTCCGAATCCACTTCCCGGAAAGTTGACGGACATTGAGATTTTTGAAAACCAATTTACCGGGACACTCCCAGAGTCAGCCTTTGCAACGAAGCTGCGGGCGGAGGAGAACGCCTTTTTTGGTACCCTCCCGGTCTACCCAGAAATGCGGTATCTGTACCTCAAGAACAATAACCTCATTGGCACCGTGAACTTCGATGCGTACCCTCACGCTATCGTGATGGAGATCAGCAGGAACAACTTCGACGGCACCCTCCCTGCCACGTGGTACGAACCCCTTCGTTACGTTTACGCATACCAAAACCAGTTCTCAGGGACCGTGCCTTTGACGTGGCAGCCTAATACTATACGCAGGCTGTTCTTCACAAAGAATAAGCTTGTTGGGAAGCTGCCGTCTAATGCTTATTTCGATTCCGTAGTAGGTAGGGGTATCAACAATGACTGGGGGTACGTCTTCACGCATAACTGTTTCGGTATGTTGGATTTTGTTTTGTGTTTTTTGGCAACATTTTTTCACAGATTGCGACAATCAATACCTGAACGCATCCTGGTCGTGTGGAGGCATCAACTGCAGGAACCTCAAGAATGCGTCTCTCGACATAGCCTACCCCATCGACCCGATCAATGCCTGTCAGAGTGTCACCCCCGACACCTTTGGCATTGAATGCCAGGACGGCTACTGGCACAACCCATATGTCTTCATTCGTCTCTGTACCGAGACAGGGCCGCTCTTCGATGGGCCGGGTGGTGGGCAGTTGTGTCTCAACTATTGGCCGCCCACTCCGTCGCCACCAGCTCCGTACCCTACGTTGCCACCGACACCTCCGCCGACACCTGCACCAGCCACAGATGCTCCACCCACTCCTTCGCCACCTACACCAGCTCCGCCAACGTCTGCGCCACCAACACCTTCGCCACCAACTCCAGCTCCTCCCACTCCGTCGCCACCCACGCCAGCTCCTCCAACGTCTGCGCCACCAACACCCGCACCACCAACCCCAGCACCGCCGACACCCAGTCCTCCCACAGCGAGCCCACCAACACCATCACCGCCAACTGCGTCACCGCCAACACCATATCCACCTACTCCGGCACCACCGACAATGCAGCCGACTGCAGCACCCACAGCAGTCCCTACTCTTGTACCCGGTGACACATCTGTCCCAACAGCACAACCAACGCTGACACCTGGTGACACTGCATCTCCAACAGCTGTCCCAACAGCAGTACCTACATTGTCTCCTGGTGATACTGCATCTCCAACTGATGCACCCACGCTGACACCTGGCGACACTGCATCTCCAACAGCTGTCCCAACAGCAGTACCGACATTGTCTCCTGGTGATACTGCATCTCCAACAGCTGTCCCAACAGCAGTACCGACATTGTCTCCTGGTGATACGGCATCTCCAACTGTTGCACCTACGCTGACACCTGGCGACACTGCATCTCCAACAGCTGTTCCGACTGTAGCACCAACATTGTCTCCTGGTGATACGGCATCTCCAACAGCTGTCCCAACAGCAGTACCGACATTGTCTCCTGGTGATACTGCATCTCCAACTGTTGCACCTACGCTGACACCTGGCGACACTGCATCTCCAACAGCTGTCCCAACAGCAGTACCGACATTGTCTCCTGGTGATACTGCATCTCCAACAGCTGTCCCAACAGCAGTACCGACATTGTCTCCTGGTGATACGGCATCTCCAACAGCTGTCCCAACAGCAGTACCGACATTGTCTCCTGGTGATACTGCATCTCCAACTGTTGCACCTACGCTGACACCTGGCGACACTGCATCTCCAACAGCTGTCCCAACAGCAGTACCGACATTGTCTCCTGGTGATACTGCATCTCCAACTGTTGCACCTACGCTGACACCTGGTGACACTGCATCTCCAACAGCTGTCCCAACAGCAGTACCGACATTGTCTCCTGGTGATACGGCATCTCCAACTGTTGCACCTACGCTGACACCTGGCGACACTGCATCTCCAACAGCTGTCCCAACAGCAGTACCGACATTGTCTCCTGGTGATACTGCATCTCCAACTGTTGCACCTACGCTGACACCTGGTGACACTGCATCTCCAACAGCTGTCCCAACAGCAGTACCGACATTGTCTCCTGGTGATACGGCATCTCCAACAGCTGTCCCAACAGCAGTACCGACATTGTCTCCTGGTGATACGGCATCTCCAACTGTTGCACCTACGCTGACACCTGGTGACACTGCATCTCCAACAGCTGTCCCAACAGCAGTACCAACATTGTCTCCTGGTGATACGGCATCTCCAACAGCTGTCCCAACAGCAGTACCGACATTGTCTCCTGGTGATACTGCATCTCCAACTGTTGCACCCACGTTGACACCTGGTGACACTGCATCTCCAACAGCTGTCCCAACAGCAGTACCGACATTGTCTCCTGGTGATACTGCATCTCCAACAGCTGTCCCAACAGCAGTACCGACATTGTCTCCTGGTGACACTGCATCTCCAACAGCTGTCCCAACAGCAGTACCGACATTGTCTCCTGGTGATACTGCATCTCCAACAGCTGTCCCAACAGCAGTACCGACATTGTCTCCTGGTGATACTGCATCTCCAACAGCTGTCCCAACGGCAGTACCGACATTGTCTCCTGGTGATACTGCATCTCCAACTGATGCACCCACGCTGACACCTGGCGACACTGCATCTCCAACAGCTGTCCCAACAGCAGTACCGACATTGTCTCCTGGTGATACTGCATCTCCAACTGTTGCACCTACGCTGACACCTGGCGACACTGCATCTCCAACAGCTGTTCCGACTGTAGCACCAACATTGTCTCCTGGTGATACGGCATCTCCAACAGCTGTCCCGACTGTAGCACCAACATTGTCTCCTGGTGATACGGCATCTCCAACTGTTGCACCCACGTTGACACCTGGTGACACTGCATCTCCAACAGCTGTCCCAACAGCAGTACCGACATTGTCTCCTGGTGATACTGCATCTCCAACTGTTGCACCTACGCTGACACCTGGCGACACTGCATCTCCAACAGCTGTTCCGACTGTAGCACCAACATTGTCTCCTGGTGATACGGCATCTCCAACAGCTGTCCCAACAGCAGTACCGACATTGTCTCCTGGTGATACGGCATCTCCAACTGTTGCACCTACGCTGACACCTGGTGACACTGCATCTCCAACAGCTGTCCCAACAGCAGTACCGACATTGTCTCCTGGTGATACGGCATCTCCAACTGTTGCACCCACGATGACACCTGGTGACACTGCATCTCCAACAGCTGTCCCAACAGCAGTACCGACATTGTCTCCTGGTGATACTGCATCTCCAACAGCTGTCCCAACAGCAGTACCGACATTGTCTCCTGGTGATACTGCATCTCCAACAGCTGTCCCAACAGCAGTACCGACATTGTCTCCTGGTGATACTGCATCTCCAACAGCTGTCCCAACAGCAGTACCGACATTGTCTCCTGGTGATACGGCATCTCCAACAGCTGTCCCAACAGCAGTACCGACATTGTCTCCTGGTGATACTGCATCTCCAACAGCTGTCCCAACAGCAGTACCGACATTGTCTCCTGGTGATACTGCATCTCCAACAGCTGTCCCAACAGCAGTACCGACATTGTCTCCTGGTGATACGTCATCTCCAACAGCTGTCCCAACAGCAGTACCGACATTGTCTCCTGGTGATACTGCATCTCCAACAGCTGTCCCAACAGCAGTACCGACATTGTCTCCTGGTGATACTGCATCTCCAACTGTTGCACCTACGCTGACACCTGGCGACACTGCATCTCCAACAGCTGTTCCGACTGTAGCACCAACATTGTCTCCTGGTGATACGGCATCTCCAACAGCTGTCCCAACAGCAGTACCGACATTGTCTCCTGGTGATACGGCATCTCCAACTGTTGCACCCACGATGACACCTGGTGACACTGCATCTCCAACAGCTGTCCCAACAGCAGTACCGACATTGTCTCCTGGTGATACGGCATCTCCAACTGTTGCACCCACGATGACACCTGGTGACACTGCATCTCCAACAGCTGTCCCAACAGCAGTACCGACATTGTCTCCTGGTGATACTGCATCTCCAACAGCTGTCCCAACAGCAGTACCGACATTGTCTCCTGGTGATACTGCATCTCCAACAGCTGTCCCAACAGCAGTACCGACATTGTCTCCTGGTGATACGGCATCTCCAACTGTTGCACCTACGCTGACACCTGGCGACACTGCATCTCCAACAGCTGTTCCGACTGTAGCACCAACATTGTCTCCTGGTGATACGGCATCTCCAACAGCTGTCCCAACAGCAGTACCGACATTGTCTCCTGGTGATACTGCATCTCCAACTGTTGCACCTACGCTGACACCTGGCGACACTGCATCTCCAACAGCTGTTCCGACTGTAGCACTGACATTGTCTCCTGGTGATACTGCATCTCCAACTGTTGCACCTACGCTGACACCTGGTGACACTGCATCTCCAACAGCTGTTCCGACTGTAGCACCGACATTGTCTCCTGGTGATACTGCATCTCCAACTGTTGCACCTACGCTGACACCTGGTGACACTGCATCTCCAACAGCTGTCCCAACAGCAGTACCGACATTGTCTCCTGGTGACACTGCATCTCCAACAGCTGTCCCAACAGCAGTACCGACATTGTCTCCTGGTGATACTGCATCTCCAACTGTTGCACCCACGCCGACACCTGGCGACACTGCATCTCCAACAGCTGTTCCGTCAAGTGCTCCAGTTATTGTTACTCCCTTACCAATTTTTATTGCTTTTACAGTTGCCCCTACTGCCTCTCCAACATTGTCACCAGGTGCAACGTGGTCTCCTCCCACGCTGGTTCCTGGTGAAACTGCAGTTCCAACTAATGCGCCATCGACTATTTCACCTACAGCATCACCAAATGCTGAGCCGACTCCTGAGCCAACTGCTGAGCCAACTTCGGAACCAACTGCGGAACCAACAGCATCACCAACTGCTGAGCCAACAGGTGAGCCGACTCTTGCGCCAGGTGATTCTGCAGCACCAACAGCATCACCAACTGCTGAGCCAACTGCGGAACCAACAGCATCACCCACTGCTGAGCCAACTGCTGAGCCAACTGCTGAGCCAACTTCGGAACCAACTGCCGAACCAACAGCATCACCCACTGCGGAACCAACAGCATCACCAACTGCTGAGCCAACTGCGGAACCAACAGCGGAGCCAACTAGTGAGCCAACTGCTGAGCCAACTGGTGAGCCGACTCTTGCACCAGGTGATTCTGCAACACCAACAGCATCACCAACTGCTGAGCCAACTGCGGAACCAACAGCATCACCCACTGCTGAGCCAACTGCTGAGCCAACTGCTGAGCCAACTTCGGAACCAACTGCCGAACCAACAGCATCACCCACTGCGGAACCAACAGCATCACCAACTGCTGAGCCAACTGCGGAACCAACAGCGGAGCCAACTAGTGAGCCAACTGGTGAGCCTACTCTTGCACCAGGTGATTCTGCAACACCAACAGCATCACCAACTGCTGAGCCAACTGCTGAGCCAACTGCGGAACCAACAGCATCACCCACTGCTGAGCCAACTGCTGAGCCAACTTCGGAACCAACTGCCGAACCAACAGCATCACCCACTGCGGAACCAACAGCATCACCAACAGTGGAACCAACTGCTGAGCCAACTGCGGGACCAACTTCTGAGACAACAGGTGAGCCGACTCTTGCGCCAGGTGATTCTGCAGCACCAACAGCATCACCAACTGCTGAGCCAACTGCGGAACCAACAGCGGAGCCAACTAGTGAGCCAACTGCTGAGCCAACTGGTGAGCCGACTCTTGCACCAGGTGATTCTGCAACACCAACAGCATCACCAACTGCTGAGCCAACTTCGGAACCAACTGCGGAACCAACAGCATCACCCACTGCTGAGCCAACTGCTGAGCCAACTGCGGAACCAACAGCATCACCAACAGTGGAACCAACTGCTGAGCCAACAGGTGAGCCGACTCTTGCACCAGGTGATTCTGCAGCACCAACAGCACAGCCAACAGCATCACCAACAGTGGAACCAACTGCTGAGCCAACTGCGGGACCAACTTCTGAGACAACAGGTGAGCCGACTCTTGCGCCAGGTGATTCTGCAGCACCAACAGCATCACCAACTGCTGAGCCAACTGCGGAACCAACAGCATCACCAACAGTGGAACCAACTGCTGAGCCAACTGCGGGACCAACTTCTGAGACAACAGGTGAGCCGACTCTTGCACCAGGTGATTCTGCAGCACCAACAGCACAGCCAACAGCATCACCAACAGTGGAACCAACTGCTGAGCCAACTGCTGAGCCAACTGCGGGACCAACTTCTGAGACAACAGGTGAGCCGACTCTTGCGCCAGGTGATTCTGCAGCACCAACAGCATCACCAACTGCTGAGCCAACTGCGGAACCAACAGCATCACCAACAGTGGAACCAACTGCTGAGCCAACTGCGGGACCAACTTCTGAGACAACAGGTGAGCCGACTCTTGCACCAGGTGATTCTGCAGCACCAACAGCACAGCCAACAGCATCACCAACAGTGGAACCAACTGCTGAGCCAACTGCTGAGCCAACTGCGGAACCAACAGCATCACCAACAGCATCACCGACAGTGGAACCAACTGCTGAGACAACAGGTGAGCCGACTCTTGCACCAGGTGATTCTGCAGCACCAACAGCATCACCAACAGTGGAACCAACTGCTGAGCCAACTGCTGAGCCAACTGCGGGACCAACTTCTGAGACAACAGGTGAGCCGACTCTTGCGCCAGGTGATTCTGCAGCACCAACAGCATCACCAACTGCTGAGCCAACTGGTGAGCCAACAGGTGAGCCGACTCTTGCACCAGGTGATTCTGCAGCACCAACAGCACAGCCAACAGCATCACCAACAGTGGAACCAACTGCTGAGCCAACTGCTGAGCCAACTGCGGGACCAACTTCTGAGACAACAGGTGAGCCGACTCTTGCGCCAGGTGATTCTGCAGCACCAACAGCATCACCAACTGCTGAGCCAACTGGTGAGCCAACAGGTGAGCCGACTCTTGCACCAGGTGATTCTGCTGCACCAACAGCACAGCCAACAGCATCACCAACAGTGGAACCAACTGCTGAGCCAACTGCTGAGCCAACTGCGGGACCAACTTCTGAGACAACAGGTGAGCCGACTCTTGCGCCAGGTGATTCTGCAGCACCAACAGCATCACCAACTGCTGAGCCAACTGGTGAGCCAACAGGTGAGCCGACTCTTGCGCCAGGTGATTCTGCAGCACCAACAGCATCACCAACTGCTGAGCCAACTGGTGAGCCAACAGGTGAGCCGACTCTTGCACCAGGTGATTCTGCTGCACCAACAGCACAGCCAACAGCATCACCAACAGTGGAACCAACTGCTGAGCCAACTGCTGAGCCAACTGCGGGACCAACTTCTGAGACAACAGGTGAGCCGACTCTTGCGCCAGGTGATTCTGCAGCACCAACAGCATCACCAACTGCGGAACCAACAGCATCACCAACAGCATCACCAACTGCTGAGCCAACTGGTGAGCCAACAGGTGAGCCGACTCTTGCGCCAGGTGATTCTGCAGCACCAACAGCATCACCAACTGCGGAACCAACAGCATCACCAACTGCGGAACCAACAGCATCACCCACTGCGGAACCAACAGCATCACCAACTGCTGAGCCAACTGGTGAGCCAACAGGTGAGCCGACTCTTGCGCCAGGTGATTCTGCAGCACCAACAGCATCACCAACTGCTGAGCCAACTGCGGAACCAACAGCATCACCGACAGTGGAACCAACTGCTGAGCCAACAGGTGAGCCGACTCTTGCACCAGGTGATTCTGCAGCACCAACAGCATCACCAACAGTGGAACCAACTGCTGAGCCAACTGCTGAGCCAACTGCGGGACCAACTTCTGAGACAACAGGTGAGCCGACTCTTGCGCCAGGTGATTCTGCAGCACCAACAGCACAGCCAACAGCATCACCAACAGCATCACCGACAGTGGAACCAACTGCTGAGCCAACTGCGGGACCAACTTCTGAGACAACAGGTGAGCCGACTCTTGCGCCAGGTGATTCTGCAGCACCAACAGCATCACCAACTGCGGAACCAACAGCATCACCAACTGCGGAACCAACAGCATCACCCACTGCGGAACCAACAGCATCACCAACTGCTGAGCCAACTGGTGAGCCAACAGGTGAGCCGACTCTTGCGCCAGGTGATTCTGCAGCACCAACAGCATCACCAACTGCTGAGCCAACTGCGGAACCAACAGCATCACCAACAGCATCACCGACAGTGGAACCAACTGCTGAGCCAACAGGTGAGCCGACTCTTGCACCAGGTGATTCTGCAGCACCAACAGCATCACCAACAGTGGAACCAACTGCTGAGCCAACTGCTGAGCCAACTGCGGGACCAACTTCTGAGACAACAGGTGAGCCGACTCTTGCGCCAGGTGATTCTGCAGCACCAACAGCATCACCAACTGCGGAACCAACAGCATCACCAACTGCTGAGCCAACTGGTGAGCCAACAGGTGAGCCGACTCTTGCGCCAGGTGATTCTGCAGCACCAACAGCATCACCAACTGCGGAACCAACAGCATCACCAACAGTGGAACCAACTGCTGAGCCAACAGGTGAGCCGACTCTTGCGCCAGGTGATTCTGCAGCACCAACAGCATCACCAACTGCTGAGCCAACTGCGGAACCAACAGCATCACCAACAGCATCACCAACTGCTGAGCCAACTGGTGAGCCAACAGGTGAGCCGACTCTTGCACCAGGTGATTCTGCAGCACCAACAGCATCACCAACAGCATCACCAACTGCTGAGCCAACTGCTGAGCCAACTGGTGAGCCAACAGGTGAGCCGACTCTTGCACCAGGTGATTCTGCAGCACCAACAGCATCACCAACTGCGGAACCAACAGCATCACCAACTGCTGAGCCAACTGGTGAGCCAACAGGTGAGCCGACTCTTGCGCCAGGTGATTCTGCAGCACCAACAGCATCACCAACTGCTGAGCCAACTGCGGAACCAACAGCATCACCAACAGCATCACCAACTGCTGAGCCAACTGGTGAGCCAACAGGTGAGCCGACTCTTGCACCAGGTGATTCTGCAGCACCAACAGCATCACCAACAGCATCACCAACTGCTGAGCCAACTGCTGAGCCAACTGGTGAGCCAACAGGTGAGCCGACTCTTGCACCAGGTGATTCTGCAGCACCAACAGCATCACCAACTGCGGAACCAACAGCATCACCAACAGTGGAACCAACTGCTGAGCCAACAGGTGAGCCGACTCTTGCGCCAGGTGATTCTGCAGCACCAACAGCACAGCCAACAGCATCACCAACAGTGGAACCAACTGCTGAGACAACTGCGGGACCAACTTCTGAGACAACAGGTGAGCTGACTCTTGCACCAGGTGATTCTGCAGCACCAACAGCATCACCAACTGCGGAACCAACAGCATCACCAACAGTGGAACCAACTGCTGAGCCAACAGGTGAGCCGACTCTTGCGCCAGGTGATTCTGCAGCACCAACAGCATCACCAACTGCGGAACCAACAGCATCACCAACAGGTGAGCCGACTCTTGCACCAGGTGATTCTGCAGCACCAACAGTGGAACCAACTGCTGAGCCAACTGCGGGACCAACTTCTGAGACAACAGGTGAGCCGACTCTTGCGCCAGGTGATTCTGCAGCACCAACAGCATCACCAACTGCTGAGCCAACTGCGGAACCAACAGCATCACCAACTGGTGAGCCGACTCTTGCACCAGGTGATTCTGCAGCACCAACAGCATCACCAACAGTGGAACCAACTGCTGAGCCAACTGCGGGACCAACTTCTGAGACAACAGGTGAGCCGACTCTTGCACCAGGTGATTCTCCCACCGCTGAACCCACTGCTCAGCCAACAGCAGGGCCCACTAGTGCACGTTCATTGTCGCCTAGTGCCAGTGCTTCTCCTACCGAGATGCCAACAGGAGAGCCTTCACTTGCGCCGCGTATCGTGACGCCTTTGCCAATAACTATTCGTTACAGTTTCGCACCTACAACGGAGCTTGCTACGGCATCACCCACGGCAACTGCGTCGCCTACAGCTGTGCCTACAACTGTGCCTACTGTTGCGCCCACACTTGTACCGGGTGAAACTGCATCGCCTACAGCTGTGCCAACAACTGTGCCTACTGTTGCGCCCACACTTGTACCGGGTGAAACCGCATCGCCTACAGCTGTGCCTACAACTGTGCCGGGTGAAACTGCCTCGCCTACAGCCGTGCCAACAACTGTGCCTACTGTTGCGCCCACACTTGTGCCAGGTGAAACCGCATCGCCGACAGCTGTGCCTACAACTGTGCCGGGTGAAACTGCCTCGCCTACAGCCGTGCCAACAGCTGTGCCTACTGTTGCGCCCACACTTGTGCCAGGTGAAACCGCATCGCCTACAGCCGTGCCAACAGCTGTGCCTACTGTTGCGCCCACACTTGTACCGGGTGAAACCGCATCGCCGACAGCTGTGCCTACAACTGTGCCGGGTGAAACTGCGTCGCCTACAGCCGTGCCAACAACTGTGCCTACTGTTGCGCCCACACTTGTGCCGGGTGAAACCGCATCGCCTACAGCTGTGCCAACAACTGTGCCTACTGTTGCGCCCACACTTGTACCGGGTGAAACTGCATCGCCTACAGCTGTGCCAACAACTGTGCCTACTGTTGCGCCCACACTTGTACCGGGTGAAACCGCATCGCCTACAGCTGTGCCTACAACTGTGCCGGGTGAAACTGCGTCGCCTACAGCCGTGCCAACAACTGTGCCTACTGTTGCGCCCACACTTGTGCCAGGTGAAACCGCATCGCCTACAGCCGTGCCAACAACTGTGCCTACTGTTGCGCCCACACTTGTGCCAGGTGAAACCGCATCGCCGACAGCTGTGACTACAACTGTGCCGGGTGAAACTGCGTCGCCTACAGCCGTGCCAACAGCTGTGCCTACTGTTGCGCCCACACTTGTACCGGGTGAAACTGCCTCGCCTACAGCCGTGCCAACAGCTGTGCCTACTGTTGCGCCCACACTTGTGCCAGGTGAAACCGCATCGCCTACAGCCGTGCCAACAGCTGTGCCTACTGTTGCGCCCACACTTGTGCCAGGTGAAACCGCATCGCCTACAGCCGTGACAACAACTGTGCCTACTGTTGCGCCCACACTTGTGCCAGGTGAAACCGCATCGCCGACAGCTGTGCCTACAACTGTGCCGGGTGAAACTGCGTCGCCTACAGCCGTGCCAACAGCTGTGCCTACTGTTGCGCCCACACTTGTGCCAGGTGAAACCGCATCGCCTACAGCCGTGCCAACAGCTGTGCCTACTGTTGCGCCCACACTTGTGCCAGGTGAAACCGCATCGCCTACAGCCGTGCCAACAACTGTGCCTACTGTTGCGCCCACACTTGTGCCAGGTGAAACCGCATCGCCGACAGCTGTGCCTACAACTGTGCCGGGTGAAACTGCGTCGCCTACAGCCGTGCCAACAGCTGTGCCTACTGTTGCGCCCACACTTGTACCGGGTGAAACTGCCTCGCCTACAGCCGTGCCAACAGCTGTGCCTACTGTTGCGCCCACACTTGTGCCAGGTGAAACCGCATCGCCTACAGCCGTGCCAACAACTGTGCCTACTGTTGCGCCCACACTTGTGCCAGGTGAAACCGCATCGCCGACAGCTGTGCCTACAACTGTGCCGGGTGAAACTGCGTCGCCTACAGCCGTGCCAACAGCTGTGCCTACTGTTGCGCCCACACTTGTGCCAGGTGAAACCGCATCGCCTACAGCCGTGCCAACAGCTGTGCCTACTGTTGCGCCCACACTTGTGCCAGGTGAAACCGCATCGCCGACAGCTGTGCCTACAACTGTGCCGGGTGAAACTGCGTCGCCTACAGCCGTGCCAACAGCTGTGCCTACTGTTGCGCCCACACTTGTGCCAGGTGAAACCGCATCGCCTACAGCCGTGCCAACAGCTGTGCCTACTGTTGCGCCCACACTTGTGCCAGGTGAAACCGCATCGCCGACAGCTGTGCCTACAACTGTGCCGGGTGAAACTGCGTCGCCTACAGCCGTGCCAACAGCTGTGCCTACTGTTGCGCCCACACTTGTACCGGGTGAAACTGCCTCGCCTACAGCCGTGCCAACAGCTGTGCCTACTGTTGCGCCCACACTTGTGCCAGGTGAAACCGCATCGCCTACAGCCGTGCCAACAACTGTGCCTACTGTTGCGCCCACACTTGTACCGGGTGAAACCGCATCGCCTACAGCTGTGCCAACAACTGTGCCGGGTGAAACTGCCTCGCCTACAGCCGTGCCAACAACTGTGCCTACTGTTGCGCCCTCACTTGTGCCAGGTGAAACCGCATCGCCGACAGCCGTGCCTACAACTGTGCCGGGTGAAACTGCCTCGCCTACAGCCGTGCCAACAACTGTGCCTACTGTTGCGCCCTCACTTGTGCCAGGTGAAACCGCATCGCCGACAGCTGTGCCTACAACTGTGCCGGGTGAAACTGCGTCGCCTACAGCCGTGCCAACAGCTGTGCCTACTGTTGCGCCCACACTTGTACCGGGTGAAACTGCCTCGCCTACAGCCGTGCCAACAGCTGTGCCTACTGTTGCGCCCACACTTGTGCCAGGTGAAACCGCATCGCCTACAGCCGTGCCAACAACTGTGCCTACTGTTGCGCCCACACTTGTACCGGGTGAAACCGCATCGCCTACAGCTGTGCCAACAACTGTGCCGGGTGAAACTGCCTCGCCTACAGCCGTGCCAACAACTGTGCCTACTGTTGCGCCCTCACTTGTGCCAGGTGAAACCGCATCGCCTACAGCCGTGCCAACAACTGTGCCTACTGTTGCGCCCACACTTGTACCGGGTGAAACCGCATCGCCTACAGCTGTGCCAACAACTGTGCCGGGTGAAACTGCCTCGCCTACAGCCGTGCCAACAACTGTGCCTACTGTTGCGCCCACACTTGTGCCAGGTGAAACCGCATCGCCGACAGCCGTGCCTACAACTGTGCCTACTGTTGCGCCCTCACTTGTGCCAGGTGAAACCGCATCGCCTACAGCCGTGCCTACAACTGTGCCGGGTGAAACTGCCTCGCCTACAGCCGTGCCAACAACTGTGCCTACTGTTGCGCCCACACTTGTACCGGGTGAAACTGCATCGCCTACAGCTGTGCCAACAACTGTGCCTACTGTTGCGCCCACACTTGTGCCGGGTGAAACCGCATCGCCTACAGCCGTGCCTACAACTGTGCCGGGTGAAACTGCCTCGCCTACAGCCGTGCCAACAACTGTGCCTACTGTTGCGCCCTCACTTGTGCCAGGTGAAACCGCATCGCCGACAGCCGTGCCAACAACTGTGCCTACTGTTGCGCCCACACTTGTACCGGGTGAAACTGCCTCGCCTACAGCCGTGCCAACAGCTGTGCCTACTGTTGCGCCCACACTTGTGCCAGATGAAACCGCATCGCCTACAGCCGTGCCAACAACTGTGCCTACTGTTGCGCCCACACTTGTGCCAGGTGAAACCGCATCGCCGACAGCTGTGCCTACAACTGTGCCGGGTGAAACTGCGTCGCCTACAGCCGTGCCAACAACTGTGCCTACTGTTGCGCCCACACTTGTGCCAGGTGAAACCGCATCGCCTACAGCCGTGCCAACAACTGTGCCTACTGTTGCGCCCACACTTGTACCGGGTGAAACTGCATCGCCTACAGCTGTGCCAACAACTGTGCCTACTGTTGCGCCCACACTTGTGCCGGGCGAGACTGCGTCGCCTACACAGTTCCCGCCTACAGCGGTGCCTCCGCCAGACGCAGGCAATGCGGGCCTGGAGCTGTTGGACTGCGTGGGTCAGACGGACATGGGGCTGCTTATTAAGAGCACCTGCTTTGCAGAGTTGGTCGTTTGCAAGAACGAAGGGACGAGGAGTGAGGGGGCGTGCGGGTCGATCTATCGGAAGTGTGCGAAAGACTTTGCGGCGCGGTACTTGGACGGGTGTGTCGAGGTGGTAGGCGAGATGCAGCTGCACTTGACACTCCGCACCCCTGTTGGCGTCACTGGCGACCGCGTCCTTTTGGCTGTTCTTGCTGCAGGCTTCAGAGTACACCCGGACCTGCTCAAGGTTGAGCGCGACCCGGGGTCTAACAACCTTGTCATCACTGTCTACGGCGGGAGCGAGGCTGCAGGCAACTTCTGGGAGGAGCTCAACATTGGAGCACCCAACTTTGGGGCCGTGGGCTGGCTGCCACCTATTCTCGAGGGCTACGTCACACCCGAGCCGACGCTGCCTCCCGACACGCCTGCACCGATCTTCAATGACACAGCCTCTCCTCCGGGCCTGGCGGCTGGCGCATACTTCATCGTGTCGGAGCCTGAGGAGAAGGATCCTGTGTACTGGGTGTACGTCATTGCGGTCTTTGCGGGTATAGGGATTATTGCCTTTGGGACGGTGTTTGTGGTGCAGTGGGTTGCGGCAAAGTCGCTTGCGTCTAAGAACGCTGCACTGACACAGAAGATATTAGATGCAGGGCCCTTCGGTGAAGACCCCTTTGGAGAGTACGATGGAGACTACGACGGCGACGACGCGGATTTCGATGAAGAATCCGTCGGGTCGCCGTCCGCAGCATCAGACGCTTCTGATGCGACAGTGGTGATCTGAAATGCAATTTTTCTTGTCCTTTATGGATGTATCGTTGAGAGACATCCATTCTGAAGTAAGCACATTGCAGCTTATCTTGCAATTTTGTCATTTTTTTTTTGTACCCTCCTTTAGTAAAAACAATGCTGTTACAAATTATCTTGATTTTTAGAAGGGTAAAGGGAACATCTGTTTGGGAAGGCTCGTTTTTCCTTTTAATGTTACAAAGTAACAATAAACCATTTTTCCCGGTGACCCCCCCCTCCCCACCCCCTATGTTACACGGAAAAACCGTTTTTCCGAATTTTCATTTATTGTAACAACAAGGCGCAGTGGACGTGCACATCCGAAAACACCCGCATTTGCATTTCCAGAATCCGTCCACGCTGTGGTGGGGTCAATCTGCCGAAATGGACAAGTTCTTGTTGTTGGAAAAAGCCACTTTTTCCCGCCATTGTTACAAAAAAAAAAGTTTTTTCCCCGGATTTCGGTCGGACCCCCTCCCCCCCCTTTATTGTTACTTTGTAACATTAAATGGAAAAACGAGCCTTCCCTTTATAAGGTGAGGATGCATTTTATCCACCCTTTTATTTTTTTAAATCTCGAACCTGGCCTGTGTTATTTTTTGTGCTGAGCGAGAAGAAGAAGAAAAATAATTGAAGAGAACACTATTTGCACAATTTCCCTTCCCCGCCCCAGTTACCTCACCTCTCTCTCTCCCTCTTTCCCCTCGAGGGGAAGTCTCCCACCTCCCCTCTTCCTCCCTGTTATCAGAGATAATTTTGTTGGTGTCCACACAGCCGGTCATGTACCCAAAGTACACTGTCATGGGGGGGGGCTGTTGTATTTCAAGCCAACTTTTTGTTTTTTTTTTGGTTGGCCTGCGTCCGCCGAGGAACAGTGAGGCGTTTGCACTTTCAACTTTTCTTTTGTTTTGTCTGGTGCTCTGCGTCCGCCGAACGGTGAGGCGTTTTTTTTTTTTTTGCACATTATCTACTTCTCTTTCTCCCATGTTTTTGCAACCCAGTCCCCCAGATGACTAAGCACAGAGACTTAGGCTCATCTTTACACAGCTTTTCAAAAAGATGTGTAGAGAAGGTGCGTTCATCTGTCAAGTTTGCTTTTTTTTTCCCCCTCTTCTTTTTATCCATTTCTGTACCCCCTCCTTATCTGTGTGCCTTTCTATGAGTTTTTTTAAAGCCCTCTTAGCAAGATTTTTTGGACAATTTTCGGGAAAAAAGAAAAAAAAAAACAACTGCTTGCAACAAGGGAGGTTGGACTGCAGCAGCGTTGGGCCTCGGGTAAGGGCAAGAGAGGGTCCCGGAGAACAACCCTGCTGTTAGATGAGTGCGTGTATTTAAGGGTTATGATGTTATCAACAGTGTTTTTCTTTTATTGAGACGTTGTGTGAACATGAGCCGCTGGACGCATATTCAGCTGTCACCTTTTTTATTTTCATTTTTCTTCCTTTTTTTCACACATGTGCAGGATTCTGCAATATGTTTGTCTGTTGGCGGTTATACGCTTTTCTCGCCTCTTCTCTTGTCTAAAGGTCCAAAAGGTGACTAAGCACGTAAACCAAAGAATAATCTAATCAGACTAAGTGTCTTAGGTTCATCTTGCAAAACCTTTTCTCTCTACAGCCCCCCCTTTGCACCTTTTCTGAGGGAGGGGGTCTTCTCTTCTTCGCACGACGGTGAAGTCAATGACATGACATGTGCTTTTACATGTAAAATGGCATGTGAGAGTGACATGTGAAAAGTGACATGTGCCATGTAAAATGACATGTGAAATGACGTGAAATGACATGTGAACCACATGACATTTTTACGGCCAATATACGTTACCGCACATGTCATTTTACATGTAAAAAAAGTTACATGGTAAGCACATGTCAAAAGCACATGTCATGTCATTGACTTCACCGTCGTGCGGATGAGCTGAGTAGACTCAGATTCATCTTCACATCCTATGGCAATACAATGTCTTAAACCTTCCTCTCTATTGTTTTTTTCAGTTTTATTCAAACTAATGCTTTTTTTTCGGCAAAAAAAAACAAAAACAACTAGCAACACAGAGATAACCAATCATTTTTTTTTTCTTTTTCTCCACTTTTTCCATTAACTCCCTCTATCGAGTTGTAGCACCGTGTAGGGTAGGTTAAGCTTTAATGGTGCTTTCGGAAGTCGGTCAACGACCTGTCAGCGACCTGTCAATATCGACCCCTCCCGGAGCACCATTTAAGGCATGATATGTGCCCGAGGTGGGTGCGCACACATCATGCCATAAAACAAGCCAATTACCTTACAAATTCATTGATGTCCCCCCCTCGTGTTCCTCCAATTCAAGTTTGTTCTTGTCCGTTGAGGTTGTGTGTCCTGCGTTCGAACTCCCAGTTGTGCAAAAAGAGGAGAAAAAAATGTGAAGCGAAAGAATCAGAGAAAAAGAAGGTCAGGAAAGACAGTTTGCGGTAGCGCAAAAGGTTTTTTTTTTCTTCCCTTTCCAGTCAACAGATCTGTTCTTTCTTAATTCCGTTTTTCTTTCTTTTTTTTTGCACCCCATATTCTGATAGTTCTACCCCTTATTTTCCCCTGAGACATCGTGTTTTAGGGGTTGGCTTCCTGGCGCAGTCGATCCCCATTATCAATGGGTACGATGTGCAAATTAACACTTTTATTTGTTTTATTTTTGAAGATAACCAAAAAAGGAGACGCTTCGGTTATTCGGATCTCACTTATTTTTATTATTATTTTTACTTTGTCTAACGTCCAGCCCCAGGGACTCTTATTTTCTCTTCTGTTTTTTTTCCTTGCATCCTTTGGGTACATTTAGTGCACCCTATTATACCTTCTATTCAGTAGAATAGTTAGTATATGAAACAATTTCTTGCAGGATTGAGTTCTGATCGTTCTTTTTTTTGATGTTTATCTTAATCATTTGTTTCGTTCCTGTACTAGCTCTCTTTTGTTTTTCTGCAGGATTGAGTATTCTTTTATTGACTCAGCAGTGGGTAACTCCTGAGTATATGGTGATTAATGTGTCTTCCGTAAAGCTTTACCACCGTTTTTTTTTCCTGTGTACTTCATATCAAACACAGAGGGGAAAAAAGGGAGGGAAATGGGGGGTCAGAGTGCTCACCCCGATATTGTGTCAATTCAAATCAATTCTTTTCCAAGAGTTGTATTAAAAAAAAACCTCCTCTGGTGGGGTGGGGGGGTGAAGGGGAAGGACCCCCTTTTTTTACCCTCTTTTTGGTGCGTCAACCCAGTTGGGCCATCTATGAATTGGGGTGAGATTTTTTTTTCGGTAGCTCTAAGCAAGCTCTCAGCAATTGTTAACTGTTACGTGTTTCTCACGGAGACGATCATAGATGGTCCACATGGTGGTGTTGACACCAAAAAAGAAACCTTGCTTTATTTGCCCTCATTGCTATTCTCTCCAAAAGATGTTTTTTTGTGTCTGTCTGGATTTTTTTTTCCTGAGAGTTTCCACTTTCATAATTTTTTGTTAAAAGATGCCACCATGGTGAATTTCTCAAGTTCTTTGTCCTTATTCTAGCCATATTACCCAAAATGGATGTGCAGAGGAGACATATTCATTTTTTTCAAGTTTTTTTCATGAGTTATTTTTGCCTTTTCCACTATATCGGGAAATCACTGAAGATGTACTACCCTTTCGAATGCAACTGTATGATTCTTAGGAGTGAAACAGGGTTAATGTCAGAAACTAGTCTAATGAAGTTTCAACCTTGTGCATGAAGGGTTTTCTTTACTTCATTACTCTTCGCAAAATATGCACAAAACAAAAATTGACAGTGGAGGTTGCACAAACTGTGGCTACACTACTCCAATTTATCAAAAAAAGAAGGGGATTACTGTACTTTCAATTCATTGAAATGTATGTGTTATACTCTGCGGTTATGCCGGTCAAGATCACAAAGCAAAAAAGCCCTTCTTTAAATAAAAATGCAAGGCATTTTTCTCTTACCTTTCTGCCTTTCGTGGTATCCTTCTATCAAAATGGATGCCAAATAGTCAAAAATAGGGGTTTTTTTTCTTCTATTTTACCACTTTTGATATCATTAGTCTTACGGCCTTATTTTTAAAATGCGGCCTTATTTTTTTTGGTTTTTTTTTTGGTTTTGTTGTATTCTGAATAAATTTGCGCTTTTCTTTATTCCATATTTTTTCTCTCTCTTTTCTTCACCAAAGGTGCACTCTCATGAGAGGGCTTTGTATTTCAAGTCAGCTTTCTTCTTTTTCTCTTCTCCTTTCCGTTACGTCATACCTACACTTACACCTCCCCTCCCCTTCTTCTCTCCCCCTCCCCTCATTTGAGTCGGGAGCCAACCACACAAAACATCATGCACCCCTTTCCCTCCGATATCTTTCCCTCCCTCCTCCCTACCCCTCTCCACAGCAGAGAATAAGCCGAGTCCCCGGTCCCAGTCCGGCTGAGAATAACCGGGTCCCCGAGTCTTATTCTCTGCTGTGCCCTCCTCCTCCCATCTTTCCCACATAACTCACCAGAGAGATTACACAATAATTATAAAAGGAGACACCACCTGTCTGTGTGTACATAAGACACACAAAGACAGACGAAGCTGAACAAAGGGGACCAATCTTGATCCATACTGGAAGAGATTTAAAAAGTTGGTTGTATTGAAGGTGCAACACACAACACGCAACACGAGGCAGGCTGGGCACGATGGAACGCACGCCGAAGGAGAAGGCTGACATTGCACGCATCATTGAGGAGGGCATCTATGCTGGCATGACGTTCGTGGACCACACCGACAAGCGCCTGCTGTACTTAGAGAAGGAGGTCATGCCCATGCTGGTCTGTGCAGTCAAAGACCTTCTCGCAGAGCTTGCACTAGAGAACGACGCCCCCGAAGAGAAAATGCGACGTTCCAAAGTCAACACAATTGATTGGTATGGGTTTCTATGGTCTGGGATGTTGTGAACGTTTTTGTACCCTTCTCTTCGATGGGAAAGCATGTGGACCGAAGGTGCTTTCTCATGGGTTTACTTCGTTCAGGCGTTATCCACTCTAAAGCTGTTAAATCACATCACACATAAGGGCCATATTCTGCGCAAGAATTACCTTCACTAGGCATTAACGTCACACCACACATCATACCCCACAGGATCGCGCAGTACCTCATGCGGAACAACCCCCGCTACAACACGCACCTCTCCACCCACCCCTGTACGGTGCTCGCAAAAATGCACACCAAACAGATGGACTTTAAGATCAACGGCCCCAAGGCAGAAACAGTGTGAACACACACAAAAAAGAGAAAATGTCGTTGTGCCAAGCCACCCCCCTTCAGCCCAACTAAGGGAGCGTGGCGAGCATATGTCGCTCCCCTGAGGTGTTTCTATCCTCTTCGGGGGGGGTTATTTTTTTTTGACAATGTTGTCAAAAATCGGAAAAAAAGGGGTCTTTTTTTACAGAAGGTCCCTCTTCCCTCTCTCTCTACCCGGAAGGACAAGTTCCTCCCTTTTAAAATGCTATTAGTTCTCCCACCCTCCAATGCCTGGCCTACTCCACCCCGGCTCCAATACAGCAGGCACTCCGCTAGGTACTAAAGTTCTGTTGATTGTCAACAGAACTTTTTGAAAATGGGGAAAAAAAGAAAAAAAAAAAAAGTTCTGCTAAGTGGTTCAGACCCGTTCTACCTGTCAAAAAAGCTCAGGAGAAGAAGATATGGAGAGGTGAGTGCTCAAACGTCCCAAAAAAGTCAAAATCGGGCGTTGGTAAAAAAAAAAGTTGCGTACCGTGCGCCTGCGGCGCAAGGTACCCCACCAACGTGGACCATCAACAGAATATTTTCAAAATCGGAAATCCTAGCGGAGAGCCTGCAATACAGTACACAAAAAAAAAAAAACAAAAGATGGAGAAAAAAACAAAGGTTTTCCCTCTATTTTTCCCTTTGAAATTGGCATTTTCCACTGTTTCCTCCCTTTAAAAAACACTCCAAAATACTCAGGGATACCTTTTTATTAAAAGGGCAACTCTCACACAATACACATAAAAAAAATACCCCTTTTCTCTCCCCCCAAAATACCCCCAAAACAAACACATACTAGAGGAAAACCTATCCACCTATCCACCTATGCACTTTCCATAAAACTGCCTTCCGATATCCTCTTTGGGTATATTCCATATCTCTCCTCTTCTTTTTTTTGTTTCTGACGAATTTTTTATTTTTTATTTTCCTCTTTTGCGGAGGGCAAAAAAATACCCAATCTTTCGATTTTGTGAATCAAAAGTGAAGCAAACGAAAACCAAAAAAAAACTTTTTTTCCCTCTCTTTTTTCCCCTCCATAAAATATGGAGGAGGGGTCCGTACCTGAAGTGGTTTTGGATGGGCATTCCCCATTGAGTGCTTCGTCTCAGATTAACGATGATTCTTCAGCATCTCCGATGTCATTTGGTGATGACGTGGTGTCTCCTTTGGGCTCTCCGGGAAGGCTGTTGGGGCTGCAGAGCGGTTCAGCTCCTGGGTCACGGTTTTCATCATCCCCTCCGGCATCTGCACCAGCTACGATGCCTAAACCGCATACTATTGAAGACGTTTTGGTTGAAATCGATGAGCTATTTTGCGCCTTACTACGTTGTGAACTGCTTCTTCTCAAAGCCTTAGGGGTACTATCAGAACGGAGGGTTCAAATCAAAAGGGTTCTTGAAACGCTTGAAACCGATTCGCAGGCATCACCTCAAACACAACGTTTATTAGAATATTGCGCAGGGCTCGCTGCTAACCAACAGGGAATGAGAGACACCGCGCAGATTCAGTGGGTAATGGAGACCCTCCGGACCCGGTTGGTAACGTTGTTCTTTAGCGAGATAGGGGCGATTAGGGCGGTGCCGGAGATTTTGTTTGTTTCGTTGTCGAGAGCGTGGAAGATGCTGGGGGTGTGTCTTCGGTTGGTTCCATCTAGTGAGGTCGGTGTAGTAGGTGTCCACCGTTTAAAGCACCTTAACGCTCTAAAGTACTCCCAATACGTGCATCGAAGCTGTGCAGTACGCCACCCAGAACGCACTGCCGAGGCCGCCTTCTCCACCGCACAGTACTTCGCCACGCTGCTTGGCACCATCTACCTCCAGTCGCCTGCGGTGTTGATCTTACATGAAGGCGTGTTTTATAAGAGAAATGAGACCCATTTATTGTTCATGGCACTTGCAGTGGAGCATGGATGTCTTGCAAATCTCATTATAGAGCGGAAGGAGCTGGAAGAGGAGATACAATGCTATGTAAATACGACCAGCAACATGCTTGAGAAATTTGCGGAAATTTTGGATGTTTTTAAACCAGATTCGGGGGTTCTGTTGAACAGCGAAACATCCCTTACCGCTACCTCCACATCGCGCCCTCTCTCAGACGATGACGACGACGATGAAGAAGAAGAAGAAGAAGACCCTACAGCCTCCCTCCAAGACCAATCCCGCCGCCTGCACCTCGCCGCCACGAAGCTCTTTCCTCCACCCCACTGCACCACTCCACGCTCCACCTCTTCAGCGCACGATCTAAACTACATTGTCCATCACGAATACCGTCGCAGCTCCTGGGCCCGCCAGCGGGGGAAAGGAGGGAAGGGTCGCAGCACCTTTGACACCTCACCTCGGCATCATGCGTTGGAGATCTGCTTTCTTCCGGGACGCCAGCTTGTTTCTGCGAGATTTCCCTTTTCTGATGTCTTACTGAAAATGCTGAGGGAAGGTGGGTTAAAAGGGGAAGAAGAAGAAGGGGACGGTCTCGTTGCAGCATCACATCACCGCCTCGCAAGGCTCTTCTGTTCGGTCTTGGCAGCATCCTCTGTGGGGGCGACGATTCGGTTGTCGCTTCTGTTTATTCTTTTATTCTGTAGGCAGAGGTATCACCGTCTATTATTTGCACCGTTTTCGCAGCTTCGAGCTTTTTTTAATGGAGAGGAGGAGGTGGCAGAAACAACGTATTCTTGGGGTAGGCACATCAAGCCTCCGGTAGTGTCTTTTGCATTTCTTCCGGTGGTAGCTGCAGTGTTTTACGCTAGAAGAGATTCAACAAATGAAGAGGACATATACACCAATGTGGACAATCTTCCTATCCCCCCACCCATCTCCTGGCCACAACATGAATGTTATGTGCGGAACCGCAAAATTCTCGTAGAAGAACAATGGCGAGGGGTGGCACCAGAGATTCTCGCAGAGTTAAAGGTGGAATACGAAATGGTTGGCGAGCTTGCGAATGGGCATTTAAAACAGATTTTATCTGGTGCGGTGCAACGTCCGTTTTTGCATGGTTTGGTGTTATCGGTTTATGTGAAGAAAAGGGGAGGTGGGGTGGTGGATGTTCTTTCACAGCATTTGTTATTCTATTTGGAGCATATTGTGACACAGCATTGGGGGTTTGTTGAGAGGCAGAGGGTGGCTGCGTCGCCGACGGGGAGTCCGAAGAGCCCTCCTCATTCACCTGGTTCTCCGTTGCGTGGGGAGGAGATTTCATCAGGGCAAAAAGGGGTGGCAGCAGCAGGGGCAGAGCTGGCTGCGTTGCTTGCAGAGGCTTGCGCGACCTTTAAGTTCTGCGCCTCGCATTCTGTAGGTGGAATAGAGTTTACGGAGGAAATACTACACGCGTTTTCATTAGAAATCCGTTTACTCCAACCATGCGCCGGAGTGATTTCTTTGGGTATCTTCAATGAAGATCTTGCCTTAAAATATGAAGAAAATGCAGAACGGATCATCGAAGCAACAATGGAGGTTCTATTCGCAGCAATTCAGCTTGCGTTTGAAGAAAAAGAACCAGAGGCGAACCCATTCCGTCCGCAGCCGCTTCAAGAATCGGCAGAAGAAATGCAGTCCCGAATTACCGATGCAATCGAGCTTCTTCTGAACCTTCCCCTTTGGGGTGCGATGTTTGATGCCGCGATAGAGAGGGGTGAGCCTGAGGTGTTGTTACTGCCGTTTCGCGCTTTCGAAAGGAGGTTTGGCTCTGTTTCGCAGTATGATGGGTATTTTATGTCGTATCTAACCTCCGTACTGTCGATGTCACCCCTTTTTGACCATAAAAGGGTTGCCCACCATTTTACTCTGTCCGGAGAAGGCAATGCGATTCAGATAGTTCAACAGAACCTGACGTTGTGTCGTATCCTTGCCTTTGGGTTTAGCACTCTCCGCTTTTCTTCGTGCGATGCAGCGTTGGGTGGGGACTCCTCGCTGTTTGCTGCGACCTTAGCAACCGGGGTTATTCTTGGTGATGATTCGATACCAACTCCGGTTCTTTCAAGAGACACTCCGCTATGCTCTGGGTTGGCGGGGCTGTTTCAATTCTGTTTTGTTTTGGCAAAATCTGGAGCAGATAACAGTGTATTAGAGGCAGCAGCATCTGCACAAAGCTTTGAAGGATTGACAGTAAGATGGGGCGATGAGGTTGCCTCTTTGGTGTCTAATGGAAGAATCAACGCTTCAGGAGAGCCGTTCGCACCGAAGAATGTTGCAGAATTGTTGGGGTTTTATATTCTAAGGGAAGCCAAGATGATACGGTACAGTGTACAGCTGTTGTCCCGGTATCTCTTCGATAGGATAAAGGTTTTGGATTTGCTGGATTCCGTAGCGCATAATGCATATGTCGGTCGTGGTGTTGATCTTCTCAAAGAGCACTCTAATATCTCTGTCGTGGACCAGCTTGATGCGCTCGCAGTCCATGTGGCAGACTCCTTCTCTGCTGTCTCCTGCTTTATTGATGACGAAACCGTCTTCTCGCACCTTGCCTCCGGTTACCTATACCTCGGCGCCTTTCTAGCCTTAGCCAGATACGATCCATCTTCCGAACGCAGTATCCTCTTCTGCCTCTCCTGTCTTCTTCTCTTAGTGAACAGCGATCCGGTGGAAGGGGTATTAATGTGGTTGCATTTCTGGCATTTAACAAAGTCGCGTGCAGTAGAAAACCCTGCCGTGCGGGAAACGCTGGCAGCAGTAATGGGAGACATCCGATTTGTGTCTACACTCAGTGAAATTCGGATGATTTTTGAGAGGTTGACAATATGCGAGAATGTGATTGAGGAAGGGGGGAGGGTGGGGTGCGCTACGGTGGATGCTCTGGAAACGCAGAATCAACATATTCGCGCGCTTTTCAAAAAAGGGTTGCTTGTAAGCAGTGATACCGACAACATCTCGACAGACAACACAACCGACGTCTCTGAGGCTGACAACGTCACCGATGCAGCACAGCTTCTCACCGCTCTTTCAGTGCTTGCAGTACCACCACACCAGGGTGCCCCTCTCATCCCTTCCCCTTCCACCGCACGAGACGTTGCAGCGAACAAAGTCCGTCTCCACAACGTCTCCAACCCCTGCGTTTTCCCCGACGATTTTGGCGTCGAATTTTCAGATATGGTTCTCTTTAGGACCCCCTGCTTTGATCCGAACCCCTCCATCATCGATGAAATCGTGACACAACAGGGTCTCCGAATTGCTCGGCTAAATGAATACTCTTCTGCCGGCCGTTCCGGATGTTTAGGGGACCTTTTCATCTCACAGCTCCGCAGCGCGATGCACAGAGGCACCGCGCTTTTAGAAGGGTTTCTTGGCAATGAGGTTTCAATTCTCCAGAAATATTTGCGGGCATTCGATTTGAATCCGATTGTACTCAATAAAGGGGTGATAGAGGAGGTAGGGGGGATTCTCTATTCTGACCCAAATCTTCCAGAACAGATTGCAAGATTGAGATTTGACCCGGAAAAGGCGGAGATGTTGTGGAAGTCGCAAAGAGAAGTTGCAGCGCTCTGCGAAACCTTCGTAATGTGTGTCGACTCTGCCGCGGAAGCTACCCGACCCATATTATGTCTACAACTCCTCGAATTTCTTGCATCAGATGACACCCTCCAGCACAGCGCCTCCCACCACCGCCTCGCATGGACCCAGCTCCTCGGCGTCCTTTTCAACCTCTTCTCGGAATCTCTTCGCTCCACAGAAGACTCCCCACTACGCCCATACTTCGACCATGATTCCGAGGTGCTCCACTACTGCAAGCGGGTGGTAGCTTTATCTCACAAAATCTGTCGACACCTTTCGGTCTCAGAGAGAGGGAAGCTGAGGGATATGTACATCATTCTGAAGGGGCTGAAGGACAGCACTGTGGAGGAGACGATATCCGAGCAGGAGCTCGCTGGGGCAACGGATTTTAGTGTTTCAGAAGGGCAGGTGGTGGAGGCCTGTATGGACTACAACCACTTTGCGGGGAGGAGGTGGCGCACCCCGGGGCTGCTTAGGGTTACGACGAAGCTGTTGGAAACACCTTTATCGCATACGCTAGCTGCGGTATTTCATCGGTTTAGATTGAAATCTGTTGATTCTTCGGCCTGCCTTTTGGTGTTATGCAAAGCAATTCATGACGCGGAAGAGCAGGTTTCTGAAAATAAAGAAGGGGAAGGAGAAGGAGAAGAAATCTCACTGTTTGCACAAAATTTGCGTACATTATCGAATAGATCTGTCAAGACGTTGTTGATGGCGATCTTCTCGAACGAATTTTTGAGGGATTTTGAAGAAGGATTGGCGTGCACTGCAGATGAGGACTCTGGAGACGACTTTGCACAGAAAATTTCAACCATTGCAGGAAACATCGAAGGCTGTATTACTCATATGATCGCAGTAACGAATATGCCGCATTCGGAGTTGGATATGTCAGATGTATGCAGTGAGTTCATCCGCGTCTTCTCAAGGTTCAATCCGATGAAAAGTTTGCAAATCGTTCTTCAAAATATGCCTCAACTCGGAAGCTTTATCAGTTCCGTGAGCCCTTTGAACTGTTGTGTTGCGGACGCGCTTTTAGCAGAACCGCTGCCATTTTTATCATGGATGCAAGCTGCGTACGACCAGATGACCTCCACACCACGCCACAGCGCGTCGGTAACACAATGTTGGGTAACCTGCGCACAGCTTGTCTACAGCTACGTCTCCACAGAGGTCGTCTCTGCCGATGAAATCGCAGTGTGGGAGGTAGTATCTGATTTTTTCACCCACCTCTGCCGGGTGTTGGTTGAGGCTGGGTTTCGGGGCCGCTCTTCATGCCCTTTGCTGGCGGTCTCTCAGAGCTTGGTACTGCTGTCTCTCGCCGCAGAAGTGACGATGGTGAACAAAATGCCAGGTCTCCTCTTTTTCTGTTCGACAGACACCACGAGGTATCCACCGCTTTGCTTTCCTGCGCAGCTTCGGGAGAATATTTGCAATTCTTTACCATGGTATCAGGCGACCTTCCACCGTGATGGGCCCTCCCTCTGGGTTTTCTTCCGTACACTAAAAGAGATGAAAATGCAAGACGAAGAACGCCGTGCTCCAACGCTTCTCGAATTCATTGATTGTCTCTGTCTGTTGGATTGGCAGTTTCTTCCTACCGCGGATGAAGCAACAAAGCGAGGTCTTGCTGATTCGCTGCTTCACATCCTCTGTTACGTCGCACTCATCGATCTCGACAAAGTCAAAAAAATTCTTTCCAAAATCACCGATCCGATCCCTGATGCAAAGAAACCCTGCCCTTTATGGCATGGTTTGTGGTCCTACACTGATCCTACCGTATTTTCCCGCATTTCTATGTCCGCCATTTTAAGGGAGAATCTTACGGGAGAAAAGGCGATTGCGGGGTTGTTGGAGATGTTGACGTTGATTACACAGATCTTTTTGTTGTATGCGACAGAAGACTTTAACGCACAACACGGTTCTTTGGTGGTCAGATCTACTGTAGAGTCAAATGCCGCCGCATTTGCCGCAGATGTACGCCAATTAATGTTCTGTGTCATCCAATCACCAGAACACTGTCAAGCATGGATCTTCTCCTTTTCGACACATATCCATCTATTCAACTCCATTTTACGCAAGCTAACCGAGGCATATGGTACCAATGATAATGCGAGATACTTCATCTCGACTGTGGTGAGCTGTATTTCCGCGACCTTAACGCCAGCGGATATGATAAAAACGGTGACAGTGTGCAAAGGGCGGCTTCCCTATGCGAGCCAGTGTTCGTCGCTGGCAGTGGCGATGAGGAAGGTGACGGAGGTGGCGGAGCATGAGCATGCAGGGGTGTTGAAGGAGCTGCGGACGTCGTTGATTAGCATTGTGTGCGGGACGGTCTCTTCGCAGATGTGTTTGGCGGTTTTATCAAGCGTGACTATGTTGCTGCCAGTCTCTATGATGTTAGTAGATTTGATGGAAGCAGGCTTCAAGTCGCTCAGACAGCTTGAGAGGCGGGGTGATGGTGACACCGTAGGAACCCCTATGAGTCCTAACAGCGCATCCTCAAAATGTAATCTGCTCCTGACGCAGATCTCATCGTCTCTGCTCCTCCCGCCTAGTGATGCGGACTGTACCTATCTCATCAATTTGTGCAGGCAGACGAACCATTTGACGTTGCTTTTGGTATGTTTTTGTTGTGTTTTGAATGTAATGGAATTTTTTCCCCATATTGCAGGTGTTGTTGCAGAATAGCTTAAAGGATTCAAGCCAGCGCAGCTCCTTTGAAGGTCTCCTCTTCGTTGCGAAGGAGGTGTTGAGTATTAAGTTTTGCTCTGAAACGAATGGAACGGAGGTGGTCGGGTTGTACCTGCTGTTGTGCAGTGTTTTGGAGCGTGGTGAGTGGACGCAGGGGTGCAGGGGTGCGCGGAGGGGGGTGCAGACCACAGCAGGCACGACCAGCGCACTGCGCAGTAACAGCAGCAGCAACGAGCTGGACTCTCGTACGCTCTCCCTCGGGGAGCGTAGTGCGCACCCTACCAGCCAGCAGCGCTCCCACAGCGCGCACGCCACATCCCGTACACGGAAGAGCTTCCTCTCCTCAAGCCCGCGTCGCTCAGATGCAGACATGGCACTCCCGCCGCCCACTGCGTCCAGTGGTGCTGCTGCTGCATCTAGCGGTGCCGACTGCGATGTGAACCTCCGCAGAGGTGCCAAACAGTCGCAAGGTGACGTAGCAGTCTCGATGGTTGCAAAGTTCCAGAAGATCCTCGAGATTTTGCTCCTCAAGGTACGCCATTTTTTTTCGCTCCCACTTCAATCAACCCCACATACGACTAAACATGAGATTCGTATAAACCTCCCTCTTTTTTTACATCTTCTGTTGCAGAGTACTTTTGTGCTTTCATGCAGGATGGCGTGGGTTTAATAACTTTGTTTTTTCGAAGCATGCAATGAATTCCAAAAAAAAAAAAAAAAACACACAACAGCACTGCGGAGCGAAGTGGATGGGCATCAAGAACCGTCTCTTCCACAGCGATCCTGCGTCAAGCGACGCAGAGCGTTGGTCACACTGTGGTGCGAATGTCTCGCTTGCGTGCGCTGCGATGAACGCGTTTGTCGCAATGCAGCAAGCAGGCGCCCCCCTCTCGAAGAAGGACATCGCAGCCCGCGTCGACGTATGCAAAGCGTGCCCCGGTATGGGCACCAAGGCCTCTCTCGAGAAGTGCAAAGCCCTCATCCACGCCTCGCAGGACTCTGCTGCAGCGCTCATCGCAGCGGTGCAAACGATTCTATTCCCCAACGAAAACCTTCTCGTATATGTCAGATAAAAATAGTCTTGGAAAAAGGGGGAAAAAAAATACAACACCATTTTTCAGAAAGGCAGCAGACAGCACCATTTGCAGTCTCTCCTCTCTGTTTTTGTGTTGTTTCCAATGAAGAATATCCCAGCTTTGATAAAACCCAGCCGAACATCTTGCTTCTATATTTTTTTGCAACTTTCAACTTCGATTTCCTTGAATTTGACCGTCGTTGTTTTGTGCTATTTTTTTTTTTTTGAAGACAATACTACGATACCCTCAGGAAGACAAAGAGGGGTTAGGGGGGTGTAGTGCATCTATATGGCTTTTATAAGAGTGTGTATTAGGGTAATTCCTTGCGCGAACATTACCCAGAATTTGTGGATTCAATTAGTGTTTTTTTTTTGGGACAATTACCCATAGTGCGGAATAGAGCATAAAAAAAATTTATGCTGTGCATTGAAACCAGTTGTAGTTCTAGTTCCTAATAGCGAGAATATTGCCCAGATATTGGGGGTTGTTTAAAAAAATAAAAAATCAGTGTTTGGGTAACACCCAAAAAAAAAAAAAAAAATAGTGTATTTTCCATTATTTTAGTGTTCTTTTTTCATTATCTCTTTTGCTTCTTTTTTTAGGGGAAATGGGTCTGTGCCTTCTATCTCTCTTGGTCAGCCTCCTTTATTAGGGTGACGTAAGCATATCGTCCGGGCTTAGGTTCATCCTACCTTTTTTTTCTCTTATTTTTGTTTTCGGTTTTGAAAAAACGATTGTGTGTTTTTTGCTATTTGAACGACGGCGTCTTTTTCATCTTACAAAAGATTTTCTCTCTTTTTCTTTACAAAAAAAAAAAAAAAAATGCCACGTTGTTGTTTTTTGCTACAGTGAGAATAGTACTGTTTCCTTCAAAATAAAATAATTTTTTTTTAAATCCTTTTTGCATGCCTCTTGCATGAGGCATGTCTCTGTTTTAACCATTTGCCTTTTTTTAGCCAAACAACAAAGAAACAGAAAATGCTAGCTACTAAAAAAAGACCCCCCCCCTTTGTTGACTATTTTTCTCTTCTGTCATTTTTATATCAGATATAAACCTCGAAATGGATGTAAGACTGCATGGTTTGGGTGTCCACCCCCCGGTACACCCGGTCATTGTGCCAAGGTACACTGATCACGAGAGGGATTTGTATTTCAGCTTAACTTTTTTTTTTGAGATACCACACACTGCCTCGTGGGGTCGGCGGGGGTTGGTATCAACATGAAGTGGAAGGTCGTCGCAGACGACCTGACGGAGTCCTCCATGCAACGGGCTGGGTCGAGCACCATTATCTCTGTCATAGCTGGTCTGGAGTCTGTTCGGGTGGCGACGGACGGGTGCTGTTGTAGAGGAATGGAAGATTGCGATGCTGAAGGAAGAGGAGCCTGTGTAGGATTTGCCGAGAGTGTAGTTGGAACTGATGCAGTGCGCTTTCTCTTCGTTGTCGTTGTCGTTGTCGGTATCGGTGTAGGTGTCGGTGTCGGTGTTGTTGTTATTGTGCTCAGTACCGGATCAATGGGAAGCTCTTTGCAAGTGTGCTGATCCCCGGTGCACTCCACACCCTCAAACCCGTCCAGCACAGTGGAGGCATCCCCTTTGTACACCACAAGGTACACCTTCTTTGATCCTGTTGGGCGCTTCGGCACGGCGCGGTGCACGTCGTCGGAGTACTTCGACCACTTTCCTCCCTCACCACGAACCTCGCACTCGTAGTGCCCCGAACCAATTTGGCCGATGTGGTTCACGTGGCCAACGTGTCTGTAGGTACTCCCGTTCACAACAACTGACTCACAGATGTTGAAGTTGTGAGTCAGCTTCGACCTCCTGCCGCGGTTGTCCTGGGAGAAGCGGTTCACGCGAAAGATCAGGAATTCTGGAAGTTCCTCCAACACCAGAGTTTTTTTGAGGGGGGTCTTGCAGGTCTCGCAAGGTTTTTCACAGAGTACTGGCGCGACGAGTTCCCGTACGCCTTCGGTGGTGGTGGTGCAGGAGGGGATGATTCCAACGACATTTTCGTACTCCCTGTCGACAGTTTAAAGCTTAAAAAATCAGGATCATATGTCATATCTCGTATGAGCACCCCTGTCCACGAGGTTTCTGAAAAAAAAACCCCCCCACTCCCAAAACCATTATCACAAAAATCCCTAAAAACAGGAAAGTTGGGCGGACAACAACAACAAAACAGGACAATATCTCCTTCACGACACCCCTCATTGAACGGTACCTAATCTCAACAATTCTTTTTCTTTTTCTTTTGTTGAGGTGTTCACACAACAACTTCATTTGACGAGAGCCGTTTATTACATAGGGTTCTCTTCTTGACTGCGTCACCTTGCGACCTCCCCCAGCGGTTGCGCTACACCCCCACCACCACCTCCCCCCCTCACAAAGCAATACAATGGAGGATGTCCCTGAGTCGCCCATATTTGAGTACATCTCTAGCTCGCTTGGGAGCTCGCATCATCCACACCCTCCGGAAGGTTCCCCGCAGAAGGGTGTCGTTAGTGCGGATACTGTGAATAAGCGGGCAGGGCGGATTTCCGACACGTGTGTGTGGTTTGAAGGTGCGAAGGCGTGTTTGGAGATTCCGCAGTCAAGTGTATTAGAGGCGGCGGCCGATACGTTGAAGGTGGATCTGTGGTTGAAAGTGGCAGAGCTGCAGTTTGGGACGATGACGGTGTTTGACTGCCAGTTGGGGTATGTGCGGGTGGCCTTGAAGGTGATGCACGGTGTGTACGCGTTGCTCCTGGAGGAGAGTGCGGAGCGGGGTGGGTGTGGCTGCATCGCGTCGTCGTCGTCCTCCGCCAACGCAGGGGAGTGGCAGCACGTCGCGTGCACCTGGCAGCCCTGCTTCCTTCTCAGGGTAAATGGTGTCCGCCAAGCGCTCTCTGTCGAAGAAACGCAGCAGCCAGTGCAAAGGTCGCGCAATACACGAGGCAAAGAGGTATATTGGCTAGGGTGAAAAATCCTTAAAAATCTTTTTTTCTTTTTCTCAGGTTGCGGTGCTGGGGTGTTCATTGCCAGACTCATTCCGTGTTGCGGAGTCTGACAGCGAGCCCTTCATAGGCGGGGTGAGTGAGGTGCGCATCTCTGCGGACTTTGGCCGTGGTCTTGAGATGGTCGCACGCTACGCCTGCGACAACATCGCAGCAGCAGGCCGTGTGCGCAACGCGGTCGACCGCTCAGGCGACGCAGACGCACTCCTCCGCAACGGAGCACGCTGGCGTGGAGGCGAGGTCGCACGGCTCCCACCTACCTGCCTTGAGCTGCCAGGACCCTCGCATCTCACAGGCGGCACTCTGGTATGCACACCCCACCCCCCAATGTCTCACCACCAACACTCCAGGGCATGGGCGCACACCTCGACTCCTTTGAAGTAAGCGGGTACATCTGCACGAGAAGCACCGCTGCCATGACTGTCTTCGGTGTGACCGACTCCCAGAAGCACCATGCTCATGTCAAGCTTGCGGTAAACTGCAATAAAACCGGTGCACACGAGTCCGGCATCCTCCACATGAGCGTCGGCGACTGCAACGGCAGCCGCACTGTCGCGACATACAAACGAATTATGTGCGACGGGAAGTGGTACCACCTCCGCTGGGTCGTCGACGGCACACAGTTCAGCCTCTTCGTCAACGGCATGGCAGTCGAAACGATACCGGCAACCACCGCCACTACACACGACTTCCTCAAATTCATGGACTACCCTGCGCTGGGCGGACACAACGACAGGGGCAACGTCACCGAATGCTTCTGCGGGCTGCTTCACGACTTCACCATCACCGAAAACGGCAAAACCCTTGCACAATGGCGCCTTGACGACGGCCCGGGGAGCACCCTCTGCACCGACAGCTCTGGCGAAGCAAACCACGCCGTCCTGCGCACCGCTCGACCGAAGCAGGCTGGGGGGCTCATCTCGCCTATGCTCAGCCCCACACAACGGGGCGAAACCTCAACTAGCAGTCCACGCGCTTCGTGGAGCAGGGCACGCTCCGACTACGCTCTCATCGACCGCCATGCGGCATCGTGGGTACCCCTGCCACGCCCACCCGCTAAGGTATCTGCATCGACCCTCAACGCAGTAGTCCTACCAGAGGACCGCCACCGTCTCGACCGGAAGGACTCCGGTGCATTAACCCCTTCGCGCAGCAGGAGTAAGGCAAGCCGTGCCTCCATCCGGCACTCCATAAGCCCCATGGCGGGTCGTATTGAAATCCCCCGCCCCTCGCCGTCACCGAGCGTGACAGTGTCGAAAGCATTCCGGCATACAATAAGGAATATAGCGATCCGTGGCGGTGCGTTCGATGCAGTGGAGCAGGCGCTTGACACTATCCAGCGGAATACAAACACACAGCAGACAGAGGCGGCGGTTGCGCATTGGGCCTGCCGCAGTGAAAACAACCACTTTACGACAAACTTTGCATCGCCGTTGGATGAGCCGGTATGTACGGTTTTTTTAGAATTTCCCCCAAAGACCTTCGATTTTACCATAACATTCCACAGCCCCACTTCGAACCGATCCCCCCCGTCACCTGCATGGGTATGATTGACGACCTCAAGACCTGGGTCACCCCTGTCCGCCGTATGTGGTGTGATGATATGATCGACCGTCTCAAGACCAACGCCGCCGCCGCCGCCACCCGCTTCAAACGGGCATACACAAACTGCAACGAAGAGCACATCCTCCCCTTCTACCTGCTCACTGCGGAGATGGTGGAGCCTTTGATCTGGGCGGTGTGGGATGGGAGCGGGTGGTTTTTGTTGCACACCTGGCGGGATTTGGAGGGAGAGTTTAAGGTGCATGGATGCATTGCGAATGTACCTGCTAACGTTGCCTTAGAAGTACACATCAGAACTGGATCAGCCGCGCCGCCAAAGGACGTATCGATTCAAGACATATCCGACGACCCTGAAATCCTCCAAAACCTTGCCGGATTGACGCTCTTTGAAACAAATGATGGTGGTGCGTTGATGCGGTACACTCATACCCCAAGCTTTGTTCCCGTAGACCTGCCTGTTGTGGATCCGATAGCGTGGTTGACTTCTCCTACGAGGTTGCAGCTGCATCCAGGTGTTTACGTGCCTTCTCATATCCTTGAAGCAATGTTTGCGAGACCATGTCAAGATAGTTTTGTTGTGATGGGTTTTGAAGTGGAGGGAGTGCGGGATCAAGCAGTGCTGAGTGTATTAGAGGCATGTTGTAAATCAAGAATGCCGGCAAAGGTGGATGCGGCAGTATTAGAAAAGCTTGCAGTGGTCGTACAGGATGGGATTCCTTCCCTGCAGGTGTCTGCACAGCATTTATTTGCAATAATACGCTACCAATGTCTTGCTGAAACAGTCGATGATGCGGCGATGTTGTCAGCAGAATGTATATTCGGTCTTCCAGGGTTGACCCCTGCTGGTATTCACAACGCGCTTTCGATACAGAGGGTGACTGATTTGGCTTCGGGGCTGTCTTTTTTGGTGTCTCTTACGGGGCGTCAACATGAGAGGTTTTTACTTCATGATGGTTCGCGGCAGAGTGGGAGGGAGGTGATCCATATTGATATGTCTGAATGGAGCTTCAATACATTATGGCGAATCGCAAACCGCCACCCCAGTCAATTAATCAACGAAGTCAGCTATACGTTAGACGCAGCCTCAAAGGGGGTAGACTTCAGCAGTATCTTTCTTAAAGGAAACGCAGAAAAGGTTTTATTAGAAGGGCAAAGCCGGTCTGATTTAGAAGGAACCGGAAGGAGTTTTTCGATTTTTAGTCCATCGTATACTTTGCCTTCTCATGTAGGTGGGGTGTATGGGGATGCGGAGACTGGAGGAGGGGAGTTTTTTTTGTCACCGCGTCCTGAAGAGTGGCATGCGAAGAATGAGTGTATGGTGGTGGACTTTCGTCCGGTGGAGGAGACTCCCAATGCAGAGCCAAGCTTTCTTATTTCACATGATGCGATGGGTTGGTGCATAAAAAGCGATCCAGATTCAGCGTATTCTGAGTACAAACCGGTTCTTCTAGAGGCCAGCCAATTTGTGTTCGAATTGGGTGCATGGTTATTACCTAAGGCTCGCCCCTTTATCGATTTGGTGACTACAGCCATGGCAAACCTACGGAACACAACGATTCTGTTTAGCAATTCATCTCCCTCGCCGCTTCTCAGCCTTGCTGCACCCCCGGTGGAGCTGTATACAGAAATTCCGTCGAATCGGGTGTGGAAAGGGCAGGCGGATGATTTTTTGCGTTGGTCCGACTACGTCGTTGCATGCCATACCTCAGATGAAGGCGGAATGTGCGACCTCTCCTTTTTAAATCTCAGCTACAAAGGGAATAATACACGCTTTGGCAGAACCTCAGAGGAGAAGGCGGTTTCTTACAATACTGTACTACGTCCTATGCTGAGTTCACATTGTCGTAATATAGCGAGATTTTCAAGGTTTCCACGACACCCTCTTTGGCTATTCGATAAGCATTCCGTATGGCAGATAGAATCTCCATTTTTAAAGGCAAATTCTAGGCAGGAAGAGAATAAAAGATCATTTCCTCGACACCATGCGGATCCTCTTTCATCAAATATCGTTCATAGAACCAAACCTGCTGTTTCCTCAGCAGATTTGGTGTTAAAAGAAATCACTGAATTGGACGCATTAGAGCTTCAACTCCGAAAATGCATGGCAACGAAGAACCTCGACTCCGTAGGTTGCACGATGTTCGATCAATCCCCAATGTGCCAACTGCTTTCCCCTCGGAGTGATATCGCAGATGAGACCTTTAGCACTCCACTCGAAGACCCATATGACCGCCTTGAAAGCAATCTAAGCGATGGAGGCTTTGGGGGACGCTCCAGCAGTCTTCTCTTTGAACGCACAGCACTCACCCGAGACGATGATTTGATCGTTATGGAGCAGTATCTTCGAGTAATCCGCAGAGTCGCGGCCGCAAAGGAAGCACAATGCAAATCCTCCATCTCGGACGACCCGACACACATGGAAGCGCAAATTTCGGAGCATCTTACCTGGGCTTTGGAGGAGGTGATGTGCAGTGACAAACCTTTGGTTCGAACGGAGTGGGGTTGGAAAACTGCAAGAGCTTTGCTTCGTTTAGGTGCAGACCGATCTAAAGCGGATAAAATGCTTCGTAGGGTGTGGGGGGAGAGTGGAGGAAGCAGATCGAATGTTGACCATTTGGATAGAGTGGTTCGTCTACTGCAATGCGGAGCGTCGTGCATTGCGAATGGCGAGAGATTGGTCTTTTCAGCTCCGTATGACGAAGAGTTTACACCAATTCACGTAGCTGCGGCAGGGAATAGGGCCTCATATCTACCTATGCTTGCTGACCTATTTGAGGTAAACATTGACGCAACAGACGCAGATGGAAATACAGCTCTTCATCTAGCGATAGAAGCGATCGCTCTGGATGCGGCTACCGTTCTCATTGATATGGGTGCCGCAACGTCGACGCAGAACAGCTCTGGGCGCACCCCGCTCCACGTCGCCATCTTCCGTGACTTTGCTCTGACCCCCGACTCATACGAAGTTCTGAAGAACCTCGCAGAGGTAACCGATCTGACTCTCCAAGATCAGCACCACCTCACACCAGCCGACCTCGCAAAGGAGCGTGATCAGCGTGTTGTGGTTGGGGTGTTGAAAAATTTGGAGGAGATGGGCTCGGTAGGGAGGTAAAGAGGATTCACAAAAAAAAAAAATAATTAAGCAGGTTTGTTGAGTGATACGTTTAGTTTGTCTTGCCAGTGTGTTGGGTGTTTTTTTTTTAGTTTTGCTTTACAGCAAAGAATCATTAAAAAAACGTAGCCCAAGAGATTTATATGTCGTGTTTTTTTCTCTCCCCACCCCCGTTTGGTGTCGATTGTGCTTCAACTTTTGCTTTACCCAAATAACCCTGTGGTGTGTTTCCAACACCGTTTATTCCAGTATGATGGTTTCCATCAAAACCCCCTCTCTCTGTATCACCGTATGTTCAAAAGAAAAATAAAAGGTAAAAAGATTTTTCGGGGGTTTTTATTTTTATCGTCTTGTTTCCCACGCAACGCTTTTGCCACACCGTTGCAGACATCTCGTCTACACTCTACACTTCACACAATGCCGCTTCTGCAGAAGAGCCTCGTGTTGGCGTCGCTTGTGGCACTCAGCAGCGGAGAATTAATTGGATCAGTGCATGTGGAGCTTCCTCCGCCGCAGGTCGGGCAGCAGGGAGTCTCTGCATCCCTCCCAATCCACCTCGAGTTCCTGTCCTCAGCAGGCAACCCTGCTTGGCCAGACATCAGCGCACCGACAGTCGTGCCCGGTGCACGTCTGCAGGACCCACCAGCACACCTGCGCCTGCTCCCAACAACACTGTCGAACTGGGACCTCCCTGCAGGGACGGAGGTGACGTACTCATGCCCGAACGAGCCTTCCCTGATTGATGTGTGCGACGCATGGGTGTTCTTCTACGCATGCCCGCAGAGCTGTGTGCGCACGTACCAGGGTGGCCTCCCAGGGCTGCTCGCAGTGACCCCAGGATGGGAGAGGACGCAGTGCGCACCACGCTTCACAACTGGCGCACCCGGCACCTCGTTCGTGCACCCGATGGGGAGCTTCAGGAAGCAGCTTGCGCCGGGTGCGTCGACGACGTTCACGCTGCCTGCCAACGCAGAGTTTGTTGCCTTTGGTATTGACAAGGACGGTGTGGACTGCACGCAGCACCTCACTGTTGGCGCATGCCCTGTTGCGGGAGGACGCTGTACCTGGGACGGGTCCTCATGCAAGAACAACAACTGCCAGGGCAGGTACGGCCCACCACCGCCGTGCACTGAGTGCCCGTGGGAGGGACTCGTGTCGCGCTCTCCGTCTGACGGTCCGTTCCGTGGCATCCCCACATAAGTCTCTTGACAAAGAGCGGTACCATAGAAGAAGTTGCGGTACCTGCACAACAGACATACACCCTCCCTCCTCCCCGATCTCTGCCTACGGACACGTAGAGTAGAGCCTTCCGGGAGAACCCTCACCCCCTACCCATACGACCTTTGTCTTGGGTTCCTTTCCTGTTTTTTTTATATTAAACTTACCCTGCAACCAACAGCACAGTTGATTTTCTTTTACCGTTGATGTCATGCACATCACTTTTTTATTTTGCACCTTTTTCCGCAAAAAAAAACACGACCTACCCCTTCCTCTTTCCCTTATCCTCTCCTACCCCCATACTCTGTTCAAAATCATAGTCTTACACTTATGTGTCATGCAATTCCATGGCACGTTCACATTGAACATACATTTCGTGAAATTAGCTTAATGATGCCGGATATCACTTGCCGAGACAGGGCCATCACGTATAGTGTAGTCACCACTGCCTCCACCACCTCACCACAGACACCCCCCCTTCCCCTCCCCCATGTCAATCTCTTTACTCGTCAAACCTGAAGGCGGGGATGCCGTGCTCTGGCATGTGGACATATACCGTCCTATGGAAGGGGGTGGGCAGCTCAAACAGCTGGAGGTGCTCTTGGGGTGGCGTGGTGTGGTGCTGTGCGACGCATCTGGGCCCATCGATACGAGGTATAGTCCTGACGAGCTGGGCCTGGTCGATCGGAGTACACTGGCAGCACGCACCCGGGGGAAGCACACATCCCACATTCGCAACACGACGTCACCACGGCAGACCCACCGCCACCCGGCAGATGTATCCAGCTGCGACGAACGCTCCATCTTCTCCAGCGCCGCGACATCTCAAGGCGGTGCGCTCTACCCCTTCTGCGAACGCTGTGTCATCAACGGTGTTCTCTCTGCCTGCTGCGGCTGCGGGAAGCCCTTCGCGATGCTAGCAGAGAGCCGCAAAAGCCTGCACCGACGCCGCACCGCCGAGGCAGATAATACCAGGGCGGTCCCTTTGTGCAGTGCCTGCGAGCACGACCCTGCCGTCGCATATTGCTGCGACTGTGGCGATCCATTACATAGTTCACCCAAACGACGCTCCATGTCTCCCAAACGGATTATCCCTTCAAGAGGCCACCAAAGAGAGTCGCATTGCGACGTTTGCCCACCAGATCTCAAATATATGGCAAAGAAAAGCATTCGTGGGGTGGCTGGGGTGTGCAGTGCGTGCCCGGATATGCGGTTCTGCTCTGAGCACTGTTGTGCACGGTATCACCGTCATCCAAGATTACGACAGCATCTGATGGAGCAACGGCAGCTCCGGAGGGGGACGGGAAAGGTTACGAAGGATGCGCTACCTACGTCGTTGTGGGAGGCTATGGTGGGGGGTGAGCAGATGGAGTGTGGTGAGTGTTCAAAGCGAAGAGATGCGGTGGTGGTCAGTGAGAAGGGCCATGCCGTCTGCGGACGATGTGTACAGAAACGATGCAACCCTGCGTGGGGGCGCCTTAAGCTTCTCCTCCGCCGTTGCGAGCACTGCGACGAAGCCGAATGCCGCCCCGCCCTCTTCCACTGCTCACCCTGCAAGCTCTCCCTCTGCGCACACTGCTGGGCCTTCGTGCACGCAAACACCCGGCATACCCCAACAAACCCCTACACCCGCGAGACCTGCCTGCTCCTCCACGCCTGTCCCTCCTTCAAGCCCTACGTACGCTACGTAAGCGAGGCCTCGGGCACGGCAGTCCCCCAAGTGGCCTTCTCCTTCCACGCAACGGATATTCATTGTATATCGTACCTGGCATTGGCTTTGTTGGATTTTGTGCCAAATTGTCTCAAGGAAGATGAGTGGACGCGAGCGAATAAGGAGTTTCCTTTGGTATGAGCAGCTTTTGGTATTTCAAATGTTTTTTTTAGCAGAGTACGATAATGATTACAATTCACGTAGTTTGATTTGAAATTGGTGGTGTATGCATGAGAGGCATATTCGTTCAAGTTTTCTTTTTCTTCAAAAAAAAACAAAAAAAAAAACACAAAAAAAAATCTACAGGAGTTGCAGGTTGAAGCAGATCTCTCCTTCGCAGGCGGGTCTGTGGCGTCCAGCTCTGTCGCTGACTCTCGAGACAGCGAGTTGACGCCTGGTAAGAGACGGCAGAAGCAGGGAGGGGCACGTAGCAATGATGAGTTCCGTGCGCTACTAGGTCGTGCGGACGTGGTGATGCACTCACCTACATACGCAGGGTCGCCTGTTGGAAGGCGGCTGATTTCAATGAATCTCTAACTGAGTATGTGGTGAATTTGTGCTGTTTTGGAGGCTGGGCCAATTGGAAGAAACGGCAGTCAGAGTTTCAAGTTTGAGGCCGAAGGGGCAAAGAGTTAGGTAATTCGCTGTTCGGAAGTGTGTGCATTTTTTTGTATATTTTTTTGTGACATTATTTTTTCCATTGTATTGAAATAGCGGAGCTCAGGGGGTGTGTCCTACACTAAACGAAAAGAATAGTCTCTGATTTCAAAAAGAACACAAAAACACAAAACGCGAAACGCAGGAAAACATGGCGCTACCCAATTTTCTCTCCTCGTCTGTCTTCTTGGGTCAGATTCATGTCTTTTCAAAAGGTGTTTAACGCGAACACGATTTGTGTGCGACAAGCAAAAAACGTGGCTTATTCTGTGGCAGCATCATTTTCTTTTATTTTAAATTTTCTTTTTTTTTTGCACTGCAGGGTACTCTATGCCCGGGGGGCTGGCATTGTGGGCCAGTCACAGGTCCCTGCATCAATAACTGCGATCCCCCAAACATGCTTTGTTGTATTTTGTTTTTATCATAGTGTTATTCAACCCCTCTCTTTTTCTGTGGTGGTGGGGTTTATATTTTCAAAACTCTCTTTTTATTTTTGACAGTACCCGCCGTCTCACAGAGACGTTTCTACTGTCGACGTTGCTTTACCTTTGTTGTGTCAATGCCCGAATTTCAGCACACACAGTTCTGCGTATATATTCCGGCACCTCGGCAATAGCCAAAAAAAAATAGAACTGACTCTCAAAATATATCCACACATCTGTTTGCCTCACTTAAAACCATTTTTCTTTGTTATATGATCAAGGTGACTAAGCAACAACACTAAGAGGCTCAGGGCTCAGGGCTTAGGGCTTAGGGCTTAGGGCTTAGGGCTTAGGGCTTAGGGCTTAGGGCTTAGGGCTTAGGGCTTAGGGCTTAGGGCTTAGGGCTTAGGGCTTAGGGCTTAGGGCTTAGGGCTTAGGGCTTAGGGCTTAGGGTCATCAATTATAAACCTTTCCTATATTTTTGAAGTGGCCTCTATTTGTTTCAGATATAAACCTCGAAATGGAATGTAGGACTGCATGGTTTGGGTATCCACCCCCCTGGTACAGCCGGTCATTGTACCCAAGGTACACTGTTCACGAGAGAGGGCTTTTGTATTTTCAACTCTACTTTGTTTTTGGACATCTTTCAACGTTTTCGCATTGATACATGCTCTTTGGCTGGCGCTACCACATACCAGGGCTGCCTTCAGAGGACTACTCTTCATTCCCTTGCAGATCCAGTAACGGTAGTGGGTGCTTTTGGCGCCATGGGCACTTTCATTCAAAGGTTTTATGTGAAATGATTCTGTGCAGAGTCATCGTACCAGATTTTTTCTTCTTTTTTTTTTGGTGACGGTTGAGGCCTGGGTCATGTGACAAAAAAAGCCTTCAAAAAAACATTGTTTATTTTAAAAGATTGAGCAGGCGTGATTCATCTTGAACAAAACGTTTATTTGCCTTTTTCGTCGTAGTAGCAGTTTTTTGATTTCTTCAGGACAAAAACTTCATCTTTCGCTTGAAAGAATATCTTAATCATTTCTTCAAACCCAGCAAATGGTCAAATCAAAGATAACGATTGAAGGTGTGTGTCCACGAGGCATTTTCGTCGTTTAAATAGTTTTCTTTGTAACCCACGCTGGTGTTTTTTCATCGCATACAGGGTTATGCTCGAGGTTGGAGGTAACCGAAACAGATCAGGTTTGCATCTTTCTTCAACTATATTCTTATGGGTGTGACAAAAGGTGTGTTGCTTCTCAAAAAAAGATGTTCAACACAAAGGAGCCGCAAAAGAGCGAAAGCACATTTTTTTTTGTCATAACGCTTCTCCTTTATTGCGAGCCTTCGTACCCTGTTTCGCTTTGTTGTGTTTTTATCTTTATTTTTTTTGCTGTCCAAACTTTACCTTCTTATCTAGGCGACCACGCTCTCGTGAGGCAACCCGCAAACCTCTGGCGTGTAGCACCCCCTGCACGACGGACTAGGGGTAGTGCTGGTTAAAACTACCAGTCGAAACAACTAGTTGCTAACTCTATCAATGCTGTAGTATCACCTAGTCATAACACACTAGCCATTTGGACGAGTAGCACTACCCTGACGTGTCGCACCCCCTGGGGTTCAGATACCCCAACCGTCACTTTCCCTTTTTATAAGAGTTGTCTTTCTCAACTTCAACCTGCCCTCCAAAAAAAAAACCCCCCCCCCCTATTTGCTGTATCACTGCTGGACCAGTACGTTCATTCGGTGATTTTTCGTGCATACTTGATCATTTTTTCCCCTCAGCCATGTGGATAGTTTCATCCTTTTAAGATTTTATCTTAATCATTTCTTTGTGTAGCCCAATCAGCACAGAGGGGGGTGGTGTGTATTCTTCTTCTTTTTCAAATGATATTCCGACACGAGAGGCTTTGACCCTCATTTATATGCAGTACTCCAAATGTCTTTGGCGTCTAAAAAAAGTCGTCAAAATTACCCCCAAAAATCCCCAAATCCGTCAAACTTATTGGGCGCCAATTGGAGATACAAAACCCGTCTTTCTGTTAAAAGAATTCATCTTCATCATTTTAAGGTTGCTAAGGGAGGCTTAGGTTCATCTTACCAACTTTTCTCTTTTTCTGGTATTCCCGAAACCTCCACCTGATTTTTACCCCGCGTATAGGCGCGTAAAGGCCCGTATAGGCCAAGCCCCGCCCATTTTCCCCAGCCTTTACGCGCCTATACGCGGGGTAAAAATCAGGTGGAACCTGTCTCGGACATTTCAAGGACCAATATAGGCCCCCTCCGGAACACCATTTCCCCCCTTTTTTGAAATGTGCATTTGTACGAGAAGGCACGTTCATATTTCAAATTTTCCATTTGACCATAGTCACGCCTCTTCCGAGGATTGACAGTCCCATCAGCAAAAAAAAAACCCCCCCCACCTAGGCTCTCCAAGCCCAGGTAGTCTCAGACAGGGGATCCGGGGGATCTGTGTACAGTGTAAATTCTTTTGTTCTACTTCCCTAAAAAGCAGATTTTTTCCCAAATAAAATATGCCAAGCATGCGAGGCTAAAGGTCATATTATGTGCACGCATTCATCGTTTCAATTTTTTTTTTTTACCCAAAAAATGGCAACAAAAAAAACCCCCCCTTCAGCAAAATGCTATTCCCCATCCCCCCTCCTCTAGATACGAAAAAAGAAAGAAAAATGAAAAAATCTCTCCTCCATACTTCTCTCATCTCCTCCACCCCACAACCACCACCACCCTTCCAGAGGGCGGGGGGGGGGGCCAACGCAAACATGGAGGTGCACCCCCCACGCAATATTCCAGCCAGCACCTTTCGGACCCCTTCAGTTGTTGAGCGGGTTCGCCGTGCGCTTCAGGTGCAGTACCGTGAACAGGGTGCACCATGCTGGTGGGACCAAGGTGCACAACAGGCCTCCGAGATAGAATATCTGTATCTAACCCGAGACGGCTATGAGAAACTCCAGGAGCACGTTCTTGTACATCATATCAAGACGGAAAGTGGTGAGGATCGATTCATCTTCCGCGACGTTGTCGGACTAAACACCGACAACCAGGTCGAACGAAAGAAGGAAAGCCGTGAGGACGACCACACCCGAGGTTGCTACAACTGTCTTTCCCAGGACCACCCTCCCAACAAATGCCTCAAAAACCCTGTAGAAGGAAGCCCGCTGTTCATGCAATCCGCTGAGTGCAAACACTGCGAGCAACGCGGCCATGTCAGGAGTATGTGCAAGGCTGAGGGGGGTGCGTGCAATGGTTTGCCAGGCATTTTTCCGAAAGGGGTGTCGGCGGTGTGCACACAGCCTATGGTGGTGACTGTGGCGGCGGATGCTACGAAGGATCACGACAATGTGTTTCCTGGCTCTCGTGGCACCAAGGAGGTGAAAGCCATGCGTCATGCCTGCACCAAACCCAAATCTGAATACGAACTGCTCCAGGAGAAGCTGCATTTCGCCGCCCTCCGCCACTCCCACGACGACTTCCTCATTCTCTTTGGCGACAAATGCGAGCGCTACAAACGCAAGCACCACACCGCATCCTACGTAAAAGAAGAAGTTCTCGTCGGGTTCACAACCCCCATAGACAGCTGCTACCGTCCCATAGGTGAAGCACGACGGAAAATCCAAACCAGAGTCCGCGACCTAACCAAAGGCATGCGCTTCCCTCCACAAACCACAAAAGAACAGCAAGAACGGAAGCGAAAAGCGGAGCGCTCGCTACACCTACAACAACAGCAGCAACAACAACAACAACACCACGAAGAACACGAACAAGACATTGAGGAGGACGCCGAGGACACAGAGGAGACACACGCTGCTGTTCCTGGTCATGACAAATCACAACGCGTCCACCGCCGACTTCGTCCACGCACATTAGGCTTGCGCACAGAACGGGATGTACGAAGAGGTGGTGACGACGAATCCCTTCCTGTCTCCTCTCAGTTGAAGAAATTATTAGAGCTGGCAGACCGAAAGTCTGCTGGAGGAGAGCGTGGCTGTGCAGAAGCTGTTGACGAGCTTGCGAGAAAACGCGAAAAGGTCAAAGAAAAGAGACGCGAAGAAGTCAAAGAAATGGTCGAAGCACGCAAGCAAATGAAACACGAAGAGCAGGAGGCCGCCGTCACACGCCGCCCCTTCACACAGCAAATGTTCCTCCAGCACTTCGCCTTCCCCAAGGAGGAGCTGAAGGAGTCCAAACACAGGGTCGACAAGGTCAAGAAGGGGGAAAGCTACATACAACGCCTTGACGAGAAATCCCTTGCCGCACTTCTTTTCCCTTACCCCTTCATGAAGGTCGGCGCCCGAGCATCCGACAAACTCGTCCCCATCAAAGCCACCGAGCAAGACACTCAGAGTCGCGCTGCATCAGACGCTGACGCCACCAAACCCCGTGTACGACGTCCCTCCACTGCTCCTGCCAAACGTCGTCCCAGCTCCGCCTCAATAGACAACGACGGCACCGCCTCTGCCCCCGGCGCTCCCCCCAGCGAAGCCGGCGAAGAATCGCAGGTCATAGTAAACTGGCGGCTCCGCTGTGTAGAAGAGTTCAACAGCGCAGACCGCCCGCCCCCCAGGGTCTACGGCGGGGTAAACGAGAATGGGACCGATATGACGGTGAGTGGGTTGAACTGCGGGTATTGGTCGTTCCGCTTTTTGAGCGAACAGTTTAAACAGCAGATCCGACTGCAGCAGCAGTTGGAGAGGCGGAAAGCTAACAGAAACAAGGTGTACGGGAATGCAGAGCATCTCGCCACATTATCACAACAGGCTAGCAAACAGGCGGTGCTCTGGGCCTCATCCAAAGCGTGCACCCCACCTGAGTCCCGCCACGACCTCTGGACCCGCGCTGTGCGAGACAAATCCCTTCACGTCTCCGAGCTCGAAAACAAAGCCGCCTTCTACACAAAGGTGCTCTACTGCTGCGACCTTGCGTCCATCCCCACAGCACCCCCAGCCCTCCACCTCCTCTCCTTCCTCCGTCTCCAGCTTGTTGATGTGGGCGACCTCAGCAGGTCCCTCCTAACAAACCTTACCAGCGCGCTGCCAGCGGACTATCTAAATGATCCGGAGGTAGGGAGGATTCTGCACTTCGTTAAGTCTGAACTTTGCGTGGAGTGAAGTTGAAAAGGGTAGGGAAGGGGAATTCGTGGGGGTTTTTTTTGAAAAAAAATGTTGGGAATAGTGTAGTTGCCTGTGTAAGCTCCACTAAAGTCACTCACGTAATAGCCTTTTGTTGGTCTTCCGACTAAAAAAGGGTTCAAAAAGGGGAAAAACAATACTTTCCGGTATGAATGAAGGGAAGGGGGAGGGGAGTAATGGTGGCAGTATTTGTGATGGGGAGCCCATTGGAATACGCAAAAATACATCAAAATACATTACAACATACGATGTATTTTGATGTATTTTGCGTATTCCAATGGGCTCCCCATCACAATACTGCCACCATTAGGAGGGGGGAGAACCTCAAAGAATATGTCAGTACATTACTCAAAAGTCAGAGCCCCTTTCTTCACCTTCCTCTTTTTTTCTCCGTATTTCGAGTCAACCTTTTTTTTTTGGATTGGTACCCCCAAAAACCGCATAAATTCAAAAAAAAATCCCACTCAAATTTCCCCCCCAACAGAAGGAGGGCACGCTTACACACAGCTACCCATAGCTAAACCACCTTTTTTTAAGGGGGGAAGCACGACACAAAACACAACACAACACCACATCCCTCCCCTCTTCTTACCTTTCCCCCCATCTCCTCCTCCTCCTCCTCTTTCTCACTAAATGGAATCAAACGGGCTGCTTATGGAAAACTTTGCGAGGATCAGCCCTGTTGGTGGTAGCCTTATTATGCCGGTCTTGAAGCCACCACCGCCGTTGAGGGCGGTTTCATTGGCAGACAACAACCAACACCAACATCATCACCACCACCACCACCACCATCACCAGATGGAGCACCACTACGACGAGCACCGATTCGACAACTCTGCTCCAGGCATCTCCATGCCTGGTGGGAGCAATCTCCCTCAGGGGGGAGGAGGAGGGGGAGGAGGACGCCAACCACGCAATGAAAACACAAACCACGCTTCCCCTCTGTCCTTCCTCCACCAGGGGGGGCCTCCGCCGATTATCGAGCCGGTCAAACCAGCGGTAATGGTTCCACAACAGGATCTTCCTACTCCAACGCAAAACACTCCTCCGATGAACCACAACGTAGAGAAGGGACCGATGATGGGAGGCAAGGTGGTCAAACCTGCTACGGCATGTCACAGAAAGCAGCGTGGCGCGCCTATGGGGATGGCAGGAGGGGGAGGAGGACGGAGGAAGTCTCGGAGCCCTGATATGCAGGATGGGATGGAAAATGGATGGGAGGAGAATGGGGGTGGGCAGACCCTCCCTCAGGGGAACCGTTATGGGCACAATACGCATTCTGCTGCACACCACAATGGAAACAACAACTATCATCATGTTCCCCGTGAAAACAACGGAAGACGTAAAATTAGTAGAACCTGTGTGTTAGTGGAGAACCTTCCGTCGCAGGAAACGACGTCTTCGTTGTATGCTGCTTTCAGAAGGCATGGTGATATTACTGCGATTCAACGAAAGGATGCGAGCACCGCAACGGTCGCGTTCGTGTCTGATAGGAGTGCCTATGAAATGCACGTCTGTAACGATCGGGTTAACGTAAACGGTTTGCCTCTGATGGTTTCATTTACCGATGCAAAGGTTGAAGAGGAGTTTACCCTAAAGGCGGGGCAAGAGGTAGGAGAAGAAGAATGGCGCTGCTTCATCTGCCTGCACATCAATTCGAAGGGGGCAGATTCCTGCAAAGGGGAAGGGTGTGATGTGCTGCGTGACATCAACAAAAAGGCGATCGATACTGTTCTTGGAGTATGTGAACATTCTGACCATGATATTCCGGGGAAAATGCAGCACAACCGTCGCACCATCGTTGCCACTGGGCTGCCAAAACTGCAAAGTGGAACAGAAAAGGGTACGGTCGCTCATGTCTTTTCGAATTATGGAGGGATCGAGCAGGTTTGGGTGCACAAAGGGAGTCAAGGACTCGAAGCGCATATTACCTTTGCGAGCGAAGCTGAGGCGGACTACGCAGTAGAATGTGAACACAACCGTTTGGTGGATGCGAAGCCGTTGATTGTGTGGAAGGCGACGACCGCGTTTGTCATTGAGGTTGCACCTTTGGCGGGAACGTGGTTGACCTCCCCTACAGACGCAGGCACACTGCGCACCGCCATCCTCGAGGAATTCCAGCTGAAGTACGGCGTCATCACAAACGTCCACATCCACCCAGACGCAGCCTACGTCGAGTACCCCTCCTTTACCAGTGTAGTGGAGTTCCTCGCTGGGTCCCCTTCGTTAACCCTGAACGGCCACCGCTGTGCAGCGTCGCTCAGTACCAGATACTCAAAATGGCCGTGTATGACGTGCCTCTTCGTACACAACCCACCGGATACCAGGGCTTGCATACATTGTGCAGTCGCTCGCCCGCCTTTCAGATTGATTGACCTATCGACAGCGTGGGTTAGGCAGGTTGAGGCGGTTAGGTCTTCTAACGACACCCCCACTGCTCCTATGGAATTCGACAACGCGAAGCGGAGGCAACAACCTAGGGAGGAGGAGCCACGGAGGGAGAATGAAGCGCATGGGAATGCAGCTCAGCCTCAGCCTCAGCCCCAGGGGCAGGGGCAGTTTGGACAGCAGCAGCTCCAGCAGATGAACGGAAGCTTCAATAGAGGGGTGATCGTTCCGGTTCCGCAGGCCCCGCAGCAGCAGCAGCAGCAGCAGTATTACCCGCAGGCTCGCCAGCAGCGTCCAGCCCCGCTGCTGGGAGGGGGTGTGATCAAGCCGGTGGCGCAGCCAGAAAAGGAGGTAGATGCTAGGGAGAGGGAAAGAGAGAGGGAGCGGGAGGCGCCCCTCGACAGCTTCAACCCTGCAGAGCAGTGGCGTGCAGAGGAGCGGACGATGTCCCCAGGGAAGAGCAGAGGCGACGGCACGTTCATGGGGATGCCTATGATCTGGGGGCAGCCTCTAGAAGGGGAGTCTGCAACGCAGAGTGGAAATGGTGTGCGGGAGGAGGGGGGGACGCATGGCACGCTGCCAAAAGCAAGCGAAGATGAATCCCTCAAGATCTCCCTCGAAGGACTTCTCGATGACGTAAGAGGGCTGGTTGATGTTGACGGGGCTGACAATGAAAGCCTTCAGTTTAAGTATGAACACCCCCTTGACACAAAAATACAATACAAAACAAACAAACTTTCAAACCCCCTTGACACAGATTGGGCGCAACCCCGGAAAAGCCCCTCGGTGGAAGACAGCTTCGCGTAGAGTCTCCTCAGGGTCTGTTGAAGGACCTTCAGGAATACGGGTATGTTTTTGGAGAGGGAAAATGGCATTGTATTTACAAATGGTAGTATTTGTTGATTGTCGATAAAACAAAAACTAACACAAAAAAATACAGCTCTGGTTCGACCAAGGTGGACCCATGGGACCACCAGCACGATGTTGACTGGCAGCGCATTGGCGACTTTGGCGCGATCCTGAACGGCTCCACGAACAAAGGACCAACACACTACGTTGACGAAGCGGAGGAGGTATTGTGAGCAAATCATTTCCCCCCACCCCCGACCTGCACGTTTAAACACCACCCCCCCACCACACAGGACAATCCCCTCGCAGCGGTGCTGTTCAACAACCCGACTTTCTGTTGATATCCCCTCAACCCCCTTCCCCCCTTCCCAACGTTTTTTTTAAGGCTAAAAAAAATCTACCAAAAAATCCCTAAAACGGCCGGACAGCGATGAAGTAAAAAAAAAAAAGGGGGATATTAGTGGAGCACACTCTAGGGTGGCTACACTAATACAACCAAGTTTTCAAAAAAAGGGTGGATCGTTTTTCTCACAAAACGCATGTGTTCTCTAGCCCCCTTTGGGTGACTACTGTGATAGTCGATACAGCAAAGAGAAGGAAAAGAAGCGTTATGCGAATATATCTATGTCTCAAGACCAATATCACGCAACATTTGTTTTTTCTTTTGAATTGTAAAGATGTGTGTGCACGTGAGAGGCACATTGATCCTACAACATTTTCTTTTGTTTTGTTCTATTGTAGTGTGGAGCTCATCCTCGGGTGCACGGTGGCCAGTTTGATGTGGGAGAGCGTCAAAAGTGGAAGATAATACTGGTTCAGAATTGCTCTCCCAAATAACGTCAAATTTTTGACGCTCTCCCACTCAAACTGGCCACCGTGTGTCTGCACTAATCCAAAAAAGTAATAATAATAATCACACACATAAAGTAGCTTCTGAGCTTAATTGTCTATCTTCTGCCACTCTCACGAGGAAAATGTGTGTTGTGTGCCCATGCACTGTTTTACCACCTGCTTCGAAGTATTGTTGTGTTGTGTTTTTGAAAAAATGTGTTGCATTTGGGTGGAATTTTGCCTATTTCTGCTCTCTTCAGAATTATCAAATATTTGATTGTTGTTGTTGTTGTTGTTTTTTGCTGTATTTTGCAGCAGATTGACTGTCCAGTACAGTAACAAAATCCGAAAAAAAAAGCCTCCAAAAAAAAAAAAGTAAAACAGAAATAAATAGAAGGAAAAAAATCAGAACATAGAACAGTAGATGTGATGTGAGGAGGTTAGTTAAAAATTTTTTTTGTGGCCTCAAAGAGGTTTCCTCTGCACGGCCAGTCAGTGGGAGCGTATTGTAAAATATATCAACACAGAATATTTACTACACACTTTACGCACAAATCACCTGTTGAGGCTCTTTTTATTGTATTGGGAGTGAAGGGAAATGTGTGTGCCGGTCTGTTTCTGTTCCTAGCCCCCTTAGGGTTTCATTTGATTACAATAACTCACACCTCTTGGTAGGGTGGTTTTGTCGATCAAAAAAAAAAAATCGTATTTGTATACCAGTAGGTATAACGTGATTGTCGATACAACAAAAATGTTATAGTGGAGTTCATCCTCGGGTGTCTACACTAATACAACTAAGTTTTCAAAAAAAAAAAAAAAACGTATTTGAGGTTTTGTGGCTAACCGCTATTGTTGCAGGTATCTTTTTTTTTTTAAAAGGTGAAGTTTACCGTTTTCTATTTTCCCTTATCTCTTCTGCAGGATATTCATACAGGGCTGGCATCGTGACGTCGTTAGGAGTGTGTGCCTGTATCAATGACTGTTATCCTCTCTCCTCTCTCCCCCCTCACGCTCTTCATTACAAAAAAAAATCGATACAAAAAGACCTATTTTTTTAGCATGTCTTTAGACGTGACGCTACACAACGCTGACGATACAAACGAAAAAAAAAGAGGAAAAAAAATGGGTGAAAAAAAAAAGTGCATCGTTCGATGCGCTTATTGCACGCATGAAAGGACAGGTTTATTTTTTTTTGTGTTCGCCGTTCAAAGCGCACTGTCTGAAGGCAGTGTGCGTGCGTGTGTTTGTGGGTTTTCTTAAAAGGTGACGTGACTGCGTTCCCTTGCACCATCAATGTCCCCCTTCCCCCCTTCCCTCTTTAAGAGTGACTAAACACGAGCGGCTTTAGGAAATACACGGAGTGTATTGGTCGTTCGTGAGGGGGGGGAAAAAAAGTTGTCATTTTTTTCCTCCCCCAAAGATGGTCCTTTTCATCGATTTCAACTGTCTCTTTCTTCCTGTTTCAGTTTTTTTTCTTTTTGCTTTGCTTTGCTAACCAATTAAAGCCTTGCATAATACGTTATTCCCCTCCCCCCGTTTTGCTATCCACACCTTCGACACTAGCTGCTTCCACAGAAGGCGTTCAGGGAGCAAAGGGGAAGTCTGGTATAGTATACTAACAAAGTAAGTTGTGTGTATATGGGTTTTTTTTCTCTTCTTTTTTTCTCTCTTTCAACTTCCCTTTTTCAAAGGGAACTAGGGTGTATTTCAAGTCAATTTTTTTCTTTTCTTTTTCAGTGCCTGCGTCCCAGAGAGGCGTTTTGCACTATCAACTTCACTTTCTTCATTTCCTTTCCTGTCTGCACCTTTTTTAAAAATTGACAGTGGAGATTTGCACAAACTGTGGCAACACAACCGAGGGCAACTACACTACAACAATTTATCAAAAAAAAGTCCAAAAAGCCAACTTAGGTTGGTAAACGAATAGTGGTGTAGATTGAAAGCAAATCTGAGAGAGAAGGGGTAGGGCATCTTTTAGTGAACAGAACAAAGAGGCGCACCAAGCCCCCTCGACTCTAGCTGCATACCGCGCTAGCCTTAAGAGCTGGGTCGGGGGGGGTCACGTATTAAAAAAAAAGTATAGTGGAGTACACTCTAGGGTGGCTACACTAATACAACCAAGTTTTGAAAAAAAAGAAAAATCCCAAAAAGCTGTGCGACTTTGTGCATAACCTGTCCTCGGAGAGGTCATTGTTGTTACAAAAAGATGCTTAGGTTCACTACTTTTTGACATTCCTTTTCAATGCTTTTCCTTTTCTCCCCTGTGGGGGGAGAAGTTGGGGGGCATCTTACCAGCTTTTAATTTCATATTTTTTTTGGTTCAGTTTCTCTCACCATTTTGATTGCTTTCCCTGAGAGAAAAAGGAGATTTTTCATGGGCGCGGTATCTCAACCATCTGAGCGTGCTTAAAACAAGGTGTGATTTTTTTTTTGTTTTTTTTCAAAGCGTCACTTATTCAGCACCGCTTCACTTTAATATCAGTGCCTGCGTTCCGGCGTTTTGCACTATCAACTCCACTTTTTTTTTGATGTTCAGGTCCACCTGATTTTTACCCCGCGTAAAGGCGTGTATAGGCGCGTATAGGGCCGTATAGGACCGTACAGGCATATACGGACCGTTCGTACACGCCTTTACGCGCCTCTACGCGGGGTAAAAATCAGGTGGGAGGTACATTCATTTATTTAAAACTTTCTCTCTTTTTAAAAGAACGGGTGCAACTCTTACCTTACCCGATTTTGGTTTGTTGTTTTCTCAAGGCAGGAAAAAGATGGAGAAAAAAGAAAAAAGAAACCACACACGACTGGTGTTATTTGTCATTTGGTAAATGACCAGGAGGCTAGGCGCGAGAGGCTTATGTTTTATCGCAATCAAAGTTTTGCTATTGATGTAACGCCCTTTTTGTGTGTGAAGAGAAAAAAAATACAATAAAATTGTGAGTCGTGTTGACGATTTTTTTGAGCCTTGTTTTATCAGATTTTGTATTAACCCCCTCACCTCCAACCACCTATCCCTTACAAAAAAAACAAATAGTACATGACGGTGAAGACTGTCTGAATGGCGGCTACACTAAACCAAAAGCTTATCAAAAAAAAAAGTGAGTGAATAAAGGGAAAATGGAGCTTTTTGCACAAGTTGCACACTGCACTATTCCAGTTTATCTCAAAAAACTTCGCCCCCCACGCTCCAATGGATATGATACTATTTTAGTTTTGTACGAAGAAACGACGTCCCTATCCATCCAAAAAACGGCGAGTTTTTTTTTTTTTTTGTGTTTTTAGAAAAATGATCGTGTGTTATGCAAGAAGGCGCTATTCATTTTTCAAAATTTTCTTTTTCCTTTTTCTAAAAGACAGGGCTTCGGTGTGCAGTGACACCCTACTTACCCACCTCTCAAAAAAAAAATTCACTTTTATTTTTTGTTCGCAAGTAAAAAAAAAGCGTCCTCCCAAAACACCTTTCCCTTAAGCAATTCCTTCTCCACCTCCCAAACGTACATTACCACTTCTGGGTGAGGCGACCATCACTGTGTTCTCCTTATTTCACGTCCCCCAGAGGTTGGTAAATGTACTAACGTACACGACGGGACCCAGTGCTGAGTGTGTGCGTGTCGGTACGTCATGGAGCTCCGGGGTTGTCCGCGACTTCTCGTGTACCCTTGCGGGCCTACATTTTCGTTTGTTTATTTCTCAACTAACCCCCTCAATTTCTAGGCACCCTCCCCCCCCAATCCCCTCCGTTTTCTCAGCCATGCAAGACGAGGAAGAATACGTGTTCAAATTGCTTCTAATTGGTGATTCTCTTGTGGGTAAGAGCTGTCTCATTACACGGTACGCAGATGACAGCTTCGAACAGAACTTTATTGCCACCATCGGTGTTGACTTTAAAGTGAAGAGCGTCGAAGTCGACGGAGGAAAGACCGCACGGCTACAGATCTGGGACACCGCAGGGCAGGAGAGGTTTAGCAATATCACGCGGAGCTATTATCGGGGGAGTGATGCGATATTGATTGTGTATGACATAACAAATCGGGAGTCGTTCAGCCATGTTACGAAGTGGGTGAGTGAGCTGCAGCAGAACGCTGAGGACACTAGAGTACGGCTTTTGATTGGAAACAAAGCGGATTTAGAAGAAAAACGGGTGGTCAGTCACGACGAAGGTGCGGCATTTGCTGCGGAGGTGTCAATGCAGTTTTTTGAGACAAGCGCTCTAACAGGGGACAACGTTTCTAACGCATTCCAAGACGCGACCCTCCAATGTCAAAAAGAGTTCGACACCCGAGGAGGCCCGCGAGCCCCTAAACCTAGCGTCAAACTGGATCCGCGCAATGTAACAAAAGGAGGGAAAGGGGGAGGCGAAAAACGGGGATGTGCTTGTTGAAAGAAAAATTGAAAAGAAAACTAAAAGGAGCTTGCTATTTTAAGAGATTTGTTTTTCTTTTGAGAAAACGGGTTTGGTGGAAAAAAATAGAGAACAAAAAAAAAAAAAAATCCATTTGGGGTTTTTTGAAGCGATTTGTTGCAAAAGAAATGTTTAGTCCAGTTTTTAGTAGAACGAAACAGTGAAAAAGGGTTCCCTCCCCACCAATGGTGAGTACTTTCAGTTATTTTTTGTCGACATGATCATCGTAGTGTCGGCCTCCTCTCCTCCCCCTCGACCCCCATTTTGTTTTTTCTCTCAGCGGGGAAGAGGGAACAAAAAGCACACCACAAGGTAAACACTAACTGGGCCATATTTCCTGGGAATTACCCCCCCCCCCCCAAAAGACACTAATTTTAAACCAGGTACACAGAAAGGGGTTTGGGTGGGGGTGCGTGGGAGGGTGTTTAGTGGGGAGAGGGCCTGAGGGGAGGGGAGGGCAAGATAGCCTTTGAGGGCGGTATCTGTTATTCCCCTTTTGCCTCGGGTGGTTGGTGAACAGACGTTAAGAAAAGTCCTCCTTTATCTTCTGCATCCTCTCTCTCTCTCTCTCTCGCACTTACCGCGTTGTATGATTACCCTTTTTTTTTTCCTCTGGTCGTACGTTCTATTTTACCTTCTATTCAGTAGAACAGACAGCATTTGACATATTTTTTGTATTACCGTACCTGTAAATATGTTGGGCCGTAAATATGTGGGACGAGCGAGCCTTTTTTGGGCTGTCCCAACATTTTTTACAGGTACGGTACTTGATATTCCACTCTCCTCACTTTAGCGCTGCTGTAGCAGCGTGGCTGTTTTAGTTCTTCGTCGGACGATTTTCTTATTGGAGAAGACAAAGAGGGGTGAAGAGGAGGAAGGTAATGAGGTGGGTGCTTACTCTCTGCCCCCCTTTCTTGCTTCAAGGCAGAGAGATAATGCAAAAAATGCCATTTTTTTTCCAGATGCAAACCTTGGAATGAATGTAGGACCGCATGGATGCGGTCCACCAAAGGTACACTGTCACAGAGAAGGCTGGCATCAAAATAACTTATTTTTTCCCCCCTGGAGGTCTGGTTCCTGCGTCCACAGAGACGTTTGCACTTTGCAACCTCCATCTTTTTATGTGCGAAAAACCCCCCAATAAAAAACCCCCCCTCCAAAAAAGTTAGAGAAAAAAAAACTTGATTTCTCCCCCCCTCCAAATTTTCATTTATTTCACTGCACACCGGTTACACAAAAGGCACACTGTCACGAGAGGGTTCTACGGAAAGTGTCACGTCGTTCACTCACCCAACCGTGCTCCGCAACACCACCACCCAACAGGTGATTTTTAGTGTGTGTGGAAGCGTCAACGCATCAAACAACTACAAGAAGGGGGGGTGAGGGAACGACACGTGACACGTGACACTTTTCAAATACACCCCCTTTCAGTAGCAATACACACATACCCCCCACCTCTTTGATGTTCACGCTCCTCCGCCCCGATGGTCTCTCCTGCAGTGTTCCCATCGAAAGCGGCACCCTTTCTGGCCTTCTTCACAAAGCCTTCCCTTCTTCCGACCCTGTCGTGCGCGGCGCACCCCCATTGGCGCCTCCATTTGACCATGACAGAGATTTGCTTTTGTACCTCCCTGGGAGTGAAGAGGCTGTGGCGAAGGGGGGTTTGGGGGATGCAGTGGAGGATACCGCGTTGCAAGGTGGCGATACCATCCGAATTGAATTTTCTTCAATTTATGAGGCCAGAATGACGCTTTTGGAGCGTGGGGTTGTTTCTCTTACGACAGAAGAGGCGGTTTCTTCTGCGAATTCAGGGGATGTTGAAAAGCTTGGATTATATTTAACAGCTCTATCCGACGACCTGCAATGTGTTCTGTCTGCATCAGAAAGCTGTTCATTCTGGCGTAAAATCCTTGCCTCCCCTTTACCCAAAGAGGAAAAGGTCGTTGTTATCGACACCCACATCCCTTCCTCCTCTGAGAAAGGCTTTTTTATTACGGATGTCATCCCTCATTTATGTGGTGTGCTATCTGACGAGGAGGTTTTGGGGCTTGCGGAGGCGTTGGTCGCGAAAGGGGCAGAGGATGGGGTGCTCCCAGTGCACGACAACTTTAAGGCAACGTGTGGGGTGCCGGCGTTGTTGGCAATGTTTTGTGAAGCATATGTGAGGTATTTTGGAGGGAGAACGCAGCTGACATCGGTTCTCTCTGGCTCCGCAGATTTTGGGGGAGGATCTGAATGTAGCAGCGAGGAGGGGGGGGAAAGCGTTCTCCACCATTACTGCAAATTTGAGGAAACCGCGGAAGGGGTAGCAACGAAGATGTTTCGCACCTTTTTCGCAAACGGAGCGGACACCGCGGAGCGCGATGAATGCGGCAGAACCGCGCTTCAACTTTGCATCGAATCCGGCAATTTCTCCACCACCCATTCCTTTCTTTCTGCCTCCCGCGAAGAAGGGACCAAATTGAAGCAGATCTTATCAGATAAATCGATTGATGGCTTCACCGCACTCCATTTTGCCACTGCAGGGCAACACATTCATACTTCAAATAGCAGCAAATCGGTGTCCATTACTCTTATCCGAGCATTATTAGAGGGTGGCGCTGATGTCAATGCGAGAAGTGATGCTGGTATTACCCCACTGCATTTGTTGTGCGCAGCGCATTGTGTACCGGACCTATATGAATTAGAAGGTGTAGAGGATTTGCTCTGTAGTGGTGACAACGGTGGTGATATGTGTGAGTCCCTGGAAGTCTTGGTGGCTGCAGGGGCAGAGGTGGATGCACAGTGTGATAAGGGCATGACTGCACTGCATTTTGCAGAGGGCAGTGCCGCGACCTCTGTCACCACCGCCCTTCTCCATCACGGCGCGGATGCAACCAAACGGAATGTCCAAGGCAAAACACCGGCTGACCTCAGACACCTCCACGATACAGCAGCACTCATCATAAAATCTGCAAGAAAAGGACAAAAACGAGGCTATCAAGGAGCAGAAGGAGAAGGAAGCTCAGAGGATGAAGAAAGCAGTGAGAGACCATCCAAGAGGCCGCGTGTCTAAAGGGGAGGCGATCAGAACAAAGAGAAAATCAGTTGGCTATTTCAATACACGCATTTCCACTTTAGAGGTGTTATTTTTGAGCGTAGGTTCATCTTCGTTTTGCGCAAACTTTCCAATAGTATTGGTATATCAAGAAAAAAAAAAGAATAAAGATTCCTCCGTTTCCCCCTTTGAAGACTACAATCATCTCGAACAACCATCTCTACGTACCGATTTTTTGGCTTTTTTCGCTTAGTACTAGAGCCCCTAGTAGCTAGTAGGCCCTAGCACTTGTACTTAACATAGGCGCACATGTGTACGTTTGACTAGTTGTACTGGGAGTAAAACGGTACATTTTTTTTTTTAATCGCATTACACACACACCGCACACCTTACAGAGGGCAACGTGGTCCCCCTTACCACCTTCCCATCTCCTATAGAACAACGCAAATGTCACAAGGCTGGCGGCTTCTCGATGTAGAAGGGGGGATTGGCCTAGGCGGACGGTGGTGGGAGGACATGCTGCAGGAGGTCAACTCCACGGCACCACCCTCCGCCGCGCAGGACCCTATCGAACCCACGCCGTATCCGACACCCATTTCCGCTACATCATCGCGCAGCTTTCTTCCCGTTTCTTCTACGACCGTTCTGGGCATTTCCCCTATGAGACAAACCGACGCCACGACCGACATCAAAACCCCACCACACAGCACAGCGCAGATTGCATCGCCGATACCCCGTTTGCCAGAAGACCTCGCGTCGATGCCGATGGCAGTGGGGTCGCCGGTGGTGTTGGAGAAGGGAAGCAAGGAGGAGGAGGGTGCGTTTCAAGAAAAGATTGTTCCATCAGAAGTGTCGTCCGACGTCATGATGGAGAAGAGTGTGGGGAAGGTGGAGGTGGTGGAGAGGATTGTGGAGGTGGAGGTGGAGAAAATTGTGGAACGAATCGTCGAAAAAATTGTCGAAGTCCCCGTGGAGGTGGAAAAGATTGTGGAGGTCGAAAAAATCGTCGAGGTGGAGAAAATTGTTGAAAAAATTGTCGAAGTTCCTGTCGAACGGATTGTCGAGGTGGTTGTAGAGAAGATAGTTATTCAAGAGAAATTGGTTGAAGTCGAGGTGCCAAAGATTGTTGAAAAAATCGTTGAGGTTCCGGTCGAAAAAATTGTGTTTCAGGACCGTCTTGTTGAGGTCCCCGAGGTTCAACCCGAAGCCCGCTCTCGCTCGAACTCTCTTTCCTCCTCTTTCAATTCTTCTCCACTTGACCGCAAACCACGTCGCACCACTAAAGGAAAAGCTACGCACAGCGTTTCTCCTCAACGCGAATCCGAACATAACCATCACCACCACCACCACCCACAAGCTGCCCTAGACGAATACATCATGTCCCCCCTTTCCAACAGCAAAACCATCCAACGCAGGAATTTCCGCTATCAAAACGAACGCCACAACATCGCAGTGCGCAACCACGGGAACGCACAGCGCATTATTCCTGAGGATATCGCGGGGGTCTGGGACTATGGTAAAGGACGTTGTTATGAGGTTGCCGCAGACGGGATGTGGAAGGAACATGAAGGGGGCGGCCGCTTCATCGTAGGCCGTTTGGAGGCCTTTTCGAGCATGTGGCCACAGCCTCCTGCAGGGGGTGACAGTGTGGCGCCTGCATTCTATACACTGCTCTCAAATGGCTCTTCATTGTGGCTCTGCGTGCTCCCCGAGGGCAAACTCAAATCAGTATGTCTCCCGCCAGGAACGTCGGAGCCGCTGATGTCGACGTCACAACCTCCTTCGTTTCACGCCTTCGCGACGTACGAAACGCAGCTAAGAGACGCGCTCGCTGCAATCGAAGCTACAACACGCGATGTGCTTGAAGCTCGGATAGCACAAATGGAACTGCGGTTGTTAGTGTTATAGGGTCTTCTTAGGCAACGAAGAGTGGTGGTGTGTTCCCCCCGGTTGGGGTACACAAAAGGTACACTGTGTCGCGAGAGGGCGGTATTTTCAAAGGCAACTTTGGTTTATTGCTCAAAAGATTTTGCAAAAAATGCTCAGGAGGGGTTGGATAATCCCATGAGACTGTCAGTGCAAAACTGTTTGTTTTAGAGAAAAAAATCTGTTTTTTAGAGAATATGTACGATCCCCCAACTCCCAGAATTCATAGATAAAAAAGACAAAGAATTTTTCATATTTTTTTTTTTTACCTTTTGTGTTTTCTGTATTCCCCTCCTAATTAACTTAATCATTGATTTAGCCGTGCTGCTCCGTTTATTACTACCCCCTTTTCACACCTGGCTTCGATCCTGGCTAAATCCGGGGGTCACATCCTCCGGAGTGATTATGAGCTTGGTGGTGCGCATGCCAAATCTGGTCGGCATTCGCGTGGGTAAAATAAATGAAGGAGTGGGGCGGATGTATGAGCCATAAACAATGTTCTCCATTGTATTCGCTACTACACCCAAGATCTGCACTCAATCACTACCATTTTTAATATTATTTTTTTTTTCCACCCCAAAATTCCAGACTACACATTAATATGTACGACGCGGACGGCAACTACGTTGGGGAGGAGGAGGAGGAGGAAAAACCGAAAAAAAAGAAGACAGTCAAGAAACGGCGTGCGAAGCGCACTGCTGCGGAAATGGACGAGACCTCCGAGCCAGAGGACAATGTGGACCCTGCTGTCACGGTCTCACCTTTCGCTGATTTGAGCGAGGTGGAGTTGGTGTCCTCCACCACGACACTGTTACGCGAAGAAGACAAAGAGGTTTGCGCAGATTTTAACAACGACCGCCTAGGGGACAGCGCGCAGTCAAAGCAGGTCGTAACAGAAGAGGACCGAAAGAGGCAGGCAGCAGAACGCAAACGGCGAGAGGAGTACAACGCCAAAATGGACGCCCTCTCCTCAGCCAAATCGCGCGAACGAAAGGAGCAGCAGAAACAGCGCAAGGCGGAGCCCCACCCTATGGGCCACTTTAGCAACTCATCCTCGGACAAAAACGGACTAATCTTCGATGGAATCTACCAATGGACTTCAATGGGTCTCGGAAAGACGCCCCTCAAAGTGAAAAAACAGTGGAAAGGTGAAAACGACAGTTTAGCAGGGAACCAGAAAAGGAACCGCAAAAACCTGCAGCTTCCGAGAGATTAGGAGGTGAGGGGGGTTTTTTTCGTGAGCAGAGAGAGAGAGAGGCTTAGGTTCATCTTTTACCTTTTCTTTCTTATGTCCCGCCCTTTGCATGACTGAGATACGTTTTAGCATGTTTCAACTTAGCTCTTTCTTTGCTCTGTTTACAGTTTTTTTCGTCTTCCTGTAACGTAGCAAAAACCCCAAGGAGGTGTCTTGTGTTGTTGTCGTATTCTCATTTGAACAAAACAGTGTCCCATATTCTGATATAGTTTTGTGTTTGGGCAGATGTAAGGGGGGGAGGGAGTTTCAAGCCAGAACGAAATGAAAGATAAGTGATGCTTAAAGCGGGGCAATCAGTCGCAGCCGTTTTAAGAGAGGTCGAAAATGCATGTTATCTCTCACCACCCCCTGTTTTAATCGTGCCACAGTTTTGATTTTGTAGTCCGCCCAGGTGAGGAAGTCTTTCCTCGTCGCTCTATCGTCGGATGTTGTCGCAGTTGTGAAGGAGGTATAGTTGTTCAGCCACCAAAGAGGTGGGTGTTGCGCACATCTTTGTGCTATTTTGTCCCCGCATATTCTTATAGTACCCATTGCCAACCCACTAATCTCTCTCAATACAAACACACACAGGATTATTCTCACACACAAGACAACTAACGAAAGCAGACACATATCGTATACTTACAGAAGAGCTTTGTGCCTCCGTTCTTGCCAGCCTTGTACACGATGGTGACCAGGATGCTGCTGCTGGCATGTGTTGCTGTGTCGGTGTCCGGACACGGGTACGTGGAGTCGCCGCCGTCACGTGGGTTTGGCTGCAAGACTGGACTGAACTCCGGATGTGGGTCTGTGCAGTACGAGCCGCAGAGTGTGGAGGGTCCTGACGGGTGGCCTTCGGGAGGCCCTGCGGACGGGACACTGGCGGCTGCGGGACGTGCAAACTTTGGGGAGCTGAACGCACAGACGCCGACACGCTGGGGGAAGACTGCGATTGCGGCTGGTGTGCACGTGTTCACGTGGCAGTTCTCTGCAGCGCACGTGACGCGCGACTTCAGGTACTACATCACCCGTGTGGGGTGGGACCAGAACGCGCCGCTTGGGACAGCGTCGTTTGACACAACGCCGTTCTGCGTGGTGGACGGGCAGATGGTGCAGCCTGCAAACCCTTCGAGCCACAGCTGCACAGTGCCCACACGCTCGGGGTACCACGTTGTGCTCGCTGTGTGGGACGTGGGTGACACCCCTGCAAGCTTCTACAACGCGATTGACGTGACGATTGGTGGTGCGGGCCCGACTCCGCCTGGCCCTGTGCCAACACCACCCACGCCCCCTGCGTCTGTCCCGCCACCGACACCACCGACGCCAACTGCACCTGTGCCCACACCACCGACGCCGCCAGTGCCCGTCCCGTCGTCGGGTGGATGCACGGCAGGTGTTGCGGCGGTGGCTGTGTGGGGCAACTGCGAGGCTGCACCACACTGCTGTGCGTCGGGGTCGATGTGCTACGAGCAGGACCAGTGGTACGCACAGTGCAAGCCGTCGTGCTCCACGGCAGATGGGTGGACGTGCCGTGTGCTTGGAGCGGGCGCAGGACCGACACCACCCACACCTCCGGCACCTGTGCCTGTGCCAACCCCACCAACACCACCAGCACCCGTCCCCGTCCCCGTCCCCGTCCCAACTGTGCCTGTGCCAACACCACCAACAGTGCCAGTGCCAGCACCGGTGCCAACTATGTCTGGGTCAGGGTCGGACTCGCGGATGATTGCCTTCCTGGGGAACTGGCAGGCGTGCCCGACAGACGCACAGCTGGAGCACTACACGCACATCATGATCTCGTTTGCAGTGACGTACACGTGGAGTGCATCGAAGAACGTGTGCGACGCGAGCTGCAACATCGGGGCGCCTGTGCCCGTGTGCGCGAACCAGGCACACCCAGACCTGGTGGCACGTTGGCGTGCGGCAGGGAAGAAGGTGGTTGTGTCCTTTGGCGGGGCCGGGATGGGAGGTTCCTGGGCAGGGGACGTGAACGACTGCTGGGACTACTGCTTCGGGAAGGAGGCACACGTGGTGTCGCAGCTGACGTCGATTGTGTCGGCACAGAACTTCGACGGTGTGGACATCGACTACGAGTACTTCCACGAGGACGGGGGTGCACGTGGGTTCACGCGTGGGGCTGAGGCGCAGACGTTCCTGCGGGAGGTGACTGTGGGGCTGAAGCAGCAGCTGCCTGCGGGGAGTCTGGTGACACACGCACCAATGGAGCCGGATGTGATGCCTGGGCGTGGGTACTACAACGTGATGCAGGCGACTGCGGGGTCGATCGACTTCGTGATGCCGCAGTACTACAACGCAAACTCGCGTCCGGCCTTGGACGGGCTTGCAGGCGGGTCTGGACGCATCTCTGCGGGGGACCACTTCCGCACGCTTGTGGACAACGTGTTTGGCGGGGATGCGACACGTGTTGTGTTTGGGTTCTGCATCGGCGACTGCTCGGGGACGGGGTCGAACGCAAACGCAGCAGCAGGTGTGCGTGTGATGCAGGAGCTCGCTGTGCAGCACCCTTGCAACGGCGGTGCCTTCTTCTGGGTTGTGAAGGACGACACGAACGGCGCCTGGTCCGGCACTGTTGGGGCTGTTGTTGAGGCTACACGTGGCTGCAGCAGTGGAGGAGGGGGCACACCACCCACACCGCCTGTTGTGCCTGTTCCGGTTCCGACACCACCCACACCACCGACACCAACAGCGCCTGTGCCCGTGCCAACACCACCGACAAGTGGCTGCAGTGCAGCGATCCCTGCGTGGGGTCCATGTCTGGGGAAGGAACACTGCTGCGCTGCAGGGCTGCAGTGCACAGGGACGCGGTGGTGGAAGTCGTGCAAGCAGTAAGCAGTAAGCAGGGATCGTGAGCGTCGCATATAACTATCCTTCCCATATATTTTCTTAATAACAAACTAGCTACAACTCTTGTTTCAGTTTCAAAGTCTGTCACAAAAAAAAAAAAAAAAAAAGACACACCTTTGTTTGTGTGGTCTTTTTATGTTGGGCAACACATTAAATGCCTTATTTTTCGTTTCTATTATACTGGGTGATGAAGCGCAGCTGCGAGGCTTCGGTTCATCATCATCATATACTTTACGTAGTTTTTGCCCTTCGGTTCCAACCGAACCCCTTTTTCTTATCCCTTCAATTGCTTTATACTTGATCTACTTTTTACCACCCGCTTCTATTTTTTGCGGATATACTAGACCATGTTCATGTGGCCCACGTACAGCATCTTTGTTGAGTGCATGCGTTGGTGTATACTTTGTTCTATGCCTGCCACATCCCTATTCCTATCCCTATCCCTATTCCCTCTATGATACTGCAAACAAAAGCAAAAGGGAGGTGACAATGTCGCCTTGTTGTGTCCACATTCCACTCCCCATGTTTCGCATGCAGTGCAGTCCTGTTGCCTCAGCGACGTCTCTGCACACCACAAGCGCACAAGAAACATGGCTGCGGTGGCCGGCCCTGTCCAACCGTTCCCCACCATTCCCTCCCCTCGCGTGCACCACACACACACGTGGACACGACACGGGAGGGGTGGTTGGAGAAGAGGTGGATGGTTTGGTTGTCCCTTTTTTGACGTTTGCCTTTCGCCCCTTTTTTTTTCTATTCTTGGTTCTGAAATTGGCTCTGTGGCGGCTCTGTGTGTCTGCAGGCTGCACCAGGGACTTCAACTTCAGCGTTTTCTTTATATGTCCTACCTTTAAAAGTTGCTTCTCTTGACTACTCTTCCATACAGTTCCATTTTATTCTTCGGTCATCCACCTTTCTTGTGCGTACCTTTCACGTGCGCAAGAAAACGAGACCAAACAAAAACCACCCTTTCCCGCATAGTTGCCAAGCTAGATACAGCGGGAACAGATGTGCACAGCAAAGAAACCAGAGGATACATTTCTGAGCTGAGCCTGCAGGTGGTATGCGTTTGTACATGGGATGTGTGTCCGAGTCTCTGCTCGAACGAGGCTTGGGGAGACATGCCGAAGACACAACAGATGGAACAAAAATAAAACATGACACAATCCAATAAATATGCAAAAAAGACATAATAATAATAAAAAAGAACACATCCTCCCTGAGTTCCCTCTTTTCTCCTGAAAACAGACGACACCCATTCCCAAGAAACCAAAACCCACCCACTCCACCTCACAACAGAACACTTGCATCTATACGTATTAGTTGACAACACAACACAACACAACAATGATGTCAAAGGCAGGACTCGCAATGGCCGCAGCCTTCGTGGCCCTGGCTGAGGGTGTTGCACCCCCTTCAGGAACAGTGGAGCTGCTGGAGGCACCTGCTGTGAACGGTGTGCGGACGAACGCCCCTGGGCTGCACGTGACCCTGCTGTCGTCTGGGGTGGACGCGTGGCCGAACCTTGACGGGTCGACGCTGCGCGACGTGCCGCCGTTCATGCGCCTCATGCCAACGACGCTGGCGAACTGGAGAATGAAGTCCGGGACGAAGGTGAAGTTCTCGTGCCCGAACGAGCCTTCCCTGATTGAGGTGTGCGACGCATGGGTGTTCTTCTACAGCTGCCCGCAGAGCTGTGTGACGACGTACCAGGGCGGTCTGCAGGGCCAGCTGTCGGCTCTGCCCGGCTGGGAGAGGACACAGTGCGCACCTTCCTTCTGGACGAACGCACCCGGGATGACCTTCGTGCACCCGATGGGAAGCTTCAGAATGCAGCTGGCACCCGGCCAGTCGACTGAGTTTGACCTTCAGGACGACGCAGAGTTCCTTGGCTTCGGAATTGACTCGAACGGAGAGGACTGCACGAAGCACATGGACGCGAACTCCTGCCCTGTTGCGGGAGGACGCTGCAGGTGGGAGTCGGGTGCGTGCGTGAACCAGTCCTGCAAGGGCCGCTTCGGACCCCCGCCACCGTGCCGTGAGTGCCCCTGGGAGGGAGTTGTGCGTGTTGCACGCCCTGCCTCGGACGGTCCGTTCTAAGTTGCGTGACAGGAGACAAAGCCACACGCCTGCAAAAGGACGTCAGAAACAAACAAACGAAACGAAACGAAACGAAACAACCAAATCGATATCCCCACCCACGCTTGCGTCTCTTCACCACTGGCAGCACAGGAGTGCTTGCAGGGCCTCCTTGTGTGTGCTGCGCGTGTTTGTGAAGCAGGCTCTTCTTCCACTATATGAAACTGCAAATCCACAGCGAGCGCACATCGATCACATGCTCCGTGGAACGTATCAAGCAGCCCCATATTACTTTTTTATTTTATCTTTTTTGAGCTCTTTGCCGGATCATTTTTCTTTTTCATTTTCATTTTCACTTCCCGTTCGCACTACACGTGTGACTTCTCACCACACCTGAAGGCGCAGAAGGTACCCAGGCAAAGCAATCGCACCTGACCCTCTTTTGCACCTTCGTTTTTCTTGTCTTTTTGTTGCTCTTTTGCTTCTCCGTCCACGACAGGCCTGTCTTGTCTGTTGGAATGGCTGGGGGTTGTCTTTGCGAGCTGAGTGCGCTACTTGCGTGTTCAGCCTCTGGACAAAAAGAGAAATTTGTTAATTTTTTAGTGTGCCGCAGAAGTTTTTGAACTTGGGTCACACCACAAGGCATTTCCCCCCTTGTGTTTTTCCTTTTCCTTTTCCTTTCTTCATTTTAGCAGCAAAGACCTCTGTCTTTTCCTTTCTCGACAAGATGTGTTCCCTTCGTATGAGTTACAGGATGCCTCCCTACTGACGCCTTCTTCTTGCAACTATGTGTGTGTGTGCACGCCCCCAGACAGGTGGGTGTTGCGCACACACCTCTTTTTGCTCTTTTGCCTGAACGGCAAAAGAGAAGATGTACGGTGGGAGACATGCAGTGACAGAAGGCATGCACACAAACAATATCAAACCAAATGCAAACCAAATACAAAACAACAGCTTTTCCCCTATTTTCTTATAGTACCCATTGCCAACCCACTGAGCTCTCTCAATACAAACACACACAGGATTATTCTCACACACAAGACAACTAACGAAAGCAGACACATATCGTATACTTACAGAAGAGCTTTGTGCCTCCGTTCTTGCCAGCCTTGTACACGATGGTGACCAGGATGCTGCTGCTGGCATGTGTTGCTGTGTCGGTGTCCGGACACGGGTACGTGGAGTCGCCGCCGTCACGTGGGTTTGGCTGCAAGACTGGACTGAACTCCGGATGTGGGTCTGTGCAGTACGAGCCGCAGAGTGTGGAGGGTCCTGACGGGTGGCCTTCGGGAGGCCCTGCGGACGGGACACTGGCGGCTGCGGGACGTGCAAACTTTGGGGAGCTGAACGCACAGACGCCGACACGCTGGGGGAAGACTGCGATTGCGGCTGGTGTGCACGTGTTCACGTGGCAGTTCTCTGCAGCGCACGTGACGCGCGACTTCAGGTACTACATCACCCGTGTGGGGTGGGACCAGAACGCGCCGCTTGGGACAGCGTCGTTTGACACAACGCCGTTCTGCGTGGTGGACGGGCAGATGGTGCAGCCTGCAAACCCTTCGAGCCACAGCTGCACAGTGCCCACACGCTCGGGGTACCACGTTGTGCTCGCTGTGTGGGACGTGGGTGACACCCCTGCAAGCTTCTACAACGCGATTGACGTGACGATTGGTGGTGCGGGCCCGACTCCGCCTGGCCCTGTGCCAACACCACCCACGCCCCCTGCGTCTGTCCCGCCACCGACACCACCGACGCCAACTGCACCTGTGCCCACACCACCGACGCCGCCAGTGCCCGTCCCGTCGTCGGGTGGATGCACGGCAGGTGTTGCGGCGGTGGCTGTGTGGGGCAACTGCGAGGCTGCACCACACTGCTGTGCGTCGGGGTCGATGTGCTACGAGCAGGACCAGTGGTACGCACAGTGCAAGCCGTCGTGCTCCACGGCAGATGGGTGGACGTGCCGTGTGCTTGGAGCGGGCGCAGGACCGACACCACCCACACCTCCGGCACCTGTGCCTGTGCCAACCCCACCAACACCACCAGCACCCGTCCCCGTCCCCGTCCCCGTCCCAACTGTGCCTGTGCCAACACCACCAACAGTGCCAGTGCCAGCACCGGTGCCAACTATGTCTGGGTCAGGGTCGGACTCGCGGATGATTGCCTTCCTGGGGAACTGGCAGGCGTGCCCGACAGACGCACAGCTGGAGCACTACACGCACATCATGATCTCGTTTGCAGTGACGTACACGTGGAGTGCATCGAAGAACGTGTGCGACGCGAGCTGCAACATCGGGGCGCCTGTGCCCGTGTGCGCGAACCAGGCACACCCAGACCTGGTGGCACGTTGGCGTGCGGCAGGGAAGAAGGTGGTTGTGTCCTTTGGCGGGGCCGGGATGGGAGGTTCCTGGGCAGGGGACGTGAACGACTGCTGGGACTACTGCTTCGGGAAGGAGGCACACGTGGTGTCGCAGCTGACGTCGATTGTGTCGGCACAGAACTTCGACGGTGTGGACATCGACTACGAGTACTTCCACGAGGACGGGGGTGCACGTGGGTTCACGCGTGGGGCTGAGGCGCAGACGTTCCTGCGGGAGGTGACTGTGGGGCTGAAGCAGCAGCTGCCTGCGGGGAGTCTGGTGACACACGCACCAATGGAGCCGGATGTGATGCCTGGGCGTGGGTACTACAACGTGATGCAGGCGACTGCGGGGTCGATCGACTTCGTGATGCCGCAGTACTACAACGCAAACTCGCGTCCGGCCTTGGACGGGCTTGCAGGCGGGTCTGGACGCATCTCTGCGGGGGACCACTTCCGCACGCTTGTGGACAACGTGTTTGGCGGGGATGCGACACGTGTTGTGTTTGGGTTCTGCATCGGCGACTGCTCGGGGACGGGGTCGAACGCAAACGCAGCAGCAGGTGTGCGTGTGATGCAGGAGCTCGCTGTGCAGCACCCTTGCAACGGCGGTGCCTTCTTCTGGGTTGTGAAGGACGACACGAACGGCGCCTGGTCCGGCACTGTTGGGGCTGTTGTTGAGGCTACACGTGGCTGCAGCAGTGGAGGAGGGGGCACACCACCCACACCGCCTGTTGTGCCTGTTCCGGTTCCGACACCACCCACACCACCGACACCAACAGCGCCTGTGCCCGTGCCAACACCACCGACAAGTGGCTGCAGTGCAGCGATCCCTGCGTGGGGTCCATGTCTGGGGAAGGAACACTGCTGCGCTGCAGGGCTGCAGTGCACAGGGACGCGGTGGTGGAAGTCGTGCAAGCAGTAAGCAGTAAGCAGGGATCGTGAGCGTCGCATATAACTATCCTTCCCATATATTTTCTTAATAACAAACTAGCTACAACTCTTGTTTCAGTTTCAAAGTCTGTCACAAAAAAAAAAAAAAAAAAAGACACACCTTTGTTTGTGTGGTCTTTTTATGTTGGGCAACACATTAAATGCCTTATTTTTCGTTTCTATTATACTGGGTGATGAAGCGCAGCTGCGAGGCTTCGGTTCATCATCATCATATACTTTACGTAGTTTTTGCCCTTCGGTTCCAACCGAACCCCTTTTTCTTATCCCTTCAATTGCTTTATACTTGATCTACTTTTTACCACCCGCTTCTATTTTTTGCGGATATACTAGACCATGTTCATGTGGCCCACGTACAGCATCTTTGTTGAGTGCATGCGTTGGTGTATACTTTGTTCTATGCCTGCCACATCCCTATTCCTATCCCTATCCCTATTCCCTCTATGATACTGCAAACAAAAGCAAAAGGGAGGTGACAATGTCGCCTTGTTGTGTCCACATTCCACTCCCCATGTTTCGCATGCAGTGCAGTCCTGTTGCCTCAGCGACGTCTCTGCACACCACAAGCGCACAAGAAACATGGCTGCGGTGGCCGGCCCTGTCCAACCGTTCCCCACCATTCCCTCCCCTCGCGTGCACCACACACACACGTGGACACGACACGGGAGGGGTGGTTGGAGAAGAGGTGGATGGTTTGGTTGTCCCTTTTTTGACGTTTGCCTTTCGCCCCTTTTTTTTTCTATTCTTGGTTCTGAAATTGGCTCTGTGGCGGCTCTGTGTGTCTGCAGGCTGCACCAGGGACTTCAACTTCAGCGTTTTCTTTATATGTCCTACCTTTAAAAGTTGCTTCTCTTGACTACTCTTCCATACAGTTCCATTTTATTCTTCGGTCATCCACCTTTCTTGTGCGTACCTTTCACGTGCGCAAGAAAACGAGACCAAACAAAAACCACCCTTTCCCGCATAGTTGCCAAGCTAGATACAGCGGGAACAGATGTGCACAGCAAAGAAACCAGAGGATACATTTCTGAGCTGAGCCTGCAGGTGGTATGCGTTTGTACATGGGATGTGTGTCCGAGTCTCTGCTCGAACGAGGCTTGGGGAGACATGCCGAAGACACAACAGATGGAACAAAAATAAAACATGACACAATCCAATAAATATGCAAAAAAGACATAATAATAATAAAAAAGAACACATCCTCCCTGAGTTCCCTCTTTTCTCCTGAAAACAGACGACACCCATTCCCAAGAAACCAAAACCCACCCACTCCACCTCACAACAGAACACTTGCATCTATACGTATTAGTTGACAACACAACACAACACAACAATGATGTCAAAGGCAGGACTCGCAATGGCCGCAGCCTTCGTGGCCCTGGCTGAGGGTGTTGCACCCCCTTCAGGAACAGTGGAGCTGCTGGAGGCACCTGCTGTGAACGGTGTGCGGACGAACGCCCCTGGGCTGCACGTGACCCTGCTGTCGTCTGGGGTGGACGCGTGGCCGAACCTTGACGGGTCGACGCTGCGCGACGTGCCGCCGTTCATGCGCCTCATGCCAACGACGCTGGCGAACTGGAGAATGAAGTCCGGGACGAAGGTGAAGTTCTCGTGCCCGAACGAGCCTTCCCTGATTGAGGTGTGCGACGCATGGGTGTTCTTCTACAGCTGCCCGCAGAGCTGTGTGACGACGTACCAGGGCGGTCTGCAGGGCCAGCTGTCGGCTCTGCCCGGCTGGGAGAGGACACAGTGCGCACCTTCCTTCTGGACGAACGCACCCGGGATGACCTTCGTGCACCCGATGGGAAGCTTCAGAATGCAGCTGGCACCCGGCCAGTCGACTGAGTTTGACCTTCAGGACGACGCAGAGTTCCTTGGCTTCGGAATTGACTCGAACGGAGAGGACTGCACGAAGCACATGGACGCGAACTCCTGCCCTGTTGCGGGAGGACGCTGCAGGTGGGAGTCGGGTGCGTGCGTGAACCAGTCCTGCAAGGGCCGCTTCGGACCCCCGCCACCGTGCCGTGAGTGCCCCTGGGAGGGAGTTGTGCGTGTTGCACGCCCTGCCTCGGACGGTCCGTTCTAAGTTGCGTGACAGGAGACAAAGCCACACGCCTGCAAAAGGACGTCAGAAACAAACAAACGAAACGAAACGAAACGAAACAACCAAATCGATATCCCCACCCACGCTTGCGTCACTTCACCACTGGCAGCACAGGAGTGCTTGCAGGGCCTCCTTGTGTGTGCTGCGCGTGTTTGTGAAGCAGGCTCTTCTTCCACTATATGAAACTGCAAATCCACAGCGAGCGCACATCGATCACATGCTCCGTGGAACGTATCAAGCAGCCCCATATTACTTTTTTATTTTATCTTTTTTGAGCTCTTTGCCGGATCATTTTTCTTTTTCATTTTCATTTTCACTTCCCGTTCGCACTACACGTGTGACTTCTCACCACACCTGAAGGCGCAGAAGGTACCCAGGCAAAGCAATCGCACCTGACCCTCTTTTGCACCTTCGTTTTTCTTGTCTTTTTGTTGCTCTTTTGCTTCTCCGTCCACGACAGGCCTGTCTTGTCTGTTGGAATGGCTGGGGGTTGTCTTTGCGAGCTGAGTGCGCTACTTGCGTGTTCAGCCTCTGGACAAAAAGAGAAATTTGTTAATTTTTTAGTGTGCCGCAGAAGTTTTTGAACTTGGGTCACACCACAAGGCATTTCCCCCCTTGTGTTTTTCCTTTTCCTTTTCCTTTCTTCATTTTAGCAGCAAAGACCTCTGTCTTTTCCTTTCTCGACAAGATGTGTTCCCTTCGTATGAGTTACAGGATGCCTCCCTACTGACGCCTTCTTCTTGCAACTATGTGTGTGTGTGCACGCCCCCAGACAGGTGGGTGTTGCGCACACACCTCTTTTTGCTCTTTTGCCTGAACGGCAAAAGAGAAGATGTACGGTGGGAGACATGCAGTGACAGAAGGCATGCACACAAACAATATCAAACCAAATGCAAACCAAATACAAAACAACAGCTTTTCCCCTATTTTCTTATAGTACCCATTGCCAACCCACTGAGCTCTCTCAATACAAACACACACAGGATTATTCTCACACACAAGACAACTAACGAAAGCAGACACATATCGTATACTTACAGAAGAGCTTTGTGCCTCCGTTCTTGCCAGCCTTGTACACGATGGTGACCAGGATGCTGCTGCTGGCATGTGTTGCTGTGTCGGTGTCCGGACACGGGTACGTGGAGTCGCCGCCGTCACGTGGGTTTGGCTGCAAGACTGGACTGAACTCCGGATGTGGGTCTGTGCAGTACGAGCCGCAGAGTGTGGAGGGTCCTGACGGGTGGCCTTCGGGAGGCCCTGCGGACGGGACACTGGCGGCTGCGGGACGTGCAAACTTTGGGGAGCTGAACGCACAGACGCCGACACGCTGGGGGAAGACTGCGATTGCGGCTGGTGTGCACGTGTTCACGTGGCAGTTCTCTGCAGCGCACGTGACGCGCGACTTCAGGTACTACATCACCCGTGTGGGGTGGGACCAGAACGCGCCGCTTGGGACAGCGTCGTTTGACACAACGCCGTTCTGCGTGGTGGACGGGCAGATGGTGCAGCCTGCAAACCCTTCGAGCCACAGCTGCACAGTGCCCACACGCTCGGGGTACCACGTTGTGCTCGCTGTGTGGGACGTGGGTGACACCCCTGCAAGCTTCTACAACGCGATTGACGTGACGATTGGTGGTGCGGGCCCGACTCCGCCTGGCCCTGTGCCAACACCACCCACGCCCCCTGCGTCTGTCCCGCCACCGACACCACCGACGCCAACTGCACCTGTGCCCACACCACCGACGCCGCCAGTGCCCGTCCCGTCGTCGGGTGGATGCACGGCAGGTGTTGCGGCGGTGGCTGTGTGGGGCAACTGCGAGGCTGCACCACACTGCTGTGCGTCGGGGTCGATGTGCTACGAGCAGGACCAGTGGTACGCACAGTGCAAGCCGTCGTGCTCCACGGCAGATGGGTGGACGTGCCGTGTGCTTGGAGCGGGCGCAGGACCGACACCACCCACACCTCCGGCACCTGTGCCTGTGCCAACCCCACCAACACCACCAGCACCCGTCCCCGTCCCCGTCCCCGTCCCAACTGTGCCTGTGCCAACACCACCAACAGTGCCAGTGCCAGCACCGGTGCCAACTATGTCTGGGTCAGGGTCGGACTCGCGGATGATTGCCTTCCTGGGGAACTGGCAGGCGTGCCCGACAGACGCACAGCTGGAGCACTACACGCACATCATGATCTCGTTTGCAGTGACGTACACGTGGAGTGCATCGAAGAACGTGTGCGACGCGAGCTGCAACATCGGGGCGCCTGTGCCCGTGTGCGCGAACCAGGCACACCCAGACCTGGTGGCACGTTGGCGTGCGGCAGGGAAGAAGGTGGTTGTGTCCTTTGGCGGGGCCGGGATGGGAGGTTCCTGGGCAGGGGACGTGAACGACTGCTGGGACTACTGCTTCGGGAAGGAGGCACACGTGGTGTCGCAGCTGACGTCGATTGTGTCGGCACAGAACTTCGACGGTGTGGACATCGACTACGAGTACTTCCACGAGGACGGGGGTGCACGTGGGTTCACGCGTGGGGCTGAGGCGCAGACGTTCCTGCGGGAGGTGACTGTGGGGCTGAAGCAGCAGCTGCCTGCGGGGAGTCTGGTGACACACGCACCAATGGAGCCGGATGTGATGCCTGGGCGTGGGTACTACAACGTGATGCAGGCGACTGCGGGGTCGATCGACTTCGTGATGCCGCAGTACTACAACGCAAACTCGCGTCCGGCCTTGGACGGGCTTGCAGGCGGGTCTGGACGCATCTCTGCGGGGGACCACTTCCGCACGCTTGTGGACAACGTGTTTGGCGGGGATGCGACACGTGTTGTGTTTGGGTTCTGCATCGGCGACTGCTCGGGGACGGGGTCGAACGCAAACGCAGCAGCAGGTGTGCGTGTGATGCAGGAGCTCGCTGTGCAGCACCCTTGCAACGGCGGTGCCTTCTTCTGGGTTGTGAAGGACGACACGAACGGCGCCTGGTCCGGCACTGTTGGGGCTGTTGTTGAGGCTACACGTGGCTGCAGCAGTGGAGGAGGGGGCACACCACCCACACCGCCTGTTGTGCCTGTTCCGGTTCCGACACCACCCACACCACCGACACCAACAGCGCCTGTGCCCGTGCCAACACCACCGACAAGTGGCTGCAGTGCAGCGATCCCTGCGTGGGGTCCATGTCTGGGGAAGGAACACTGCTGCGCTGCAGGGCTGCAGTGCACAGGGACGCGGTGGTGGAAGTCGTGCAAGCAGTAAGCAGTAAGCAGGGATCGTGAGCGTCGCATATAACTATCCTTCCCATATATTTTCTTAATAACAAACTAGCTACAACTCTTGTTTCAGTTTCAAAGTCTGTCACAAAAAAAAAAAAAAAAAAAGACACACCTTTGTTTGTGTGGTCTTTTTATGTTGGGCAACACATTAAATGCCTTATTTTTCGTTTCTATTATACTGGGTGATGAAGCGCAGCTGCGAGGCTTCGGTTCATCATCATCATATACTTTACGTAGTTTTTGCCCTTCGGTTCCAACCGAACCCCTTTTTCTTATCCCTTCAATTGCTTTATACTTGATCTACTTTTTACCACCCGCTTCTATTTTTTGCGGATATACTAGACCATGTTCATGTGGCCCACGTACAGCATCTTTGTTGAGTGCATGCGTTGGTGTATACTTTGTTCTATGCCTGCCACATCCCTATTCCTATCCCTATCCCTATTCCCTCTATGATACTGCAAACAAAAGCAAAAGGGAGGTGACAATGTCGCCTTGTTGTGTCCACATTCCACTCCCCATGTTTCGCATGCAGTGCAGTCCTGTTGCCTCAGCGACGTCTCTGCACACCACAAGCGCACAAGAAACATGGCTGCGGTGGCCGGCCCTGTCCAACCGTTCCCCACCATTCCCTCCCCTCGCGTGCACCACACACACACGTGGACACGACACGGGAGGGGTGGTTGGAGAAGAGGTGGATGGTTTGGTTGTCCCTTTTTTGACGTTTGCCTTTCGCCCCTTTTTTTTTCTATTCTTGGTTCTGAAATTGGCTCTGTGGCGGCTCTGTGTGTCTGCAGGCTGCACCAGGGACTTCAACTTCAGCGTTTTCTTTATATGTCCTACCTTTAAAAGTTGCTTCTCTTGACTACTCTTCCATACAGTTCCATTTTATTCTTCGGTCATCCACCTTTCTTGTGCGTACCTTTCACGTGCGCAAGAAAACGAGACCAAACAAAAACCACCCTTTCCCGCATAGTTGCCAAGCTAGATACAGCGGGAACAGATGTGCACAGCAAAGAAACCAGAGGATACATTTCTGAGCTGAGCCTGCAGGTGGTATGCGTTTGTACATGGGATGTGTGTCCGAGTCTCTGCTCGAACGAGGCTTGGGGAGACATGCCGAAGACACAACAGATGGAACAAAAATAAAACATGACACAATCCAATAAATATGCAAAAAAGACATAATAATAATAAAAAAGAACACATCCTCCCTGAGTTCCCTCTTTTCTCCTGAAAACAGACGACACCCATTCCCAAGAAACCAAAACCCACCCACTCCACCTCACAACAGAACACTTGCATCTATACGTATTAGTTGACAACACAACACAACACAACAATGATGTCAAAGGCAGGACTCGCAATGGCCGCAGCCTTCGTGGCCCTGGCTGAGGGTGTTGCACCCCCTTCAGGAACAGTGGAGCTGCTGGAGGCACCTGCTGTGAACGGTGTGCGGACGAACGCCCCTGGGCTGCACGTGACCCTGCTGTCGTCTGGGGTGGACGCGTGGCCGAACCTTGACGGGTCGACGCTGCGCGACGTGCCGCCGTTCATGCGCCTCATGCCAACGACGCTGGCGAACTGGAGAATGAAGTCCGGGACGAAGGTGAAGTTCTCGTGCCCGAACGAGCCTTCCCTGATTGAGGTGTGCGACGCATGGGTGTTCTTCTACAGCTGCCCGCAGAGCTGTGTGACGACGTACCAGGGCGGTCTGCAGGGCCAGCTGTCGGCTCTGCCCGGCTGGGAGAGGACACAGTGCGCACCTTCCTTCTGGACGAACGCACCCGGGATGACCTTCGTGCACCCGATGGGAAGCTTCAGAATGCAGCTGGCACCCGGCCAGTCGACTGAGTTTGACCTTCAGGACGACGCAGAGTTCCTTGGCTTCGGAATTGACTCGAACGGAGAGGACTGCACGAAGCACATGGACGCGAACTCCTGCCCTGTTGCGGGAGGACGCTGCAGGTGGGAGTCGGGTGCGTGCGTGAACCAGTCCTGCAAGGGCCGCTTCGGACCCCCGCCACCGTGCCGTGAGTGCCCCTGGGAGGGAGTTGTGCGTGTTGCACGCCCTGCCTCGGACGGTCCGTTCTAAGTTGCGTGACAGGAGACAAAGCCACACGCCTGCAAAAGGACGTCAGAAACAAACAAACGAAACGAAACGAAACGAAACAACCAAATCGATATCCCCACCCACGCTTGCGTCTCTTCACCACTGGCAGCACAGGAGTGCTTGCAGGGCCTCCTTGTGTGTGCTGCGCGTGTTTGTGAAGCAGGCTCTTCTTCCACTATATGAAACTGCAAATCCACAGCGAGCGCACATCGATCACATGCTCCGTGGAACGTATCAAGCAGCCCCATATTACTTTTTTATTTTATCTTTTTTGAGCTCTTTGCCGGATCATTTTTCTTTTTCATTTTCATTTTCACTTCCCGTTCGCACTACACGTGTGACTTCTCACCACACCTGAAGGCGCAGAAGGTACCCAGGCAAAGCAATCGCACCTGACCCTCTTTTGCACCTTCGTTTTTCTTGTCTTTTTGTTGCTCTTTTGCTTCTCCGTCCACGACAGGCCTGTCTTGTCTGTTGGAATGGCTGGGGGTTGTCTTTGCGAGCTGAGTGCGCTACTTGCGTGTTCAGCCTCTGGACAAAAAGAGAAATTTGTTAATTTTTTAGTGTGCCGCAGAAGTTTTTGAACTTGGGTCACACCACAAGGCATTTCCCCCCTTGTGTTTTTCCTTTTCCTTTTCCTTTCTTCATTTTAGCAGCAAAGACCTCTGTCTTTTCCTTTCTCGACAAGATGTGTTCCCTTCGTATGAGTTACAGGATGCCTCCCTACTGACGCCTTCTTCTTGCAACTATGTGTGTGTGTGCACGCCCCCAGACAGGTGGGTGTTGCGCACACACCTCTTTTTGCTCTTTTGCCTGAACGGCAAAAGAGAAGATGTACGGTGGGAGACATGCAGTGACAGAAGGCATGCACACAAACAATATCAAACCAAATGCAAACCAAATACAAAACAACAGCTTTTCCCCTATTTTCTTATAGTACCCATTGCCAACCCACTGAGCTCTCTCAATACAAACACACACAGGATTATTCTCACACACAAGACAACTAACGAAAGCAGACACATATCGTATACTTACAGAAGAGCTTTGTGCCTCCGTTCTTGCCAGCCTTGTACACGATGGTGACCAGGATGCTGCTGCTGGCATGTGTTGCTGTGTCGGTGTCCGGACACGGGTACGTGGAGTCGCCGCCGTCACGTGGGTTTGGCTGCAAGACTGGACTGAACTCCGGATGTGGGTCTGTGCAGTACGAGCCGCAGAGTGTGGAGGGTCCTGACGGGTGGCCTTCGGGAGGCCCTGCGGACGGGACACTGGCGGCTGCGGGACGTGCAAACTTTGGGGAGCTGAACGCACAGACGCCGACACGCTGGGGGAAGACTGCGATTGCGGCTGGTGTGCACGTGTTCACGTGGCAGTTCTCTGCAGCGCACGTGACGCGCGACTTCAGGTACTACATCACCCGTGTGGGGTGGGACCAGAACGCGCCGCTTGGGACAGCGTCGTTTGACACAACGCCGTTCTGCGTGGTGGACGGGCAGATGGTGCAGCCTGCAAACCCTTCGAGCCACAGCTGCACAGTGCCCACACGCTCGGGGTACCACGTTGTGCTCGCTGTGTGGGACGTGGGTGACACCCCTGCAAGCTTCTACAACGCGATTGACGTGACGATTGGTGGTGCGGGCCCGACTCCGCCTGGCCCTGTGCCAACACCACCCACGCCCCCTGCGTCTGTCCCGCCACCGACACCACCGACGCCAACTGCACCTGTGCCCACACCACCGACGCCGCCAGTGCCCGTCCCGTCGTCGGGTGGATGCACGGCAGGTGTTGCGGCGGTGGCTGTGTGGGGCAACTGCGAGGCTGCACCACACTGCTGTGCGTCGGGGTCGATGTGCTACGAGCAGGACCAGTGGTACGCACAGTGCAAGCCGTCGTGCTCCACGGCAGATGGGTGGACGTGCCGTGTGCTTGGAGCGGGCGCAGGACCGACACCACCCACACCTCCGGCACCTGTGCCTGTGCCAACCCCACCAACACCACCAGCACCCGTCCCCGTCCCCGTCCCCGTCCCAACTGTGCCTGTGCCAACACCACCAACAGTGCCAGTGCCAGCACCGGTGCCAACTATGTCTGGGTCAGGGTCGGACTCGCGGATGATTGCCTTCCTGGGGAACTGGCAGGCGTGCCCGACAGACGCACAGCTGGAGCACTACACGCACATCATGATCTCGTTTGCAGTGACGTACACGTGGAGTGCATCGAAGAACGTGTGCGACGCGAGCTGCAACATCGGGGCGCCTGTGCCCGTGTGCGCGAACCAGGCACACCCAGACCTGGTGGCACGTTGGCGTGCGGCAGGGAAGAAGGTGGTTGTGTCCTTTGGCGGGGCCGGGATGGGAGGTTCCTGGGCAGGGGACGTGAACGACTGCTGGGACTACTGCTTCGGGAAGGAGGCACACGTGGTGTCGCAGCTGACGTCGATTGTGTCGGCACAGAACTTCGACGGTGTGGACATCGACTACGAGTACTTCCACGAGGACGGGGGTGCACGTGGGTTCACGCGTGGGGCTGAGGCGCAGACGTTCCTGCGGGAGGTGACTGTGGGGCTGAAGCAGCAGCTGCCTGCGGGGAGTCTGGTGACACACGCACCAATGGAGCCGGATGTGATGCCTGGGCGTGGGTACTACAACGTGATGCAGGCGACTGCGGGGTCGATCGACTTCGTGATGCCGCAGTACTACAACGCAAACTCGCGTCCGGCCTTGGACGGGCTTGCAGGCGGGTCTGGACGCATCTCTGCGGGGGACCACTTCCGCACGCTTGTGGACAACGTGTTTGGCGGGGATGCGACACGTGTTGTGTTTGGGTTCTGCATCGGCGACTGCTCGGGGACGGGGTCGAACGCAAACGCAGCAGCAGGTGTGCGTGTGATGCAGGAGCTCGCTGTGCAGCACCCTTGCAACGGCGGTGCCTTCTTCTGGGTTGTGAAGGACGACACGAACGGCGCCTGGTCCGGCACTGTTGGGGCTGTTGTTGAGGCTACACGTGGCTGCAGCAGTGGAGGAGGGGGCACACCACCCACACCGCCTGTTGTGCCTGTTCCGGTTCCGACACCACCCACACCACCGACACCAACAGCGCCTGTGCCCGTGCCAACACCACCGACAAGTGGCTGCAGTGCAGCGATCCCTGCGTGGGGTCCATGTCTGGGGAAGGAACACTGCTGCGCTGCAGGGCTGCAGTGCACAGGGACGCGGTGGTGGAAGTCGTGCAAGCAGTAAGCAGTAAGCAGGGATCGTGAGCGTCGCATATAACTATCCTTCCCATATATTTTCTTAATAACAAACTAGCTACAACTCTTGTTTCAGTTTCAAAGTCTGTCACAAAAAAAAAAAAAAAAAAAGACACACCTTTGTTTGTGTGGTCTTTTTATGTTGGGCAACACATTAAATGCCTTATTTTTCGTTTCTATTATACTGGGTGATGAAGCGCAGCTGCGAGGCTTCGGTTCATCATCATCATATACTTTACGTAGTTTTTGCCCTTCGGTTCCAACCGAACCCCTTTTTCTTATCCCTTCAATTGCTTTATACTTGATCTACTTTTTACCACCCGCTTCTATTTTTTGCGGATATACTAGACCATGTTCATGTGGCCCACGTACAGCATCTTTGTTGAGTGCATGCGTTGGTGTATACTTTGTTCTATGCCTGCCACATCCCTATTCCTATCCCTATCCCTATTCCCTCTATGATACTGCAAACAAAAGCAAAAGGGAGGTGACAATGTCGCCTTGTTGTGTCCACATTCCACTCCCCATGTTTCGCATGCAGTGCAGTCCTGTTGCCTCAGCGACGTCTCTGCACACCACAAGCGCACAAGAAACATGGCTGCGGTGGCCGGCCCTGTCCAACCGTTCCCCACCATTCCCTCCCCTCGCGTGCACCACACACACACGTGGACACGACACGGGAGGGGTGGTTGGAGAAGAGGTGGATGGTTTGGTTGTCCCTTTTTTGACGTTTGCCTTTCGCCCCTTTTTTTTTCTATTCTTGGTTCTGAAATTGGCTCTGTGGCGGCTCTGTGTGTCTGCAGGCTGCACCAGGGACTTCAACTTCAGCGTTTTCTTTATATGTCCTACCTTTAAAAGTTGCTTCTCTTGACTACTCTTCCATACAGTTCCATTTTATTCTTCGGTCATCCACCTTTCTTGTGCGTACCTTTCACGTGCGCAAGAAAACGAGACCAAACAAAAACCACCCTTTCCCGCATAGTTGCCAAGCTAGATACAGCGGGAACAGATGTGCACAGCAAAGAAACCAGAGGATACATTTCTGAGCTGAGCCTGCAGGTGGTATGCGTTTGTACATGGGATGTGTGTCCGAGTCTCTGCTCGAACGAGGCTTGGGGAGACATGCCGAAGACACAACAGATGGAACAAAAATAAAACATGACACAATCCAATAAATATGCAAAAAAGACAAAATAATAATAAAAAGAACACATCCTCCCTGAGTCCCCTCTTTTCTCCTGAAAACAGACGACACCCATTCCCAAGAAACCAAAACCCAAAGTTGTCCTCCCTCCTTAAGGTTTCGCTGCCATGGAATAGCGAACCCACCGATGTGGTTACTAACGATGTTAACTTTTTGAACACTACTCAAAACAGCAAATAACACCCACACAAAAAACACCACTCAACAATGCGCACCTTCCTGATGCTGAGCGCCGCCGTCCTGGCCGCAGCCAACAGCCAGCAGTGTGTCAACACTATTGTGCAGTCCGTTGCCGATGTTGCGATTGCTGCGGAGGACATTCACGTCATCTCGCAGGTCTGCAAGGGAGGGGACGAGTCTGCGTGCCTTGCTAAGGTGAGGGGGTTCAGCGCACAGATCACCACGCTTGCGGGGCAGGTTGGAAGCACGCTGGTGGCATGCGATGGAGCAGGTGCTGCGTGCACTGCTGATGTGAACGCGGCGGGCGCAGGGCTCAACCAGGTGCTCGACACTGCCACCCAGGCGGCAACCGACTGCAGCAAGTCCGGCAGCAAGATGGACTGCACCGTGGACATCCTGGACGCCGCCTCGCACCTCGGCCACACCGTGCAGAACGTTGTCCTCGCAACCTCCGCCTGCGCCTCCCCCGCCCTCCACGCTAAGTACAACTCCTCCATCTCCTTCACCCCTGCCTGCCAGGGAGACCTCGTTGCAGTCATTACCTCCATCATCGGATCCATCACCAACGTCAAGGATGCCATTGCCGCCTGTGAGGAGGGTGTGAAGTGTGCCGGAGCATCTGAGGCTGCCGCTGTCACCATTGCGCTTGGTGTTGAGTCGGCAGCAAAGGCGCTGGCGACCTGTGGGATCGTGACTGAGTCTGCATGCGCAATTGACATCCAGACCACCATCCAGTGGGCCACCAAGGCAGCAAACAAAGTGAAGGCCGCTGTCCAGCACTGCGAGGCCAACCCCAAGGGTGTGGAGTGCAGCAACACGGTGATCGATATCACAGCTGACCTTTCCCACGCAATGGTGTACGCCATTCAGTCGGGTAAGGACTGCGGGGCCAAGTAAACAAACAGTTTTATTCCCCTCATTTTTTTGTGAAAACAATAAAAAACTTAAGGGGTAATTATCATAACACCCACGTTACTAATACCCATTTACGATAATACCCACTGGGTATTATCGTAAACTTTTTGGGTATTATCGTAAAGTTTTTGGGTATTATCGTAAACTTTTTGGGTATTAGTTTTGGGTATTATCGTAAACTTTTTGGGTATTACCCAGGTTGGGTAGTACCCAGGCACCCAGGTACCCAGGTACCCAGGTCCAGGTCCAGGAACAGGTACCCAGGAACAGGAAAAAAGTCGTGAAAGAGCAACCACAGCTCCACATGACAAACACAAAAGTGTCCAGTCACGTGGGGCATTCATGCACTGAGGAGATAATGATCCAACAATTTACAAGAAAGATTACTTAACCTACTGCTGGAAATTGCCAGGTCGTAGTAACACACAAAGTGTGCCTCCGTTCGGGAAGACCGGATATTCTAAAGACCAAAAAGGCCTCAAGAATATCTTCCGGTAGTCAAGGTAGAACCGAGTGAACGGCCCAAGACCCCCGTGGAGAAGTTAAATGTTGTAATGCTATCAGGTAGAAACTGCGAACACTGTCTTACCCTCCTCAATGCATGGTGGAAGATGTCTTACACAACCAATATCCTGTACCCAGGTACCCATATTCCCAGACCCACGCAGTACCACGTCGCAGTACTACGCAAAATTTACCACCAGACCCTGCCTTCGTGCACCTTAAGTACAACGCCGCAGACAGGCCAAACATGCGTTGGACTCAGAGGAATGCCCGCTGTGCAGGTATCATGAGAACCAACTCCCAGCAACAAGGGGCGCCTTTTGGCGGGCGTTGTTGAGGGTGTTTGGGGTGCAAAGTTTTCCACAATTTTGATGCGCGGGTACAGAAGTGTTGTCTTGTTCTTTCATCTCTAGGAATGTAAATGTCAATCGCGTTTAACTACCACTAGGGTTTGTTCAGTGAACCCACAAGGGGTCGAAGGGGGTTGGTTATCCCGTATCTATCAAAGGTTGTGTCGACCAGGCTAAACCACTATGTTACGCTGTACGTTGTTAAATCCGAAGAAATAACACTTTAGCAGCCGCAGGAAGTTTGCTAAAAAGAGTGCCTCACGCTACACACACCACCACCCGCGATTGACTTAGATGTTATAACAAAGAGAATTCAGAACAAAACAACACCCTGCCCCATACACACTAAATTGTCATGCTTCAAGAACATGCCTGGGCCAAAATTACTATGACGAAAAGGCAACAAGACCACCCACAAGGAGTGTGAAATGTGCACTGGTTTTCTGGGGGAACGCAATATTTTCTTGTGTCTAGTCCTCCGCGAGCAGAGGACAGACTTTCCGGAAGGTTGCCAAAGTCGAATTTCTTGCACTAGCTATGCTCCCTGGGTTAATGGCTATAGCAGTGACTGACTAAATGTTCCCACCCAGGTCTTCGTATGTTGAGGTGTAGAATGTCGGAGACGGAGAAGCGCAATCGCTGATGCAGTTCAGATTTCGCGATCCTGTGATGAGTGTAAATGTGGGTGTAATTAAGTTATGTCGCTTGGAGAAAGATTAATTGTTAATTGTCAAGAAAAATGGTTACCCTGAATTTGAGGATGTAAGACAGGGATGCAAAAAGTTGTGTAAAAAAAAACCCCCCCCCATATATTTAGTGAAAATTGTATTTTCCCTGGGGTCGATGAAACCATACCTTGTCTGCACATTCACCAGCGTGCGAGCGCCTCTGATACCTTGCGCGAGTAGCCAGCTAAATCACATCGTACCTGGGTACCTGGGTAATACCCAAAAAGTTTACGATAATACCCAAAACTAATACCCAAATAGTTTACGATAATACCCAAAAACTTTACGATAATACCCAAAAAGTTTACGATAATACCCAGTGGGTATTATCGTAAATGGGTATTAGTAACGTGGGTGTTATAGTCATTTTCCCAAAACTTAATCGTGTGTCTTTTACAACAATTCATGGATTTTCCTTTACGTCGAAACAGAAGAAACCGGGTCTCAGAAAGCCAACCACCCGGTTTATGTTGAGCGTACCACTTTTGTTTTCTTTTTTTAACCACCCCCACACCCCCCTTTTGGTAGATGTGTCGTAATCTTTGGGTGGGCTGAAATCTGCTGTCCGGTTTTGGAGTTCGATGTGTGTTATGTCTTTTCTCTCTCTTTTTTTTTTTTTTCCTTTTCACTCCCCATCGTTCTCTCTGTGTACTGCGCTCCCTTTTGCCGGCTCTTTGGCGCTGTGTACGAATTTAAAGGATATGAAAAAAATTGGTAAAGTGTCCATGTATATGGTCAATCTTTCCGTTCTTAAGGTACAGAGAACGAAACGAGCCTGTAGTGGGAAGAGTAGTGTGTTTAACGTAACCATGTAGCTTCTTCAGGATTCTCTGAAAAAGGCTATTTCGTGGTACAAACCACACAGAACAGTTCAGTTGGACCGCCCAAGGTTACCCCCTCTCCCATATCTTTAATAATACAAGCAATCGGTCAAAAAAAATGGCCACAACGAAAAATACAAATGTGCAAAACCAAAAAAAAAATGGAACCCTAGTAGAGTGGAAAAGTGAGAGTTTTTTTTTTTATGCTGTTGTCATTGTTGCTTTTTTAAATAAACGCTGTCCTTTTCATCTCTGCAAAAAAAATAGAAAAATGGACTAAACCCCCTCCCCCGCCTGCACTAAAAATCCTCAACCCACATCCCCATCCCCATCCATTGCCTATCCAGATCCCTTTTTAATTGGCTGATGAGTGGAAGAGGGAATAGCACATATCAGATGTAAACCACGAAATGGAATGTAGGACTGCATGGTTGGGGTGTACCACCTCCCACGGTACACCCCGGTTATGTATCAAAGGTACACCGTTCCACGAGAGAGTGCTTTGTATTTCAATTCTACTGTAATTCAGCTAACGAAAGGGTAGACATTCTTAGTTTTAACAGGGTTTCGCCAAAGGGGTACGGGGTTCTGACACCCCACACCCTACTGGTAACCTTGTTACTAGTAAACCAAAAAAGGAATAGGGAATAATAAGTAGTGTCTGCGTCCACAAGAGAGGCGTTTACACTGTTTTTTTTTTTTCTTTTTTACGCTCACGCTACTTTGTGAGCGGAAAGTGTCACGTCGTTCACCCTCCGCTACACCACCCAAGGTGAGAGTGTTGTGTGGAAGCGTACGCATCAAACAACAAGAAGGTGAAGGAACGACAAAATAACACTTTTTTTTATTCCCTATCTTTTAATGACTCTCTACGCAAAGACAGACAGTCAACCGAGCGGTAGCACACACAGACAGAGATCTGGTGCAAAATCCTGCATCATAACAATTCAGAATGTCATCGGATTTATCACTTCAGTTAAAAATAAAACTCCCCAATCTCTAAGGAAGGAAGTGAAGGGTGATTCTACTTACTATGCAACCTCAGGCACAGTCTTTTTTTTCTTTCTGCTTCGAGTTCCTTTGTTTTCTAACATAAAGAAAAAAAAAATGCTTTTTTGGGGAGCGGGAAAAAGGGGAGGGGAAAGAGAAGGAGGGGGTGAAAAAAAGACTGTGGGAGTCCTTCCGCGTCTTTCCTGGTTTCCGTTGATTTTGTTGGTACATTGTCACGAGAGGGCTTTGTACTTCAAGACACCTTTTTTTTTTATTGACAACTATTGCAGGATTCTGTGTCCTATGGTGTTCTTGCAAAAGTGTCTCTATTTTTTTCTTATGTTTGGTTTTTTTTCTTCGAAGAAAAACAAACAACCAGGCACCCCCTCTTTTTTTAAAAAAACGCGGTGCAATCTTGTCTGTCACCCCCCCTCCCTCCCTCCCCCTCACCCATTGCAGTCCCCTAACACTTAGTCCTCGTTTGAAGGTGACAACTGTGCCTCTCAAAATATTGGGATCCCCCCTTTTTTCCAAGGTGGCTAAGCAATGTGAGGCTTAGTAGTCATCTCATAATATTTTTTTTTTTTTTTTTTCCTTTTCTTGCAAACAAAGACACAGACAGTCACTCTACCCTCATACATACTACTGTTTCATTTATTACCGTTCCCCCACTTTCCCCTCCCATTTAGAGGTGGCTAAAGGTCCATCTTGTTCTCTCTCTTTTTCTTTTTTAGCTCGCTTCTTTTTAAGCAGAAACAAACAACTTGAAAGCGATGGAATGTGCGCGCCACCATTCATCTGTCAAACTTTCGTTCTTCTTTTCCCTCCTCCTCCGCCTCCCTTCAGGTGCCTCACACGAATTCTTAAGACTTAGGTTTTCATGGCATACCAACTTTTCTTTCGTTTCCCTTTGTGAAGATTTTTTGTACCAACCCCCTGAGAGGGTTCGCGCACTTTGTAAATTTTCCAACTTCAAGTTACCAAACCCCCCCCCCCCCTTTAGGGGGTTCCACCAAGGGCGTTTTGCTGTCCAAAACCCATTTTTTTGAAATTTCGGTGAAGAAACCCACTAAAATGGGCGTGCCTGGCCGCAAATCGCCCTGGGGATCACCCATATATCCCAATAAACCACCTGACGACCTTCACAGAGCATTTCTTTTCCGAAAAAAATTGATTTTTTGTGAAAAAAAGGCCAAAAACTGCGTCACGTTTGCGTCACGCTTGGTGACCAAAATTTAACACTTGCCAAGAAATTTCTCCAATCAGACAAAACTCCTTCTAAACACCCGAAAAACACTTCAGTCCGCATCTTCTGGGGTCCCGGGGTGGAAATGTATGGTTTTTACAGCTTTTAGGGGTCCTGGGAGGGTCCCAGACGTATTCATGAGGGAACCGCTTAAAATACCCGAATTTACCTCTTTTTTAGGGTGCTTTTTCACCTTAAAAATTCAAAAAAAAGTTCTCAGATAAGCACAGAAGTGTCCAAACCCCCTCGGAACTACTCGCCAGACCCCCTGCGGGGTGGAGAATCATATTTGCGATCACTTTTTGGGCTATTTTGCCCAAAATAATCCCGTGTCCCACTTTTGTCCCACTTGTCCCAAAATGGCCTAAAATACCCTATTTTGGGACAAGTGTAACAAAAGTGTAACATGAGGTTATTTTGGGCAAAATAGCCCAAAAAGTGATCGCAAATATGATTCTCCACCCCGCAGGGGGTCTGGCGAGTAGTTCCGAGGGGGTTTGGACACTTCTGTGCTTATCTGAGAACTTTTTTTTGAATTTTTAAGGTGAAAAAGCACCCTAAAAAAGAGGTAAATTCGGGCATTTTAAGCGGTTCCGTCCCTCATGAATACGTCTGGGACCCTCCCAGGACCCCTAAAAGCTGTAAAAACCATACATTTCCACCCCGGGACCCCAGAAGATGTGGACTGAAGTGTTTTTCGGGTGTTTAGAAGGAGTTTTGTCTGATTGGAGAAATTTCTTGGCAAGTGTTAAATTTTGGTCACCAAGCGTGACGCAAACGTGACGCAGTTTTTGGCCTTTTTTTCACAAAAAATCGATTTTTTTCGGAAAAGAAATGCTCTGTGAAGGTCGTCAGGTGGTTTATTGGGATATATGGGTGATCCCCAGGGCGATTTGCGGCCAGGTACGCCCATTTTAGTGGGTTTCTTCACCGAAATTTCAAAAAAATGGGTTTTGGACAGCAAGTCCTTAAGGATTTCCTTATACGTGGAACCCCCTACCCCCCCCCCTTACCATCTTCCAAGGCGTTTATCAGATCTTTGCTATCGTCTTGGGGCCGTGCTTTGCCTTAGGTTTGTTCGCCTGCAGGCTTCGGCATCGGTCAGTGTGTACAAGCCATGCGTGGAGTAAACTGCTTTGAACCCCTTCCTCAGCACCGCGGTGTGGTGTTGTTATTCGATCAACGGAGATGGGTTCAAGGAGACAAAAAAAAAGTTTATGATGTTCATTTATGATCCACCGCTACCAGACACTATTAACACCACAACCCAGGAAACTAATATTGTAAAGGAAGGAGAAAAATGATGTTCTATCGTGTGGTACTGTGTGCTGCTGTGGCGGCAGCACAGAGCGGGGTGACGGACCCATGTGCGAGCGTGCGCTGTCCGCAGGCATGTGAAGTGGACGCAGCAGGGCAGGCCGTGTGTGTGTCAGCAAACAGCACAGGAAACAACACAGCATGCGTGCAGTGCTTCGCTGCCCCTTGCCAGGTTGCACAGTGTGACGCTGGTCTTGTGTGTGAGGCAGACGACTGTGCATGCACCCACAAGTGTGTGAAGCCCGCACCGATGAACACAACTGCTCCCACCGTGCACCCCTGCGCAACCCTGCGCTGCTCGATGGGATGTGAGGTGGATGCCGCTGGAAACGCTTACTGCGTGCAGCCTACACAGAACGACACCAAGCCACCGACACCCACAGACAAGCCGGCTTGCGTGCAGTGCTTCGCTGCCCCCTGCCAGGTTGCACAGTGTGACGCTGGTCTTGTGTGTGAGGCAGACGACTGCACGTGCACCCACAAGTGTGTGAAGCCCGCACCGATGAACACGACTGCTCCCACCGTGCACCCCTGCGCAACCCTGCGCTGCTCGATGGGATGTGAGGTGGATGCTGCTGGAAACGCTTACTGCGTGCAGCCTTCCAAGAACGACACGAAGCCACCGACACCCACAGACAAGCCGGCTTGCGTGCAGTGCTTCGCTGCCCCTTGCCAGGTTGCACAGTGTGACGCTGGTCTTGTGTGTGAGGCAGATGACTGCACGTGCACCCACAAGTGTGTGAAGCCCGCACCGATGAACACGACTGCGCCCACCGTGCACCCCTGCGCAACCCTGCGCTGCTCGATGGGATGTGAGGTGGATGCCGCTGGAAACGCTTACTGCGTGCAGCCTTCCAAGAACGACACCAAGCCACCGACACCGACTGACAAGCCATGTGTGCAGTGCTTCGCTGCCCCTTGCCAGGTTGCACAGTGTGACGCTGGTCTTGTGTGTGAGGCAGACGACTGCACGTGCACCCACAAGTGTGTGAAGCCCGCACCGATGAACACAACTGCGCCCACCGTGCACCCCTGCGCAACCCTGCGCTGCTCGATGGGATGTGAGGTGGATGCCGCTGGAAACGCTTACTGCGTGAAGCCTTCCAAGAACGACACGAAGCCACCGACACCCACAGACAAGCCGGCTTGTGTGCAGTGCTTCGCTGCCCCTTGCCAGGTTGCACAGTGTGACGCTGGTCTTGTGTGTGAGGCAGATGACTGCACGTGCACCCACAAGTGTGTGAAGCCCGCACCGATGAACACAACTGCGCCCACCGTGCACCCCTGCGCAACCCTGCGCTGCTCGATGGGATGTGAGGTGGATGCCGCTGGAAACGCTTACTGCGTGCAGCCTTCCAAGAACGACACGAAGCCACCGACACCTGCAACTTGCACCCCGTACAACGAGTCGAAGATGTGCATTGCTCTGGCTGGCTGGTGCTACAACCCTGCGAAGTGTGAGTGTGGCGACTTCGGTCCTCTGTCTGACTGCGACGCTTGCAAGACCGCCAAGTGCGAGGATAACTACAAGTGCGTGTCCAGCGGGTGTGGAGGTTGCAGCCACCAGTGCGTCAAGGAGGACATCCCGAAGCCGACAGACCTGCCCGCAAAGGAGTGCGAGACCGCGTCAGGAGAACTGGTCAAGGACGGTGCCTCTGTGCGTATGGACTGCAACACCTGCACATGCTCCAACGGGATGCTGAGGTGCACAAAGATGGCATGCCCTGCACCGACTGACAAGCCCACAGACAAGCCGGCTTGCGTGCAGTGCTTCGCTGCCCCCTGCCAGGTTGCACAGTGTGACGCTGGTCTTGTGTGTGAGGCAGATGACTGCACGTGCACCCACAAGTGTGTGAAGCCTGCACCGATGAACACAACTGCGCCCACCGTGCACCCCTGCGCAACCCTGCGCTGCTCGATGGGATGTGAGGTGGATGCCGCTGGAAACGCTTACTGCGTGAAGCCTTCCAAGAACGACACCAAGCCACCGACACCGACTGACAAGCCCACGGATAAGCCGGCTTGCGTGCAGTGCTTCGCTGCCCCCTGCCAGGTTGCACAGTGTGACGCTGGTCTTGTGTGTGAGGCAGACGACTGTGCATGCACCCACAAGTGTGTGAAGCCCGCCCAGAACGACACCAAGCCGCCTGTTGCGAGTGGATGTACGACAGACGCTGACTGCGGTGCTTCTGAGTGGTGCAGGACTGCACGTCTTCCGACCATGAACTCGTACCTGGAGTGTGCAGACTTCGCTGTGCGTGAGTGTGTGAAGCGTGTTGGCGTGGGTGCAAGCTGCAACGGCTTCACCCTGCCGTGTGCTACCGACCGCTGTGAGGAGGGTCTCGAGTGCCCGTGTGCGGACCCGACCTGCGACCTTCCCGGAAAGTGCCAGAAGCCCACCGACAAACCCACACCAGTGCAGAACACGACTGCCCCTGCACCCTGTCTGCAGGTGCGTTGCAAGGAGAACCCGTGCAACCTTGCCGACTGCGCGCCTGGCTTCACATGCAAAGAGAACTACTGCGGCGGCTGCAACTTCGAGTGCGTCAAGGAGGACATCCCGAAGCCGACAGACCTGCCCGCAAAGGAGTGTGAGACAGCATCAGGAGAACTGGTCAAGGACGGTGCCTCTGTGCGTATGGACTGCAACACTTGCACATGCTCCAACGGGATGCTGAGGTGCACAAAGATGGCATGCCCTGCACCGACTGACAAGCCCACAGACAAGCCGGCTTGCGTGCAGTGCTTCGCTGCCCCTTGCCAGGTTGCACAGTGTGACGCTGGTCTTGTGTGTGAGGCAGATGACTGCACGTGCACCCACAAGTGTGTGAAGCCCGCACCGATGAACACGACTGCTCCCACCGTGCACCCTTGCGCAACCCTGCGCTGCTCGATGGGATGTGAGGTGGATGCCGCTGGAAACGCTTACTGCGTGAAGCCTTCCAAGAACGACACCAAGCCACCGACACCCACAGACAAGCCGGCTTGCCCACAGTGCTTTGTTGCTCCGTGTCAGGTTGCGAAGTGTGACGCTGGTCTTGTGTGTCAGGCCGACGACTGTGCATGCTCCCACAAGTGTGTGAAGCCTGCCCAGAACGACACCAAGCCACCAGTGGACGGTGAGAACTGCAAGACCTCAACGGGCATGATCAAGCACGGCACCAGCGGGAAGGTGGACTGCAACACATGCAGGTGCTTTGACGGCAAGCTTGCCTGCACTAAGATGTACTGCCCCCCTACTAAGGAGAAGAGCTGCAAGATGGACAACGGAAAGATGCTGAAGCACAACGAGAGCACGGCTGTGGACTGCAACACCTGCACCTGCATGGACGGGGATCTGATGTGCACGGAGATGGCGTGTGTGAAGTCGTGCACGCTGGAGAACGGGGAGGTTGTGAAGGAGGGAGAGCGCTTCAAGAAGGACTGCAACACATGCTGGTGCAACGGCGGGAAGGTTGGGTGCACGGAGATGGCGTGTGGGGCACCAACGAACTACACCTGTGACGAGGTACGCACCCTTGCGCCATGGACGCACGAACAGCGCCTGTGGTGCTGTGAGAACAAGAAGCAGGGCTGCACCGTGGTCCAGGACAAGCGTGAGAAGTGCATGGCTGCGGAGAAGTCGGGCGCGACAGTGGACGCTGCGTTCAAGGCGGACTGCTGCAACAGCAGCAATGTGATGTGCCCGGAGCCGAAGTTCGCAGACTGCAGTGCGCCGAAGGACGATGAGCGTGAGTGGTGCTGCCGAGTGATGCAGAAGGGCTGCACAATGACGTGCGATGCACAGAAGATGGACCTTGTGCAGGCAACGTACTGCTGCAACACCTTTGGGTCGAAGTGCACAGACGACTACAAGAACGAACAGAAGACACTCGACAAGCAGGAGCTGAAGAAGGCGGCGAAGAAGGTGTGGAAGCAGATCAAGCAGGACGTCAAGGGCGCTATTGAGGACATCTTTGAGAACCCGAAGGCTGTGCTGCGTAGGATCCGCATGACGCTGTTCAGAGGCTCCGCCACGTTGGCGCAGAACCCCCAGAACCTTGTGGTGACGCTGATTGCTGCGTACACGAAGGACGGACAGATGCCCCCTACCGACGTGGCGGACCAGTGGCGTGTGGACATCCCACACTCGTGGAACGAGGAGAACCACGCCGAGGAGCATGCTGTTGTTGCCGACAAGAGCTGGTCTACAAGTGGTGCCTCTGATGCACGCGCGGCTGTGGTGCTGCAGTCTGGGGACTCGGACCAGAAGTACTACTTTGAGTACCGCGTTGAGGGGACTGATGAGCAGGTTGGGCAGTCTGTTGCTGAGATGGAGGAGTCTGTGGGCAGCGGGAAGCTTGCGGACAACTCGGGTGGGATGACTGTGCCTGTTGGCAGCACGATGCCGATTGCGGTCACAGGCGCAAGCGACAAGCCTGAGGAGAGCAGCGAGAGCAGCGACTCGGGCATGGGATGGCTCTTCGCGGTGATCGGGTCTCTCGGAGCGCTGTGCATGGGTGGGCTTGTGGCGTTTGTCATCTTCCAGCGCAAGCAGCGCCAGCAGAACGAGAACGAGCTCTTCATTGGACAGCTTGAGGAGCTCACAGCCAGCCTCCCCGACCCCGAGGTTGCCCAAACTGGCTCGGTCTGATCCGACCTTCCCACAACGTTCATCCACCTTGCTTCTTTTAACACACACCCAGTGTTTACCCCTGTGAACTTTTACCACTTTGTGTCCGAACCCAGACAGGTGGTGGAATCTGCCATGATCAGCATATTCGCTGTGCACCGTAGACACGTCTGCACTGTGCTCGTTGGCCTTTTTATTTTTTGTTGAACGTGAAGACCAGAACAAGAGAAAAAAAGGGACAGTATACTGTCCCCAATCGTTTGAAAAAACTCAGTGAGAAAAAAACATCCCCCCCTTTGACTGCGAAAGGAAAAGATACGTGGCTTAGAGGCGCATTCAGCATTGCCCCTCATCTCCTTGCGTCTTTGTGTGTTCAGTGCCTGTCGTTGCACTGTCAACTGCTCTTTTTGAAGGTGCGCTAAAAAGCACGCGAGAGGCTTTAGGTTCACCTTCATTTTAAAGTCCCCTTCTTTTGTTACCAGTATTCCCCTGCCCTGCTTCATTATACACCCTTCTCGCAATTTGCTTCGCGAGATGGTGTCACCGTGTGGTTATTTCCCCTGATCCCCCGAAACTCCGTTTTTAACGGTGTTGCTGGAGAGAGGGGGAAACACAACAAAGTTAATCAAAAAAAAAAAGGAAAAAAAATGAAAAATGTTTACCAAAGGTTGTTAGATATGGACATACGCTGAAACGTCGTTGATTGCTTTTTTTCTTTTCTTTTTTTGAGTATTTTATTGTTTTTTGGTTTGTTTTGGTTTGGTCAATATTTTGACTACACTAAGCAACACCAATACAATACACCTTCCCCCCTCTTATGCAAAGAGCAAGTAACATTTTGCCCTTTTTCCCCTGAAAAAGAGGGACAAAAAAAGTTAATTTGCAGATCGCACAAAACCGAGAAGGGCTCGAAAAAAAAAAAAAATCAACCCGTTTTTATATCATCCAGAGAGATCACCTATCAATGGTCAAACAAGTTTTTTCAAGGTGACTAAGCACGAGAGGCTTAGTTCATCTAAAAAAAACCGTTTATTTTTTTTTTCTTTTTTTTAAAAGCCCCTCCCATTTTCCCCCATATCCCCAAAAGTAGCTGCGAAAAAAGGAAAAAAGGAAAAAAATGGAGACGTTGTCTTCGTACTCTATAGATGCCAAGACAGTTCTCTTTTGCGTTCGTTTTATTTTATTTTTTATTTTTGGAAGTTTTTTTTTGTCGTGAGTTTGCACAATTTTTTGTGTTAACTTTCTGCACACCACTTCCTTGACAGACCTGTTTTTAATGTCTCACCAGACATTCCCTTTGTGTGTGCGCCGCTCTTCAATAACGTTCATAGAGGAAAACAAACAAATCGTGCGAAAGTGATCCATCGGGGAGGAGGAGGAGGCTAAGGGATCCTGTCACACAAACCTTTCTTTTTTTTTTGTTCTTCCTGAACACTATTGAGGGGCTTTCTTAAAATCGTCGTGTACAATAAAAAAAAGGTGGCATTTTTCTGTTAAAATGCTGCGTTTCTGAATACATTTTTTGCCTCTCTCTTTTTGCTTCTTTGTTGGTCTTGCATTTTTTTTTTCAAGCACATGCTTGCGCTCATTGGACCAACTCCTCTTTTACGTAAAGATGTGTGTGCACGAGAGGCACATTCATCTTTCAAGTTTTCCCCCCTTATTTGATACGTGCGACACCACACTGCACATTTTGTATCAGCGTTATATTTCAGTGTCTGCGCCCAGGCGATTTTTCTTCTTTCACTGCTGGGAAGGTATATAAAACATTTTGGCGGACATTGTCCGACCCCCCCCCACCCCCCCACGGACCAGATTTTTGGCGGACATTTTTTTTTTTTTTTTTTGGTCTGAAAATTGCGGACATTTTGGGTTTTTTCACCGGGGTTGTACACGATTTTGACCAAAGATTTATAAAAACTCGTCCATTTCGGCAAATTGACCCCACCACACAATGGACGGATTCCGAAAATGCAAATGCCAGTGTTTTCGCGTATTTTCATGGTTTCAGCATCAGGGAGAGAAAATCTGGGTAATGTGGGATTTACCTTGGCCCCTTTACCTTACACTCATTTTGACCAAAACCAAGAACTTGGCCACTTCGGCAAATTGACCCCACCACAGCGCGGAGAGATTCCGGAAATGCCAATCGCGGTATGTTTTGGGGCTGAAAACCCACTGTTTTTCCAGGGGAAATTTTTCGATTTCAGCAGTATTTGTTGGCCGAAAATGGGCCCACCAATTAGTGACCGGGCTCATATTTTCAAAAATTTAAGTGGTCAAAAAATTGTCCAATTTTCAACATCGACCCCACCACTTTCTGGACGGATTCCGGAAATGCCAAAAAACTGTGTTTTGGGTCACGAATCCACGCCATGTCACCCAAAAACCAGCGGGAAAAAAAAAAAAAAAAAAAAAAAAAAATGTCCGACCCCCCACCCCCCCGCCTCCAAAAAATTATGCGGAAATTGTCCGCCAAAATGTTTTATATACCTTCCCGCTGCACGTTTTTTTTTTTCTTTTTTCTTTTTTCAAAAAAGATTGAGTTACCCTTTTTACGTGGCACCGCCTTTTTTGTGTGATGTCCATGTTTTTTTTTGTCAATCTTTTTTCCGTCTACCTTCATCCCCACTCTCCACTGCCCTTATCTCTCTCCGTGCCCAAGATTTGCACCTTACTCTTATGCATCATTGATGCAGAAAAAAACAAGAAAGTGATTCACCATTTGTGTTATGTTCATAACCCCCGCGTAGTGCTCACCACCCATCACCCAGTATATCACCTCTACGTCAAAACCTCAAAAATGCGTACCTTCCTGTTCATCGGTCTTGCGGCCACTGCCAGCGCACTTAACTTGAAGTGCTACGAGGACTTTGTGGTGACTGCGAAGGACCTTGCCGTCGCCAGCGCCGACATCGGCAGGCTTGTGAAGGAGTGCAAAGGCAACGAGACAACCTGCCTTATTGGAGTCAGACAGCTCTCCACAGACCTCCGTATGCTTTCTGCTGAGGTCGACACTCTCGGCACTGACTGTGGTTTTGAGTCTGCTGCGTGCGCAGCTGACATCAACCTGATCAGCCAGGACATCGACAACTCTGTGATCAAGGTGACTGCCGCAGTGACCGACTGTGCCCAGACCACTAAGACTGCCTGCATTGCTGACATTGAGTCTGCTGGTGAGGACATTGTGAAGGCCATCTCCGAACTGGACTCTGCCCTGAAGGACTGCAAGAAGAAGAACACCACCTCCGCTGTTGCCCTTCCCCTGAAGTGCTACGAGGACTTTGTGGTGACTGCGAAGGACCTGACTGTTGCCAGCACTGACATCGCGAAGCTCGTGAAGGAGTGCAAAGGCAACGAGACAACCTGCCTCAGCGGTGTGCAGCAGCTCTCTGCCGACCTCCAGAAGCTCTCTGCTGAGGTCGACACCCTCGGCACTGACTGTGGCTTCGAGTCTGCTGCGTGCGCAGCTGACATCAACCTGATCAGCCAGGACATCAACAACGCCGTCCTCAAGGTGACTGCCGCTGTGACCGACTGTGCCCAGAGCTCCAAGACTGCCTGCGTCGCCGACATTGAGTCTGCTGGTGAGGACATTGTGAAGGCCATCTCCGAACTGGACTCTGCCATTAAGGACTGCAAGAAGAAGGACACCGCATCAGTTGCCCTTCCCCTGAAGTGCTACGAGGACTTCGTGGTGACTGCGAAGGACCTTGCCGTCGCCAGCACCGACATCGGCAAGCTTGTGAAGGAGTGCAAGGTGAACGAGACGACATGCATCACCGGAGTCAAGCAGCTCTCTGCTGACCTCCAGAAGCTCTCTACTGAGGTCGACACTCTCGGCACTGACTGTGGTTTTGAGTCTGCTGCGTGCGCAGCTGACATCAACCTGATCAGCCAGGACATCGACAACTCTGTGATCAAGGTGACTGCCGCTGTGACCGACTGTGCTCAGACCACTAAGACTGCCTGCATTGCCGACATTGAGTCTGCTGGTGAGGACATTGTGAAGGCCATCTCCGAACTGGACTCTGCCCTGAAGGACTGCAAGAAGAAGAACACCACCTCCGCTGTTGACCTTCCCCTGAAGTGCTACGAGGACTTTGTGGTGACAGCGAAGGACCTTGCCGTAGCCAGCACCGACATCGGCAAGCTTGTGAAGGAGTGCAAAGGCAACGAGACAACCTGCCTTATTGGAGTCAGACAGCTCTCCACAGACCTCCGTATGCTTTCTGCTGAGGTCGACACTCTCGGCACTGACTGCGGCTTCGAGTCTGCTGCGTGCGCAGCTGACATTAACCTGATCAGCCAGGACATCGACAACTCTGTGATCAAGGTGACTGCCGCTGTGACCGACTGTGCTCAGGCCACTAAGACTGCCTGCATTGCTGACATTGAGTCTGCTGGTGAGGACATTGTGAAGGCCATCTCCGAACTTGACTCTGCCCTGAAGGACTGCAAGAAGAAGAACACCACCTCCGCTGTTGCCCTTCCCCTGAAGTGCTACGAGGACTTTGTGGTGACTGCGAAGGACCTGACTGTTGCCAGCACCGACATCGCGAAGCTCGTGAAGGAGTGCAAAGGAAACGAGACGACCTGCCTCAGCGGTGTGCAGCAGCTCTCTGCCGACCTCCAGAAGCTCTCTGCTGAGGTCGACACCCTCGGCACTGACTGCGGCTTCGAGTCTGCTGCGTGCGCAGCTGACATCAACCTGATCAGCCAGGACATCAACAACGCCGTCCTCAAGGTGACTGCCGCTGTGACCGACTGTGCCCAGAGCTCCAAGACTGCCTGCATTGCTGACATTGAGTCTGCTGGTGAGGACATTGTGAAGGCCATCTCCGAACTGGACTCTACCATTAAGGACTGCAAGAAGAAGTAATCATTTTTTTTTTCGCTTCAATTTTTACCTCTCCCCCTCCTCCCTCCCTCCCTCCCCCCCGTCTCATTGTTCAATGCTGAGAGCGCCCTCTAGGGCGTTGGTTCGTGCATCACTTCTTTTCTAGATGACAAAGCCCAGGGAGAAGGCTTCGGCTCATCTATCCAAAAAAAACTATTTTTTTTTCTGTAATTTGCGTGTGTAGTGCTCACTCAGGGCCTCTGCTACTTCCCGGTGTGAATTGTGTTTCATTTTATGTTATTTCTTCTTTTTTGTAACAAAGAGAGAGGCCAGGAAAGGGAGAAGGGGGAGGAAAAAAAACAGGTATTTAGGTGTGCGGTTCAAACCGCCTCTCGTGCGTTGTGTTTTAACCCTTCTCCTTTCCCAAAATGGCTTGACCTCCTGATATGCCCACCATCTTTTATTCATTTCTCTGAAACCCCCTCGTATCCCTACAAATAAAAACGTTCTGTGCTATGGAAAATAGACCAAAAATACATTGGAATAAATTTTGGACCTTTTCTGGACCAAATATTTTATTTTCTTTTTAGCTACAGTATGTAATTTGCCATTTATTTTCTTTTTGTACAAAGTTGAGTACATCTTTGCGGGTGTCTCGCTAAAATACAATCAAGTTTTCAAAAAAAAAAAAATGAGAGGAAAATTTAAAAAAAATTCCAACCCATAGCTGGTTGTCCGCATCCCTCCCCTCTGAAGCCTATACGTCTTCTAGCGTATAGGCAAAACCATGCAAAAAAAAGAACAAAAAAAGAAATCTGCGGTGAGAGCAGGTCTATGCACACTACAGCGTATGCACTGTTTCCTGTTGTTTTTTCTCTTCTTCTCGCCCAGTGTGTCTTTTTTTTTTGTTTTCAAAAAAAATTCAATTTGACGTCTTTTTCGATTTTTTTTTTCTTGAGTTTTTTTTTGCCTTTTTCAATTCAGTTTTGTGTTACTTGTTTTCGAGGGGTTATTTAAATGGTCGTTCGGAGACGTTACGTACCATGAAAATACCCTTTCGTTCATCTGTTTTAAAAACCAGCACCCAGAAAACTTCCTGCGTAATGGAAAAAAAAAACTTTTTTCAACGAGGGGTACAAGGCGACTCCAGGAGCATTCTTCTTCTTTTTTTAGGTGACTAAGCACGAGAGGCTTAGGATCATCTTATAAACTTTTCTTCTTTTTTCTCTTCACAAAAGAAGAACGGACATTTTGTTCTTCTTCGGCGACAGCGCACATTCCCGCAAAATAAAATAAAATAAAAATCCTTTTTGCGTGTGTAATGTTGTTATTGCCTGGAATAACAATATTCCATTATGTGTTCCTGGGTTCCCTTTATATGGGTGCACTCTTTTTTTGGTCAAAGTGAACGAGATACTTCGTCCCAAAGGAGAAAAATAAATTTAAAAAAAAAGGGGGCACATTTTCCTCTTCCCATTCCCATCCCCATTCCCCTATACTGTCGCTGCTGTGCCTGCTGTGCTATTCCACCCCCTTCACTATGTAGCTACTATGTTGTTATGCAGGTAGGCTTCCTCTATTCCGCGTTTGTGCACGATTGTGCGAGAGGTGGTGTAAATGTGTGTCGAGGGTTCGGTGGGGTTTCGAAATGGGTTGGTGCATACACACCTCTCGATTTAGGGGGGAAAGGTCATCCCTAGGTACTGCTTCTGCATTGATGTGGTAGGCAAGATGGCAGTGTTGAAGGGGTGTGAGAAGAGCTGTATGTTGGTGGGGTGGTTGTCCTTTTAGTCCACTCACATCCAAACACAGGGAAAAAAAAAAGAAAAAAAATAAACAGATTGAAGATGATTGCCAGAACGGCAGCCCTGCTGTGCATCGCAGCAACAACACTCGCGGTTGACCCCATCAAGTGCGTGAAGGACTTCGAGTCGATCCCACGTGACATCTCTGTCCTGGTGCAGGATGTGCGCAAGGTTGTGGAGGGCTGCAAGACCCACAACGAGACCGAGTGTGGCCAGACCATTGACCTCTTCGCTGACGGTCTGAACTCTCTTGTGGACGACCTCGACACTGCGCTTGAGGACTGTGGTGTTGAGTCTGAGGCATGCGCTAACGACATCAACGCTGCGTCTGCCAAGCTCGACAAGGCCGTCACCGACCTGACCAAGGCGTCTGAGAACTGCAAGAAGGGAGGATCCAAGTTCCAGTGCATTGTCGACCTTGAGCACACCGCTGAGGACATTGAGCACTCTGTTGAGGACATTGCCAAGGCAGTGCTCTCCTGCAAGAAGGCAACCAACCTTGGTGGCCTGAAGTGCGACGCTGACCTCGTTGTGATCGCCAAGGACGCGAAGACCGTGACCAGCGACATCTCCAAGGTGGCTGCCCTGTGCAAGACCAACAAGACTGAGTGCTCCGCCGAGGTGAAGCAGCTGACGTCTGACCTGGAGGTGCTCATTGACCAGGCCGACAAGCTTGGGCACGACTGTGGTGAGACTGCTGCATGCACTGCCGACATCGACGTCATGACCCAGGACCTGAACAAGGCACTCACCAACCTCACCTCTGCCTCGACCGACTGCGAGCAGAGCTCCAAGACTGCCTGCGTTGCCGACATCGAGGCTGCCGCACAGAACCTCTTCAAGGTGATGGTTGGCGCAGAGAAGGCCGCCATCGACTGCAAGAAGGCAGGAACTGTTGTGGCTGTGCATGTGTCGAAGAACGTTGGTGCCATTAAGTGCCTCAAGGACCTCGAGTACGTGGTGAAGGACGTTGTGAACGCGACCAAGGACCTGCGCGCCATTAAGGAGCACTGCAAGAACGCTACTGAGGCGGACTGCATCAACGCCATTAAGACCACGTCTGACGCCCTGAACGTTGTGCTTGTTCAGTTCGGTGAGGCAGGCGTCGAGTGCGGCTTCGAGTCTGCTGCGTGCGCGGAGGACATCGACTGGGCATCTGCCAAGGTGAACCAGGCTGTCGACGACCTGACCCGTGCTGAGGAGTCGTGCAAGTCCACTGGATCCAAGTTCCAGTGCATTGCGGACATCGATCACACCATCCAGGACCTCGAGGAGGCCCTTGGTGACGTCTCCAAGGCCCTCATCTCCTGCAAGAGGGACACCAAGGTTGGTGGTGTGAAGTGCGACCTTGAGCTCGCTGTGGCAGCCAAGGACGCGAAGACCGTGACTGCAGACCTCGCAAAGGTGACTGCCCTGTGCAAGACCAACAAGACTGAGTGCGCCGCCGAGGTGAAGCAGCTGTCTGCCGACTTCGAGGTGCTCCTTGACGAGGTCGACAAGCTTGGACACGACTGTGGTGAGACCGCTGCGTGCTCTGCCGACATCGATGTCATGACCCAGGACCTGAACAACGCACTCACCAAGGTGAACGCCGCCGCGACCGACTGCGAGGGCAACATGACTGCCTGCATTGCCGACATCGAGTCTGCTGGTGAGGACATGGTGAAGGTTATCATTGGAGCGGAGAAGGCCGCCATCGACTGCAAGAAGAACGCCACCGTCATCGCGGCCACCGGCCCCGAGCAGTGCATCAAGGACATTGAGGATGCCGCACGTGACGTGGCCGTCGCTGCTGAGGACTTCAAGACTGTCATCACCACCTGCAAGACCAAGAACGAGACCCACTGTGGCGAGTCTGTGGACGCCTTCGCTGACGGCCTGAACGACCTTGTGGACGGACTTGACCTTGCCCTGAGCGAGTGTGGTGTGGAGTCCGTTGCCTGCGCAACCGACATCAACAACGCGTCTGCGAGCTTCGACAAGGCCGTCACCGACCTGACCAAGGCGTCTGAGCAGTGCAAGAAGGGAGGAACCACCAAGTTCCAGTGCATTGTCGACCTTGAGCACATTGCCAAGGACCTGGGTGCGGGCATCAAGAGCATCTCCAACGCGCGCATCTCCTGCAAGAAGGCAACCAACCTTGGTGGCCTGAAGTGCGACGCTGACCTCGTTGTGATGGCCAAGGACGCGAAGACCGTGACTGCAGACCTTGCCAAGGTGACCGCCCTGTGCAAGACCAACAAGACTGAGTGCGCCGCTGAGGTGAAGCAGCTGACGTCTGACCTGGAGGTGCTCATTGACGAGGCTGACAAGCTTGGACACGACTGTGGTGAGACTGCTGCATGCACTGCCGACATCGATGTCATGACCCAGGACCTGAACAAGGTGCTGTACAACCTCACCTCTGCCTCGACCGACTGCGAGCAGAGCTCCAAGACTGCCTGCATTGCTGACCTTGAGGCCGCCACACAGAACCTCTACAAGGTGCTGGTTGGAGCGGAGAAGGCCGCCATCGACTGCAAGAAGGCACTGAAGGCTGACCCCGTGGAGTGCATCAAGGACATTGAGGAAGCCGCACGTGATGTCGGTGTTGCTGCTGAGGACTTCAAGACTGTCATCGAGACCTGCAAGACCAAGAACGAGACGCTCTGTGGCGACTCCATCGACGCCTTCGCTGACGGCCTCAACGACCTCGTGGACGGACTTGACCTTGCCCTGAGCGACTGTGGTGAGGAGTCTGTTGCCTGCACCACTGACATCAACAACGCGTCTGCGAGCTTCAACAAGGCCATCGATGCCATGACCAAGGCGTCTGAGCAGTGCAAGAAGGGAGGAACCACCAAGTTCCAGTGCATCCTTGACCTTGACCACATTGCCAAGGACCTGGGTGCGGGCATCAAGAGCATCTCCAACGCGCGCATCTCGTGCAAGAAGGCACTCAGGGCCGACCCTATCACCTGCATCAAGGACGTTGAGGAAGCCGCACGCGACGTCTCCGTTGCAGGAGAGGACTTCAAGACTGTCATCGAGACCTGCAAGACCAAGAACGAGACGCTCTGTGGCGACTCCATCGACGCCTTCGCTGACGGCCTCAACGGACTTGTGGACGGACTTGACCTTGCCCTGAGCGACTGTGGTGAGGAGTCTGTTGCCTGCACCACTGACATCAACAACGCGTCTGCGAGCTTCGACAAGGCCATCGATGCCCTTACCGCAGCGTCTGAGCAGTGCAAGAAGGGAGGAACCGCCAAGTTCCAGTGCATCCTTGACCTTGAGCACATTGGCAAGGACATCGACGCAGGAATCAAGAGCATCAACAGCGCTCGTATCGCGTGCAAGAAGGCTGCCCCTGTGAAGATGGTGAAGATGGTGAAGGTTGACCCCATCAAGTGCGTGAAGGACTTCGAGTCGATCCCACGTGACATCTCTGTCCTGGTGCAGGATGTGCGCAAGGTTGTGGAGGGCTGCAAGACCCACAACGAGACCGAGTGTGGCCAGACCATTGACCTCTTCGCTGACGGTCTGAACTCTCTTGTGGACGACCTCGACACTGCGCTTGAGGACTGTGGTGTTGAGTCTGAGGCATGCGCTAACGACATCAACGCTGCGTCTGCCAAGCTCGACAAGGCCGTCACCGACCTGACCAAGGCGTCTGAGAACTGCAAGAAGGGAGGATCCAAGTTCCAGTGCATTGTCGACCTTGAGCACACCGCTGAGGACATTGAGCACTCTGTTGAGGACATTGCCAAGGCAGTGCTCTCCTGCAAGAAGGCAAACAAGGTTGGTGGTGTGAAGTGCGACCTTGAGCTCGTTACCGCGGCCAAGGACGCGAAGACCGTGACTGCAGACCTTGCCAAGGTGGCTGCCCTGTGCAAGACCAACAAGACTGAGTGCGCTGCTGAGGTGAAGCAGCTGTCTGCCGACTTCGAGGTGCTCCTTGACCAGGCCGACAAGCTTGGACACGACTGTGGTGAGACTGCCGAGTGCTCTGCCGACATTGACACCATGATCCAGGACCTGAACAACGCACTCACCAAGGTGAACGCCGCCGCGACCGACTGCGAGGGGGGCAACACGACTGCCTGCATCGCCGACATTGAGGCTGCTGGTGAGAACATGGTGTACGTTGTCATTGGAGCGGAGAAGGCCGCCATCGACTGCAAGAAGAACGCCACCGTCATCGCGGCCACCGGCCCCGAGCAGTGCATCAAGGATGTTGAGGATGCCGCACGTGACGTGGCCGTCGCTGCTGAGGACTTCAAGACTGTCATCACCACCTGCAAGACCAAGAACGAGACCCACTGTGGCGAGTCTGTGGACGCCTTCGCTGACGGCCTGAACGACCTTGTGGACGGACTTGACCTTGCCCTGAGCGAGTGTGGTGTGGAGTCCGTTGCCTGCGCAACCGACATCAACAACGCGTCTGCGAGCTTCGACAAGGCCGTCACCGACCTGACCAAGGCGTCTGAGCAGTGCAAGAAGGGAGGAACCACCAAGTTCCAGTGCATTGTCGACCTTGAGCACATTGCCAAGGACCTGGGTGCGGGCATCAAGAGCATCTCCAACGCGCGCATCTCCTGCAAGAAGGCCTCCTCTACCCTGAAGGTTGTGGTGAAGAAGTCGCTGAAGGCACTGCCGCTTAAGTGCTACGAGGACATTGCTGCTGCGACACACGAGATGGGGGTCATTGTCAACGACCTGGCCGTTGTGACTGAGGCATGCTCCAAGAACGCGACGAACTGCGCCACTGATGTGCACACCCTGGCTGACGCGATCATTGCCCTGTCGGCAGACACTGACAAGATCACCGCTGACTGTGCTGTGGACGAGTCTGCCTGCTCTGCTGACATCAAGTCCATTGGCGAGGACCTCAACACCGTCGTCAACAGGATCACTGCAGCAGACAGCGACTGCAAACTCCCCTCCAAGCTCGCCTGTCTCGCCGACCTTGAGTCCGCAGCAACCGAGATCATGAAGGGAGCCCAGAAGGTGGAGGCTGCCATTGAGGACTGCAAGGCTTAAGATCAGAAGTTTTTTTTTTCCCGAAGTTTTTAATAAGGGGACAAAAAAAATACCTCCAATCGGGAATAATTTGTTCGGGGGAAAAGGATATGAAGGAGGGTACTCAAAAACCTGGTAATTCCCGGGTTTTCTGGATTTTTGGCTGTTAGTGGCCGACTTACAAAAAAAAATCCGGGAAAACCGGGAAACCCCTGGAATTGTTAAACATCCCAAAAATGCTTCCGTTTTCCCCAAATTTATTAAATTTCAGTGTTTTGAGGATCCCCATGAAAGAACCCCCCAATTTTTTAAAAAATGGCACCGTGTTTCTATCTGGAAGCGACGCCAAAAACCAAATTTTAGAATTTTTTTTTTTTTTTTTTTTTTTTGTTTTGTTTTGTGTGTACCGTGCTGACTCTCAAGCTTTTCCTCGTATTGGTTTCCTTTCTTTTTGTGGTTTCTTTTTGTTGTGTGTGCGTTTTTTTTTTTTCAAATTATTTGTTTTTTGCAGGAGTGGAATGCGAATACGCATCCCCTTCAAAGATTTTTTAACACTATGGTAAAGAAAAAAGACGATTAGTGCCCTCGCGTGAACTGCGCACTAGCATCGAATTTGTTTTCAGCATTAAAAAAAAAGGGTGAAGACTGTCTGAACGACGGCTACACCAAACAGATTATCAAAAAATTCTATAAAAAAATGATGGCCCAGAAAAAGAACGGTGTAAAAAAAGAAAAAAAATATACAGTGGAGTTCATCCTCGGGTGTCTACACTCATACAACCAAGTTTTCAAAAAAAAAAAAAAAAAAGGAAAAGGAAAAAAAAAATGGTGGGTAAAAGAGAGGGTAGTCCGGGAGTGGCTTTCCCTCTCGTTCTGCCCCATTGCCTCACGTATTTTTTTTTTTTGTTTTTTTTTTTTTTTGTTTGTCACCTCCTCCTTCTCCATCCCCTTGTTTCCCGACCACCATTTTTTTTTTCTGTACAATTCTCCATATGGGGTACGAACAGAAGGTGTGCGTGGTCGTTGTGTTGTTTTTTTTTTTTTTTTTCCTTTTTTTCCGCTACCGTGAATAGGTTAGAGGGGAAAGAACAAGATGCTTACGGTTTATATATTCCACAATATTTCTTTATATTCAGTGAAACCCCATGAGCATTGAACTTCTTTTCCCTCTTTTTTTTTTACTCAAGAATTTGAGGTCAGAGAGAAAAAAAATTGCAAAAAGAAAAAGGTGAGGGGGGAGAGAGAGCAGGCAATGAATCGTTTGGGGAACACCCATTATTAAAAAAAAAAAAATTAGCCTCTTTGGTGTGGCATGATATTGTTCTTGTGTGAGTCGATTTTTTTTTTTTTTTTTTTGTTTTTTTTTTTTTTTTTGTGAAGAAAAGGGTGAAGACAGCTTTCAATGAAAAATCCAGAAGGGAGAGAGGACACGGAAAAAAGAGAAAATATGAGAGAGAAGGCTGGGAGGGGAGGGAAAACATTTTGCTCCCTTTTCGCTTTTTCTCCTTTTTTGTTGTGTTTTTCCTTTTGAAAAAAGGTTGGTGGTGAGAGGTTTCGGCTTGTATCTCACCCCAACTTTATCAGACCTATTCTTGTTGTGGATTATATTGGAAGATACATTAGCCGGTCTCTGAGCTTTCAGATAGAGTGTCCTCTTTTTCAAAAAAAGACAACAAAAAAAAAAAGGGCGCAACATCATCTGTTTTGCATAAACCAGGCTGTACGTCGATACCAAATAGCGATTCAAAAAGACCCCCCCCACAGATGCCTTTTTTTCCACTTTTTGTTTTTCTTTTCTGAGCTGAAATTGTTGTGGTGTTTCTTTTGTGTTTTTTTTAACATGCCTGCATTCCATGTGTCTGCGCGTTAGCTATGTCACCTTTTTTTTTGTTTTTTTTTGTTTTTCACACATTTTTTTTTAAAAAGCCTTGATGGTGAGTGTTGTGTGCAGTTTTGTGTACGCGTGGTGTGGTATCCTTCAATTCTTCATTTGCCATCGTTGGAGTTGCTGTCTTGGGAAGCAACGCCAAAAAACAAATGAACAAAAACAAGGAATTTTTGTTTTCTTTAATGTTCAGACCACCTGTCATTTTTGTGACTTTGTTCTCTTCATTTTTTTTTGTCAAATTTCTAAAAAAAATCCTCACGTTTTTTTTTTTAAAGATTGAACCCCATTTCTAGGGGCTCATTTTCCCTTTCGATAGTTGTCTTTAAAAAAAATATGTGTAGCACAACAAACCTACTATGTCGTGTGAACAGTGCAATAAGAGGTAATTTACGGTTTGTACATAGTGCAAATTTTCATCTTCTCTCTTTGCTTTTTTTTTTGTGTGTGTGTGTATGTGTGTCTGCCTCCCCTCTATGTTTTAAAACTCGAATTATCCCCCCCCAAAAAAGCTTGAGTATGTCTGTCAGCAATTTCGTACGCCAAATCCCTCCCCGTGTTCAATTTTTATGTCTCTTCGTGCTACCTCACATCTCTTCCCAAGAAAAAAATTCCCCAAAAAAAAATGTTTCCAATTTTTTGTTGCCTTTGTCAAAATTTTGAAGAAAAAAAAAAATAACACAAAAAAAAAAAAATATATACGATGTTACGCTGGAAGAGATAGTGTCGTATATGCAGAGGCTCCCTGCTCCATTGTGTCGTTTTTCTCTTTTTTTTGTATTTTCTATTGTGCAAAAAAAAAAATTAAAATGGGCAGTGCTTGAAGCTTGGGCCCCCCTCTGTTGCAAAAAAAAAAAAGTGATCGTGAACAAAAAAAAGGGTCCCGGTCCTAGAACTACGCTTGAGGAGAAGAAGAAGATCAGCAGCTACCCTATCTCAGGGTATATGAAAGACAAAAGAGTAGTTGCAAAAAAAAAAAAAAAAGGAGGTGTGTGGGAGCAGATGTCCAATTCTGATTCCGGTTTTGTTTTTGTTGCTTTTTTTTTCTCCCTTTATTGAATGCCTCCTTGGTTTTCAAAATGGATCTATCAAAAAAAAAAAATAAAATAAACGCATTTCAAGTTTTCGATTTCCTTTTTTTTTTGTTCCCGTTTTTTTTTCAGGTGACTAAGCACGAGAGGCTTAGGATCATCTTATAAACTTTTCTTTTTTTCTCGTCACGCTTTGGGGAGAGGGAAACAAAAACTTATAGTGGAGTTCATCCTCGGGTGTCTACACTAATACAACCAAGTTTTCAAAAAAATAACAAATAAATTGTCATCCCAGAGTCAAGAGGCTCTGACACACCTTGGGGGGAGTTTGTGTGCGGGCTGTGTCTCGAAGGAGGAAAAGGGAAACTGTCCCCCCCTGCCCAGTTGCAGTGTGGAACCCCGCTCACCTCAGTAGGTTGCAGTGAAAAAAAAAGGCAACTGAAAAATTGGCAAAAGTTACCAAAAAAAAAAAAGCAAAAAAGAAAAAAAGGGAGAGGGCAAAAACAAAAAAATACAATGCATACAATGTAACAAAGCAAACGTCCTCTCTCCCTCTCTTTTTCTCGCTCTCTCCTAACACACCCTTTACCCATTTTATGTTCTATTTCAATTCAGACAAAATAGGGTCACTTCTTGGAGTGACGATACACTAATTTAAAGTACACACGTGGTCATCACCGACACAGCAACATGGTGAAGGTAAAGAAGGGGTTCAAGGTCGACAGACATGCGGCGAAGCGAGACTTGTCGAACGTATGCAACCAAAACCCCACTCCCACCCACCCCAACATCCACCTGATTTTTACCCCGCGTAAAGGCCCGTATAGGCCAAACCCCACCCATTTTCCCCAGCCTTTACGCGCTATACGCGCCTATACGCGGGGCAAAAATCAGGTGGAACATGCCATATTCTGTGCAAATAATTGCCCTCACACCACTACAACAAACACCACAGCTGCGTAAGGGGAAGCGCGGGAAGGAAAACACAAAGTTGAAAGCAGAGGTCTCAAACAACGCCAGCGCGAGCACCGCAGCACGCCCGAAGATCATCAAATTCAACACCGATGCGATGAAGGTATACCACTTTTTTTCCCTTACAACCTCATCACCACCAACAGGATTATGTCACCGGATTTCACGTCCGCAAAAACCAGCGTCGGATGTACGCAATGAAGAAGGCGAAGGAGGACCACCGGGCGACGGTCAACTCTGAGCGGCGGGAACGGCGTGAAGAGAGGCGGAAGATCTACAACAATATTAGTCAGTTTCAGATTAACGAGGCGTTTCGGCTGGAGATGCCTGGGGATGACCAGGAGGAGGCACACCACGGCGATGAAGACATGGCGTCAGATGCTGGGTCCTCCGACTCATACGAAGTCAGTGACGACGTCTCCGAGGACGTAGCTGAACCCTCCACACACAAAGAAACCTACTCCGGCGCAAACGAAGACACAGAAGTCGACGTAGAAGTAGAGGAGCTCGACCTAGGAGGCTTCGGTGGGGCCTCCTCCTCCGCCTTCGCAGGGCAGCTGGGCGGCACCCTCCACAAACGCGCAAAGGCAAAACCAAAAGCACCAACAGAAGACCCCTCCGCATTCCCTGCCGTCCCTGCCCCCACCAGAGTCAGATTGATCCGTAAAAGGAGATAGGGATTCTAAGGGTATTTTTTCGATCAAAATGGTGTGAGCCATGTCTTTCCAAAAAAAAGGAGGAGGAGGAAGGAGGGGTGGTCGCTGTCTAAGCATGAGAGGCTTAGGTTCTTATAAATGTTTCTTTTTTTTCGAAATGAATTGTAGGACTGCATAGGTGTGGGGGTCCACCCCCCCGGTACGGTCTACCAAACTCTGTCATGCGAGGGCTTTGTATTGCAAGTCAAACCCTGTTTTTTTGTCTAGCCTCGAAAAAAAAAAAAATCAAAAAAAAGGGGGTATGAGTAAGGACCCCTCTGATCAGAGGGAGGGTGTAGTTGTGATCATTTTTTTTTTCGGTTTTTTTTCTCTTCAAATCTTGAAGGGCGTAGGGATGGGGATTAACTCTCATTGGATTTTTTTTTTCAACGCCCCACTTATTTGTGATATGTTTTTGTGCCCATTTTTGAGGGTCCATTGCATCTTTCAAGCCGTCTTTTCTTTTTTCTTCTTCTCGTATTTTAGTTTTTATCACAGAAAGGAAGAAAATTCTCTGATTTCACATTTTTTTTCTAGTCTATTATTGTCCTCCACTTGGAGGATTCTTGCTCCGAAGAGAGGAGCTCCGAGAGTAGAAGGGGGTTGTCTGGACGTCTGGAGAGCTTGGGAAACTGTCTCCTATTTTCTGATCGAAGTACTTTGCGTAGTACAGCACCCTACGAGCGGCACGAACCCCGCAAAATGGGGCCACCAAATACCGTCTTCGTAAAAATGTTCGACCGTAATAAAGTTCGTCCTTTCAGGATTTTTCTGGAAGTTCGTCCTTTTTTACGGCGAAGTATTCGGCGAAGACGGTAACATGAATACCCAAGGGCACTTCGGCACGCGCCTGCACTTGGCTGCCCCCTGGGGGGAGTGGTCCTCCCAGCAACCGGCGAATGACTGACTAAGCAAAAAAAAAAACCCCCCCTCCCTCATCCAAACCCCCTTCCCTTCCCTACAGAATGTGAGCCCTTTATCCCAGCCTCACACCCCCCTCTACTCTACACAACACCACTCTCCCCACCCCTCCACCCCTTCTAATTCTGTCACAACACACACTGCATTTCCCCCCTGCCCTTTTTTTCTAGACGCCTAAGCATAAGGCTCGGGCTCTCCCCCTCCTCCCCCCTCCCCCCCATATCAAATGGGCGCCCAGGAGAGTGTTATCCGCAACACCTCCAAGAGGAATTCTCGGAGGGAAAATGCGCATCATTTTACTTCGTCAATTTCGAAGTTTCGGAGCCAACATGGTCACGCGACTGGAGATGAAAACGTTCGGATGAGTGAAGAAACTGGAATCCGTGTTTGCGTTAGAAAACGACCGATTTTTGCACATGAACAAAAAGAACGGGAATTTGACGTCATCACGGTGCCCCCTAGTGGAGGGAACGGATGCCACATCTCAATACACGATGCGAGAATGGAAGCCGATCTGATAAAGATGTTCATGAACCACCACACCTTCAAATTCGATGCGGTCTTCTCCGAACGTTGCACCGACACTGATGTGTACCGTGCCACTGCGCAACCTCTTGTCCTCAAAGCCTCTATGGGCATGCAGTCCACCATCATGATGTACGGACAAACCGGTAGTGGCAAAACGTACACCATGACAGCTCTGCAGCAACGTGCCTTCCCCGATCTATTCTCGAATATCTGCCCGGACACGGTGCTGACCGTTTCCTTTGTGGAATTGGCGGGGGACAAATGCCATGATATGTTAAACGCAGGAGCAAGCACTTCACTCAGCTCTGGGCATGATGGAAGCATGCATCCGTATCCTTGCGTGGAGATTCCGGTGAGGAATGCGAAGGAATTATCTAGTGTTGTGGACCATGCGAATTCGTTGCGTGCGACTGCGGCAACAGGGGTGCACGACCAGAGTAGTCGGAGCCATGCGATCTGTCGGATCTTTGTGCACACCCCGGATGGGACGGAGGGGCAGCTTACGTTGGTGGATTTGGCGGGGACGGAGCATCGGATCGACTCTGATGAGCACAATGCGGAGCGGCGGAAGGAAGGTGCGCTGATCAACGCCTCGCTTGCCTCTCTGAAGGAATGCATCCGAGCTATCGCGCAGAACAACAAATTCATCCCCTACCGCAACAACCGCCTCACACAGCTCATGCGAGGCTGCTTCGCAGACGTCAAACGCCACTCCACCGTCATCATCGCCACCGTCTCCCCATCCTCCAAAGACACAGAGCACTCCCTCAACACCCTCCGCCACGCCTGCATCATGGACGGCCAAGGTACCGGTCAAGCCGCAGGCTCCTCTCATCTCATTGGAGGCGCCACTGTACGTGAAAACCTTGGTTCTGTTGATGTCGCTGCTCTGGGTCGTGCAAAATTTGAGGAACGCAAGAAAAATCGGAACCTCGGTGTCGTAGAAGAAAAGCCTAAGGCAAAACCTGCCCCGGCACATCAAAGCAAACAATCCTCGGTGGTGGCAAGACAGCAGCTGGACCGGCATGGGTTGGCATCGCTCCCCCCTTCTGTCAAGGCGGAGCTGGTGCGTGCTCGCGATGCTGACAATCTTCGTGACAACCCTCTGCAACGCAAGCGCCTCCTTGGAGGGGGCGGTGCAGGAGCCTACCCTGGAGAGCGTATTGTAAAGTCCAAACGTCCTGCAGAAAAACCCAAAAAGAAAACCCGCCGACCAGACTTCGCCGTCGACGTCCCCGAGGAAGACCTAAACACCTCGCGGGAGTGGGTAGGGTTGGAGCTCCCCGAGCATGAAGACGAAAGCCCGCACTACACCCCACAATACGAAAGGGTTGTGAACGACCCGGAGCCAGAGCCCAGGAGAGAGCCTGCACCTCGGCCGAACGCTATCGCGCCGAGACCGCAGGAGCCTTCCCCTGCACGGAACGACGTTGAAATCCACGAACGTCTGGAGGACCAGAAAGAGCACGCTGTGCATCTCTGGCATGAGTTCCGTTCCAGAGGGAAAGGGTGCCGTGTGTGGCGTAAAAACGACCTGCGTCTGATATCGACACACATCCTGCCTGGGCTGCCCCAGGATGTGGTCCCCTCTGCGTTGACGTGGATGTCTCCAGACGCTGCGCTGGATGAACTGACGGAGGTGGTGCGCAAGCTGGACGGCGGGGATGCTGCAGACTCTTCATCACCCCAGCAACCTCAACCAGCACCGGTTTCGCAGGACTTCAAACATCAGGTATTTCCCCCCCTCCATTCTCCCTAAGTTTTTTTTGTAAAACTCAACACTTTCCAGGCGGCCCGCCTCAAACGCGAACAGCTCCAAAGAGAGAAGCATGAACACTTCGCCTCAAAGGTCCCTCAACAACAACCCCAACCCCACCCACGGGAGAGCGGCGGATATGCCGGCAGCCGTGAACCTACCGGGGATGTTGTAGCAGACACCTTACGGGATGAGCTGGCTGCATTAGAGGAACGTTTGCAACGTGGTCCGGGGAGTGCGGCTGCACAGCATGGCCTCCGCAGACAGATTGAACTGAAAAAGGCACGCATTACACGGTACCAACCTGCCAAACCACAGCCCCCTATTGCGCCAGAGGAACACCCACAGCAACAACAACAACACCACCGCACCCCAGACGCTACTCCCACCTACCAAGCTGAGGTAGAACCCCTCGGGGGCCCTCCAGTTCAACGCAAAGAACGGCAAAAGGGGAAACGCAGAATGGCACCCGGGGTAGGCCCGCCAACCCCAGCGCAGCCTTACGCTGATGACTATGGGGGTGGGTATAGGCAGACGCAGGGGTCTCCCACCTATGCTGCGCAAGGAGGGTATCCTCGTATGTCGGGTGGAGGAGGAGGAGGAGGAGGAGGTGGCGCACAACAGCAGCAGGTTCCTGCAGGGTCGGGGCTGATCTTGCGAGGAGGGCACCGCAGCCCAAACCACCATGTGATAGGCGACTCCTCGCCGCTCTCGCCCATCACCTCAAGCCACCCCTCCATCGCGCCAAAGTACCACCCAAGAAGGTCCACCCCAGGGCCAGTAGGGGCGGCCGCAGCACCTTGGGGGAATTATTACACGGAGGAAGATGAGAACTGAATGTTGCCATGATTTATTTCAAGATTTTTAAAAGAAAATCAAAAAAAATGCAAAAAAAAAATGCCCTTCGGGGGTCGAATTGATGATACAAAGAAAAGAAAAATCACAAAAAAGAATAGTGGAGATTTGCACAAACTGTGTCAACACAAACCAAAGGCAACTACACTACTCCAACAATTTATCAAAAAATTAAAAAAAAAAATACTCCCACCTCGGTGGGTGATTGTCTATACAACAAAAAAAAGAGAGGAGGGAAGGGGGTTTGTTAATTGTGCGAAGCATTTTTGTTTTATTTTTTTTTAGATAGATAATAGGGGGGGGGGGGGGGGGGGACAGGGTGGGGTGGGGTGGGGGGGTGGGGAACTTTACAAGGTGACATGCGCAGGATTATGGTTCATCTTAGCAATTTTGTTTTTTTTTTTCTCTTTTTTTTATCTGGCATTGTTATGAAATCACTATTGCTTGTTGCCCTTTTTTTTCCCCTCTTTTTTTTAAAGTGATGTCTGTGCAGAGCAAAGCATCTTCATCATTTCAAGATGACTAAGCACGAGAGGCTTAGGATCATTATTTAAAAAAAAAACTTTTTCATTTTTTTTTTTTCCAACTCATTTTCTGTTATCTACCCCACAACTTCTCATGTGCACCCTTGAGATGCCCGAATGTCAGTGGTGTACTATTAATGTTGCATGAAAGACTGCATTTTTTGGTGTTATACGGGGGGAGCAGGGTTTCACAAAAAATTTTCAATCCTATTCACAACGTTTCACAACTCTCCTGTGGGTGTGAAAAAAAAAAGTTGTGAAAAGTTGTGAAACCCCGCCTCCCCGTTTTGCACCAATTTTTTGTTATTATTTTGGGGGGGTTTTTTTCCCCCCTTTCCTCTTTCCCCTCTACTCCCCTTGCACGGTTGTTCAGAGTTTTTATTTTTTGTTTTATTTTTGCGTGGAGTTCACGAGTGGTGTCTGCGCGACGTCAATTTTTTTCAAAAAAAAAAATTGCTTGCATAATTACTGGAGTTCAGAAGCCGATCTTAGGTGTACGAATACTTCCGTGGCAGATAAACAACAACGAAAACACCCCACACCGAGTCTGGCTTGTATAACATGAGATCATCATGGCCTTGTGTTCCACTATTCCCTATTTCGTTGACTGACGAGCGAACGTAGACTGTGAAAGTGAAAACAATCAGACGGTAGATGTAGTGTAGAGCGATGAGTTGTTGCGACAGCCATGATTTTTTTCTTCCAACTTTTTAATTTCAACAAAAAACGGGCTATTTCTAAAATGGGGTCCGTAAAAAAAGTGGAGATTTGCACAAAAACTGTGGCAACACAACCGAGGCAACTACACTACTCCAACAATTTATCAAAAAAAAAAAGATTTTTTTTTTGGGGAGGGGCAGGGCTTCCCGCAGGATCTGGGGGTTTGGCCTCCCAGGGGGACCAGCCAAAAAAAGGTGAAAAAAATTTTTTTTTCGCGCCTTCAGGGTTTCCGCCAGGATTTGGGGTTTCAGAAATTGGGGGGGACCATCAAAAAGACCCCCCAAAATTTTTTTTCTCCCCGCAATAGCGGTCGTCGCGCGCTTCGCGCGCGCCTCCCTGCAGGCCACAGAGTGGAGAGGCGAAGGGTGTGACAACCGTGGGAGTCTCCTTCTTGACAGCAAAGACAAGTCTGCTCTGCCAGCTTTGGCACAACTTTTTTGCGCCAGGCTTTTTAGCACCAGGTTAGATAGCCGTGCTAAGCTTCACAGCTGCGTTGTCTGGTAGAGGTAGGTAAGGGGTCTTGTGAGAGTGGAGGGTGATGGTATTTGCTTTTTTCCTTGTATGGCGCCACACAGTGATTGCAGTGCTGCAGTTGGAACATGTAATGAAAGTGTATGTACTCGTCGCTTGCCGAAGCCTCCTTTTAAAAGGGGCAATGCTCGGAAGTATCAATGGTATCAATAATATCAACATCAAAGAGCCAGCAACACAGCGCCGCAGGCGCACGGTACGCTACTTTTTTATTTTTTTAGAGTTCGCCATCCCCTTTTCTTCCACTCCTTTTGACACAGCGAGTCAAATGCTCTGCACGGTGGGGTCACATGACCACGGGGGGTCATCTACAACCTCCAAAACCCATTTTTCTTAGGGGGGACCATGGTACCCCCCAAACCCCTGTAAAAATCCGGATTTTTCTGGGAAAAATATTGGGGGGGACCATGGTCCCCCCCGGTCCCCCTTGGCGGAAACCCTGGCCTTGTTGTGTGTGGTGTGTAGCACTAACGCTGACGCTACGTTACGTTACGTTACGCGCCTCTACGCACTTTAAGTGGTCAAAAATCATTTTTTCGCCTCCGGCGAAAATGTCCCGGTAAACCGTTAAAACTGCTGCATTCACTCGCATATTGCATATCATCTCACGTTCCCCACCTTTGCGGGATAAGCAAAAAAATCATGTCAGGTCGGTAGCGTGCAGACGTTTCCTAGTATAGACATCTACAAAAAGAAACGACAGTCATGGCAAAGGTTCCTGGCGAAGCCACGGTACGCAACATTTTAAAAAAAAAATGTTGCGCACCGATCAAATGGCACTGTCGTTGGTCATTATCGTCAGTTCCCGTAAATGTTACTTCCATATTTTGCTGAACGAAAGTTTTTGGCGAAGCCACGGTACGCAACATTTCAAAATATTGTGCTTAAAATTGCACTATTTTACAGCCAAACTATGTCATGCGTGGCTTGCAATCTTGCGCCGCAGGCGCACGGTACGCTACTTTTTTCCTTTCGCCATGTTGCATGCTTCCTTTTCCTTCGGCGTTTGACCAATTGAGTCGCGTTCTGGCTGTGACGGGGTCACTTTGTTCATGAGGCATACTCGTGGTTCTTTGCAACCGTTATATTCTGCCTCTTCCTGAGCAGATAACTTGGGACTCCGCCGGTCGCTTTGCAAATTCCATTATGGAAAGCTGTCTTGGTCCAGAGGACTTTTTTGGTGCCATCCTTTCCCCCTGTTAGTTGCCTGTATTTGGATGCGCGGGGACGGGAGGGTAGGAAAAAATTTAAAAAATGTGGAAAATTCCTAATAGGCAGCTTCGGAACACTCAACGGCAGGCTGGTCCCCCCTGGTCCCCCCTTATTTTTTTTTTTTTCCCCCAGGGGGACCAGTGGTCCCCCCTGGTCCCCCCTGTGGGAAGCCCTGCAGGGGGGTATTTGTGCTTGCTTATCCGTTGCAAAAAAAAACAAACAAAACTTCATATTTTTCCTTTTCATATTGTCTTTTGTTCTGCATCTGACTTCCCCTTTTCAGGAGTGAGACTCTTTTGTTTTTTTTTTTTTTTTTTTTTTTTTTGTCCGTCTTCATTTCCCCCCCTCTCCACGGAAGGGGGGGTAATGGTGCCTGTCTGCACGACACTGAAGTGAATGACTTGATTTGTTGGGTTTTTAATGTTGGCTTTGCAAAGGCGAAACCACAAAAAGTCAAGTCATCTCCTTCACTGCCGTGTGCCTGTCTATTTACTGCATCTGTCTGATAATTCCGTTTCGAAACAATACAATGCCTGGGTTACCCCATTCGTTTTTTTAAATGTGCATGCATATGGCATATTTGTCTTTCAACTTCTTTTTTTGAGAGAGAAAAAGGGGGGTGGAGAGAGGGGGTACTAAATGCGCAGAGAAAGTAATTGTACATCACTCTGTGATTCGTGAGAGAAAAAAAAAACTGTAAAACCCCGATCCGTTCGCGGGGTTATGTGTTTTTTTGCGGGCTTGTTGAGACACAGAAGATGGTGTAGGTTTTTTTTTTCTCAAAAAAAAAAGCAAAACAAAAATGATAAGAAATGAAAAGAAAGGCAATAGTGGAGCAATCCTGTCCACACCTAAGAAAGGTAAATCATTTATTATCAAAAGAGACTTTTTTTTTTACTTTTCACACACACACAAAAAAAATACATAGAAATTTTAGAGAGACATTATTGTAAAACAAGAGAATTTTTTTTTTTTTTTGGGTGGGGTACAATTTCACCTTATCCCTTCCTGTCAAATGGTTCTGTCCCCCCTTTTGAGAAATAGAAAAAAAATGCAAAAATGGTGCTTTCGGAAGTCGGTCAACGACCTGTCGGCGACCTGTCAATATCGACCCCTCCCGGAGCACCAAAAAAGGAAGGTAGCTTCTTTTCTACCTTGACAAAAAAACTTTAGGGACAGTGGAGCTTGCACATGTGGCAACTACACTATTCCAACAATTTTTCAAAAAAAAAAAAAATAATAACACCTTCACGCCCTTTTTGTACTGAAAGGTGTGTGTTTGGATCGATGATGGATACTTCTTTTCCTTTTAGTATAGTGTGCGCGTATGTGGGGACTCTATAATAAAGATTTTCGGAGGTAATTGCCACTTTTTTTTTGTTTGTGCTTTCATCCGGATTGGCTGACTTAGGTGTACCTGTAGTAACTATTCCTTTTTAGTTTCTAGGTGACTTCGCACGAGTGTTTCCCCCCAAGCCTTACTTAAAACAGATTGCCACCCACGAGTAGAAATAACACACACAACAAAAAAATCAAACGACTGATGAATAAACCAAAGAATAATCTAATCAGACTAAGCACGAGAGGACTTAGGTTCATCTTTAAAACTTTCTTTTTTTTTTCAGATAACCCCGCGGAGCGTCAGTGCCTGCGTCCCAGAGGCGTTTGCACTATCAACTTCACTTTTTTCTTCCCCCCCCCCCACGCACTCTTCTAAGAGGGCTTGACAACCCACAGGGAACCATACCGGTATACCTCGAGGCATTTTTTTTTTTGCACCACAAATCTGATTTATTTTTCTTTTCTGGGTGACTAAGTGAGGCTTAGGGTCATCTTACCAAAGAATTTCTCTTTTCTTTTCATTTTTTGTCTTTTCAGTCGTTGTTGACTTTTTTTTTTTAACCCAGGTTGGGAGGAAAGAGGGTGCATACCCTTATCCCACACACCTAGGTGCGGTATCGACAGTACTGACAAAAAAGAGAAAAAGAGAAAAAATAAGGCTACATTCCACATCCATTCTGAGAGATTTAAAATAAAATAAAAAAAAGAACTCCCTCCACACTACGGGATAGGGAGCGAACAATTATTTTCAAACACACACACAGCAAACCTGCTCAACCTCCTTTCCCCTTCTCTTCTTGTCCTCCCAACCCCCTCGCAACTTCCTCTCTATTTTTTTTTGTTTCCTTCTCTTCCCCTTCCCTGCCTCGCAACAAAAAAAAAATACTTTAAAAAAACGAGCCCCGACAAAAAAAAAAACAAAACAAAACTCCCTTCAACACCTCACCCGTCCAACTCCCTCATAGAAAAAAAAAAATGGTTGCTGTTTTATTTTTCTCACACCCATTTTGGTGGTTTTTTTCTATTCTCACACCCATATTGGTGTTCACGAAGCCCATCATATAAACTCCCTATATCCACCCCACTTCTGGAACACCATATGGGATAAGCCTCAGCATTAGAGCACCCAGACTACTGAACAACTCTTGCACCAACATTGTCGCCTGGTGATACGGCATCTCCAACTGTTGCACGAAGCCCACCATATAAACTCCCCATAACCACCCCACTTCTGGAACACCATATGAGATAAGCCTCATAAGAGCACCCAGACTACTATTGTGACCAACTGTTGCATCGACATTGACACCTGGTGACACTGCATCTCCAACAGCTGTCCCAACAGCAGCACCAACATTGTCTCCTGGTGATACTGCATCTCCAACTATTGCATCTACATTGGCACCTGGTGACACTGCATCTCCAACACTGCACGAAACCCACCGTATAAACTTCACATAACATAACCAGCTTATCGCGCACGACTTTGTGTTCACGCAACCACCTAAACTCCCCATATCCACCCCCTGGAACACCATATCACAGGAGAAAAAAGGGGGTTGGGACACTCTACAATGAGTGGCAATGATGTTGCGATTTTGCTGCGCATTTTCGAAGGATGCACTTCCAATAATATGACAGAACAGAAGGCTGCAGAGCAGGAGCTTGACGCCGCTGCGAAGGAGCCGATTTTCTTTTCCACTGTCTTCTCTATTGCGGCAGATGCGACGAAACAGCCGCATTTGAGACAGCTTGCGTGCATCATGGCTGCGAAATACGTTGCGCAGTTTTGGCGCGCCCCCGGAGGCTATGGACGACGCACCGCAGTACACATTCTCACCCCAGAACAGAAGGTGCAAATCAAACAGGATGCGTTGCTCCTTCTTGGACACGAATCGCTTTCTCATAACCTTGTGAAGCAGGTTTCTCAGATTGTTGCGAAAATTGCGAGGCAAAAGGACAATGAATGGCCAGAATTGCTTCAGACAGTTTCTGCAGGAATGCAAAGCGAGCCTCTTCAACGCAAACTCCGCTATTTTCTTACCCTTCGTGACGTAGTGTATGAGATTATGCACTGCGTGACAGAGCGCAAAGCGTTGGGAGAACTGTGCAAAACGGTGAGCCCTGCTGTCATAGAATACCTTATGCAGACAGGCACCGCCTTGGTTCAAACACCCGACACCACTGCGTTGGACGAAGGAACGGTTCTCTTGCATTGTTGGTGTCAGAAGATTGTTATGCGATCTGGTGTCGGCCTCCTCCAAGAGCTTCAGGGAGACCCGCAAAATATCAGCGCATTGATGCAACGCTACGCACAGAGCACCTTGGAGATTATAAAGCATATGCTCAGAAGGCGTTCCGCTGGGGGTAACAGAGCGTCGGAGGACAAAATCCTCAAGAAAGCCACCAAAGCGCTCTACTATTTATTCTATAAGCAGCCAGGGGCCTTCGCAGACGCGGGGGTGCTGCTGCCGTATATGCAGTGCTGCTTTGAGATCTTCTTTTTGGTGGACACGCCGTTTGCGCAGGAGGTGAACACAGATGTGATTCTCAACACTCTTTCTGGGATGGAGCATATCCTTTCGGTATCGTTTTCGCACCCTTCGGTGGAGAACGTTATGCAGCAGTGTTTTACGGAGGATTTGACAATGCGGGTTGCAGAGAGACTCTTCCAAGCATACCTCCCGATCACCAAAGACGAGCTCTCTGCCTGGAAAAGCGAGCCCGAAGAATACGTCTTCGAGGAGGACGGCGAAGACGGGGTGACCCTCAAGGACCGCTCCAGCGGGCTGTTCACGCTCCTCAGCGAGCAATGCGGTGACAGCTTCCTCCCTAAGATGAAGGAAACGCTGTGTACCTACATTCTCCACGATGCAACGAACATCCATCAAGTAGACGCAGCCCTCTATGTCCTTGGCCTCTGCTTCAACAAATTCCCCGAAATATGCGACGAATCACAACAAAAAGCACTCATCCTCCGCGTCATTCACCTCTCAAAAGTTGCCGATGATATAGTCCGCAGAAGGGCTCTGTGGTTTCTTGGACAGTGGCTTTACGTTGTGTGTGAATTTCCGGAGTTTCTTCCTGAGGTTTATTCAGTTTTGATTGATGGAATGTCTTCTGTTGTGCAAACCCCAAATAGAGAGAGGAGGAATGATAAGGTAATTCAATTAACGGCGTTGAAGGCGTTGCAGGAGTATGTTGCGTATGAATTTAAGATTGAAATGCTGCAGTCGAGGATTGGTGCGTTCCTTGATGCGATGTTCGATATTCTTAAGGGATGTACTTTGTTTGAAGCGAAGAAGATGGGGTTGGCGTTGATTGGGTTGGTTGTGTCGTTTGTAACTCCAGGGGACAATACAGCTTTGGTGGCGGAGAAGTTGATTCAGGTGTTGGGGGATTATTGTCAAACAGCAGGGCAAAAAGAGGAAGGTGTTGCGGTATTGGAGGAGGTACTGCAGTGTTTGATTAACGTTGTTCCCTCATTGTATCCGCACGAAAACTTCAGAAATTTCTGTTGTGATGTCATCCAGCACGTAGTAAACACACAGAACCCCCATTACCTCGAATTCGTTGACGATGCAATGAAATGCTGGCTCGAACTGATAGTGACCTGCTCGCAACTCTCCGAAAAATTTGCCGCGATTTTGCCGCTTCTTTTTGCGCTTTCCTCCAAGATGTTTGAAACATACGATGTTTTAGTAAAAATCATGCACCAATACTTTATCATCGGTGGCACCCAGCTTATCCAAACATATGGGAAACCCATTCTTGGTTCACTAGAGAGCATTCTTGCGACCTCCAAGGGAGAGTCTTTGAGTTGCGGTTGCGATGCGATCAACGATTTCATGGTTTTATTCCCGGGGAGCATTAAGGAGGTTGATGGGGCGATGAAGCTGTGTGTTGCAGGGTTGACACAGGGTGCGGGGATGCCTGGAGATATGCTTGCATTTGAGAAGGTAAAACTTGCGGTGTTGCTTTGCAGGTACGTTACGGTGTGCAGGCAGGTGGGTGCAGACATAGGAAGCATCTTCGCAAGCGGAGCGCAATGTGCCGCCTTTGTGGACATCCTTCTGGATCTAGGTGACGACGCATCGAACTCCGACCAACGCAAACTCTTTGCCATGTGTGCTCTCCAGCTCCTCAAATACGAAGAGGTTGTGGCCAGCATCGATGGGGTCATGCAGATTGTCGTTGCCGCCGTGCAAGATGAGGAGATGCAGCGGTCCGATGGGGATTCCCTGCAGCTCTGTCTACTCGACAGACGCCCTCAGTTTATTTTGCGGTATGATTTAAACCCTAACTTTAGCATTTTTCTATGCAAACCACGTATGGAGGAGAGATAGATGCATGGTTACAACTCATATTAAAGGTCTATCTCGCGTTTCGTGGATAGCGCTACTACCGTTTGTTTGCCTTTTGGGCGCAGCCATAAGTCGTATAAACCGTTTCTTCATTTTAAGAAAGGGTGCATGCTTTCATGTGTTGACCCTCTCAAATACTTTCAATTCTGTGAACCTGAAAGTATATGAATCTAAATTCATTTCCCTGCCTGCCATACACCACTACCGCAGGTCGCCTTATAGTGGGGAACCTGTGTCCGACATATCGCAGCAGCGCCAAACCCTTCTCATGCAAGCAGACCCCCTCTTCTCTGTGCAAATGCGTGTAATGTATGTTGACACCTTTTCCCACAACCCCGCCCCCCACAATACCACCAAAAACAAATACCCCCAAAAAACAGGCTTGACAGCACAATGGGCGAGTTGAAGACCGCTGCAGGCGACGAACGCTTCGCGCAAATCGTCAACAGTGTAGGGGCGCACAACCGCACGCCACTGCGCTTTTGAGCCAAGAGTGTTTCTGGTTTTACCCGGAGGTGCACTGCCATGAGGAGGAGAGAGAGAGGGCTTTGTACGTCCAGACATTCGAGGTGCAGCTGCATTGCATCTCAAACTGACAAGGGGGGTATTTTGTCTTGTCATGTAACTAGTCATGCCCCCTTTGTCATTGCTCATACTAGGTGTGGTGTGGAGTGGGGTGGAGGGGGGGGTAGGTGGGTGAAAGGTGTGACGGAGATCATATTAGTGTTCGCTATCAAAACAAGAACGCGGTCAAGCAGCCTCAAGGGGGGGCTGGAGAAAAAAAACAGAGTACAAAAAAAGGGGGAAAAGCAGAGAGGGCGAAGATGCCGAAAAAAAGTGTGAAGAAACACTGCAAAACAAAGGAGGGATATATTTTGACCTTGGGATGGTGTGTGGGGGTGTGGACCGTTCTGCGCTATCTACCCAGTTGTAGTGCAACGACGATGTGTCCGTTGTCCTTTGTGCCTTATGATGAAAACACTTAACCTCTAAAACCACCTGAGGCGGAAAGGATCCGTCCTTTCCAACATGCCGGAGCATTTCAACTACATAACTACCTATAACTATCTGACATCAGCCGACAGTGTGGCCTGACCGAAAGCAGTTAAGCAGTGCTCTGCGCCAAGTATTGCGTTATCGCGTTCAACTTCTGTTTGTTCTCACACGACGTTGCTGTTCGCATTATTCTGATTTTTCCTTCCACACATGATGAAAACACTTAACCTCTACACTTCCAAAGGGGGAAAGGATCCGTCCTTTCCAACATGCCGGAGCATCTACAACTACATAACTACCTATAACTATCTGACAGTGTCTTAACTTGGATTTCCCCACACGCGTCCAAAAAGGACATTGTATCTGGGAATCAGCATTCACATACAAACGTAATTTCTATGCCCTGCATCGTTTGAGAGGAATGCCAGGGAAAAACCGCTGAACGACCCTTGTTATCTACACTATAGGAAGGCAGACTTCTTTAAACAATGACCTGCTATGTACACATTTGTCCGTCACTTCTTCGCACATGATGAAAACACTTAACCTCTACACTTCCAAAGGTGGAAAGGATCCGTCCTTTCCAACATGCCGGAGCATTTTTCAACTACATAACTACCTATAACTATCTGACGCCTCTCAACGTGTTGTTGTTCATTTCCCTACACCTGCTATTGTTCACATTTTTCCGTCACTTCCTCGCACATGATGAAAACACTTAACCTCTAAAACCACCTGAGGCGGAAAGGATCCGTCCTTTCCAACATGCCGGAGCATTTACAACTACATAACTACCTATAACTATCTGACATACACGACACAATGGCGACGAGGCGTTACACCTTGTCTTTTCTCTCTCAACTTTACACACATATTTCACATCACTTCACACCTCAGACCTCCCCCCACCCCTACCCCCTCAGACATACACAATACCTCACTACACCGCACCCCCTTCCCTTACAAGACTCGTTGGTCGAAAAAACAAACACACGATTCGATAGCTTCGCGATGAGCAGCGATGAAAAGAAGATCGACGTCTTGAAGAAGGCGGTGGTGAAGCTGCAGACGAAGTGCACCTCTTTGGAGGAAGACAATGCGGTGCTACAACAACGTGCCGCCGCTGCGGACCGTGCACACGAGGCAACACGAGAGGAACTTCGAGAGGCACGTGACGAGACAGAGGTCCTCAAATACAATCACACCTCCCTCGAAAAGCGGATCGTCTCCCTCCAGGAGGACGTTCAAAAAGCCAAACAAGATACCAGTAAAGGATGGGCACCGCTCACCGGATTTAAGGATATGGTTTCCGGACGGGCTGCGAAGGAGGACCAAGACCGGGAGGTCCTGGAAGAGGAGCTGCAGAGAAAGATTGCGGAGGCTGGGGGGCTGCATACAAAGATCTTTGAAATGCAGAGGGAGTTGGACGAGGCGAAGCACCAGAGGGAGCTGTTGGAAGGGAAGTATGGGACCGAGACGATGGGTGCGGTGTCGCGCATTTCAGAGCTGGAGGAGGAGCTTCGGGTTGCGAGCAATGAGGAACGTCGCCTCACAGAGAGTCTCTCCGAGCGCACCGAATCTCTCTCCGAACTGCAGAGCCACCACAAAGCACTGCTCGTCAATGTACGTGAAGTGCAGACCCGCCTTGTACACGCAGAATCCGTCTCCTTTGCCGTCCTTGCCGACACTACGCGTCTCCCCCAAATAGCGCAGCTCAACCTAAGCCCAGAAGACACACAACGTTCTGCAGCGGCTTCGTCAAACATTTCGTCGCTCGCCGCCACCATAGGATCATTAGTGAGGGACGTCGAAGCGCTCTTCGCGAACTCCACAGAGCGTATCCACATCCTGCTAAGCAAGGCGACCGCGACAGAGGGTCCGGTGCGTATCGCAGCCCTGCGGCTTCTGAAGGATTCGTTGCGGAAGGCGAATGCGGGGCATGCGGGCATCGCACAGAGGCTGGTGTCGCAGATCGACTTCGTAAGCGGCGCCAAAGCAAAGGAGACAGAGCTCTTAGAGCAGGTAGGAAGTGGTGAAGTGCCCGAGACCGTCCCCGGCGCGGGAGGTGGCAGCCAAGGGGTGGAGGAGGAGGGTGCGGGGTGGGCTCTGTTCATCTGCGAGAACCTCAAGCACGTCCTCGTCGCGCTGTTTTCGCACTCCCCGGGGCTGACAGAGGTATTTATACCCCCATTTAAAACAACCCAAACAACGATACATCCCAACCCCCCCCTGAAAACTCCCTTTTGAATTTCACCCGAAAAAAAAAAGACTTTCTCGTTCACCTTTGGGTTATTTATACACCACACCTACAGGACGACGACCAATCCGAAGAAATCGCCCGCCTCCAATCTCTCCTCTGCCCCCCTCTGGAGTCCTTCAACGCTGCGAAGTCTGTCACCCCCGCTTCTCTCCGGCAACTCAAGAGTGGTATCAAGGAGTTAACCGAGGCTGTTACAGGGCTCTTTGCGAAAGAGGTCCGCGTGGCGTGGGAGCTGACCGGCTTTGACGGCGTCAACAAACGCATTGTCGCGGTCCTCAAGGCACTGCATATGAACGTTGCCACCGCTGTCGAGCTGCGCACTGCACTCACCAAACCGCTTCTCTCCGGCCCAGAACGGAGCCTCCCCCCTATCGGCCCTGCAGAGCTGCTTACCGCTGAAGAGAAGGCGGTCCTCCCAGAGGGCTATCTCGACACCACAACACCGTACAATAACCCCGACATGGCGCGGGTCAGGATGCACTGTAGAACAGCCGCCTTCATGAAGCGTGTGGCGGAGATGCCTCTCGAGGTGGACCTCGTGTCCAGGGAGGATCTCGAAGGTGCGCGGGAGGAGGCAGGCTCCGGTGAAGGTGTGTCCGAAGACGTGGCAGCGGAGGATGTGAGCACAGCAGCAGCGCATTGCACCTTGTTAGAGAGTGTGTCGACCCCGCCGGAGGGGAGCTTGGTGGGGAGTGGTGTGCTGGCGCCTGCATGCCAGGCGGCACACCAAAGGGAGGTAGACGCATACAAGCATGCCCTGGTCACATCAGACGCAAAGGCGGTAGAGTACCGTATCGACCTGCAGAGGTGTTTGTTCCACCTTGAGGCGAAGGAGGAGACGGCGCAGGTATGTGATTTGGCGAGAGAAACATTTTTTTATTCCCTCGGGTGTTTTGTCGGTTATCTGATGTGGGATAACGGATGTGATAGGAGGTTTGCCTATCAACCTCTTCTTTGTGCTTTCTCTTGAATGGACAGAAAATTAGTTTTTTACAAATTTTATTTCCCCAGGGGCTTGAGGAAGACAACCGTGACCTGAAGCGCCGCCTGCGCAACCGCGACACAGAAGTGAAGAATATGTCGCACGGCTACACTGACCAGATGAAAGTCTTCCAGGACAGAATCCTTGACCTTGAGAACAGGCTTGCAGCAGCGTCTTCAAAGCGCTAGCCGAAGCGCCAAACGGCCCCCCCTCGCGTGTATTGTGATTTTAGTGTGTGGGAGGGACTCACTGGGGGAAGTGGGGTGAAGGGGAGAACGAACCCCACAGACTGTACAACCAAAAGGGGCAGAATACTCTAAACGGGCGGTGGAGAGGGTGACAGGGAGGGAGGGGAGGGGAAAACATAAAAATATCGGGTATTCCAGAGTATTTCCCTATCTGCAAACGATTTCTTTTTTTATAATCCCAAAAAAAAAGACTGATTTAAAAGGTACACTGTCGAGAAGGCTTTGTATTTCAAGTCAACTTAAAAAAAAATTTCCCCAAAATTTATCATCTGATCTCTTTCGTCTTAAAAATGACAAACAAAAAAACTCTCTTTTTTTTCAGTGGGGAGGTGTGTACAGTTGTACACAAAGATCTAAAAAGAAAAATGCCGTCCAAGAAGAAGCCCACGAAAAGCACCACCACGAGGACTGCCACCAGATCCACCCCCGATGCTGTCTCATCATCGCCAAGATATTTTACCATTGTGGGACTGTTGGTTTTGAGTGTCGTGCTTGCGGGGGGGTTGTTTGTTGGGGTGCCGGGGAGGTTGGTGGAGGAGGGCTGTCGTGCGCTTGGTGTAAGAGGGGGTGACGTGGAGGGGGTGCTTGCGGCACATGCCTCTGCACGCAGCTATGTGGGTCTGGTGGATGTACCTACCGTTGCGCCAGAGGTGCTGAGGCAGCAGCAGCGTCTGGAGCGCTATCCTCAGCTTGTTGCGGAACGTCGTGGTGAAGGTGAAAGGCAGGCACACTTCAAAGCAGTGCGCGACGCAAAGGACAGCCCCGGACGCCTGCAATACCTCGCTGCGATAATGAATGTATGATACTCCCCAGCGGTTTAAAAAGAGAGAGAGAGAGAGAGAGTCTCTCTTGTCCTTACACTGCTTTTTCTGAAGTAGCGTTGAAGTTCTCCGAAAGGGCTCTGTCTGTTAGCGCTGTCCATTCGGATGCGTCACCGTCTCCTGCTGCAGCTTCGCTGCAGGCAATCATCCGTAGCTAACGTCATCAACTTTTTCTTGAGATATTTGATTCCCTTCCGATGGCGGTGTCTTACAGGCCATTTCTTTTTTTACTTTTAAACCTCAGGTTCTTCGTCTGCCAGAGTTTCCGCCAAGGTGTACCGGGGTGTACTTTGGTACACCCCAATATTTTTCCAGGAAAAAATTGGATTTTTACAGGGATTCGGGGTGCACCAAAGTACACCCCGAGAAAAATGGGGTTTAAGAGGTTGTAGATGACCCCCCGTGGTCATGTGACCCCACCGTGCAGAGCGTTTGGCTCGCTGTGTCAAAAGAAGTGGAAGAAAAGGGGGGTAAAATCTAGGGGAAAAATAAAAAAAAAAAGTAGCGTACCGTGCGCCTGCGGCGCTGTGTTGCTGGCTATTTGATGTTGCTATATTATCATTGACACTTCTGTGTATTGCCCCCTTTTTAAAGGAGGCTTCGGTGCAAGCGACGAATGCATTCACTTTCTACTACATGTCCCAACGGGATCCCTCTCATCACTCTCACAAGACTCCTTACCTTTCCCCATTGTCTCCTTCATTCCGCTTCCACCTCCTCCAGCCGAAGTGATGCCCGTATCGCCTCGTCAACCGTGGGAGGGGTCTCCTTCTTGACCAAGACAAGTCGGCTCTGCCGCAGCATTGGCAACTTTTTGGGTTTTAGCACCAGCTTTGATAGCAACCATGTTAAACTTCACAGCTGGTTCGTTTGGAGGTCGGGGGTGGAAGCTTCACAAGGTAAAGGAGTCTTGTGAGAGGGTGATGGTATTTGCTTTTTTCATTGCATGGCGCTACACAGTGATTACAGTGCTGCAGAGATGCGCCACATATCTGCAGCCCAGTGGAAGTGACACCCAACCGGTAGTGAGCGTATCTCGCGCCTCCCCTTCTTCCCTTTCAACCCTTCCCAAAATATTTTTTTGGAGCACCCCCGCACGCTTCGCCTCTCTACCTGTGTCTGCCAGGGAGGCGCGCGCGAAGCGCGCGACGACCGCTTTTTCGGGGAGAAAAAAAATTTTTTTGGGGGTCATTTTCATGGTACACCCCAATTTCTGAAACCCCAAATCCTGGCGGAAACCCTGTCTGCACAAAAAAAAAAAACATCACAAATTAACAGGATTACGAAGAGGGCGAAGCGTTTCTCCGCCAGAAGAGCACCCTTCCCCACCCGGACACTGTCGCCTGCGGGCGGCGTGGCATGCACGAGAGCATGCGCTGCGACGGTGTTGTGGACTGCTGCGACGCGCGCGACGAGACAGATTGCGACTACCCTGCCGGCACAGCGACCCGCGCAGTACCGCCATGCGACGTCTTCCTGACGGACCAGGTACGCCACACACACCAACACACTACACCCTTTTTCTCACCCCCCTTTTTCCAACAGCTGCAAACACACCTCTCCCACATCGACGACCACATCGAAAGCCTCGAGCAGAAGAACGCCATGCTCGCAGAAGGCACGGTGCTCTGGGACGACTACCGCGCGCACATCAGCAGCGCACAGCAGGACTTCGCCCAACGTTACGAACAGTTCCAGACGCTTGCGGCGGACCCGAAAAACGACCAGGCACAGATCGCACACTACTACCAACGGCTCTCGATGGAGAGCGAACGCCTCAAGCAGATGGCCTCCTTCACAGCAGACGACTTTGGCCCACACTTCACGATGATGCCTCTCCTAGGCCGCTGTCTGAGTCTTGCCGACAACGAGAAGTACACCAAAGGCGGATCCGCAGAACCCGTTGCCCACGACTTCAACTACACCATATGCCCCTTCGACAAGGCAGTGCAGGTGGAGCTCCCAGAAGGCGAGCTAGCAAAAGGGCGTGCTGCGACAGACGATTCAGACGACTTCGAGGAGGAGACACAACAGGAGGAGGAGGAGCCAAAACGCCCTGTGCTCCTCGGGATGTACCAACGGTGGGCAAAGCAAGACCTCCCGGCAACAGATGGGTTCAAGGTCAGGGGGAAGCGGGTTCAGGTATGCAGTGTTCAATCGCTCTTCAAAAAAACACCACCCCCTCTTCAGGTGTTTACAGGGGGTGCGCCGTGCTATGAAGGGCCGGAGAGAGTGGTGCTGCTCTCTGTGGAATGTGGTGTGCGTACCAAACTCCAGTCTGTCTTTGAGAACGGCAAATGTCGCTATGAGATGGTCATCAGTACTCCCCTGGCATGCTCGCATAAGGCGTTGTATCGCATGCAGGAGCGTGCCATGGGACATCTGTTGGAGATGGAGCGGATCCTGGCAGAATAGGGTGCCGGGTGGGGTTGGTGTGGGTAACGTTTTATTGATGACTAAGTGGGACTTAGATGTCATCTATCGTAGATGCTTCCCGAGGGGGGAGCTCTCGTTCAGTGTTAGAAAAAGCCTCTCTTTTTTGGGTTGTATCAACGGTTTGGTTTCTTTTTCCCAATCGGATCCTACATCACAGGATTGGTTGGATGTGTTTGCGATGATCCCCGTTCATCTGGCTGATGATTGGAAGCGGGAGTAGTATTTCAGATGTAAACCACGAAATGGATTGTAGGGCTGCATGGTTGCCGGTACAGACGATGTACCAAAGGTATACTGTCATGAGCGGGCTTTTGTAGTTCTAGTCAACTTTTTCCTCATAGAAAGGGCATTAAAAAAACACAACACAATGTCGTACGAATGGTTGGAGATGCAGAGGGAGGCAGAGCGCCATCAATCGATTGAGCAGTACTTGAGGAACAACCTGGTGCAGGATGTGTACGGGTCCCCTGGGCAGGTCGGGTCGTCGCCAAGCCATGCTCTGCGTACGGCGAGGGTGGCCTCCCTGGAACGCGTGGACATGTACGCACCACCCGTAACAGCACCCCTGACCACAGGTGACAAAGTGCGCATCACCTTCACAGACCTCGACTTCAACAAGAACGGTGTCATCGATGTGTCCGAATTCGCGCGTGGCTGTGAGACAGTGAAGCTCCCCCTCGTGGACCCCTCGCCATCAGACCTCTTCCAAAAGGCAAAGGGCAGTGCGGTATGCATTTTTTAACTATAGAAGACCAAGAAGTCAGTGTTTCTCAAAATAATTTACCTCAAAACCCACAGACCGGCGACCTGACGGAGCCCGAATGGTACCGCTTTGTGACGCAGTACCCCATGCTGTTGGACTCCCTCTTCCACCGCTTCCGTGCCTTGGCGAATGCTGACAGAGAGGCGGAGGCTGCACGCGATGCGCAGGAGCGTCTGCAGTCGCGTGAGGAGGCGCTGGGCAAGGATGTGGACCAGGCGCAGGCACACCTGGCAGACAGCGAAGCCAAGATGGCGTCGGAGGAGGACGGTTCTTCTGGGGCCGAGGCGAAGGCGCGGGAGAGCGAGGAGGCGCATAAGAACGCTGTGGACGCTGTGGGGCAGGCGTTCAAGGAGCGTCAGGAGACGGAAAAGCGGGTGGCGCGGGAGTGGGAGGAGACGAGGGCAACACGGATCAGAGCGGCAGAGACGTCGCGCGATATTGACGTCGCACAGCGTCGTGTCGAGGCAGCGACGGAGCGGGAGAAGTGGGCCCTCCAGGCGCTGGAGGCAGCAACGAAGGAGAAGGAGCAGGCGACAAAGGACCTCTCCGAGGCGCAGGCACGCAAGGTTGACGTAGCGCCAGGCGACGACCCGGAGGTGATCATGGGGGACGCCGACCGCAAGGTTGCCGATGCACAGCGCAAAGAGTACGAGCTTGGTGTCGCTGCTGCTGAGGACATCGCCCGCGCAGACCGTGCCAAGTGGGCACGTGATGAGCAGGAGCGCATCCGTGCAGGCGCAGAGGCACGTCTCCAACGCTCAAAAGACGCACACGACGAAGCCAAGAAGGCCTGCGACGACAACAACCAGCGCCGTGCCGATGCAGAGAATGTGCAGGCAAACGGTGTTGTGGTGGATGACAAAGAGAACGACCTTGTCATCCAGGAGGTGCGCATCAAGCAGCAGAGGGAGCAACTTGAGGAGCGTGAGGGAGAGGTATGTCACAGGGGAACCGGGTTTGTGCATTCAGGGTGACAGAACGCCTGGGGTGGGGAACAAAGAACATTGTGAATGCATCAACCAGATTAGCAAAACATAGGCAGTGACGACTGTCCGTATGACAGCTGCACACTAATCAAACAAAAGTACCATAGCACAAACGAAAAGCCACCACAAAATGTAACCACAACCATCACACAGCTGCAACGTGAATGCAACGCCTATACCCAGCGTGTCTCGCCACAGCGCGAACGGGTGGCACGTGACGCATCCTACTCCCCGGGCGGTTCCCGTATCCCCTATACCCCAACATACTGAGCTGCATTGTGAACCAAAATATTCGTATTTTCCCCTGTGTACCGTTTGAACTCCTCCCCATTGTCGCACCCAAAAAAAAAAAAAAAATGATGTTTTACAAAACTCAAGAAAAATAAACCCCCCCAGTGTTCAAAGCGGTACATCATTTGCTTGGTGTCAGTCTTTGTCTTTGTTTTAGTTTTTCTCTTTTTATTTTTGTTGTATTCCTCCCCAAAATCGACGCTCCCCCCCCAAAAAAAAAACGTAACCAATTAATAACGTTGTCCCTTTGTTCTTTTTATTTTTTTTGAATTTTTTGGAGAAATGGAACCTGACGTGATATAAAGGTATCTTCTCTCTTTTGTTGACCCACCATGCATAATAATGCCTTTCCTTTTGGATGCTCTGATGCTATAAAAAAGGGGGAGTGATTGAATTCGATATTTAAAAAAAAAAACGCTAAGTATCGAAGCGACCTCGTACACATACACAGCTGAAACACACAACGTGTTCTATGTCCTGCGGAATTACCAAAATAAAACTGATATTGAACACAAAGGAAAGATGCAACCCTTTTCGAGGTACATCTGTCTCGAGCGGGGCTGTTGTATTTCAAGAAAACTATTTATTCAGCGTCGTGTGTATTGTGATTTATTTTTAAAATCTCCTCCTCCGACCACTTTGTGAAATACAAAAAAAAAAAATGTAATTCGACGTTTTTGAAATGTGACAAACCCCTGCCCCACCACCCTACATGGCCGTCGTGCACCCTTCACCCTTCCCTACCGCCCTTTCACCCTTTCACTACCAAAACTGCCAGTCGCAGCCCCTTGTATTGTATCACCCATTCGGCCATAAATTGGTATTTTTTTTTTGTTCATGCCCCCCCGTTTTTTCAATATATTTTTGGGAAGGAGGATGCGGTGGGATGGGGGGAGGAGGGTAGAATACCGTTTGTTTGTTCGATTTTTTTCCTTCCAGTATTCATTCAATACCCCTATACCATGCTATTCTGTTCTTCCCAAAGAGACACAAAAACAATCACCCCTCCCCTTCTTATTTCTTGCATCTATTCAGTGCCGCCGCTGACTCTAAGCCATGCTGAATAAGTCTGGTGCCAGCACCCGCGGTAATTCCAGCACCAATAGCGTATATTAATGCTGCTGCTGTTAAAAAGCTCGTAGTTGGATCCAGAGCTCAGGTTGTAAGGTGCCACGGTTTTTTCGTGATGGCGTAATGTCATAGCGTTGGCTGTGGGTCAAACATCTTACATCATGACCACTCTATCAACGATGGTAATGGCACCCTGTGAGTAGGTTCTGGCGTAATGTCGTTGCTGTTTTTTTTGTCCCTAATCAAGATCTTCCAAAACCAGAGAGAAACACACACACACACATACGGTCTCTCCCCCCTCCTCCCCTCCCCCCCACAAAATGACTACAACACCCCTCACTGTCTTTGTGGTCGCACTTCTCAGCAGTGTGCTCCCTTCAGAAGAGCTTGGAGTCTCGCATGCAGTGCTTACTGATGCTATAGGGTGGGTCCGCGCTGCAGGCACTGTGTGCGCCCACCCGACACAGGTGGCTTTGTGTCGACACACCCTGCTGCGTGCAGCGCAACACCCAGGCGGGATGCATGCGCGTGGGGAGATCAGAGAGGCGATGCGCATCTGCCATGTACACCCGCATGCCCTCCGCAGCAGCTCTGTTGCCTGCACCACAGCACTCCGCAATGCAAGAGAGGCAGTGGAGCGGGGCAACACAACAGACCCTCCGGTCCCGCTTCTGGACACATGCCAGGCGGAGATTAGCACCTTGGTGAAGCTTGTGAAGAACGCCTCTGCGTTGACACGTTCCTCGGCACAGCAATGCGTGCTGCTCCCAGGGAATCGGTGTGTGTCTATGGTGGCGACTGCAGCGCAGTCGGTGTACGGTCTTGTGGGTAGCACACAGGTGGTGGTGGAATCGTGCGACGACGGGAGGAAACTCAGCTGCGAGGCGGGAATCGAGAACGTCAGTCTCATTGTGAACGCAACCACGCTGGACATGATTCACGCTGAAAAGGTCTGTGGGCCTATCAACGCGACCCTGGACTGCACCTTAAATACCGGCGCCGCGTCACTAGATTTGGAACGTGCAATCAGTCTGCTTGACAATCATATTATCATAGACTGTATCAAAGAATAATTTTTCTTCAAAATATGACAAGAGTGGGGAGGGAGGGAAGTGAAAAAGAGGCAAATAATAATGGAAAAAAAAATAATGTTGCATCGCAATTCATCCCCCCACCCTTTTTCTCCCCACCCAAAGGTTTTGTGATGTCAGGAGGCCTTTTTTTTATTTTCCTGTATTTTTATTGTGTAAGATGTGTGTGCACGTGGCGCATTTCATCTTTCAAATATCGTTTTTTTTTGTTGAATGTGTGAAATCAGATAGGGTAATTCGTGTATTTTTTTTTTTGGTGTGCATGTTTCAATTCCTTTTTTTTTGAGAGAGCGTGTATTTGAAAGCAAATATGGGTAGTTCCTACGAGCGAGCCATTGCCCATAGTGTGTTTATTGTGTGTGTTGTTGTTGTTGTTTTTTTGTTTTGTTAACCCTGTTCCGTTTGTTTAAATCCTGTTGTTTTTTTCGCCGAGTGTTTTGTGTTTCTGTGGCTGTGCATTAGTGTCTTGCGTCCAGAGACGTTTGCATTGTGTATATTTTGTTAAGGGTTGGCTAAGCATCGCCTTGAGTTCATCTTCCAAAAAAAAAAAAACTTGTTTGAATTAAATGCTTCTTTTTGTGTCTTTTATATGAAGTGTCAGTAGGGAAAGGGTGTTTTTAGAACGGTGCTCTCGGAAATCGGTCAACGACGTGTCAATATTGACCCCTCCCGGAGCACCAAATACGTAAGGGTAGCACAATTAAAAATATTGTTTAGTGTCCTGCGCGCGAACAGATTTTTGGAAATCCAAAAAAAAAAAATAATTGGGACACAACTACAAAAAAAATAATTTCTATGGTTGGTAGGTTGAAGTCAGGACGGACGTGCCCTCCGAGACGAAGTCTCGGAGGGCCTCCGCGAGTGTAAAAGCCCGTGCCACAAAAGCGCGCATCCAAAAAAAAAAAAAAAAAAAGCGCGCACCCCAGCCGGCTATTTCCTAAATCTGCCTCCAAAAATGACGATTTGAGATTTTGGAAATGCCGCACTTTTTTTACCGACTAGATTTGCCCGGTTGCCGCACTTTTTTTTCGCCTAAGGGGGAAGGTAGGTAGGGCACTTCTGTCAGCAAACACTTGCCCCCTTTACCTTACACTGACGGGTTTTGACCAAAACCAAGAACTTGTCCATTTCGGCAAATTGACCCCACCACAGAACGGACGGATTCCGGAAATGCAAATGTCGGTGTTTTCGCGCATTTTCATGTTTCAAGACGTCAGCATCAGGGAGAGAAAATCTGGTTGTGGGATTTACCTTGGCCCTCTTTACCCTACATGGATTTTGACCAAAACCAAGAATTTGGCCATTTCGGCAAAGTGACCCCACCACAGCGCGGACGGATTCCGGAAATTCCAATCGCGGTATGTTTTGGGGCTGAAAACCCACTGTTTTTTCAGGGGAAAAAATTGCTTCCAAATGTCGGAATTTTCCGAATTTTCCTGAAAATGACCCTTGTTTACGAGTATGGGTTCATATTTTGCGAAAATTTAAGTCACTAAAATTTTGTCCATTTTTCCGTATACACCCCACCACAAGCCGGGATTGGCTCGGAAATGCAACAAAACGCCCCAGAGTTAGGAAATAGCCCGAAAAGAGGGCAAAATAGGTGAGGGGAAAATTATTTTTTTTTGACTAGTTATTTTTTTTTTGCGTGCGTGCGAACAGATTTTTGGGGAGCGGTGGGACACTAAACAAGGTTTTTAATTGTGCTACCCTAAATGAAATAAATTTCTTTTGTTCTAAAAATTGGGAAGGGGGGAAAGGGGGGTGGAGTGGGGGTGTGTGAATATAAGATAATGTGCAGGTCGAGAGCGACGTTGTTCCGTCTTTGTGAACGTTTTGCTTCGGATGGTTGCGCGCTTTTCAGTGCACATCTCTCTCTCTCTCTTAGAACGAAAAGAAAAGAAGGAAAAAAGAGGGGATCTTTTTACAATGGCACAAAGCTGTATTGAGGGGGGTGCTTTGGGCGAACGGAAAGAGCGACCCTTTTTGTTTTCGATAACGAAAGTGGTAACGATGTGTGTGCATGAGGCATATTTCATCTTACAGATTTTTTTTGTTTTTGTTTTTTGTTTTAAAAACTCATTCCCAGTTTGCTGCTATTTGAATATACTTTTTTCTTGTGTCACCTCATGAAATGAAGGAGGAAATAGAAACAAAAGCATTTTGAACACACTTTGCGGTTACTTTGCGGACGAACCGCGCTGCAGAGCCACTCCTCACCAAACAGGTCGAGGTGTGGTGCGTTTCACAACCTGTCTCCCATGGGTTTTATCGTGTGATGAGTGTTAAGTTTCTATTTTTATACACGACTACACTACACTTGTCATACTATGACAAGCACATGGCACAAGCGCAGTCACATGCACAAAGGGTTTCCGATTACTGCTTGTCAAGTGTGCTTGTTATGTCATGGCATGTGCATAGGTCGGGTATAGGGGGTTGCAACCATGGGGAATGGGACGGGGTAGGGGGGTCTTTTCAAGGCTCACGTTAATCTTAGTTTTTTTTCTCTTTTCCCCTATCCCGGAACCTGCATCACATAGACGTAACAAACCTGTCACCAATGATTCCCGTTCTGAGAGGCGGGTGGAGGGCATATCAGATTGAACCTCGAATTTTGATGGAAACCTCGAAATGGATGTAGGGACTGAATGGGTTCGGGGGTGTCGTCAGGCAAGAGGTACAACGTCACACAAGAGGGCTTTGCACATTTTCAAGTCAAGCTTTAATTGCTTACTGTTTGCTAGAGTAGTAAGTGTATGAGTTTGTATAAAATTTTTGAAACGGTAACAACCCTGTATAGATGTGTTGTACGAATTGTGGCACATTTTCATTTTTATTCTGTACTATTTATTCTTTGTCGTTTTTTTTTTTTTACCGAACTTCCACATGTGCCAGAGAGAAAAACCCACTGAACCACATTTTTTTTTATTCTGTATTGTCTATGTCATACAATGCCTTATCTTCACCCTCAGGTATATGTTTTGGTCTCTCGTGGGCTTTCTTAATACCAGTGTCGCTTTCATTTTATTTCATTTTTGAAAACTTGGTTGTATTAGCCAGGGTACGTTGCTTTCATCCGGATGGCTGGCATCGTATGTGGGTCAGTCGGAGGTGCCTGCATCAACAACTACAGTTTTATTATACCACACAACGGTATTCCACGAAACTGAGATAAAAAGGGAAGCGACAGCTGTGAGGCTGCCCCTGTCTGTATGGAGTCTGACTCTTGTCAGATTTTCCTAATTTTTTTCTCGAGATGACTACATTGGGCTCATCTGAGGTTGTTTGACGGACATTGTCTATCAGTGACTATCACGAAGAGCGGTATCCACACACTTTAAAACAAAACGATGCTATTGTGCGCAACAACCCCGAGTTGGGGCTACTGTTGATTACAAAACAAAAAATATCAAACCATAAAGCGTAAGACTGTCTACACAAATTAAGGACATTTTTTTTTGCACAGTTTTTGGCAAAAAAACTGCAATCACTACTAACTCAAGCCTATGCGGACACAATACCGTAGGCGATGAAGAAGAAGAAAAAGAACGCAACGAGGAAGAAAAAAGGTACCGTTTACTACTGAAAAGGGGGGGTTAAAATGTACCAGTGTGGGTTGCATGTGGTCCTTATGCTTGTGTTGCACAAAATGAACCCCACCCACTATAATACTTATACAAAAACTCTGCCCACCTGTTGGCTAGCAAATCTACATAGATACAGGAACACAGCAGGCGCTCCTCAGGATTGAGGAGGTGCTTGCTGTATGACCCACCCTCAATTACCCTCAATCAGCGATACCACGCGCGATACAGCTACGCCAGGAAAATCAGGTTGTCTGCATGCTTTGTTTTTTTTGTTTTGTTTTGTTTTTTTTTATATTCTTCAAAATCGTTTTATCCTTGTGTGCTGTGTTTGAGAAGGGGGGGAAAAACTGGGTTCTGGGTACTCTAAAAAAAAACCCCGCAATGTATGGTATTTTCGTGGTCCATTTTTTTTTTTGATAAATTCTTGGAGTAGTGTAGTTGCCTCAGTTGTGTTGCCACAGTTTTTGTGCAAATCTCCACTTTCCAAAAGTTCACAAAACGTTTTTTTTTTTTCCTCTCCACGTAGTGTTCTGAGGGTTCTCCTCTTCCAATTTGACGTCAAAATTGTTTTGGCATTCACAATTGTACAATAGGACCAACATAGTTACGAACACGACACCATCATGGTAGGAACATACCCACTAAGCTTCCCCACTAAAGCTCTCAATGCATTTTTTTTTTTTTGTATCGTGTATCTCTTTGGGGCCCCGATCGTTTTTCACCATCTCCGGCCCTTCAATTGCGCCGCGTCTTGCTTTGGCCACCCCCTCGGTGGGTGGGGGTTGCCCCCACCCCTCTATTCCATGCAAACGCGCCAAAGAAACAGCGCCCTCATCACATCAATATTTTTTTTTTCCTTCAGTACCTGCGTCTGAACGGTGAGGCCTTTGCACTCTTTTTTAAGGTGACAATAGCACTGTGGGGCTTACGTTCATCTATCCAATCCTTTTTTTTAGGTACACTGTCACGAGAGTGCTTTGTATTTCAAGTCAAACTTTTTTTTTTCTCCCGGTGACTGCGTCCTAAGAGGCGTTTACTCATCAACCTTACTCCCACTACCCTCTACCCTGTGCTACTTTTTTTTGGAACCACCTCCAGCCATTCACTCTATTATCAATGCAATGTGATTCAAACACAACAACAAAAAAAAAAATACATACTTTTCTGCAGCAGGGATGATCCTAAGCGAGCGCGAGAACATGAATTTTTGGATTTTTTTTTTCCTCCTTTTTTTTTCCCTTGGGCAAGTTTCCGCTGGGGAAAAAAAACTTTAGCCCAATCCAAAAAAAAAATGAGTGTAAAAAAAAAAAATATCCGAAAATTTGCGGGAAAAGCCGAGCGCAAAGATCAGCTCTGTTCTGTAGTACATAGGCTTCAGCCGACATTTGAGACAGGGGTTTTTTACTCAGTATTAGTGCAAAGCGATTTTGTCGATTTCAAAAAAAAAAAAAAGAAAACACAACGCGGAAAGAACATCCAAAATCCCCCCCTTTTTTTTGGTATCACAGAAATAGCATCTCGTTTCCTTCCTAAAATACCACTTCAACAGATTTGTTTTTTTGGTTCCCCGAGACGTACACTATCCCCATCCATCCCCCTATTCAGTTGTTCATTGTGCTTTTATACCGTTTTTTTTTGTTTCTTTATTCGTTCCATTCTTCTTTCATCTCCACCCCTAAGAGCAAACACATCAAAATCTTCATAAACACTCATTCAAACCCCCAACAAGAGATCCCCCCTCTACCATGAAGCTATGCAGGTGACCTCTGCCGATGTCGTATCCTGCCTGCTCTCGGCAGCTGCAGGCGGCACCCGTGCTCTCTGCGAAGAAGCTCTAGTGGACATATCAGAGCACCTGCACTCTGAGGTATGAAGATGCTATCCCCCCCCCCCAACCCTCATATACGCAATTTATGTGTTTTCCCACCGAATTTCTTTTTCTTTCAAGGTCCACCTGATTTTTTTACCCCCGCGGATAGGCGCGGATAGGACCGTAGCCTGTACGACGCCTATACGCGAGGTAAAAATCAGGTGGAAGGTTGATGCTAAAAACACAAGAGGGCTTAGATTTCATCTTCTTGGGAATTCAAACGCCCATTCCAAGATTGCATCACTCACATCACACCCCCCCCTTCCCAACGGGACTTTTTTTTTTGAATCCTCATATCCACACACCACCCTATCCCCCCTCTCTCTCTCTCTCTCTCCCCTTCAGCACGAACTCCTCCACTTCGACCCTGCAGACGCCGTCGTAGGCGCAAACCTTCTCGAGGCACTAGCCTCGTATGGCAGGCTCCCGGGGCTGGATGGGGTACCCTCCTCCTCCCCCTCCTCCTCTGACCTGGGCGTGTTGGTGACTTCTGCAGGAGGGTGTCTTCATATTGCTTTGGGTGGGAATGCTGTACCGGCAGATGTTGTGCGCGGGAACAGCTTTGTTCCAATGCCGTTGCGTGCAGGGGGTACGGCGTACAATGTTCATGGTGGTTGTCTTAGGCATGCGCGCGATGCATATGACGTGCTGACCTCCTTTTGCAGACGTGGTCCCCCTGGGGTTACCTCTCTGACCATCTCTGGCCACTCTGTCTTTGGAGGTGCTGCCGTTCTGCTCTCCCTGCTGTTGCATACCCAAAACCCATTTGGTGTCGTGCCTATTAATGTCACCACGTTTGGCGCACCAAAGATATGGTGCTGCAGGCAATGGGAGGCGCGCGATATGCTGGCAGGCATTGCAGTGCATAGATGCTTCGTAAATGGATATGATATTGTACCTCGGGTGTTAGGTTCGGGGGCAGCGAGAGCTTCTGCGCAGGTTTTTACGAGGTTGGGTTTTGATGTGGCAGGGGTTCCGCAGAGGGCGTGGCAGCATGCCGAACGCTTTGTGGCCTATGGATGCCCACTGCTTCTCTTAAATGGCTCTTCCTCTACAGAAATTACATCTCATATCGAACAGCTTCACACCCTCTCAGCACAACTGAAACACATTGGGGCATCTAGTATTGCGGACCACAGCATCGTCGCATACGTCACATCGTTAACTGCGGCTGCAGGGTGCAAGGCTGTGGTGCAGAGGAGGTATGCTGTGGAGCGTCCCGTTGAGATGGTGGATCTCGAGGTGCGGGAGGAGCTGGGGAGGTTCAGAGAGAGGAGGGCGGCTGCAGAGGGGTTGGATGTGGAGGTGGAGGCGGGGATGGGGCAGATGCATCCTGTGGGGGAGGCGGGGGTGAATGCGAAGCTAGCGGCGGATGCAGGGCTGCAGGAGCGCAGGATGCAGCTGTGGCGTGACGGTGTGCTTGATGCGTCGGAGGTGGTTGCGCAGACAGGGCGTCTCGCTGCCGCGCACTGCATCGCCTGTCGTGATGTTGGTATGAACTCAGACGTCGCCCTCCAGCTCCTCCGCGCCACTATAGTAGCGCTCAAACAAGCGGAGCGTGACTTCCCCTTCTACGGTGCAGTGCTCCGCCACCATGTTGCCTTGGCCTATAACAACAAAGCATGTGTCTACAGAAGATTAGGTTCGCACGTCAACGCCCTCGCAGACCTAAAGCGTGCAGTGCAGACCGCGCCAGGGACCGAGACATACGCAAACCTCTCTGCAGTGTATCTCGCGGCAGGCGCAAGGAGGGATGCGTTGTCTGCTGCGCTTGCGGCAGCGGAGCATCTGAAGCTGTCTCATGAGTATGTGTTTCTGGCAGACCTGACGCGGAGGGCGGCGCAGCTCTTCCCGGTCAACACTGAGGTGCAGACGGCATCGGGTGAGACCGGGCGTGTGGTGGGGCATGCGCGAGGGCGGGTGGGTGTGTTGCTGGAGACGGATGAGAGGGTTGGATGTCTTCCGGTGCATCTGCGTCGTACTGCAGCGTCGTTTGTGGTGGGTGAGGAGGTGCGGGTGGACGGTGCTGCTGCAGTGGTGTCGGGTGTTGCAAGGGGCCGTGTGGGTGTGAAGGTTGGCGGCTCGCAGGCATCGCGTGGGGTGAAGCCAGGTGACGTTGTGGTGCCGTGCGCGCAGCTCGCGAAGGCGGTGACGGCGGTGGTCTGCCTGCACAACCTGCTCCTCGCAGCGCATCAGCTCCCCGTCACGCCAAAGGAACGTTCCGCTGTGCACGATGCAGGACAGCGGCTTGCAGAGCTCCTCGCCTGGCTCGGCCCGCACCCCGTGGCAGCACGCATGCGCACCACGCTCTCGCTTCTGCAGCCCACACCAAAGCCCACCCCACTCCTCGCCCCGCTGCAGACGCGGCACATCAGCACGGCCCCTGCAGGCGCCAAGACCCTGCTCCTCCCACCCATCGAGACCAGGGCACGCACCCCCCAGACAGCGATGTTGATGCTCCCACCGCCTCCCCTCGTCAAGGGGCAGAACGGTGGATGGAAGGTCGCTAAGGTGCCACGCCGCGCAAGCCCCGCAGTGCTGCAGAAGCGCGAGCGGGGGTGGTCCTGCCGCATCGGGCCTGACGACGAAGGGGACAGCGGAGCAGTGGAGCTGGCGCCGCTGACGTCGTTGGGCGGGCCCACCGGGCGGGAGGCGTTGCTGGTGGAGAAGGTGATCTATCGGGAGACGACGAAGCGCAAGGCGTTGCTGAAGGGTGAGGCGGCGGCGCGGGTGGCGTTTAAGTTCCGTGAGGTGCGCGGGAAGGGGCATTCGTTGGAGGTGGCTGGGCGGCACAACCTGGTGGTGGGCGAGGCGCGGGCGTTCCGTGCGCTGCAGTGCGAGCAGGAGTCGCGTGGTGCGCTGATAGCGGGCCAGCTGCGTCTGCTTGCTGCCGTCGACGATATGTCCGACGCACTGTCCCTCGAGGAGGACACCGCAGCCCTCCGCCTCCACCACGCAGCCACGCTCCTCCGCTGCACCACAGACGAGTGGCTCTGCCGCTCTGCCCTCCAAAAGCTGCGCCGCCGCGACAGCGACGCACTCGAGCGTGACTTCGAGCAAACCACCCAAGCCCTCCACCTCCTCTCCAACATCGGTGTCAGGGAGAGGCAGCGGTCCGCTGCATGACGTGCGGGCAGAGAGGTGGTGTGTGAAGTGGGGTATGAACAGCTTTTTCCAAAGTTGTGTAGTCGTATGCTGAAAATATGTGAAGTTAACAAAAAACAAGTAATTGCTATCGGAAAAAAAACGGGGTGTGATGTGGAACTCCATCCTGTAGAAATAATCTACAACACGCCCAGCATTCTGCTCTTCTGCAGGTATGCTAACGCTCTTCGTACGCTGCCAGACCCACTGAGACGCCAGCATCTGAAATGTTCAAGAAGAGGGGCTGTCCCCTTCGTCCAGCACCATCTGGACGATAGCGTTGTTGGACGTCGGCTCGGCAGGCTCGGCGTGTCCCAGCTCGTTTTTGTCCACAGGCTCCCCACATTGTCGTCGTCGTTGGAGCAGTGCGGAAGGAACACAGAATGCACAGACTACAACACATCGATCACACCAGGCGCATCAGCACCTCCAACAAATGACCAAGATGCTACGGTGGTTTCGATAATCGTCCAGAGTTTTCCACAGCACACCCCGCTTTTTCCTAGCAATTAGTTGTTCTTGTTGTTCTTGTTGTTTTCAACCACCTTCCTTCAACCCTTGTAGGATCAGTTGTTATTTTTTTTCGCGAAAACATGAAATTACACATTTCAAGAGAACAAATTAAAAAGGGTCCTTATTTGCATTTTTGGGATCCGCCCGTGCAGTGGTGGGGTCAATCTCGAAAATTGGACAATTTTTTGACCACTTAAATTTTGAGAAATATGAGCCCGGTTCCTTATACGTGGGGCCCATTTTCGGCTATTTTTTCCCTCAAAATCTGGTTTTGTAAAATTGACCCTTTACTCCCCCCCCACATCGATTTCAATACTATACCTTACTTCACCTACGGTTGCCCTTACAGGGGGGTGAAGGAAGGTAAGTTGAAAAAGGGTCCTTATTTGCATTTTTGGGATCCGCCCGTGCAGTGGTGGGGTCAATCTCGAAAATTGGACAATTTTTTGACCACTTAAATTTTGAGAAATATGAGCCCGGTTCCTTATACGTGGGGCCCATTTTCGGCTATTTTTTCCCTCAAAATCTGGTTTTGTAAAATTGACCCTTTACTCCCCCCCCACATCGATTTCAATACTATACCTTACTTCACCTACGGTTGCCCTTACAGGGGGGTGAAGGAAGGTAAGTTGAAAAGTGGGCTATCGTATTATTATGTTGACTGTTGTTGAGCGTATTCCGCGTCTAGTTGCGTCCCTGGCAGCCATAGCCAGCGATTCTCTGACTCCAGGCGTCACTCAACCCACACCACACTACACAACATCATACCCCACTCAGGACCATCCCTCCCTCATGTACACAATGCGTGTGCTCGTGCTGCTCTCAGTCTCCTCGCTGTCGCTTGCCAATGGCGTGCCCGCCCTCCCGACTCTTCCGCCAACCCCAGCACCCGATACGCGAGCGCCTCCGACACCTGCCCCACCTGTTGCGTGCTCGGAATCGTCGTCACCCTTGGATGCTTCATTCTCACGGGGGACAGAAAAGCTGTTTCGGAAGTGCTGGAGCTTTCAGTGTGTGGGAACAGTTCGCATGACCTTCTTGAACTATGTTGCACGAGTCGATGCTGTTGTATATCTTCTCAACAGCAACGGTTACCAACTCATGTCACTTGCGGGAACACATACTAACTACACTGCTTCGTATCCTGCAAATGGCGAGATGTCAATACTATACTACGATACCAACACTTGGGATCCTGTAAATGCTATTCGCATCATGGCTGTGTGGGAGTGTGAGGGCGGACCTGTTGTTCGACCTGCAGAGGACTTTGACCCTTCTGAGTACCTGACACTGCCACAAGAGGGGACGTACCAGAGACTGTTCTCACGCATGGGCCCTTTCAACTGGGTCATTCCTTGCACAGGCACCCTTAACATTGTGTCACAGCTCGGTAGTGTAATGCATTCTACTGTCAGATATAACAACAGCCAGAATCCCGTTTTCTCAGAGGGCGAACCCTTCACGGCTAGCAGGAAGTACACTGTCGATGACTACTTTGTTGTTGACCTGTCGGGTCCCTGGGATATAGACATGGACAACTTCTTTTTCCTCTCATGGGGTTGTAACAATAGCGTGCCCGCCCTCCCGACTCTTCCGCCAACCCCAGTACCCGATACGCGAGCGCCTCCGACACCTGCCCCACCTGTTGCGTGCTCGGAATCGTCGTCACCCTTGGATGCTTCATTCTCACGGGGAACAGAAAAGCTGTTTCGGAAGTGCTGGAGCTTTCGGTGTGTGGGCACAGTTCACATGACCTTCTTGAACTATGTTGCACGAGTCGATGCTGTTGTATATCTTCTCAACAGCAACGGTTACCAACTCACGTCACTTGCGGGAACACATGCTAACTACACTGCTTCGTATCCTGCAAATGGCGAGATGTCAATTATGTACTACGATACCAACACTTGGGATCATGTAAATGCTATTCGCATCATGGCTGTGTGGGAGTGTGAGGGCGGACCTGTTGTTCGACCTGCAGAGGACTTTGACCCCTCTGAGTACCTGACACTGCCACAAGAGGGGACGTACCAGAGACTGTTCTCACGCATGGGCCCTTTCAACTGGGTCATTCCTTGCACAGGCACCCTTAACATTGTGTCACAGCTCGGTAGTGTAATGCATTCTACTGTCAGATATAACAACAGCCAGAATCCCGTTTTCTCAGAGGGCGAACCCTTCACGGCTAGCAGGAAGTACACTGTCGATGACTACTTTGTTGTTGACCTGTCGGGTCCCTGGGATATAGACATGGACAACTTCTTTTTCCTCTCATGGGGTTGTGAACACTTTTTGCCTACTCCGATGCCCGACACACGAGCACCCTTGACACGAGTAGCCGACACACAAGTACCCGACACACGAACACCCAAGGCAACGCAAACACCCATGACACGAAGACCCTTGACACGAACACCCACACGAGCACCCGACACACAAGCACCCTGGACACGAGTACCCGACACACGAGTACCCTACACACGAACCACGGCAACGCAAACACCCATGACACGAGTACCCTACACACGAACACCCTGGACACCCTACACACGAACACCCATGGCAACGCGAACACCCATGACACGAGTACCAGACAGCACACAAACGCCCCAGACAGCTGCTCCCCATATTCCTGGTACATTAGTTCCACCCACACCTGTGCCTCACACAGCACTTCCAACAGCAACCCCCACAGACCTGCCTGCTGGTGCTACTTTTGCACCACCCACAGCTGTGCCTCACTTCACTTCACCAACAACACTTCCTGCTGGTGCAACTGCTCTTCCACCGACAGCAACCCCAACAGACCTGCCTGCTGGCGCTACTTTTGCACCACCCACAGCTGTGCCCCACTTCACTTCGCCAACAACACTTCCTGTTGGTGCAACTGCTCTTCCACCGACAGCAACCCCAACAGACCTGCCTGCTGGCGCTTCTTTTGCTCCACCCACACCTGCACCTGACACAGCACTTCCAACAGCAACCCCAACAGACCTGCCTGCTGGTGCCACATTTGCACCACGGCCTCCTGCTGTGAACGCTCTGTGCACAGCTGACAAAGACTGTCGCAGTGGGAGGCTTGACCCGAAGGCGACGTGCAATGCTGGGACGTGTGTGTGCCACACACAGGGCTACGCACACCCCCCTGGTGTTCCTCTGTGTCTGCTTGCGGACGACGTGACAGTGCCGATGGGGTTTGCTGTGGAGTACGGGGTGGGGGCACGGTCTTCGTGGACAACAACAGCAACAGCTGCAAAGGAACGCTTTGAGGACACAATGGGCGAAGCACTGGGCACTGTGACGGACATGCGTGTTGTGGTGTCGTATGCCGGTGTCCTTGTGGTGGGCATGGTGCGTGCCAGCAAAGTAAAACTTGCCGACGCACTTTCGGGGAAGCTGAACCTGGCAGCGGCACTTTCCTCTGAGGGTGTGTCTGTGAGCCACGGGGTGACCTGCACAAGCACAGACGCGTCGTACACAGTGCAGCACAATGGTGTGTGCAATGCGGTCGAGTGTGAAGGCAGCACAACCCTGACGCTGGCAGACGGGACGTACACATGTGAGCGTGAAGCAGCATCATCACAGTCGGATGAGTCGGGTGGGAGCAGCAACGTTGTTCTTTACGTCGGCATTGGTGTGGGCGTGCTCGTGCTCGGTATAGCTGCGTGTGTTGTTGCGTTTTGCTGTCAGCAGCAGGGGCAGCATCCGAAAGAGCTCGCGAACCCGCTCTTTGAGATGCCACTTCAGGAGTCTGAGGTGTACCCTTTAGGGACAGAAGAAGCTGAGGAGACGTTGAACTGAACTGATGTCTGAATGAGAAGACGGGAGATGCTTAGTTATGTGTACCTGATACAGTTCAGCACTTCACCCGAGTTGCCTTCGAAAAAGGGACACAACAAAGGAGAAATGTGAAGATCCTTTTTGTGTCCTGTCGAAGGCAGCTGCACGGGAAGCGTAAAGAACTTTTCTCTACAAATAACTAATATCCATTGCTTTATTTGCCCCCAACCCCCAACCCATTTCACGCATAACAAGACGTAACTTTCTATTTAGCAAAGGGCGACTTTCCCTGCCCTCTCCCAAACTCCTCGAGGCGGGGAGTTTGTTTATTTTAATTACCCCCTGGTGCATGCTTTTCACGTTTTCGTTTTGCTTTTTATTTTATTTTTATTTCTTCTGTGTTTGCTTGAGGTTTTCTATCTGATACACGAGGTGACTGGCATTTGTTTGGCTTGGTAGCAATCATTGCACGGAATGCTCTACGTATACACGGCAGCCATCAAGACCAAGACTCTAGGTTACCCTTCCTCCTGGTGAACAGACAGGACATATCCTGTAAGGACAGAGAAAGGTAAAGGAAAAACAAAACCTTTCGTATTTTGTGTATTCCCGAACAAACTGAAGTAGAAGGTACCAAATGTTGACACATTCACCCACCATCTAAAGGGAAATCACTGAAGATGTACTACCCTTTCGAATACAACTGTATGATTCTTAGGACTGAAATAGGGTTAATATCAGAAACCAATCTACTGAAGTTTCAACTTGTGCACGAAGCATTTTACTTTTCTTTTCTACGTTTTGCAAAACACACACCATAAAAGGAAAGATGGGACCATTTTTGTTGATCCCTACCCCTCCTCATATACTATCAATTTATCAATAAATTGATTGCATATGATGAAAAAACTTGTACATGAAACGTTTACTTTCTTCTAAGATGACTCTTGCGTCCTCTTGAATCTAACTCTTGTCTCCTTCACATTCATGAACGTGCACGGGAAGTTTTCAAAACTCTCGAAGTTCGTCTGCACAACCCACACTAAAGAGAGAGAAAGAAACATTCTGGGGGCAGGAAGCGCTCACAACTCAATTTCAAACACAACACAGACATCACAACAACACACAGCCCCTGTTTTTCTTTTCCTCTTTTTGAATATGTTGGTGATACGCGAAGCGGATCACTTCAGCGCTCCCACACGCGGTATAATCGGCAGTCTGCTTGACCTGTTTCCGGAGTATGCCATGCACCCCCCTCCCTTTCACTTTCTTCATTTTCTGAAAAATGTTATGTAAGATAAGAGTTGAGTATATTTTTCGAACCTCATCAACTTTCCCCAACAGTGAGTTGCGCATTCCACTTCCAGGGAGCTACTGCCTGAACATCTGCAAGGACAAGGTTGTGCAGTGTGTTGTCGGGCTCGCATTAGGCTGTGCTGCCGGCCTTGCACTGCAGTCGTTCAGCGAGGAAAAGCGCATCGCTACTGAGAACAGCGGCTCAGAAGCGCGCCCCATCCCAGAGCGTGCAGGGTATGCCACACAACCCCCCTCCTGACACAATTTATTTTTTCAAATTACTCTTTTTTTGGTCCTTGCTATACTCCAATGGAGATTTTTTTTTGCCCCCCCTTCCCTGCAAAGAAAGCAACTCTCATTGAAAACTGACAACACCTTTTGTCTCTAACCATTTAACATTACTCTTTTTTTGTATCGCAATCAACCCACACACAGACGGAGACTCGGCGGTGGTGACTCTCAGAGAATACAACGCGAAACAACAGCACCTCGCAATACACACAGACGCAGGGGGCAGGTGCCCAGGGAGACAACGGGCATGGGCTGGTTGAGAGATAACCCACCACACCGACGGTAAAGGTTTGGGGCGGGGGGCGGGGGGCGGGTAACGGCAGCGGCAACCAACACTAAAAAAATCGGTTCGCTTGGTAGCGATGCCTACGCTTTTGGGGTAAGACGCCGCTGCTCTGTTTAGGGTCGCTCGATAAATGCTGAGCGTGGTGTTGGGATGAATAGCGGATATAGCGCTCACAGGATTGTTGTCCGGGAGCAAATGATGGGCCGTGTGTGTGTAGGGTGGCTTTTGTTACTCTTTTGTGTCAGAATAAATTTCCTTGTTACGTATTACGTATTCCTCGTTGCAAACATTTGTACCAAAGTAGCAAGGGACAAGGTTGTGTTTTGCTTTGTCAGGTTGTCGAACGCATTTGCGGGGTTCGCCCCGTGCCCAGCTGTAGAGTGTCAGAGTAACAAGACCACCGTGGAGGGGGAGGGGGTGTATGTATCACAACACCCACAGTCAGTTATACCATTTCTCAAAAAAACGCTGTCAATATTCTTTTTTTTTTGTATTTATTTCTCCACCCCATCTTCTCTGCAGAGCAACCCACCTCAGGTTCTTTCCCTCATCTCATCTTCTTGGAGTCTGATGTGCACACCAAGTTTCGAGCGATGCATCCTTTCACATTCAAGTTTCCTGCTTGCAAGCTCCCTCGTGGTAATCGTGTGCATTGCAACGAAATGCTCTCTGGGGGTTCGATAACCTCACGGAGAAGCACCGTGCGTCCGCCGATGAACGGTGAGGCGTTTTTGCACTTTCAACTTCTCTTCCAACTTTTTTTTTCAGTGCTCTCATGCACCCTCATGCACCCTCCTCTCTCCACAAACCCCAACACACCCCAATACAGAAACGGGGGGGTGTTTTGAGAACACTTTTTTTACCTTTTTTCTCTTCCACAACAAAAAAAAAAAAAATACACAACCTTTTTTCTTTTAAATGCCGGTCCGAGGGGAGGGATCTTATGAGGAACTCCCCGCCCGCCGGAAGGCAGAGGCGTTTACTGTCTCCTTCGGGGGGGGTGGAGGAGGCGGCGCTGCACCTACCGAACGCAAACGCACCGGAAGCCGTCCTGCCACCCCGCGACAGTTTCTAAAAAAGGGGGAGGGTGTTGGCGCGTTGGGGACCTCTGGTGGAGGGGGGAGTCCTACTGGTGGGGGGAGCCCGGTTGCGGGGAAAAATCGTGCGGATTTGCGAAATGCGATTCAATCGTTCAAAAAGCAATCCCGCATGGACAAATTCAGCGATGCCATGGTCGTTGTTCCGACCAAACCTCCCCCACCAGAGGGAAACAGCAACAACAACAACCGCCGCACTTCATCACCCTCCTTCCGCAGAGAGGACTCCGAGGAATACGAATATCTTGACGACAGACCACCACAAACCACAACCCGCTTCGAAGACCGTAGAGAGAGAGACAGAGACCCACCACGTCAACGACAAAGCTATGATGAAGACAATGACGATGATGACGACGACGACGCCCTTCTCTTTGGCCACCGACGTGCCCAGAGGGGAAATCAGCGGGGTAATGGAGGGGGTGGAGGGGGAGGAGGAGGAGGAGGGAACACCCGCCTCCAGCAAACACTCCCCCAACACCGTCCTAGGGAGGACGATGACTTCTCCGATAGCGAGCTCTACGAAGAAAGGCGTGACGACGAAGTCTGGAACGGCACGCCAACAAAAAGGAGGGGCTCCAGAAGGCAGCCTCGGGACCACCCTGGGAGAGATCCTGCTAACCCGAGGGATGAAGAGTACGGTCGGATGTGGGAGGAGAAGCTGAAGGAGTTGGACAATGTGGTGAATATGTACTCACGGCAGGCAGACTCGTTGCGGAAGAAGGAAGAGCACTTCGAGCGGAGCAGGCAGCTCTCCAACCAGCAGGCGCAGACGGAGCTAGAAGAGCGGGCCTCTGCAGACATCAAAAAGCTGCGCCGTGAGCGGCAGGTCCTCCAGGAGCGCTGCCGCTCGCTCTCCGCAGCGCAACCCCAAGCCCGCAAAGACAGAGAAGAGCTCGAACAGCTCCAAGACGAACTGGCACTCCTCAAGGAGGAGTGGAAGCAGAAGGAGTACCGCTACAAATCGCAGGTGGACCGTCTCCAGAAGCAGGTCAAGGAACTGCAGGCAAAGAGTGGGCAGCTCAGTTCGACGCTGAAGCAGTCGCAGATGGCCAAGCTTGAGGCGCAGCAGGTATGAAAAGTGTTAAAAGAAAAAGATTACATTGCAGAAGAGATGCATGATGACGTTACGTTGTGCGAGTGCAATACTGTACCCCAATTATTCACAGCGCCTCCGTGAACGTGGCAGTGCGCGCTCCCCAAGCAGTCGCAGTGGGCCTGTGGGCAGCCGCGACCGCTACGATGACGACTACGATGGGCAGTATGGGTCCAAGCATGAGGAGGTATGTAGCCAGGCGAGGCGGGGGTAAGTACATCACACCACTACTTCAGGGCTTCAGCGACGACGATCGTGTGAAGCGTGACCTGCACGCAGAGCAGAGCGATGAGGAGTGGGAGAGCACCGACCGTGACATCGTGCACGGCCACACCCAGCAGGACCGTCTCGACCGCGAACGTGAGGACCAGCGTGAGCGTGAGCAGCAGCGCGACGACGACGTGCGCCGGGAGAAGGAGCTGTGGCAGGAGCAGGAGCTTGCACGTGAGCGGCGGGAGAAGGAGGACCGGGAGCGGGAGCGGGAGCGTGAACAACGGGAGCAACGTGAACAGCGGGCACGCGAGGAGCGCGAGCGGGTGGAGAAGGAGAAGGAGCGGGAACGCGAGCGGGAAGAACGGGAGCGCGAGCGGGAAAGGGAAAGAGAACGGGAACGGGACGCTGCTGAGAGGGAGCGGGAACGGGAAAGGGAACGCGAGCGTGAGCGCGAGATGAAGCTTGAGCAGGAGCGCGAGCGCGAACGCGACTTGGAGCGTTTGCGCGAGCGCGAGGAGGAGCACCAACCACACCCGGGCCAGCACCCACAGGAGGAGGCGGGCGAGGCAGTGCAGGGCGACGACATCGGCATCGCGCGCAAGCTGCTCAACTCCCGCCCCGAGGACGACGAGCCGGAACCTGCAGAGCACACACCCGGCGACTGCGTTGTGAACGTGAAAGAGTACGCCGACGGCAAGCTTGAGAAGTTCTACAAGAGCAAAAAGAAGCAGGTCATCTACACGAACGGCACGAAGAAGATCCTGCTGCCCACAGGGCACGTTGTACTGCACTTCAACAACGGCGATGTCAGGAAGGTATGCCACACCACACCACACCACACCACACATTTCACATGCCACATGAAACACCCCCACAGACCTACCCCAGCGGGAAGGTCGTGTACTTCTACTCGCAAGCGCGCACAAGGCACACAACGTACAGAGACGGCGTGCAGACGTTCGAGTTCGAATCAAGTCAGGTATGCTTAGGGCAAGTAAACCACAGCGAAAACAAAAAAACCACACTACAGCAAGTGGAGCGCCACTTCCCCGACGGGATGAAGGAGATTGCGTTCCCGGACGGAACCATGAAGTACATCTACCCAGATGGGGAGGAGGAGAGGTATGTATTGCTCTTCAACAATTAAAAAAATTGGAGCAAGGCAAAAAAAAAAAAAAAAAACAATGACCAAAAAAACAGCATCTTCACTGACGGCACTGTTCAGAGAGGGAAGCCCTGAAGCTACCGCGTCTAATTGCGAGGAGATGTGTGTCGACACCACGGCCGTGCCCATTTTTTTTTTTGCCATGTTTGACACAAATTTATTTGCACCTTCCATCTTATGTCTTTCTCTGTTGACTCAAAAAAAAAGTAGTTCGATATTTAGTCAAAAAATATTCTCAAGTTTTTTTTCAGATCAGTTCTTTTGTTAATATGTACGTTCCTTTTGTGGTGGTTTTTTTTTTTTCCTCGAGACTGTGCTGTTTTGCAGTCAGTAGATATGGCTCTGTAGCAGTGGTCATTTTTTTCTCCTTTTCCACCCATTTTTTGTAGGTGCGGTGGTGAAGAGAGAGAGAGAAGTAAACCAGGGGAAGTACCCGACAGTGGTACACCCCCTCTCTGTCTCTCTCTCCCCCATGTGTTCGGTGACCAAGCAACGAGAGGCTGAGGCGCTGATATTACCAACTGTTGTTGGTTTGTTTTTTGTTAGTGCCTGCGTCCCAGAGGCGTTTTTTCCACTATCAACATTCACTTTTTCTTTTCTTTGTGCTTTCATCCGGATGGCTGGTATTGTATGTGGGTCAGTCCGAGGTGCCTGCATCAGCAACCATTTTTTCTTCTCATTTGAAAGGCTTTTATATTGGTCTGCCGTGCGGTCAGTACATCTTTCAAATATTTTTTTGGGGGGGTTTTTTTTTTGTGTGGAAGTTGAAAAAGATGTGTATGCAGTGTGGTTCATCTTTTCAACTTTTCCTTCTTTTGGTAAGGCAGCCGAGATACAGAGAGGCTTTAGGGTCAGGCCTCATCAGCTTTTTTCATTCTTTTTTGACCTACCCACCCACCCCTAATGGTGGTAGTATTGTGATGGGGGCCCATTGGAATACGCAAAATACATCAAAACACATCACAATACACGTGTATTGTGATGTGTTTTGATGTGTTTTGCGTATTCCAATGGGCTCCCATCACAATACTGCCACCATTAACCCCCACCTACCTATTTATATTGTAGATCGACCACTTCGGTGAGTGTAGATTTTTTTTCTTTTCTTTTTGCAACAAAAAAGGTATCATGGTCGTCACGTGAACCCACTCATCTGTTCAGAATTTCATATTGTAACTCTATACCCAGGTTTTCATAAAATGCAAAAAAAAAAAGGAAAAACGTGCAGACACGGCACTGTGGCTGTCCATTTTTCAGATTTGGAAGAGAAAAAAAAAATATGTTTTTTAGTCCGCATGGGCTGATGAAGACTTTCAACTTTGTATAGTGCATTCATCTTTCAAGGTGATTAAGCACACGTGAGGCTTAGGGTCATCTTATAAATCTTTCTCTTACTCTATTTCATTAGGTTTCCCGACCCCGAAAAAACATCGAAAGAACATTTCCCCCTCCCCGATTTCTTGAAATCGGTACCCTTTGGTGTGCAATGTTTCCGACTCTTTGGGAGCTACCCACACACACACACATCTGCTTTTTTTCCTCCCCACCAAAGGTGGCTGCTAAGCAGGAGAGGCTTAGGTTCATCTTATAAACTGTTCTTTTTTCCCCTTTTTCAAACACACTTTAGATCGCTCTGCCTTTTCCCCTTGGCAGCAATGCAACCACCTGGAACCCCACACACAGAGTGTCCCCCTTCACGGCAGGCTAGTCTAGGGGGGCTCTAGTAGTGCTTGTAGTACAAATGACTAGCTGTAGGTAGGGCAGTAACACTACGTAGTTAGTTTTTTGTTCGTACTAGGTGTTACGACGAGTAGCCCCACCAGTAATCCCCCAGACTAGTCCACCGTGTGTTTTTTGCACTGTCAATTCCACCCTTTATTTTAGATTGACGACTCCGATCCATGCCCCACTTCCCATATCTGCCCCCCTGTTTTTTTCTAAAAATTCATGACCCCCTCTTTGACCCCCCTCCCGCCTTTGGATCGGAACCGCTATTTTCCCCCAGTAATTTAGTTAACAAAGTTTAAAAGAAACAGCAAAAATATAGGCAAAGCCACTCCCTAAAAGAGAAACGGCACCACAGATATTCATGGATATCTAGCTTTTCCTCATGGAGCTTACCACAGCACAAAGAAGCGAGGAAAGTCCCCAAGATAACAAAAAATAAATAAAAGGATACTGCTTCCCCCACTCTACAGATGGGAATGCAAGTATGTGTGGGGGGTTTTTTCCCCCCTTTTTATTAGACTTACAGGCACTTACAGGCCCCCGCCAGAGGTGTGAGTGAAAGTCACACTGGTGTGGGGTTTTTGGATAATATTCTTATTCTAAAAAGAGCCTCAGGGAGGTGTCCTTGGATGCGGTGGTGTCTCCCTTTTGCCCACTAGATGAGAAACAGAACGGCACCTACGTGTGGTGCCGTTCTGTGTTTGACTCATTGGGGATCGGGTGGTGTACCTCCACACCACCCTTCGTTTCCCAGGGTTAACCAACCCAACTTTTTACCCAAGGCCAATACCTTCACACAGGGTTTTTGAAGGAAGCCACGAAAAGGAACCCCCCCGGATTCAGTTTTAGGTCCAGCCCAGCAGGGTAGATCCTTATTTTCGCTAAAAACGCTAAAAATCCCAGATTTATTTTCGTTTTTTTCCTTTTTTTTTTCTCTCCCGTTTTTGAAATTTTTCCGCGCAGGCCTGACGCTAACTTTCAGGTTTTTGGGAAATCGTGGGGGTTGATGGTTTGTCCGCTCGCGCAGCGAGCGGAAAAATTGAGTGACGGTCTAAAAAAAAAAATCTAACAAGCAGGTTGGTACTGTACTGAGGCAGAATAGTGGTGTTTTTTTACACATCTCAGCTGTCGTAGAACTAAACCCCAGGGGATAATATAGGTTTTGGGGGTTTTCTCTGAAACTCGGTCGAGCCCAACCCAGCTCGTTAGGGCCTCCGGCGGAATGTGAGAATTGCTCGGTTATCCTACTGCGGAGTTCGGCACTGCATTGATATTTGCACCAGGCACGCGCAGTGACAGTATATTTACAAAAAGAAACGGCGGTCGTGGCACCCATGGCGAAGCCACGGTACACAACATTTCTGAAAATGTTGCCATAAAACGGCACTGTCGTTGGTAATTTTCAACAGTTACCGTAAATTTTACTTCCAGATTTTGCTGAAACGAAAGTTTCTGGCGAAGCCACGGTACGCAACATTTCAAAAAATTGCGCTCAAAATTGCACATTTTTACTGCCAAACAGGGCTGCAAGCTGCGCTGCAGGCGCACGGTACGCTACTTTTATTATTTCGCATGCTTCTTTTTCCTTCGGCATTTGAACAATTAAATCACATTCTGGCTGTGACCCTTGTCGGACACTGCGCCCTCTGACAAGGGTAATACTTTCTAGAAACATTCTGAAAAGTGGTAGTGCCCGGCATGAGCAAGAAAATTTTCAAAATTAAATAGGCACCAGCAGTTTGGGTAGGCGAGACCGCATTGGGTGAACCTCCGCGAGCGCAGCGAGCGGAAATTTTTTTTTGCAGTTTTTGGGCAAAGTTCAAAATCCCACCAAAAATTAAGTGGGGATTTTCGACAACAATACTGGGGCCCTATGGGTTTTTGGATTTTGGCCTAACAGTGTTGTGTTTCTGCCTTGGTCCGGTTGAAGTCTTTATTACTGGATCTATCGTACAGGTGACCCACACCTGACCTTTAACACACACGCACTTCTTCGAAACCTCCACCCTCAGCACCAACCCTTTTACAATGGTCCGCTTTGCGGGTTTGTGGACATAGTAATTGTGTTCTTCAAAAATATGCTTCAAAATTGTCTTATGCAAGGTGACACTGACTCATTGGTCCTTGTCTTATGAAGTGAAGACAAATATTAAAGGGGCATTGGCGGGCCGAAGGCCAGCCAAAAAAACGGTAGCGAACTTTTACTTTTTTTCCTTTTGGTTTCCCCCTTATTTTGACTTTCCGGATCGATTGCGGACCGTGGTGGTGCCACTCTGTGGCTGGAAATTAGTAGGTAACCAAAAAAATGGGCCAGAGAAAAAAGGAAAAAAAAAAAGGAAAAAAAAATAAAAAATCTCGAATCCTTATTTTCACTTTCGCTAAGGATCTACCCTGCAGCCCAGGACCATTTATTTTTTTTTTTTACCCCCCTTTTTTTTTCTAGAATTTTAATAGTATGGGTACCTAGAGACAGAGAAAAAAGGCAGAAAAAAAAAAGGAGAGCAACGAAAAACAGACAGGGCTGTATCGATGAAGAACTCCCCCCTCCTCCTCCTCCTCCCTCCCCCCTTTCCCCAGCCAACCAGAGCTTCGCCAAAAAGAAAAAAAATGCAAACCCCTCTCCCACCTCCGTTTTTTTTTCGACACACACCATTCTCCTTTCCCTCTTCATCATCATCATCATCATCATCATCACCAAACAGCCCCTTTCTCCTCCTCCTCTTCCTCCTCCAACCCCCCCTTTCTCACAAATATGAGATAATCTTCGTTTTTCTTCTTCTCTTTTTATCTGCGCAACACTCCGGGGGTTCGATAACCCGCGGAGTGTCAGTATCTGCGTCCCAGAGGGCGCTTGCACTATCAACTTCACGTTTATCTTCAAAAAAAACCTCTAAAAAATGCCTTCAGGATACAGAAAAGAGTCTTCCGCTAATCTTCAGGCCCTGGAGAAATTGTCTGCTGAACTGAATGGAATTGGGAGTGATAAAGAAGGGGCTTTGGAGAGGAGTATGTCTCTGCAGGATATGGCACGAAATGTCCCGCAGAGTACACCACCGCCTACAGGGAACCCTGCTGCCACTCTGTCTCCGTCTACACCAGATGTGGTTGCCGCTGCGACGCAGGGTCTTCGGAAGATTTCTCAATCAAATTGGGATACAACGCTGCATACTCCGGCATATTATAAGGCGTTAAACACTTTGCAAGGATTTGAAGAACTCAATAGGGATGCAGAAATTAAGAGGAGAGAGGCAGTGAGAGGGGATGTTGAGGAAGGGTTTTTCCCTATGACGCTTGAGGATGAGGGGGAGGTGTCGGAGCTGACCGGGTTGAAGGTGAAGGCGAAGGTGGATCCGTATCTGAAATCTGATATGTTTCGCTCGAATATTCATCGGATTAACGATGCGATTGATGCGGACCTACTCCAAGATGAGGACAATGTTGCAGAAAATTCTGAACCGGTTCAACCCAGAACCTCTCAATTCTATCTCCAGAAGGATGCGAATGTTATTATGCAAACCCGCCTTTCTTTACACCCCCATCCATCCGACCCTCAACCTGATTCAATCGAAGGACCTACCCCGACGGTTACCCCACCTCATCATGTGGAACAGCGGACCTCACAAATTGATGGAGTGGCAGATCCAGAGGATTTATCAGCAAGTCTCCTTAGGGAAAGAGAAAGGGAGAGGGAAGAGGCTTGCGAAGTGGACAAAGAACGGCTGGCAGAGCTGAAACGGAAGGAGGAGGAACAACGCGAAGCGGATGCGAGAGCGTTGAAACAGATGAAGCAGTTGTCTGAAGAGGAGGTCAGCAGGATTTATAAGCAAGAATTCACAGCGCTCTTCAATGCTGCGCAGAAGGTGGTTAAAGTGAAAATCGATGAAACCGTCGAAACCGATTTTTTGGGGAAAAAACCGATGGATTATTTTCCGTGTCTGTCCCCATCTACGTCACCAAAGAGAAATGCAAAGAACACCAAAACCGCCAAACCCTCTCAATCCTCTGCACAAATCGTAAATTATTTGGTAGAGGTTTCGCCCGCAGAAGGGCAGAATAATGGGGGGAATTCATTGGCCCATTCGGTATCTGCGAGCAATCTTATTGAAGAGAAGGAGAAGGAGAAGAACGGAGGGGGGGCTCGAAAAATGCAGTACACCTCCCCACTTTGGGTGATCAAGGTGAAGATTTTGGAGACGATTTTGAACGGAAAATTTGATTTACAGCATATCTCACTATTAGTTAAGGCGGTACGAAGCTGTCATCAGGAGCTTGAAGTGACACGATACCTCCTATACCGCTCCGAAGAGCTTTTATTACGCGAAAAACGGAAGAACGAAACATTACAAACCCGCGAGGGGGTTGCACTGTGTAGATCAAAATATAGAAGGGCGCAGTTGGTTCAGGTGGCAAACTATATTTACTCTGGGATCATACAAGGAAACGGGAAGTTCGAAATACCACGAATCGATGCAGATGACCCAGAGCAGTGGAGTGAGCTGAACCTCATTATTGAATCGATAGTGCAGTCGAATGCGGCAATGGAGGATGGAGGGAGTCGAGCGAAGGGGGTGCAGCAGAGGGCAGGGGTGGAGGTGCAGGCGCCGCATGGGCAGATGTTTGCAGAGCTGAAGTATCAAACAAAACTGACCAAAAAGGAGGAAACATACCAGCGCAGGATGGAGTCCATCGAGCAGCACGCCATGGAAGGAGAAGACGCACTCAGCGCCGCCTCTGCAGTCTTCACCGTGGGGAACAATATCGACATCAACGCGGTCACAGTCATGCGGGTTCTCTCTAGCCTCGTTACCGCACAATCTAGTGTTCTTTTAGGTATGTAGCATATATGGTGTGGCTGAAAGGGGGTGCTATTTTCTGCTATTTTGTGCTACTTTCTGCTATTTTCTGCTATTTTGGGGTCGTCAGCCACACCATATTATAGAAAAAAACATTCCTCTTTCATCTCCCTTTTACAAAAAAACGTAACAGACTCCGAAACCGCTTCCCTCTTGGATGCGCTCCGCCCTGATACCGATGCCGCCTCCCGCCCCCCACCTCGGGTTGAGATAGGGGTGCAAACAGACACGACACAATACACAGAGGAGAACTTCGCAAGGCTGGAGGAGGAGATCTCGAGGCTGCAGGAGAAGGTACGGGGCAACACTGCAACGATCAAGGCAAAGTCGGAGGAGGTCCGCAAAGCGCAGGACGAAGGGGCGAAGGTGTTGAAGGCGCAGAAGCTCCTTGCAGAACGCCTGGAGGACCAGATCCGCACTGCACAGCGGTGCGAAAGCGAGCGTGCACTATCCTCCGCTGTCGCGAAGCAGGCTGAAGAGGACCTCCGGGAAAACGAAGCCATCTTGGCAGACACCAACTCCAAGCTCATACAACGCGATCAAGACATTGCTGTACTCCAAGCTAAGGTAGACGGAGCGGGCGGCATCAGCGCAGGCCTCCAAGCAGAGCTTGAAGCAGCACGCACTGCGACAGCAGAAAAACAAAACCAGATTGACACCCTCCACCTTGCTGCAGAAGCTGCGGAAAACGAAAAGGAACAACTCGTCAAAGACCTCGTACAACACGAATGCGAAGAACTCATCAATAGCGAAGCGCGCATGAAGGCGCAACTCTCTGAAGCATTGGACACCCACACACTATATCTCCGCGACGAAGCGGAACGGCTTTCACGCAGGGCAGACGCCAGCACCTCCACAACCCCTCCAGAGAGAACTGATGCCTCCACAGTCACCGACAAAATAGTAGAACCAAAGAAAAAGAAGGAGAAGGTGACCCTCGGGGAGGTCCTCTCTGTGGCATATGACAATGATGCGTTGGAAGCGGAGCGTTCTGCAATGTACGCCAAAGCGATCGCAGAGCTGGCCCGCAACGAAACCGCTGCGCGAGGCGAAAGAGAGGACGCCGCGGCAGACTTTATGTCGATCTGTTCGTTTGTCAGCTCCTTTGTTGTGTTGGTCGTGAATACGTCGTATCCTTCGTGTTTCAAAGACGCCTTTTCTTTGAACGGAACCGGAAAATTTTCAAAAATGAAGGAAACCAACGCAAAAATCAGTGTTCTAAACCGTTTGAAACAGACGGTCTCAAAACTGCCTCCGATCCTCAAAAATGCGGCGGCAAAGAGGAAAGTTGATGGAGAAGAACCTCAGAACATCATTTCCACTGCGAAAAACGTGCTTGCAGACGATCTTGATGAGAAGCCTAGGACCGACCGCCCCTCTGACCGCCGCCACCCACGGAACCCCAACGACCCACTCAGCCTCGAAAAGGTCCTTCCCAAAGACACCCCCAAAGATACTTCCATACCCTCCGAAGCTGCCCCGCCTTATGTTCCACCTAGCCTCCCACCCACAATGCCATTCGCTGAGGTCTACGAACCTTGCCCCGTCAGCATGATAGCCACGACCACGACAGCGCCAACAAGCAACCCATACACCGCACTGCCCATTCTTCCGGTACGAACGATGAAGCAGGCAGAGGATGACCTCTATTATGACGCCCCCGATCCTATGCACTATATGCCTGCTGATGTACTGGGTATGGGTGGTGGTAGTGGTGGTGGTGAGCAACCACCCCCACCTCCCACACTGTCACCAGCAGAGCAACGCGCAGTGGATGAGCGCCGTGGGGTCTTCGCAGACCCATTCGATCTGGGCGGGGATGCGCCAGTGTTTCCTCCGCCAGCGGCGGTGCAGATGATGGGGTTGCCTGCAGTTTCCTCCTCTTCCTCTTCTTCTTCTCCTCAATCAGAACTACCCCAATTTTTAGCAACAGAAGAGTCTCCACAGAGGGGTGAGGAAGAACCCAGAGAGGTAGAGAAAGGACCTGCACCGTACGTCCCCCAGCCCCTTCCAGAAAACCTTATCAAAACGACGACAGACGATATTGGGAGGTTCGAGTCGGTGCCTGCGACAAGAACAACGTCGTTGGAGGCTTCGGTGTTGGTGTCGGTGCTGCCGCAGTTGAAATCTGCTGAAGAGGGGTTGTCTATTGAACAGCAGATTCTTTTGGATCAGCACAACAAGCTTGAAGAGCAACAGGGTGAGCTGCAGCGGCTTCGCGAAGAGAACGAAGCGAGGGAGGAGCACATCCGGGCACAAAACATTGCACTACAAGAACGCCAAAACGCTGAGGAGATGGAAGAACGCCTTGGGTTAGAGAAGGCGAAATTGGCAGACCGCCTTGAGGAGCTGGACGCACTAATCACACGGAGCAAGAACGTTAGTGTCAGTTCTGTGTCACCTAACGCTGCGCAGGCAGAGGCAGAGTACACATTGAACACATGCCTCGAACGCATTGAATCATGCGACGACGATTTGCCCCCAGACGAACAACTTAAAATCCTCAAATCAATCCGCACTTCGCTTGCCTCGGCGATTAAATGCCTCAAAAACAAACCAAAAAAAGGCAGTGCCGGTCCACAACCAACGGGACAACTCCGTAAGATCCACCCTTCTTCAAGACGCACGAACGAACCCCCAAGCGGCTTAATTCTCAACGCTCTGTCCGACGGAGGCGGCAGTGCCGCTGGAGGCTCCTACAGGATAGGCGGGGCGAGCGTGAGTCGGCCAGTTTCTGGGAACATCCCCAAAGGGGTGGCGTCACTGGGCACAATAGGTGCTCTAGGCGTGCAGAGCTGTGGAGGTGTTCCTGCAAGGGTATTGCAAAGGAAGGTGCCGCAGGTTCCAAACCTTATGGTGAACACAGGGGGGAAGTCGCCTAGTGTGGCTCCGACGAAGGCGGAAAGTGGTCTAGAAGAGTCTAAGCGGCGCGACAGAGAGAACAAGGCACGCACCAAACAGAAGCAAGAGGAGGACCGCAAGCGGGCGGCTGCAGGGCAAAGCAGTGACAACCCGTCACGCTACAGCAAGGTGGAGCCGAACCCTCCAGTAGGATTGGGGATCAACACGCGGTGAGAAAACGGTGGGAAAAGGGGGGAAAAGTTTGAAAGTGGAGATTGCACAAACTGTGGCAACACAACCGAGGCAACTACACTACTCCAAGAATTTGTCAAAAAAAAAAGAAGGTTTGTGTTGTGTTGCGTCAGGTTGGAGGGCATGTTCGTTATTTTGTTTTGTCGTCATTTTTTTCCAAAAATGGGGTAAAAAAAATTCAGTTCATGCTCGGATTGGCGTGATTTTTTCGTCTTCCTTTTTTTGTGTTGTTTCGAGACTCTCCAGAGTTGTGTGAACGTAGCATTGAAGTGGTCTTACCAGACCCACAAGAAGCGTTCCTTTCATTTTGCGCTCAAAACATTTTTTTCAGTTGCGCTTTCTCGTTCTTTTGCTTTTCCCAGTATCTCTTATGTGACTAAGTGCGAGAGGCTTAGGATCATCTTACGAAACTTTTCTCTCTCTCTTTTTCTTTTCTTTTTCTCGCGCTGTAATCCACATTGAGCGCTTTCTGTAAGAACACACCAATTGTTTTCCGGTGGTGGAATGACGTATCCTCCACCTTGCCAGTTCTCTTTCTTCAGACTATCTGGTTTTACGCGGAGAAGTCGTGCGCATGCGCCTGCCTACGGTGTCTGATGAGGCGTTCGCGCTTCGATTTCTCTTCGTATGTTCCCCCTCCGCACACCCTTCTGTCGCGTTGTTCTTGTATTTGTTTTTGCTTTTTTTTTTTTTTTTTTTTTTTTTTGCTGTGCTTTGCATTTCATGGGTTCTTGTCTTTGCTTTTCTTCTACTGAAAATATGCACCCCTACCCACCACCTCTCCCACTTTCACCTTAGCGCTGTGGTGTTCCGTATGGATGAAGTGTCCTTCCTCCTTCCTTGTGTGGTCGTTCGTGGTTAGAGAGAGAGAGGGTCTGAGAGCGAGAGTAGGACAAAATGCGCAAAAGTTCCAAGTCACGTGCGGACAACATCATGTTAACGGTCGATACGATATTACACCCACCCACACTCAGGACCATCCCACCCACATGTACACAATGCGTGTGCTCGTGCTGCTCTCAGTCTCCTCGCTGTCGCTTGCCAATGGCGTGCCCGCCCTCCCGACTCTTCCGCCAACCCCAGCACCCGATACGCGAGCGCCTCCGACACCTGCCCCACCTGTTGCGTGCTCGGAATCGTCGTCACCCTTGGATGCTTCATTCTCACGGGGAACAGAAAAGCTGTTTCGGAAGTGCTGGAGCTTTCAGTGTGTGGGAACAGTTCACATTACCTTCTTGAACTATGTTGCTCGAGTCCACGCTATCGTATCTCTTCTCAACAGCAACGGTTACCAACTCACGTCACTTGCGGGAACACATGATAACTACACTGCTTCGTATCCTGCAAATGGCGAGATGTCAATTCTGTACTACGATGACAACACTTGGGATCCTGTAAATGCTATTCGCATCATGGCTGTGTGGGAGTGTGAGGACGGACCTGTTGTTCGACCTGCAGAGGACTTTGACCCTTCTGAGTACCTGACACTGCCACAAGAGGGGACGTACCAGAGACTCTTCTCACGCATGGGCCCTTTCAACTGGGTCATTCCTTGCACAGGCATCCTTAACATTGTGTCACAGCTTGGTAATGTAATGCATTCTACTGTCAAATATAACAACAGCCAGAACCTCGTTTTCTCAGAGGGCGAACCCTTCACGGCTAGCAGGAAGTACACTGTCGATGACTACTTTGTTGTTGACCTGTCGGGTCCCTGGGATATAGAAATGGACAACTTCTTTTTCCTCTCATGGGGTTGTGAACACTTTTTGCCTACTCCGATGCCCGACACACGAGCACCCTTGACACGAGTACCCGACACGCGAGCACCCACACGAGTACCCGACACACGACCACCCTGGACACCCTACACACGAGTACCCGACACACGAACACCCTTGACACGAGTAGCCGACACACGAACACCCTGGACACCCTGGACACGAGGACCCGACACACGAGCACCCACACGAGTACCCGACACACGAACACCCTTGACACGAGTAGCCGACACACGAACACCCTGGACACCCTGGACACGAGGACCCGACACACGAGCACCCACACGAGTACCCGACACACGAACACCCTTGACACGAGTAGCCGACACACGAACACCCTGGACACCCTGGACACGAGGACCCGACACACGAGCACCCACACGAGTACCCGACACACGAACACCCTTGACACGAGTAGCCGACACACGAGTACCCGACACACGAACACCCTGGACACCCTGGACACGAGGACCCGACACACGAGCACCCACACGAGTACCCTACACACGAACACCCATGGCAACGCAAACACCCATGACACGAGTACCACACAGCACACAAACGCCCCAGACAGCTGCTCCCCATATTCCTGGTACATTAGTTCCACCCACACCTGTGCCTCACACAGCACTTCCAACAGCAACCCCCACAGACCTGCCTGCTGGTGCTTCTTTTGCTCCACCCACACCTGCACCTGACACAGCACTTCCAACAGCAACCCCAACAGACCTGCCTGCTGGTGCTACTTTTGCACCACCAACAGCTGTGCCTCACTTCACTTCGCCAACAACACTTCCTGCTGGTGCAACTGCTCTTCCACCGACAGCAACCCCAACAGACCTGCCTGCTGGTGCTACTTTTGCACCACCCACACCTGCACCTGACACAGCACTTCCACCGACAGCAACCCCAACAGACCTGCCTGCTGGTGCCACATTTGCTCCACTGCCTCCTGCTGTGAACGCTCTGTGCACAGCTGACAAAGACTGTCGCAGTGGGAGGCTTGACCCGAAGGCGACGTGCAATGCTGGGACGTGTGTGTGCCACACACAGGGCTACGCACACCCCCCTGGTGTGCCTCTGTGTCTGCTTGCGGACGACGTGACAGTGCCGATGGGGTTTGCTGTGGAGTACGGGGTGGGGGCACGGTCTTCGTGGACAACAACACCAACAACTGCAAAGGAACACTTTGAGGACACAATGGGCGAAGCACTGGGCACTGTGACGGACATGCGTGTTGTGGTGTCGTATGCCGGTGTCCTTGTGGTGGGCATGGTGCGTGCCAGCAAAGTAAAACTTGCCGACGCACTTTCGGGGAAGCTGAACCTGGCAGCGGCACTTTCCTCTGAGGGTGTGTCTGTGAGCCACGGGGTGACCTGCACAAGCACAGACGCGTCGTCCACAGTGCAGCACAATGGTGTGTGCAATGCGGTCGAGTGTGAAGGCAGCACAACCCTGACGCTGGCAGACGGGACGTACACATGTGAGAGTGAAGCAGCATCATCACAGTCGGATGAGTCGGGTGGGAGCAGCAACGTTGTTCTTTACGTCGGCATTGGTGTGGGTGTGCTCGTGCTCGGTGTGGCTGTTGGTATTGTTGTTGCGTTTTGCTGCCTGAAACAGAAGCAGCAGGAGCATCCGAAAGAGCTCGCGAACCCGCTCTTTGAGATGCCACTTCAGGAATCTGAAGTGTACCCTTTAGGGACAGAAGAAGCTGGGGTGACGTTGAACTGAACTGATGTCTGAATGAGAAGACGGGAGATGCTTAGTTATGTGTACCTGATACAGTTCAGCACTTCACCCGAGTTGCCTTCGAAAAAGGGACACAACAAAGGAGCAATGTGAAGATCCTTGTTGTGTCCTGTCGAAGGCAGCTGCACGGGAAGCGTAAAGAACTTTTCTCTACAGATAACTCAATATCCATTGCTTTATTTGCTTTTCCCCCAACCCCCAACCCCTTCCACATAACAACACACATACGTTGCCAACGTCACGTCCCCTTCCCCTTCCTATTTACCGTACAGACCCCAACTGGGCACACCCAGAGCTCATGGACTTGGGATTATTAGGCCTCGACGCTGCGAGGGCCGTACACTGGAACAATTGTGAGACAGTGTGTATAAAGAGGAACAAACCATGCGCTATTTTCTAACAAATGGGGTGACATCATAGCATAACTGTCTCGACAACGCCACGCGCAAAACTGTGTGCATTCATTCATCTTCTGTTTTTCTTTTTGTTGTATTTGAACTCAAAATACTTTTCCCCCGTACCTTGTGATCCAGTCTTCATGGATAGATGAAAATAGGCAGCACACAGGTGATTACTTACCGTTTTTCCACAGAACCGACACGCGGGTCGTGTCTCCAGGGCGTTCGCTATCGCCATCGTTTTTTCCTGATCGTGGCGAAATGCCAAAACCCCCGAAATTTTCGTTTTTTTACTAGTGCTTAAAATAGGTCAAAAAAAATTTTCCCGCCGGAGAGAAGTTAGTTCGTGGGGTGAATCCCTGGTACTGAATGGTCAAAAAAAATTTGCGATTTGCGCGTGATCCCTTCCCCAGCACAAGTGATATTACAGCTGAACTTTCCTGATACTAAAACCAGCAAAACGATGGAGAATTTCATCAATCCCCCCTCACTGAGGGTCTCTTTGTGTTGTTTAATCAAGCAGATGTACAAGAGAGAGGCATCTGTCATATGAGACTTCATCCTTATTTTGATTATTTTCAACTCTCTGCCATTGAAGATAGAGTTGACACGAGCAGTGACACCTTCTATAACAGGGGGTACGGTACACCTTCAGCAGACTGCAGGATTGAGGAGCGAGCGGGAGTGCTGGGGAAACTTCCTCTCACGGCAGGCGGGTTTGCGGATGATTTTGAGTACAGTGGACACCCCTCTGCGACCCCCCCTCCGGGGGGGTCTACAGGGTGGTGGGGAGAAATCTCTCTCTCTTTTTTTTTTTTTTCCCCCTTTTTTTATTTATTTATTTATTTATTTATACAGGGTTTCGCCCCGGTGGGGCGAAGCCCTGGGGCGAAATAAAATGTCATTTTTTCAGGAAAAGATTTTTTTAACGAAAAAAAATATTTTTCGCCCCGGGGCGAACGCCCTGCGTGTCTCCCATAAAAAAATGTCAGCAAAATGAACACAACAATGTGATTTTCAACGGACAATAAACCAACCCCTCCCGTTTTTCTTCACACATTCCACCCCAGCACTACACCCACACAACGTGATGTGATGAGCGGCATCGCGGGCCTTCCGAGGGTGTTGAAGCGGTCCGCAAACTCTGTGACGGGTGCATCGTTGAAGACCGATTCTAATGCAGCTTGGGTCCTGCGGGAACGTGCCCCGGGGCTGTGGGGCGGGCTTGCAGAACGGCGTGAGGCGTGCAAGAAGATTGTACCTGTACTGAAGGGGATGGAGGCGGAGGGGTATACCATAGGGGAGGGGGTCTGCAGCCTTGCGCTGTCGAGATGCGACAGCACGCAGTCCGCCGACGCACACCCGCGCGCCCTGCAGATTGTCAAAACATTCTTCACAGAACGTTCCCCACCTCGACCATTACCCCCCTACGTCCAGGGCGCGCTCCTCTCTGTATCAGCCTCTCGTGGAGTCTCCAGCTATATGAACACCTTCGAGTGGCTTTCCTCCATCGGCAAAGTAAAGACCAGCACCTCAATCACGAACACCCATCTGAAGGCAATTGAGGTGGACTTCTTTCTGTCCACCCCTGAACACCGTGGGAAGCTGTGGGGTGACGCGAAGGCGTTGCTCACAGCGGATGTCATAGCGTCGGTCGTCACAATGACGATGTTTATTAAGTTAGCACACACCACGGAGCATCTGGAATGGGTGTTGGGGCAGATGAAGGAAAGAGATATCATATTTGACAGGACGGTGTACACGGAGCTGATTCGCTACGGAGGGCGGGTCAACGACATCGAGGTGGCAAAGACGTGGCTGGAGGTGTGCCACAACGATGTGCACGCTGCTCCCGACGTTCAGGTGCTCAACGCCTTTCTTAGCACCGCGGGGAAGTGTTCGAGCAAAGCCCTCGTAAAGCAGACCTTTATCCGAATGTGCACCCTCCCTGCACCGTGCACAGCGAACACCATGTCGGTTCAGATCATCACCAGGCATCTCACGTACACAGAAGTCCAGGAACTGCTGACGCAGTTCCCCTTTCTTGTTAAGAGGTTGGATGGGCACACAAAAGAAACGTTACGGCGACTGAAGGAACGGCACTTCGCGGCAGAGAAGAAGGAGAGGAGCAGGCAAGGGGTGCAGTTTGTGCGGGGGGGTGGTGGCGGCGGTGCAGTGTCGGCAACAGCCTCGTCAGCGGGAAGCACGAAGAAAAAGGGCAGGCCAGAGAGGGGAACAACCCCGCCCGCCCCTTCCGAGAGGGCACAACAGAATACGCATCATCGCAAGAAGAACGCAACCGGCACGGTAGATGCCTCAGCACTCTTCAAATTTCTTTGATCACGGGGTCCACCCCCCGGTACACCAACAAAGGTACACTGTCACGAGAGGGCTGTTGTAGTCAACCTTTTTCTCTCGACTTCTCATTTTTTTTGTTTTGTTTTTTCAACCGCTTTATTCCCTTCCTCTTTATTATTCAACCTTCTCAACCTTTCCCCCCACCTGCACTCTCTCACCATACGCCCTACAGTACCCCCTCCCCTTCCCCCTCCCCCTTCTCCCCCTACCCCTACCATGTCGGGCCCTATCCACTTTGATGAAGATGACCCGGTTCTTGTGGAGGCGCCTTTGGTTGAAGGTGAGGGGGTGGATCAGACGGAGGCTGTGGAAGGGGATGGCAGGGTGCGAACGACTGGGTCTGCTGCTGTGGCGACGGCGGCGGAGCTTGCATCCACCGCAGTGGCCGGGGTGGCAGAGACCGCACGCAGCCACCTGCAGGACTACGGACTGCTCCCCCCCGCCACGGCAGCGCAGTTCTTCGCCCGCGTAAAGGAGCTACAGCTGCACCTCGGAAGCGGGCCTCCATCGCTTGAATCAGGTCTAGGCCTCCCTGCCACCCCGCTCACCCCTCAAGGCTTAGAGGTGGAGGCCGAAACGGAATGTGATCTGAACGCGGTGAGCTCGCATTGGGGTACGGATGCCACGTCGCTCGCAGGAAAAGGGAGATGGGAGCAAACAGAGTACGACGCCTACGGCGCGATGCTCTATGAGGTGAAGGCGCAGTGTGGGGACAACATCCGCTTTTTTAGCGCAGCGGATGATGTGGAGATGGCGGCGGTGGTGATGGGGATTGCGACGGAATGGGATATGTTGGAGGAGACGTCGTTGAAGGTAGCGCTTGCAGCATCCAGGCACGACAGCGACCCTTCTTCCCCAGGAAATGGATACCGCTCTCTGATGAAGATCTGCTTGATCAGCGTCCGCAAGGTTCTCGCCAAGCTCCGCCACTGCAGCGACAACCGCGAGAAGATGTTCTTCCGCTCCGACAACCCCCGCCTCTACCTCCACGACTATGCCGCTGTGCTCTCCACCCTCCGCAAGCTCCTCCAATACGCTGTCGTCACCGACAGCCTCGCCCGCAGAGACGAACTCTTTCTCCCCAAATCCGAAGCCGCCATCGAGCAAGACGCGATCTCCTCCATCAGCGAAATCGACTGCAGCGCCTTCTACGGCCAGCGCGTTGCCTTCTACCACACCTTCCGTGTACGCAACGTCTTCCGTGTCATCCTCTCTGCCATGGCAGCATACGGAGAAGGGTTTCACCAGCTTAATCTCCCCGATTCACCAAACCCAGAGGTAGCAGAAAACCTAACAGCGCCTCTACACGAACCGATCGCAAACACCGCCACCGCTGTCATGCACGGCGTCAACTACCTCCTCTCTCCCACCGTCCGTGCAGAGAAGGTTGTTGCGCGGTTCAGACAATGTGACATCCCTTTCGCCAAAGGCTTCTGGGGTCTCCTTGACAACGCCCCCCTCGCACAACATACCGGAAGCCTGGTAGGTCCCTGGGTTGCAGTTAACAAAGAGGTTCCTGTTCCCATTACCCTGGAGTATCTTATAACGTGCTACAATGACGGTCCATTAGCACCATTGCTTGCACGGTCTGTTACGTGCAGTTTGGAGGAGATGAAGGGGGTGGAGGAAGAGTATGGTGCTGAGGTGGCTTCGGGGAATGTCTGCGAGGTGGAGAAGACGCAGTTCGAGAGGTTGTTTAAGTTGAAGAGGCAGATGTCGAAGGGGGATGGGGGGGAGGAGGAGGAGGAGGAGGGGGGCGAATCTCCGGAGCCAATGATCAATGTTCTGACGCGGTTTGCGAACAAGCTGTTTCGGCAGAAGCATGAACATCCGTTGGGGCATATTACAACCCAGCTTATTTCTCATGTGGACCCGCAGCCGTTGCAGAGGAGGGGTGGGTTGTTGCTGCATATTCATGGTGGAGGGTTTGTGGCGCAGTCGCCGAAGTCGCATGAAGTGTATTTGCGGAATTGGGCGAAGGAGTTGAGGCTGCCTATTTTGTCGATCGATTATTCGCTTGCTCCAGAGGCGTGGTTTCCTCGTGCAGTGGACGAATGTTTTCATGTTTATATGTGGGCTTTGCAGCATCGTGCAGAGCTTGGCGCTGGGCGGAGTGGAGGGATTGTCATCGCTGGGGATAGTGCTGGAGGAAACCTTGCGGTTGCTGTAGCGTTGAAGGCGGTGATGAGTGGTGTGCGCATTCCGGATGGTGTGGTGTGCGCGTATCCAGTGTTTAATGTGAAGCTTGCGGCGAGTCCGAGCAGGCTGCTTGCGTTGACGGATGTGCTTCTCCCGCTTGGGTTGTTGGAGTGTTGTCTGGATGCGTACCGTGGTCCGCGGAGTGAGAGTATCGACAATCCGCTGATGTCGCCTCTCTACGCAACAGATGAGCAGCTGCGTGGTTTGCCGCCTATTCGTATAGCAGCGTCGGAGTTGGATCCGTTAGTAGATGATTCGGTGGGATTGGTGCGGCGTTTGAAACGTCTGTCGCACGACGTAGAAATGCAAGTAGTACCAGACATGCCGCACGGATTCCTCTCGCTTGCGTATGTCGGTGGTGGGCAAGGCTGCCTCGATGCGTCTGGCATCGTGGTGAACTACATAAAAGAGTTGCTAAACCCGGGTCGGACCTTCCAAGATGATACAGCGGAGGTGACTAAGGTGTTTGTTGATGTTGGTGTGTTGGATGACCACTTTCCGAAGGCGGAAGGGGAAGAGGAGGAGGAGGAGAAAGGTAGTGATGGTGTTGGTCAGAGTGAAAAATAACTGTTTGGAGGGACAAAAAAAGGGCAAAAAAATAAATGAAGAACAACAAAGAACGACAGTGGCGATTTGCACAAACTGTGGCAAACACAACCCGAGACAACTACACTACTCCAACAATTCATCAAAAAACAAAGAATTGCTATCGAAAAAATAGCTGTGGCCCTATAGAGGTCGAAGGAGAGGTTGTGTATTATGTATTTTCAGTGTTTTGAAAAAAATATAAAGAGCGAAACCAAAAAATGGATTTTTTTTTGGAAAGGAACGAATAGAGCAGAGCGTGGGTGTGACACCGTGGCCTGAAGTTTCGGCCGTTTGTCTTTTGGCAAAAAAAAATAAATAAATAAAAGGAGAACAACAAAGAACGAAAATTTATCTGAAGTCTGGCGAGGTTTCGAGAAAAGGGAGGTGTGCAGCGTGCAGATCGTCCACAGCCTTCTCCCCCGTCAAGACACGTTCAGAGGTTGTTTGAATGCCCATTTTTTTTTTTGGAGGAAATCCGAAATCCGACGTCTGTACGGTTACAACTTTCTGCACTTCACTTTATTTTTTTATACCTACAAAGCGTAGCTTAAAGGAGAAATAGTTCCTCCGATACGGTCGCCAAATCACCCCTCCCTCCAACAGGGTAATTGAGCAATCAACGAAAGCACCCTTTTTTTTCCCCCTAACACTACTAACGGGCGTTTTTCCCCTTCAAACACTTACCTATCAACTATTTTTTGCTGATGGCAGTATGCCCGCGAGGGAACTTTCATCTGCCGAGTCATTAGGTGACCAAAGCAGAATGGCTCAGGCTTCACTTTTCTACCAACTTTCGTTTTCCCCCTTTTTTTATTTTTTGCCGGTCATGTACCAAAGGTACACTGTCACGAGAGGGCTTTGTATTTTCAAGCCAACCTTTTTTTTTTGGTTCTGTTTTTCTAACCCTTGGCCTTCCGGAAGGCATGAGCTCGTTTTTGTCTATTTTTTTCATTCCCAATATACCTCCATTTTTGTTGGAGTGTTTCGCTCAACAGGCATGTGTGGTCCTTACATGAAGAGGATTAACCGCATTTGAGATGACTACGTTATTCCTAGACACGTTTTTTTTTTTTTTTTGCACATTCATCTGACAACCAGGCCTTTTGCTAACTTTGGGATTTTCCCCCTGAATGGCATGATGGTCAAAAAAAAAAATAATTTCCTGGAAAAAAAGTACATTCCGAGCTTTCCCACCTGGTGAAAGCGGTCGTCGCGCGCTTCGCGCGCGACTCCCTGCCAGCCACAGGGTGGAGAGGCGAAGGGCCAGCTTTGCAAGATAACAAAAAAAGCGGAATATAATCCTTTATTAACGGTGCTTGGTCTTGCGCCTTACGTACACTAACCGTACAAAATCAATACATCTTCCAGAAGCAGGGGCTGTTGCAGCGGTTGGGTCACTTTGAAATAACAATGGTCAAATTTTTGCAGCTTGGGTCAAGTTTCATTTCTGGCTGCAAAATGCAAGGTAATCCCCTTAGACATTGTAAAATGGCACCGTAGGCAGGAAGAAAATAGCGTACAGCGCGAGCGAAGCGAGCGGGAATTTTTTTTTGAGGTATACCTCCGCGAGCGGAGCGAGCAGAAAAATTTTAAGGTGCCATCATGCCATCATGCCATCATGCCATCATGCCATCATGCCATCATGCCATCATGCCATCATGCCATCATGCCATCATGCCATCATGCCATCATGCCATCTGGGGGGGAAATCCCCAGGTGATGCAGAGCGAAAGCCCTGCTCCACCACCCCCGTGGCATGATGGTGGCATGATGGAAAAAAAAAATAAAAAACGCCCAAAAACGTGGCATGATGGCATGATAGTTAGCAAAAGGCCTGTCTGACAACATTCGTTTCTTTGTGTTGTTCTACACGGTGGAGTCCCCCGGCTTGTAGTATGTCAATAACAGACTCAAGGGGTCCGGCTCAGAGAACAAAAAGGGTCCGACATTTTCGGGCGGACTCCACTGTGTACCCAATAATACAAATACTATGTGGGCAATATTCCCCGAGAGGAATTGCCCAATTAAATTTCTTCAAAAAACACGAGATAAATAAATGTGCAGGTACGAAAAGTTGGTCCCAACAACACTTTCTTTGTGCTTGCTATGAAATTCATCCCTCCACGCTATCCCCCAAGGCAAACCTAGCACCGTACAGGGTTAGTATCAAAACAATTTTTTTTTTTTGTGATGTTTCACCACATACACACCATTCTACTCCTCACTCAGCCTTTTGAGGCACAGACACCTCGTTTTCAGTGGGTACACGAAGTCCCCACTGTGTGTATTATTAGCCACATTTTTTTAAAGGTTTGACTTAAGTGACAGACTTATGCTCACCTTACTTTTATGTTCTCTTTTGATTCTCCATCCTATGCTTGCACAACCCTGCCACGTATTGAGTCAAAGCTTTTTTCCCTCCTTTGCTCTACGTGGAGGGGGGTTTTTTTTTGTTCTCACTGATAGATCGTCTGTGGGTTCTCAGCAGAGTATTGTGAATGCGGGAATCTGCCCCATTCGCAGTCCCCTTTTTTTGTCCATTTTTTTGAAAATTGGGGAAGGTGGTGGGAGGGGTATATTAACAGTTGCTTCACACATCATACTCGAGAGGCTGATGGTAAATTCTAATACCGTAAAAATATTTATTCTGGGCCGGAACAAAACTGGAACACCCCAAAAAATCGTCGATTGTTCCAGTTTTGTTCCGTACCAGCATTGTTTTGGGGGGGGTATCCGTGCCTTGTCAAAAAAAAACGAGGAGTGCGACGATTTTTTTTTTTTTTTGCCCAAAGATGCACTATGCACCTGGGTGGGGTGGGAATGGGGATAAAAATTCTACCCCAACAGAACTGTTCTGGGCCGGAACAAAACTGGGACACCCCCAAAAACCCCAAGTGTTCCAGTTTTGTTCCGGTCCAGTATACTTCTGTCTCAGAATAGTTACAGCCCAGAATAAATATTTTTACGGTAAACTTTTCTCTTCTTTGGATCGACACAAAAAGGATCCCCCTTCTCCCTCTCCCCCAACCCTTTTCCCTCCTCCCTTCAATATCCCTTCAATGCACAGTCAGTTTGATGCGGGAGAGCGTCAAAAATTTGACGTTTTTTTTGGAGAGCATACGTTCTCCCAGACGGCTCACCCGCGAGAGAGCAATTCTCAACCAGGTATTTTTGTCCACTTTTGATGGTTTCCCACATCAAACTGGCCACCGTGTATCCCTCCAATATCCCTCTAATATTCCTTCAAAACTAAACATAGCATTATACCAACTGATCTGTCCTTAGTACTCCACTATGTTGGTGTGGCTGAAGGGGGGGTGCTATTTTTGGGCTATTTTCTGCTATTCTGGGCATCTGGGTTTTTTGGTGCGGCTTTTTTGTGATTCGCATTCCAGATGTTTGTGTTTTTTTTTGTCAAGCTAGCCCATCTGCCCCTGCCCCCGCTCACTGCCACGGTGTCTGACGACGACCCAGTGTAGGATCACTTTTGCGCAAGTATTTGCTGTTGCTGATGCTGATGACCGTTGTCTATGAGTGATAGCATAAAGAAAAACGTTTGACTGTTCATTGATACTCCCTTTTTACTCCCTGTCGAAAACACGCTGCTTCTTATCGCTTGTTCTTGCGCGCCTCCGACTTAGCTTTTTCGGCCCTCCCGTTTCTATGCTAGGTGCTTTCTATGCTGGGAGGAATACGTCGAACCTGTGGTCGGTTTCCGAGGGTTTTCCAGCTGGGAGGCTTTGACCGGTGCTTCGATCTGGAAGCACCTGGACGACTTAAGGCCGACTTGGCCTTGTTCTTCGCATTCTCGGACAGGCGTTACATACGCGTATTATTTACAAACATGCCCCTGCCACGTGTATTATTAACAAAAATGGCGTATTTTCGACCAAAAATACGCCTATTATTTACATAACTTTATGTAAATAATATACGGGATTTATTTTGTGGTCGTACAGCCACACCATATGTCTTTTTTTCGTTGACCGCAGCCCCTTCAATATCCCTTCAATATCCCACTCTACCTCCCCCCAAACCCAACAGAATTGGAGGAGTTTCCCTCCCCCCTCCCTCTCTCTCTCTCTTTCACTCTCTCCCTCTTTCAACCCTCTTCTACACAAATGAAGTCCTTCCACCTGCTTTCAAGAGACCAGGTGGAGAAGCTTCCCTTTCTCGATGGTGGTGTTATGGTATTAGATGAAGGGGTTGCCGCCTGTTTGCGTGACTTCTTTGCGTCGGAGAAGGCCAAAACGGTGACAATTGGCGGGTTGCATCCGGACCCTGCTTTGCACACACCGAATTTTGCACAGGATTTTTTATATTACACTACGGACCCTGAATGTGCAGAGCTTCAGGTCACTGCGGCAATGCCTTCTACTGTTGTCGATGGGGTCAGAAGAGACCTGCTTCAGGTGTTGTTGCACAATGAGGCCTGGTTGATGGAGATGGTGAGCTGCCCGCTGAACCCACGGTGTTCTTTGGCGCATTTACAGCAGAAACCGCTTCCGTCTTCTTCACAGCCAATTCGGACACACCCGATTCCAACAGATCACCCTTTAGTGTCTCCTGAAAGGATGCTATCATACGATGATTCAGTATTCGGAGGAAGTGGCCATGCTGCATGCAAGGCAGCGGTGGTGCGTTTAGAAGGGAGAGTGCACGATGTAGAGAAGGAAAGAGATGCGGCGGCAGTGCAGATCTCGGAGTTGGTTAATGAGGTGGAGAGGGTGAGGGGGGATGCGGAGACGGCAGCGAATGCGCATGAAAAGGTGGGGAATATGCAGCGTGTTGTTTCAGAGATGGTTTCCCAGACTAAAGATGCAGAGGTTAGTGCAGAGAGATCGAAAAATGAATGTCTCGCGGCTCGGAATGAGCGGGACATCGCATTATCCCGACTCCAAGCAATGCAGCAAGAAAAGGAGGCAACCGGAGAAAAGGGTTTGGCAGCCACGCAACAGCTGAAACGGGAGAATGCGAGGCTGAAGCAAGAGCTCGCCGAGGCGGGGGATACCAGGGCTGCGGCGGCGAAGCATAAGAAGGAGGTGGAGCACCTTCGTGCAAAGCTTGCCGACGCTGTTGCGCATAATGAATCGCGTAGTGTCGAGATGGATGGAAAGTTGGAACGCATCCAGCGCGACCGCGACCGTCTTTCCAACGAAGTTTCTCTTCTCAAAGATAAGGTCCGTGAAAAGGACAAAGAACGGACCAGAGTAGGCCGCCGTCTTGGTGAGACAGACAAGCTGCGGGAACGTGTCGCGGAGCTCGAGAAGGAGTTGCTCGCAGCAAAGGCGCAGCATGATAAAGACAAGAGAGGGCGGGTGCATGCTCGCGCTGATGTCAAGAGGACTTCATCGCGTGGTGCGGGGAAGGCGAAGGAGAAGGAGGTGAAGGTGGACGGCGGTGGCGGTGGTGGTGTTGCAACTGCCGTGGTGCATGGAGCTGTTAACGCTGAGGTGGTGTCCCCAGTCTTCCCTGACGCAACAAATGAACGGATTGGGAATGAGGTATGCATCTTGAAAAATAAATTTATCCTCCCCAAGATGTGCACCTGCGAGACATTTTTCAACTTTCAACTTTTTTTTTAATTCATTTGACTCTCATGAATGGGATAGGGGTGTTCTAGGTTTGTCGTGGTTTGAGGGGAAAAAAAAGCGGGAACAAAATATGGAGACATCACAAAACCACCCCACACAGCTCGGCCACCTCACCATCCGCTTTGAGAACCGCGACAAAGAGCTGCTCCGCTGCCTCCAGCTTTTGTACGGCAGCGACGATGAGGTACCTTTCTACCCTCCTCCTCCTACCCCACACTCACACCCCTTCCCCCCTCCACAAACAGTTCCACACCCTCATCGAGCGTGAAGAGGAGGAGAAGAAGGCGGCGCAGGATGAGCTGCGTGGGTTGCAGGGAGAGCTGCGGGAGGTGACGGAGCGCTTTGTGCAGAGCAGCCTCGCCTTGGAGAAGCTGAAGGACAAGGAGCAGGGCATGGCACAGAAGTTCCTTGAGGCGGACAAGGAGTATACAGCAGAGCTCGACATGATGCGCCACGAGGTGCTCTCCGCTCGCGCAGACGCAACGCTGTCGGGCACAGAGCTCACGACCCTCCGGCACTCCCTCCAAGCAGGCGCTGCAGCAGCCATCTCCCAAGAGCGAACAGCGGCAGCTGCGGCACTGTACATGAACTCCACGCTACACCCCAATGTACGCCACGTTGTTTCCCCACCAGTACGCCAAACGACCTAGAAGGGGAAGAAGGAGGAGACAACGACAAAACCAGTAAAGTAGGAGCACCCCCAAAAGGGTAATGTTATATGAATGCTTGCGGGGTTTTTTTAGTGTGCGCGGTTTTTTTTTTAACGTCTCTTTTATGGTCTTTGGAGTGTTTCATGGTTCAAGTTTTTCTTCTTCTGTTGTGTTTTGCACATATCCACTTCACCCCTTTTCTTTTGTTAGGCGAGAGAGCGGCTAGTATTTATCTTTCAACTTCTCTTTTCCTACAGAGAAACCCGCATTGTTAAGATGTGTGTGACGAGAGGCGGTCGGACAAGGACATTGTGGGAAAATGAGGGAAAATGAGCAAAAGGGTTCTACCTTTTATGTGTAAGGTGTTCTCAGACAAGGCATAACGTCGTATCCTCTCGCCCCAGTCCTGATTGCGTACATCACATCCTAGTCGGAAAGCAGTCGGCGATGCAATTTTTTTTTCCCTGCAAAACCACAGTTTTTGTCTACATCTTTTGCCAATGTTTTTTTTTTTCTCTTTTTTATACTTGCGTGCTTTCCTCGCTTCTTAGTACTGTGGTAAGCTCCACGAGGAAAAGCCAGATATCCCATGATATCTGTGGTGACGTTTCTCTCCTTTTTAGGGAGTGGCTTTGCCCATTTACGGAGACACCTAACCAATTTCCCCCACCTACGGCCTCGTTTCGCTGTGTGGGGGAAGCGGAGGGTGAATTTGTACAAAAAAAAAAAAAAAAAAAGGTAAATTCAGGGCCGTTGCCCAAAAAGCTCCCCTATATTGTGCTCTCCCAAATCCCCCCCCCCATAGATTCCAAATGTATCCCTTTTGTATGGAAAAAAAAAAAAAAAGCGCCCTTTTTTTTTTTTGACATTCTCTTTCCCTATCCACAACATTCATTTACCTTATCCTTTGCTCACCTTCTCTCTTTACCATCTGAATGAAAGGGTGTTTTGCACTTTTTTAAAAAAAGGAAGGATGTACGTGTTACACCCTTTAGTGCTTACTGTTTGTGTTATAAATAGTAAGTATATGAATGTACTTTTTTTCAACCTCTCTTTAGATGTAAAACGAAATAGATGTCCAGACTGCATTGGGTATCCACCCCCTCCTGGTACAACCGACCAAGGTACACTGTTCACGAGAGAGGGGCTTTGTATTTCAACCTTTTTTTGATTGATTCAGCATGGTGTCTGCTGATGGATAAACTCCATCTTTCGATTGAAAATAATCTGTTTCAGCACAGCTCCTCCTCCTCCTCACTCCACCACCTCCAGAACAAAGCGCCAACAACCAAGATGCCTACCGGGCCGTTCAGTGCTCGCGCCTCCTCCCCTTGGGCAGAGCTCAACGCTGTGAAGGAGAGGTGTGGACGCGATGAGCTGCACGAAGGTGGCCGCACCGAGGAGGCGCCCATGAAGTTCGGCCCCGAGGTGACCGGCGGCGACGTCAGCACGGTGGGGGAGGTGGACCTGGTGGTGGTGGGGGCGGGGCTGTCTGGGTGCATCATTGCGGAGAAGTGCGCGAAGGAGCTGGGCCTCACCTCTGTCATCATCGACAAACGCGACCACATTGGAGGCAACGTCTACGACTACCTCCACGCTGACACCGGCATCCGCGTCTCCGGATACGGCGCGCACCTCTTCCACACCCAATTCGAACGCGTCTGGGAGTACGTTTCCCAGTACTCCGAATGGGACCCCTTCGACCACCGTGTCGTCGGGCGTGTCCCAGACAAAGACGGAGTCGACCGTTTGGTCCCAATCCCCCCTACCCAAGAAACCGTCAACACACTGTTCGGAGAGGACATCAAAAATGAGGATGAAATGCAGCAGTGGTACGACAAGGTGAGAGTCCCCAACGCAGAGCCTGCCAACGGAGAGGAGGCAGCTCTCTCGAGGGTGGGGCCACAGCTTTATGAAAAGATCTTCAAGCACTACACAAAGAAGCAGTGGGACAAATACCCGGCAGAGCTGGACGCATCCGTCTTGATGCGTCTTCCCTGCAGGACCTCCACCGACGACCGGTACTTCCCATGCAAATACCAGGCCCTCCCTACCCGAGGATACACCCGAATCTTCGAGAACATTTTGTTCACAGGGGCTGCCAAAGAGAAGGTGCAGCTTCGTCTCAACTGCGACTTCTTTGAGGTGCGGGACAAACTCCCGAAACACAAACTTCTTGTCTTCACCGGGCCGATTGACGCATTCTATGCTAGCCAAGGACTGCCCAAGCTTGAGTACCGCTCCATCGTTTTCGAAGAGAAGACGATCAAGGAGCCCGAGGGCGGATTCTTCCAGGAGGCCATGGTTGTGAACTATACCTCCGCTGACGTGCCGTACACCCGCATCGTGGAGTACAAGCACACCCCCAACCAGCCCCCGCGTGTCAAGTCCGGCGAAGAGAAGGGCTCGGTCATCTACTACGAGTACTCCTCAGCAACAGGAGACCCGTACTACCCTGTCCCCAACCCCGCAAACAGAGAGCTCTACGAAAAGTACAGGGAGCTGTCCGAGAAGGAGGAAGGGGTTGCCTTCGTGGGGCGTCTCGCGAGCTACAAGTATGTGGGAGGGGGATATTTTAATTTAAATATCTTTTTTGTGGTGTTCACGACTGGTGGGGATGTACACGAGGTTTATGGGGAGTCTGGGTTTAACACCATTTTTGTGTCTTTTTTCTTCATAATAATTAGTGCACCCTATTACACCTTCCATTCAGTCGAACGTATATGAAATGACTCATACCACCACCTTTACAGATACTTCAACATGGACCAAGCAATCCTCAATGCATTGGAAATGTACGACTCTCTGAAGGAAACAGGCAAGCTTGCACCCAAGCGCTCCCCTGCAGAGATGCAGGCTGCTGGACAGTAAAGACATTAAAGGTGAAGAAAAAACCCTACCAAAAAACGGTGGGTCACACTGCCGATGCAACAAAAGAAGAAGCGCAAGGGGACAAAAAAAAATAAGTAATGACGACAGCGACACTCTTCCCCCCCCTCCCCCCTAAGCGAGAATATCCCCCCTTTAATGTTTCCCCTCTTTTGCAAAGTGTGATGTTGCTTTCCCTCATACTCCTGCTTTTTTTTTTATTCCTACAAGCGTAGCTTAAAGGAGAAATAGTTCCTCAGATACGGTCGCCAATCACCCCTCAAACAGGGTAATTGAGCAATCAATGAAAAAACCTTTTTTCCTTTTACTTACCTATCAGAGTTACTATTTTTGTCGAAACTACCCGATCAAAAAAATAAGAAGGCTGTTTGGTGTTTGAATGGTGGGGAAAAAAACAAAACAAAACAAAAAAGAACACACACAACGGATTTTGAAAATGTGGGAAAGTGGTGAGCCTTTGCAAAAAAAAAAAAGGGTAATAGGCACAACACTATTCTAACTATTTGATCCAAAAAAAGGCGGCGGTTTTCTTTGTTTTTTTTTTTTTTTTTGTCAGGAAGCTTGATTCTCCTTGTAATACTGTTTTGCTTTGTGTATCCAGTAAGACACATTCATCTTTAAAAAAAAAGGTGGATATTTTGCACAAAGAGAACTGCACTACAGCTCTTTTTTTTCTTTTCAAAACCAAAAAAATAAAAAAGAGTAAAAAAAAAAACCTTCTGTCCCACACATTCCTCCCTAAAGAGCAATAATGACTCTCTTAGGTCGGTTTGTGTTTATATTATGCTTCCTCTCTCCATCTCTCTCTCGTCATCTCTCTTTTCTTTTTTAACCGTTTTAACAAAGTTTTTGGAGGTCCCCATTTCTTGCGACCTCTGGAGAGTTGAGAATAAAATGTCGTCTGTAAAAAAAAAGTAATGGACTGTTTCCCAACAAAGGGTTGCACCCAATTAAGAATTAAACATTTTCCCCCCCAAACCTGATCTGGCTAGCCCCTTCTTACACCCCCCCCCCCCCCCCCTTTAGTTTTCCGATAAAGTAAGGAAAATGATGTTTTTACGAACCAATGCGCTTTTTTTTTGTTGCCTGCGTCCTACCGGTTGTCCGGTGTGTTTTATTTAGGGATTTAAGGTGACTAAGCACGAGAGGCTTAGGATCATCTTATAAACTTTTCTTTATTTTTATTTTGCACTTTCTACGTTCCTCTGTGACTAAGCAAGAGGCTTAGTATTTTTTTTTTTGTAGGGGAAATATAGTAACCTAACGTACGAGAGGGGGAGGAGAAATTGGTTAGCGGCGATCTTTCAAATAGAATTTGTCGAAAAAAAAAAAATGATTTTTTTGGCCTTTGTCAGTGCCCTGCGTCCGCCAATGAACGGTGAGGCGTTTTTTTTGCACTTCCAACTTCTCTCTCTCTTTTTTATTTTTTTATTTTTTTGTGTCGCTGTTTTCTTCCCGATTTCTGCGCCTTTTTTTTTTATTATCATGGATGGGCACCCGGTACCGGTTGGACCCGGGTAATACCCGGTAACGAAGAAAGGAATAAATGTAAACCCAGTAATTCCCGGTGCCCGGTAACGTGCCATTCCATGATTTAAAAAGGTTCAGAAAAATGCCACTTCATTCGCACACACACACACACACCAGAAGAAGAACACATTTTATTACAAAAAATTTAAAAAAAAATCCCAGAACAAAAGCAAGAAGTATACGACTCTCCCAACACCCTTCTCTTTGTTTTTATTCCCCAACTTTTTACCCCTCCCTTTTTCCCACACTACCTCCCCCAGCCAGGCAAAACAAAACACACAAACGCTTTTTAACAAAAAGTTTTGAACGTTTTCACAAAAAATACAAAAGCCGAAACCCAAAAAAAGCAACTCTCCGAGAACCGCTTTTTTGTTTTTTTTTTTTCCGTACATCTTTTTTTTGTACCAAAAAAAAAAACAACAACACACACCTCCCTTCTCCACCACTCCACAAAAAATGGGAAAGGGAAGCGCAGTGCGTGCAGTGCGTGCGACGCTTGAGGAGGTTGGCGCAGGGCTTGTTCGCGAGGTGGAGGCGGCTGCCGCGGAGGGTGAGCGTCTGGGAGCGGTTGAGGAATTGACTGTCTTCGATGCCGATGTCGATGCCATGCCCACGATCAGCCTGCAGGACTATTTGAACCGCTGGCTGTCCTACAGTGGGTGCAGTACCAGCAGCATTGTTGCCGCAGGGGTGTACCTCGAACGCTGCCCGGTTCAGCTCAACCTCAGAAACATGCACCGTCTTCTCTTGGTTGCGCTGATCGTGGCGGCGAAGTACCTGGACGACACCTTCTTCTCGAACACCTTCTACGCTGCAGTAGGGGGATCCTCGTTGGTCGAGGTGAACCGTCTGGAGACAGCGTTTTTGACAGCGTGTGAATGGGAGATGTTTGTCAGCACCTCTGCTTATGACGCGGCAGTGTCCCGCTTCCTGGAGCCAGAGCTTCCGACCTCGCCGGTTGCGGCGTTCATCTCGACGTCGTTCCAGGAGCTCACCTCATTGACAAAGGAGATGCACAACAAAACGACCTCCGCTGTCTCCAAGAAGGGCCCGGAACAGCCGGTGATGCTCTCATGTACCGATATTTTCCTCGGGTTGATTGGACTGTAGAAGGAGGAAAATGAAAAATTCAAAAAAAAAAAAAAAAAAAAAAAAAAAAAAACAAAAAAACAAACAAAAAATATAGATATGGGATTTCCTGAGATGTAGTCAGGATTTTTTTTTTGCAAAAGAAAAAAAAAGGAAAATGGGAACGGAAACGGTATTTCGCCGTTTTTTTTTAGAAATAAAGTTTTCTGAAGTTTTTAAACGAAACAAGAAGAAGAAAAATTTGGAGCGGATGGAAAAGATGTGGAAAGGGGGTGTAAGTATGGGTGGTGATGGGAGTTCTTTTCTTTTTTTTCTATTGTTTTTTTTTTTTTTGTAGTTTCTTTTCTCCCTTCTTCCTTTTATATTATTTTTTTTTCCAGACTAGATTTTTGGCAATTCTGTTGAGCCAAAACGGAATCTTCTCAAAGAAAGGAGCAAACAAAAGAGAAAGAAAACCACTACCATCCTGTGTACCTCCTCACATCCCAGCCATGCCCGCTTCAAGGAATTTTAAAAGAAAAAATGTTTTTCCCCCCTCCAAAAACACACAATTCCCTTTCCATCCACATTTCAATATTTTACTGTACTTTCAGCCCCCCCCTCTTCCCCAGACCACCCTACCTGTGGTTATTATGATTCTTTTTTCCCTCTTTTTTTTTTCATTTATTTTGTTGAAGAAATTTCCCCCCTTTTTTTTTGTTGCCCCCCCCCCCCAAAAACCGGTTCTAGTGATTGAACCCTTTTGATTGCTCAAGGCAGGTTTTTTTATTCACACCTTCGACAGTTCACTTTACATACTATATTACAACTCCAATCAATACAAAGAACAGCCATCCTTCCGAAACACGGTCCAGTATCCCCTTTTCTCCTCCCCCTCTCCCTCGGGTTCCATTTTTTTTCTTTTAGATGAGCCAAAAGCCGTGGGCTTAGGATTATCTTACCTCTTTATTAAAATCTTATTTTATTTTTTGTAACCCAAGACACCCCCTGTTTTGATATTACAAAAGCTATTTTACAATATGGGTGTGCATAATAGGGCACGTTCATATTTTTTCCCCGACCGAGCTGCGTTTTTAGCACGTTTTCAACTCTTTTTTAAATTCCTAAGACAAGACACAGGGTTAATGTTAGAAACCAATATACTATAAAAAAAAGTACCAATTTATGCACGGAAACAGCAAGAAATAGTTCCTCCGATACGGTCGCCAAATCACCCCTCCTTCCAACAGGGTAATTGAGCAATCAACGAAAAAAAAAAAAAAAACCTTTTTTCCGACGTATCAGAGTTACTATTTCTTTTTTATTACATTTTTGTTTTTGCAGCAAAAAAAATTGGATCTATTAGGTATAGAACGTGATTTTGTACTTTCTCTTGATATGAAAGTATCTGAAAAAAAAAATAGTGGAGCACACTCTAGGGTGGCTACCAATACAACCAAGTTATCAGAAAAAAAAACTAATTTAAACTCTCACCCCCACGTCAAGGTATTTAGGTGGTGTTACGCCATCAGTCAAATTTCTTCTCTCTTCTTCTTCCCTCTTCTTATAAGGTGACTCCAGCAGGTCATCTTACGGTTGGATGTGTACAGTGATGCGCATTCATTTTCTTCTTTTAGAAAGCTTTTTATTCTGAAGGAATGTCTTTTCTTTTTCCAATCTCCTTCCCATTATATCCCCCCTTTTTTTGGAACCCCTCCACTCCTCCTACTGGATACCCGTGTCCCTTTTCCCCCTTTTCGCCCCCAAAAAAGAATCCCTATTTCTTCTACCTTTTTCTTCCCCCCCGTCCGCTTCACCGACTTTTTTTTGAATTTCAAATATCTTCCGGGTAATATAGCTTTTATTCTTTCTTGATTACATTGTCACGTTGCGGGCTGTTGTATTTCAAGTAAACCCCTTCTTCCGTAGAATCCAGATTTTTTTTTTATTTTGCGAGAACGCTTTTCAAAGAAAAACTTTGTTCAGGAGGATGAACTAGTGTTCATTCCATTTATCAGAATGTAAACCACGAAATGGATGTAGGAACTGTATGGTTGAGGGGGTCCACTCCCGGTACAGCTGGTCATGCACCAAGGTACACTCTACTTTTTTTTTTTTTCAAATTTTTCTGAGCGATCTCTTTATTCTTGGGTTTCAGAGAGGAAAATATCTACATTTTATTTTATACCCGCGGTGAAGTGGATTTCCCGTCTTTTTTTTTTAACCCTTTTTTTACCCCATTTTCCCACTCCCCTGCCATCTTATTTCATCTTCTCGTTGGTTACCTTCCCCCCTAGGTGTTTTTTTTTTCTTCGCTTGTCTTGTTCTGAATTTTCAAAAAAAGGATGGTTTAGTTGACCCCAAACCCACAACAAGGTTATACTTTTTTTTTGTTGTTCTGGATTTCGTCCGTAGGTCTTGTACACATTTTTCAACTTTCTTTTTTTGAAAAAACTAATTTGAAAGTGTATGAGCCTATTCTCCCCCCTTTTTTTAAAGTGCCCACCCCTCTCCCTATTTTCCCCACATCTGAAGATGAAAAATCGGAAGGAATTTTTTTTTTCTGATATTTTGTGACATGGTGACGGCCCATTCCCCCTCTTCTCCTTTTGGCGCCTTCGTCCGTAAGAGGACTCACCACCATCATCACAAGAAGAATTTTTTTTTTTTTTACAAATTTTTTTTACAATTTAGAAGAATAGCTAAGAAGAGGGGTTTTTATTTGGTTTTTTTCAGAAGGTCTTTTTTATGGTCCCTTTTCTTCCAGTTTAACTCATGAAAAATGCACACGGTGCCGAGTACCGGGTATTCCCGTGTTTTAAATGGTAAGCAATCAGATAGTGAAAAAAAACACTCATTTCGTTGATTTTTTTTTTTTATAAAGCTGACTAAGGTGACTATTTAGGATCATCTTATAAGCTTTTTTTGTTGTTGTTGTTATTGTAAAGAAATGGTGCGCCTAAAAGGCGGGATTGAAATCGATGCCGGAATTTATTTTCGGAGGAATTTTTCTTGGGCGGACAGTTTCTTGAGGCAGAACTTTCTTTTAACCATCCTTTTTTGTTGAAACCATTATTTTTACCCCCTCTTTTGATACCCCCTTTCTTTTTCTTCTTCGATGTGTTCACCACCTTTACCCCCTTGATCCTCAGACATAGAATACTGCTTGTGTTTGTCGCACAACCGTTTCTCCCCTCCCCCTCACCCCCAACCCCAAAAAAAATGCACACAACCCGAACCCCCTTCCCCCTTTTTCCTTTTTACCCTTCAATTTCACGTTTACTGGTGACCCCCTTTTTTTTTGGCCACCACATGTTTCATTCCCCTTTTCATTCCCCTCTCATCACTTCGTTTTTTTTATATATTTTTGCAAGCTTACTTCTCCAAAAGGTTTCCCTTTTGGGAAGGCTCGTTTTTTTTTTCCCCATTTCTGTTACAAAGTTGGTGTGTTCCGGGGGTATGGGACTTCACACATCTTTCACAACTTTTCGCAACTTTTCACAACATAGCAGTATATGCCATGTTTTTGTGAAGTTATGAAATGAAATGAAAATTTGTATTTTCCGATACCCCGGAATACACCAAAAGTAACAATAAATGGAAAAAAACGAGCCTTCCCGAAAGGGAAAACCTTCCCCCGACCCCCGACTCCCCCCAAAAAAAAAACACACTGAAAACCATGAGTTGAAGAAACTGAATCTCGTAAATATCTGTGTGAGAATGTACCGCATTTGTGTCCTGTTCCTTCCCCCCCCGCGGAGTGTCAGTACCTTGCGTCCCAAGTGGCGTTTTTGCACTTATCAACTTCACTTTATTTTCCTTTCAAAGTGATAAGCAAAGAGACGCTGAGAATGCTCTATAACAAAAAAAGAAAAAATATTTTGAAAGACACGTGGACGAGGGGATGCATACCCACCTTTCAAAAACGTCTTTTCTTGAAGGCGTCAAGATGTCTTACAGATTATCTTCTTTTTGTAGGTGACTGCATTACTACAAACAAGGGTAGTGTCATCTTTTGTGAAGCTTTTTTCTCTCTCTCTTTTCCCCCTTCTCCGAACCCCCCATACATTTTGCATCAATTTGTTTTTATCACAGAATACCACAACCGAAGTTGTTATTTTCATTATTATTTTAGAATGGAACGAAAGGGATGAAGGCGACGTGGAGGTTTGACCAAGTTAGGATGGACACTTTAGTACCCCGCTGTTTCCCTTTTTTTTTTTTTGTCATTATCCAGTCCATGGTGTTCCGAGGGGGCCTATATTGACATTTTGTGCTTGAGATGTCCTTGACAGGGCTTTCAGGAACACCAGTCAGATGACATTGTATCTCTACAGAAGCGTAACAGAATTTACCTCTACCATCCGTATTATGAGCGCGTTTTGTTTTTTTTCTTCATCTTTTGTTCTTCGGCAACACCTTTCATTACTGTCTTTTATATACTCATCACAGGTAGAACTCCCCCATTTTTTTCTTCTCATTTATTGATAACGAATGTGATCAAGGTGACTAAGCATAGAGAGGGGCTTAGATTCATCTAATAAACTTTTCTTTATTTTTTTTGAAGACATTTTTACCCCCCCTCCCTTTGGAAGAAAGCGGGGGGTGGTTGGTGTGCTTCAAAAAAACGAAGAGAAAATGTCAGTTTATTTTCTTTCAAAAAATAACAAAATAATTGCTCGACTCTTTAGCAGGCAAAAAGGGAGAGGATGTTATACATCTATACCTTTGAAAAAGACCGAACCTCCATTCTTCGGACAACGTGATGGTCGATTGAGAACAAAAACAAAAAAAAACCCCTGCAAAACAAAGAGAACCCTTGAGTCTCATCTGTATATTATTTCCTAACAAAAAAAAAAAAAAATACCCGCCTTTTTTTAGTGTAGCTTTATTTTTCCGCTCAACTATGCCTTATTATTTATTTGTTTCAAGTTCCACAGTGTTTTTGCTCCGCAAAAAGGAAGTATACACGCTGTCGGTTCTTTTTCCATTCTATCCTTTATCCATTAAATTCTGCAAGAAAATTTAAAAAAAAAAATTGAAGGAAAAAACGGGGTGTCACGAAGATCGATTTCAATACAAATGCCTTACCTTACCCTATAGGGTTGTGACCATAATCGAGGGTTGAAGGAAGGTTGTTGGAAAAGACAAAATTTCAACTAACTATCGTAGTAGCCGGTGGCCCTCGTAAGAAAAGAAGAACCTCTAGACACATAAATAGTGGTAGGTGTCCCTTACTCCCTTCTGTTTTGATTATTTTGTACTAGATTTTTTTCTTTCTTTTCAAATATGTGTTAACTAATATGTTCTACATTAGGTGACCAAGCAAGGAGAGGCTTAGAATCATCTTTGCGTACCAAAAGTTTTTTTTTTTTTCAAAATGTATGCATTTTTTTTTGTTGTGTGATTAATTTTGACTCATTTGTTCATGTTTGTCGCACAAAAAAAAGTTTTTCGTCATTCTGAAAGGTTTCTGTTTTTGGTTGGTGGGAAGAGCTCGTTTTTCCATTTATTGTTACTTTGGGAAGGCTCCCCTTCCCTTTGTAATAATGAACGAAAAAAACGAGCCTTCCTTTGTGTGTTGTGAATAGATTTTTTTTTTTTTGAAAATATGGCTTGTTTAAGGCGGAAAGAAAGCCCTCTTTGATTCGCACGGTGATTACCTAGATTACATAAATCTACCAAAGCTTTTGCGAAAAGAAAACTGAGGGCGTTCTTTTCTAAAGTGATCAAGCACAGAGAGGATCTTATAAAACTTTTCTATACGTCTTTTTTGTCAAGCCTTTGAGGTTGGACACTTAACAAAAAGAACCGCTTCATCTAGTTTCTGCTTCGTCAGGGTGCATGAACCACAGGATAGAGTTGCAAAGTTATATACTAAAAAAATGTAGTTGGAGTTGGAGTTGCACAAACTGTGGCAACACAACCCGAGGCAACTACACTACTCAACAACAATTTATCAACAAAACTATAGGCTATAGTGGAGCACACTCTAGGGTGGCTACACTAATACAACCAAGATTTCAAAAAACAAAGTCATATTTCCCCCCCCTTTTTTTTTTTTTTTTTGAGAAAAACGCCATCTTTTCCCTTCTATTTTTTGTCAGTTCAGATACTAACTCAGTTTGCCCATACACTTTATACCAGCCAAGCTTTTTTTCTTTTTTTCTTCTTCGCCACTGTTAGATGTCGTGGAATTTTCCACAGTCGAAAAACAGCCTTCCCTTGCTCATAAGTATAAGTTATTTAACCAAAAAAAAATGTACAAAAAAGATAAACCGTTGCTGGGGTGGCTTTCTAGCTCCCATTTTTTTTTTTTTTTTTGTAGCAGCGAAAAAAACGACCTTCTGCCTGATTTGTGATACAAAATCAGAGCAGTTAGGGTCCATTAGAGTCTACAATATTCCTCCCCAAAAAAAAAAAAAAATGCTGATAGTGGAGTTCATCCTCGGGTGTCTACACTAATACAACCAAGTTTTCAAAAAAAAAAATGCAAAATACACAAAATGACCCTCTTCCGCATGACCTATTTTAACCCGGTGTTTTTTCCCCCCGAAAAAAAACAACATCGCCGCGTTGTCGCTCAACAGAATCAAAAAAGGTGGGAGGAAAAGAACTTCGTTTGGTAAAAGCGGATTTTCTTTGCGTTTGCCTTTATTTGTTCTATTTCAGTTTAAAAGGATTCTTACAAAAAAAAACAAACAAAAAAACCTGCATTTTGCCGTTATTCTTTCATTTGTGTTTTGTTTTTTCAACGATTTTTTTGAGGCATTTGCACTTTTTTATTATTTTTCTCATTTCTCTCAAGGTTTGTACCATCAATTATGTCTTTGATCACAGCTCTTTTCCACAGAAGGCGTTGAGATTTCGCAACTTACGCGCCCCTGATTACAATGGAAATTGTGAGAATGACAACAACAAAAAAAACAAAAAAAACAAAGTGGAGATTTGCACAAACTGTGACAACACAACCCGAGGCAACTACTACTACTCCAAACAATTTATCAAAAAACAAATACAAAAATCTTCTTCTTCTTCTGTATTGGAACAGCAATAGGTTTGAGTTTTGAATTACTTCAAAAAGCTGTGTTTCTTTTGGGGGGTTTTTTTTTCTCTTCCTGCCTGAAATGGTAATAAACAGGGCATTATTGGATAAAAAAAACACAATCGAAACTACATCTTCTTTCCAGATTCGCGACGCTCAAAAAAAAAAATGTTTACATTCTCTCCTCCCTCGCGGGAATTTTGCTGTTTTTATTATTTATTCTTCCACATTGTCTTTGAGAAAGTACAAATGTCTGCGTCCGCCGTATTCGGTGAGGCGTTTGCACGTTTTTTTTTTATATTTCTCATTACTGCCAAATTCTTCTGTTTAATTCTTTATTTAAAGGTGACTAAAAAGCACGAGAGGCTTAGGATCACATTACCAAACTTTACTGTCACTTTGTCCTCTCTCTTGGAATGCACTTATTCCATTTTTCAATTCTCAAATGGAGGAAAATTCTGTCAATTAGAGGTATAAAAAAAAAACAAAATACCTCATCCACATCCGAGTTAAGCTTTCTCTCGTTTGAGAAGAAAGATAAAAAAAAAATGTTGATTATTTATCTTTTTTTGGATTCTTTTTTTTTTTTGTCGCATTCCTTACCAGACGCAATAGAGAGGGAAAAAAAATTTAAAGTGGTGATTGTACAAACGGTATCCAACACAACCGAGGCAACTACACTACTCCAATATTATTTTTTTTTTTCAAAAATAAACCAAAACAGCCATTTGATGCATCACACATCATGTGTCAACACTGTCAAGATGGATGGCTAACGCATAAAAAAAGGCTTCTTGCCATATTACCAACTATTCTTTCACAGTTTTCTTGGTTTTTTTGAGATGGGCCCAAGTCCGGGAGGTCCATTTTTTCTTCTGTTGTATCTGGTAAGGAATGGCCCTTTTTGTTTTTTTTTGTATTTCTCCCCTTCAGATTGACCGAGATTCAGTGGTTTTCTTCATTTTTTTCCCCTTCTTTTATTAGCTTGCAAAAATATACCCCCCCTTTCTTCCCTTACCAATAGTAACGTTTTCTACCCTATTTTTCACTTTTGATTTTTTTTTTTTGCCAACCGCGTTTACAAACCCTGCTTTTGCCAAACCTTACACCCCCTCCCAATTCTTTTTGTTGATTTTTTTTTGTTTGTTGGGCGTTCTTTTGTTTCCCCCCTCCTTTTTTATATTTTGCTTGAGAATTTGGAGAATAGATTAGTACAGCTCGCAAATCTGCAAGCTTCACTTACCCTACTTCTTCTTCTTTTCAAAGATTTTAACTGTGGTGTGACTAATTTTTATTTTATTGTGCAATTGCCGTGACAGAGCGCCATCAGGCCTGCTCTGCAACGTTAAAAAGCGAGAATTAAAACTCTTTTATTTTCCGCGCAATGACAGTCATACCCAGGTAATTTCTTGGCAGAAAAAAGAATGAGGGGGGAAAAAAAAAGGGCATTTTTTTTTTTCCCCCAACAAACAAAAAACGACAGCAAATAGAGAACAAAAAGCAGAGAAAAAAAAAAAGTTTCCCCCACCACTACTCCTTCTTCGCTACCCTCTCCCTCTCTCCCTCTCTCCCCTAACAGATATTGTGTGTATTTCTGTTCTGCAAAAAAAAAAAAAAAAAAAGTCACTGCCTTGCAATTCACACATTTTCTCCCCCTTTTTTTTCTCTCCCCTTTTAGTTCACCAACTCTGTTTTTCATTGCCAATAACATGGCTTCGCACACACTCTAAACCCTAACAGAGGAGACAAACAAGAACAAACACCCCGAAAAAAAGAAGAAAAAAAAAAACAACAAAAAAAAAGTGGAGCTCATTCTCTGGTGAGCGCTATTACAACGAAGTAAAACCCATTTTCAAACCCCAAAACCCAGTCCCTCCCTCCCGTCACCTCCGTTCCCGAGATTTTTTATTTTATTTTAGAAACTCCTTTTCCGAACCTAGCGTGCTTAAACTACCCACCCACCCTCTTCCCGTCTTGTTGGATACATATATTTTATCGTCAGAGCAACAGAGTCAAACCCTGTATAGAACTTTTTAAACGAAGAGATAGAGATAGCGGATTTTAGCAAGAAAAAAAAGAGGGAGAGAAAAAAAAAAGTGGCGTCCTTGTGGGAATTTTCTCTTTGAAACACGGAAAGTTAAAGTATTGTGAAAGGTATTGTGCTTTCAGCATGGCTAGCATATCGTAGTGGGTCAGTCGGAGGTGCCTGCGTGGATAACTACAATTTTTTTGTTTTGTACATTTGTCGCACCCTCTTTGCTTTCTTTTCATTTCGGTTAAGAAAAGAAAGTATATGAAATTATTTGTTTTGTTTTGTTTCTCCGCTTCAAAGGGTAGATTTTCTTGCAATTTTAGATGTATCCAATTTTAAAGGGATAAGGAGGGTTTAATAATAAGGTAAGGAACAGCGCAGTTTTCTATTTAAAAAAATAAAAATGGGAGAGGTGAGTTCCCTTTAGAGAAAATATGGCGTAGAACGTTTCTTGAAAAAAAGGGAGAAGGAGGGGGGGTGTTTTTTGTCTTTTGTTTTGAAAAATAAAAATAAGCATAAAAAAACGCTCGTTGTTTGGTGTGGGATCTTACTGTGGGTAGTTCATCACATTGTACTGAACCTTACAAGGATTCGCTGACGCCAAGTGGAGGAGGTAATAAGGGCGTTTGACAACAAAAAAAAAAGGTGGAGATTTGCACAAACTGTGGCAACTACACTACTCCAACAATTTATCAAAAAGAACACAGAAATTAGATTTTTTGGTGCCCCAATGAAAGGCTTCAGGTTTTGTAAGATGTCCACACAACGACGTTTTGTTTCCCGTGGAGTGCCTTGCGTCCCAGAAAGGCGTTTTGCACTGTCAACTTCACTTTCATCTGCTGGCGTGTTGATAAGGGTGCGTCAAACATCTCACATCAAAAAGGTTTTTTTTTTTTGTGGTCCGTTTTTTTTTTTTTTCTCTTTATTCCTACGAAGCTTGCTTTAAAGGGGAAATAGTATTACCGGTACGGTCGCCAATCATCCCTCAAACAGGAGGATTGTGCAATCAACGAAAAAACCTTTTTTCCTTTTACTTACCTACCGAACCTACTATTTTTCGTTTCAGTAATCCAAGAAACATTCGGTATCCTATTTTTAGGGTTGCCAAAGCATATTTGGGAGATACTGTCATCAAACCCTGTGTTAATAAGTTGGACGACTCCCTTCCGTACAAAAAAAAAAAAAAAAGTGAATAATCTGGGGGTCGTCGGTGATATAAAAAAAAGCATTGTCTTTTTCTTGCCCTTCACCCCCAATTTTCTTTTTCTTTTTTATCGTTTTTTGAACGTCCTTTTTTATACTTTCTCTTCTTCGAAATGGAAAGTACATGAAATTGATGTTTTTTTTCTCTCTTTTCAGTTAGAGGCGTGTGTGCAATATCGAAACTCATGCTTAAAGCAGCTTTCCTTTTTTTCACAACTACCCCCACCTGGTTTTTACTCCGTGTATAGGCGCGTATAGGGCCGAATAGGGCCGTATGCGGGGTAAAAATCAGGTGGACTTTGGACCCCCCCCTTTTTTTTTTCAAGGTGACTCAACAACACGAGAGGAGAGGTTTAGGTTCATCTTATAAAAGTTTCTTTTTTCTTTTTTTTTTCTCTTCACCTTCAACCTTCTTTGCATGAAATATACCAAGAAGGCCAGATTTTAACAGAAAATTTTTTTGAGTAAAAATACAAAAAAAAAAAAAACACAAACAAACAAACAAACAAACAAATAAGAAGAAGAAACGTGGCTGCGTCTCCGAGGCTCCGCCACTCTTCTCACGTTCTATTTTTTGTCTTTATAATTTTTCTCTCGATCGAATTCTATCCAAATAAAAAAAAACAAAACATACCACACCAAAATTTGCGAATTAACGGAGGCGAAAAAACCCCGCCTTTTTTTCTCCATTCAGCGCGCCTTCCTGAAGGCGTAACAAAATATTTCACATTTTTTCTCTGTTTTTCTTCTTTTTTTTTTTTACAGCTATTTCGTGTCCTCTTGCTCAGAGGGTTGTGACGTGTCTTTTTTTTTCCTTTTCACGTTAATCTACCCTCTCTTACAAGTTTTCTTTTCTCCAATTGCACCACATTTTTTTTTTTTCTTTTTTTTGGACCACGTGCCTGCATCCGCTTTGGTGTCGTTACCAAATTCACTTTTTTTTTTGAAAAACTTTTTTTAGTGACTAAGCACTCTTAGAGGCTTAGTATCATCTTACAATACACCTTGATTATTTTTTGATTTTTTTTTTTGAAAAAAAAAAAAATAATAACACGAAGTTCCTGGCAATAGGAAATAGAAACGACTGATGGTGCCAGTTTTGCTTTTCTTTTTTCTTCTTTTTTGACACCACAGCCAAATACCGTACTTCAGTGGAGGAGGGGGAATACACACAACAACAGCTTTGCGGAGCAACTAACGGAATTATCTCCCAGGACCCTGTTCTTTTTTGCTTCTTTACCATATCCTGAAGTCGTGTTCTATTTTGAGCTTATTATTTTCATATGGGTGTATCCCATACATGATGTATTTTCCCCCCTCAGGAATAACGACGTCCTTTATCTCTTTTTTCTTTTTTTTTGTACGTCATCATAACAGCCTTACCGTGATTCTTTAAAAAAAATTCTTGGATTTCACAAAAAAAAAAACTGTGTTTTTCTTTTTTTTTTCTTCGCTTTCTTTTCAGATGTGTGTGCGTGATCCACATGCATCTCCTGATTTTTTCTTCTTTTTTTTTTTGTTACATGTATGTGCAGGCATTTTGCTAACCATCGTTCCATCGTTCCCTGTTTTTGGCGTTTTTTTTTTTTTTTTTTTCATCGTTCCATCGTTCCCCCTAGGAAAAAGGTGGCATCGTTCCATCGTTCCATGGACTGTACTGTGGGGTGTGTCACAGATGCAGAGACCCTGGGCTCAAGGGCTCACCGTGGGAGACCAGAACGCGACTGAATTGGTCAAACGCCGAAGGAAAAGGAAGCATGCAGCGTGGCGAAAGAATAAAAGTAGCGTACCGTGCGCCTGCGGCGCAGCTTGCAGCCCACCCTTCCCATGACATAGTTTGGCTGTAAAAGTGTGCAATTTTAAGCGCATTTTCTTGAAATGTTGCGTACCGTGGCTTCGCCAGAAACTTTCGTTTTATCAAAATATGGAAGTAAAAATTACGGTAACTGTTGATAATTACCAACGACAGTGCCGGTTTATGGCAACATTTTTTTAGAAATGTTGCGTACCGTGGCTTCGCCAGGAACTGGATGCCATGACCGCCGCTTCTTTTATAGATATACTGAGGTTATTGATAAGAGGCTGACACCCACTACGGCTTGTGATTCACCCTCCCCACCTGCCTTTCACGATTTTGTGCATCAGAGGGGAGAAAGAGCCTCATCTTCTTGTACTGACAGGGAGTCGGGCGCGCGAAGCGCGCGCAGCGACCGCTTTTGCGGGGGGAAAGCTCGGGACCCCTTTTGCCCTCTGATTTTTTTTTTTTTCCATCGTTCCCCCCATTTAGGAACCCGGCCGAGTTAGCATAATGCCTGATGTATGTGCACCCCACCTCCGGTAGAGGCCCATCTGCGTTTATTTGTTTCCAGATGTTAACCACGAAATGGATGTAGGACTGCATGGTTGGGGGGGTCCACCCCCGATACACTCGCTCATTGTACAACAGCCCTCGTGACAGTGTACCAAGGTACACTGTCATGAGAGGGCTGTTGTAGTAAATTTTCCAACCTTTTTTTCAGATATTTGTCTATTTGCTTTTGTTGTCTTTTATTTTTGTTCCTACTGTCAGAGAAGGGGTCCGGTTCCTTATGCAGGACTAAGGTGCCCCACGAATGTGACGGTTCGGAAGAGAAACAACGAGACGCAGACCCGTATGCCGGATTGCTTGTACCTCAAGCGATCTTGCTATGTTCATGTGCGCACTGTGCTGCACTGTTTCATTTAAAATATATTTTTCATTTTATGCGAGTTTCTGGAAAATTTAGAATGCAAAATGCGTGCCTGTGGCCCATTGCCATCTATTTTCAGATCACATTTTCAGAACGTGTAAATCACACAAAAAATAGAGAGATACAAAAGGGGAGAAGAGGAGGTTTTTTTCCCCACGCGCTTTGCAAAAACAATTACTGGAGGGGCGAATAAGACATGGTATCTTCAAATAGGCGAACGGAAGAGAAAAAATATGGGATTTTTTTGGAAAATAAAAAAAAAGCGAAAATAGGAGATATGAGATCTCTAATTCACGCTTTTTTTGACCTTCTTCTAATTACCCTCCATATCTCTTATTCGTCCCCAGTAAGCAAAAATAATCGGGGGAAAAAAAGAAACAAAATACATAAGACAAGTGGAGATTTGCACAAAACTGTGGCAACACAACCCGAGGCAACTACACTACTTCAACAATTTATCAAAAAGAAATACAGGAATTCCTCCTCTCTCTCTCCTTTGCAACGATGCGGTTGAGGAGGGAAAGCATCGTAGTTAAAGTAAATATTAACACCCCATCTTTCTCTCTTTTCTTTCTCTTTTCTTTTTTTTCCTTTTTTCTTTTTTTCCCCATTTTGAATTTGCGAAAAAGTATGTTATCCTGTTATGTAACGAGTATTGTTGTTTGTCTCTCCCTTTCAGGGGGGAAATGAAAACACAAAAAAAGCGTACTGCAAAGAATCTGCTAATTTTCCCTTTTTTAAAAAGGTCATTATTTCTATTGTTTTTTTCATAATAAGCGTATTGAGGGTCGTTGGTGCCTGCGCTTCCTTTGGAGCGGTTTGCACTTCCCCCTTTGTTATTCTATTCTCAATTACTTTTTTTTTCAGATGTGTCTGTTCTGCGGGGCTTGTACGTCTTTTCAGTTTATTATTTATTTATTTTTTTGTTCTTATTTTTTTTCATAATCATTACTCCCAGTTCTGGTTTTGTTCTTTTCTTTTTTTTTCGTATATTCCGTTTTGACGCTTGAAAATTAGCGATTTATTAACCTTCGCTACACGTTGAATCTCATATTTCCATATTAAAAAAAAAAAAAAATCCAAGAATTTTATATTGGCCGCCTGATTCGGACCCATCATGAGTTTTGCAGCTACGCCCCGGACACTACCCCCGATACTCCCCGAAATTTGGGCCCAAAAATAAAGTACTTTTGGGTACAGGTGGGTATAGTGTCCTCCCGGAAAGTCCCCGAAACTCCCCAGATGTGCAGGTCCGAATCAGGCGGATTAGTGAGGACACTATTTTCCCCCATCCGTGTTTTTCATTTTTTTTTTTCCACCTGCACAGATCCTCATCTGAAGCAACTCTAATCCGTTCTCCGCCATGTAATTTGAATACAGAAGAGGATAGGGTTTTGGTCGAACAAAACAGAATTTTTTTTTTAATTGTTGTTCTTGTGTCTGCAATCGCCGAATTGAACAAGTATAGGTTTGTCTATGCAGCAGCAGCAGCAACAACAACAGCAAAAAAAAAATCAATACAAAAAGAAGAAAACAAACACAAAAAAATACCCCCCAAAGTGACTATCTGTACAGGTTATCTTTGTAGAAATTGTACATAACAATGTACGTGGGTTTCTAAAACGAAGTTGCTCAGGTGAAGATCAAAGCCTCTTCTTCTGTTTCTTCTTTGCCGCAAAGTCAGAATGTGTGCAAAAAAAAATCAATACTACATATTTCACGCTATTTTCTTTTTGCTGTCAAAGCTTCACCTTTTCCTTCTGGAGAATGGGTGACCCCTCAGAAAAGGGGATTTTTTTTTTTTTTTTACCATCGAGTCTGCATCAGAGAAAAAAAAACAAACAAACAGACAACGGCACTTTTTTTAAGTAAAGATAGTGTCCCAGACTTTGAAAGAAATGATCGCTTTCGGGGTAGCACACATACATTATTCCGAGAGTTTATCAACAAGAAATAAATAAAAAAAAAAAGTGAAATCAATAATATTCCAATGGTGTAAAGTATGTAATTAATAATACATCGTTACCATTAAATGGAGGATACCTGACACCACAAAAAATAAAAGTTAAAAAGAATTCCTGAAGATTTTCGGAAGTGGAACAAACTGTAAAGCAAAAAACAATCACAATGAAAAATGGGACCCCCCCTTGTTTTTTTTTTTTTTTTTTGTGAAGGGGTTTTACAACAACAACAAATTTACTGTGGAGCACACTCTAGGGTGGCTACACTAATGCAACCAAGTTTTCAAAAAAAAAACTTATTTGTGTTAAATATCACATCTAAAGGTTGGGCCATTTATGATCATCTCCGTGAGACACGCAACAGGGCTGTGAGAGTCTGTGAGAACTTACTGAGAGCTAGTGGAAGGAGGAAAAAAAAATCTTACTACAATTCATAGATGGCCCAAAGGTTGTTCCTGATCTCTTCTTTAAAAAAAAATGTTTTGTTGTGGTGTCTTGATACCATTTCTCTCTCTCTCTCGCTCCCTATTTTTTAACTTCATCTTTTTTCTTTTCATTTGAATTGACTGTCCTACCCCCTTTGATACACTAAGCAATGAATAGGGTTAAAAAAAACGATTTTTCTTTGTGAAGGAAATAGGCAAAAGGGGGAGGACAGAAGAAGTATGTGATTGTGGGTCACAGATGTTGTTTTTTTTCTTTTTTTTTCTCTCTTTCGGTCAATATTCAAAGTACAGACCCGAGTTACCCCGCCAGGGTACTTAAGGTGATTGTCAACAACAACGAAAGTAGAAGATATTGTACCGCAAAAAAAAAATTATGGGGCTTTTTTTTCAATTTTTTTGGAGTTTTTGCAATAGTTTTTTTTTTTCTTTTTTTAGGGTCCATCTATTTTTCCGGTATTTTTTTAAAGGCATTTGGAGTCACTCACCCCCTTCAAAAAGGAGGTAGAGAATGCAAAAAAAAAAAACCCCCCTAGTCATAGTGAAGCACACACTCTAGGGTGGCTACACTAATACAACTATGTTTTCAAAAAAAAACCAACTTCTTCACAAGCGGTGGAATGTGGATAACACCTAAAGGAAAAAAAATGATTCTCTCTGCAATGTGAAAGCGGATAAATTGAAAATAAGTAAACGTTTTGAAGCTTTGTAGCGTCACCTACGTTATTCCGACAATTTATCACACACACAAAACTCAAGATTATGATCTTAGATCGAAAAAAAAAATCCTCTCATCAAAAAGTCAAAAAAGGGGGTGAAAAAACTACCCCTGCAACATTTAGTGCACCCTATTATACCATCTATTCAGTAGAATAGTTAGTATATGAAACAATTCAGTGCAGGGCGCGTTTTTTTGCCCTGACAATTTCCCCCTTCTCTTTAAAAAAAAGTATAGTGCAGCTCATCCTCACGGTGTCTTTGCACTAATACATTGAGAGATTCTATTCAATTTTTTTTTTTGTCTTTTTCTTTTCTCTCTCTCTCCTTCTTCTCTCCCTCTTTTTTTTTTTCCTCTCCCCACCCTCTTCCCCCTCACCCTCCCAGGGTTGTGTGCACTTCCCTCCTCCCTCTCCCCCCTCCCTAAGTTCCCCCCTTTTTTTATTTCAGTGCCTGCGTCCCAGCGTTTGCACTATCAACTTTTACCCTTTTTTTTTTCCTTTTTTTTTTGTTCGACAGTGGAAGGGAGATGCCCGCCTGGTCAAAACCTGGGCGGCAAACCCTTAGTTTTTCAACCTCAAAGATGTGTGTGCACGAGATGAGGTACATTCATCTACATTTTTTAAAAGAGATGTATTTTTGAAGTGCGTGGAGATGACAGCCAAGGGTAATGCGCGTACCCACAAGCATTGCCTTTTCTCTTCACCGAACGGAAGTCAGACCAGAGTCCCGCGCTGTTCATGAGAGCAGGGCCCTGCCACACCCTGGGGAAAAGGTGTGCTGTCTGTGCCCCCCCTAAGCGGCCAGGGATAGTGGAATGCATACACAATGTGTCACCCCGCTCGAAGCATCAACGGTACCCGTGATGTTGAGTTTAAAGGGCAGTTGGAGTCGCAAGACCCGGTTAGCCCACAGAACAACACGTGTCGCAGGGTAGTAAGTAGCATATTATTTTAAAAAAAAAAGTGTTCTCGTGGGAAGCCTGCTGATGGTTATTTCTTTTTTTACTGTTTGGTTTTGAACAAAAATATATTCAGTATCAGAATAAAAGGGGGTAGATTTTTTTTTCTCCCCCCCCCTCTACTCCCTTTTCACCCTCCCTGCTTTGCTCTCACGCGCAGTGAGGGAATGGGTGTGACCACAGTGATCCCACGAGACAAAAAAAAAAAAAAAAAATGGGGGTATTTTTTTCGGCCAACATTGAGTACAGATCTTTTTTATCCGGGGTGGTGGTTGTCACAGTTTATTTTATTGATCAGATGTAAATCACGAAAACCCACCCCCCTCTTCAGAACCAAAGAACGGATGTATGCATGGTAGTAACTTTTTTTTTTTTTTTTTTGATGTTACAATACCCACCCCAACCAGAACCAACCATTTTCTTTACCTACTTTTGTAACCCAGAACAAACTGATTTTTCAACAATCACATTTTTTTTTTTTTTTTTTTGCTACCTTTTTTATGGATTCACCGATATTTCGCGGTGTTTTCCCGAAAGTGCCGATATTGACAGGTCTCGAAAGGGAAGGGGGGTCCGCTTTAATAATTCATTGGCTTAACACAAAACACAAAACACAAAAAAAACAACCTGAAACAGATCTCAAAATAAACGTAAAAAAAAAAAGGCCTTTTTTATTGGCCAGCATTGACCCTTCCCAGCTGAATGTCGATGCAACAACAGAATGGGGTCTTTTCAACGTAAATTGCATTTTTTTTTCCCTGTGCTCTCTCGAAGAGACTTTCATAGCATATGTTGAGTCCCCCAAGTATTATATACCCTTAGTTAATAAAGTTCATACAATGCAACGAGGCCGAATCGGCCTCACTAAGGTCGGCTCAAAATTGATTTATTCCAGGCCTATTTGCGTACTTCAGCCTTGCTGTATTGTATGAAAGTTGTTACATTTTATTTTATTTTATTTTTGTTTATTTTTTTTTTGTTGTTTCTACGCAGGGTGTTTCCTAATTTGCTTCCGCTTCCGGGGATTTGGAAAAAATTGGCCAGGGAAAAAATTTGCGGGAAAAAATTAGGGGCGTATTTAAAGTGCTTATGTTTTGGTATTTTCCCGAAAGAAGTATGTTCGCTGTTCTGGATCGCTCCAATCATTCAAATAAAGCAGTTTTCGGGAATTTTTATTTTCACCGATGTTGGGTACCGTGCGCCTGCGGCGCTGCCTGTTCCTACCAGTTTCTACGGGCAAACACTTGCCCCCTTTACCTTACACTGACGGGTTTTGACCAAAACCAAGGACTTGTCCATTTCGTCAAATTGACCCCACCACAGAACGGACGGATTCCGGAAATGCAAATGCCGATGTTTTCGGGCATTTTCATGTTTTTCAGGATCAGGGAGAGAAAATCTGGGTTGTGGGATTTACCTGGTCCCCTTTTCCTTACACTCATTTTGACCAACACCAAGAACTTGGCCATTTCGGCAAATTGACCCCACCACAGCGCGGACGGATTCCGGAAATGCCATTCGCGGTGTGTTTTGGGCCTGAAAACCTACCGTTTCTTCAGGGAAAAAATTTGCTTCCGGATGTCGAAATTTTCCGGAAAAGTTCCGAAATTAGGAAACACCCTGTTTCTACGTCCCATACACACCACGTGTTATTTCTCTTGGAATAGAAAGTGCCGTGCTACGAAAGTATGTTGGACCCCATTTTTTTTTGTTAGAAAAGACAAAAACAAAAAACAACATTGGACCAGATTTCACAGTAAATGTCCAACAGCTGTATCTCTATTTAAGATGACGAGGCTTGACGCCTTTGTGTTCATCTTCCCCGAACTTTTTTCCTTCTAATTTGACCCACACCACACCATATAGGGAGGGGGTCACTGAAATGATATATCAATAGCTCTTATACTGCCGATCAGATAAGCTCGTTGTGGTGTGTTGAAAAGGATTTCTTTTTTTACACCACTTCCGAGTCTTGATGATACATTGCAGGAAACTTCATTGCGAAGAGAAAAAAAGAAATACGAAAAAGCAACCATGGGGGTACAACATCAGAGGGTGCGCCTAATGTTGGGTAAAAAAAAGGGGGCACCATCCGGGACCAGGTCCCAGTGTAGTTCCAAAAGGCGGAGATGCCACACTGCTTCCGCAGGTCAAAAAGAGAACAGGGTTTGTTCTTTGTTTGATTGTCCAGACAAAAAATATATTACGACCGAAGTTTTTCAGAGAAAAAAAGCATACAAACGTCCGACCATATTTAAACCGGAGTGTTTTGTTTTGATTTTAATATCCCCTCCCCCAACCCCGACATATCTCATATACGGTGGGCCAGTCAGGGGACCTACCGACCAGTGGAACTACCAGTCATAACGACTAGGGCTATATTAGTAGTGTTGCTGGTGGAACACTATTCGTTAAACACTAGTCATTTAGACCAGTATCATTAGCATTTCCCCTGTCCTCCGTGTATTTTGATGATTATCGTGCAAAGAAAACCAAATACAAAGAAATGTATTTTCAATGAAAAAATGTGACAACCCTCCCACAGATCCCTCCCCCCCTTCCCCTACAACTTTAGTAACGAAAAAAAAAGAAAAAAAAAAATACATGACAGATGCCTTTTTAATATTAATGGGTGGGAATAAAACGATGCGTGGAAGGAGCGGGGGAATTGGGTAGGGAGTAGCGGTGGGGGGCATACGGTGTAACCTGGACTAGACTTTTTTTATTATGAATTTTATTGATTTTTTTTTTTTTTTTTTGTTCTTCCCCCCCCCTCCCAGAACAACAGCCAAAAAAAGAGTTTTTCATTATTTTTTTTTTTTTGACATTTTCGAGATTTTTCCCCGTCCCCTCCTTTCTCTCTCTCTTTCTCTCTCTCTCTCTCTTTCTCTATAATATTATGCTTTTTTAAGGTGACTCAAAGAAAACTTAGCTTCATCTTACAATTTCCCCCCCTCTCCTCTCGTGGCTTCCCCATTTTTTTTTTTTTTTTTTATATATTTCTCCAAAATTTCTGTGCAATAAATGCACAAAAACCCGCCAAAAACGAAGAATATAATATCACAAGAAAAATCAGGTGTTTTTTTTTTTTCTTTTCCCCTCCCTTGTTCGAATGTGTCATCTGCCATTCACCAAGGAATTTTCTTTTTTTGGGGTGTTGTCTTTAAAACTACCCTTTTTTGGGGGTGTTTTTTGATGCACCAAATGTGAATAACCATTTTTTTTTTGTCATATTTTTTTTCTTCTTTGGAGGCCATCAGTTTACGACCCGTGTCGTCTGAACTTTCAGTGCATAAAAAAACCCCTCCTTTTTGCACAAAATGATAACAGTAAACCACGACATTCGAGAAAAAAAAAAAATAGTGAAGACAGCATGGCTGCACTAAACAGAGTATCAAACAAAAAAAAAAAAATGTTGTTTATTTTATTTTCAACAACGACTTTTCGAAAATTCAGAGAACGCTTGTATTTTTTGTTCACACAGTATTATGAAAACTCTTGATTTTTTTGAGTCAGTCCAGCTTTTTGCAGAAGGGAGAGATGCCTACATCTTGCCGAGCGGTTGTGAACCGCCTCCGTTCTCGTACGGTACGGATCACTCATGTCTCATCCCTTTTGCATGAACTCGACTGAGCTGCGTTTTAGCACGTTTCAACTACTCTTTTTTTCCCTCTCTCCTGAAAAGCCAACGAAGTACCAAAATCTCATTTGCAAGAATGGGTTTTTTAGACCATTTTTCTGCTTTTCATTACACACTCGATCACTGTTTTTTTATTTTTTGTTTTTGCTTTTTTTTTTGTCAATCATATTCTATTTATACATTCTCACAAGATTGTGCACGAGCGATAAAAATCACCACACGACAAAAAAAAATAAGAATAAACAAGAAGCTATTTTATCACACCTTAACTTTAACTCAGGCCGTTTATATAAAAACAAACATCGGATTCTCTTTCCTGTCACCTGTTCAAGATGCTGTACAAATATGCCTTTTGTTTTTTGTTCGAAACCAATCTACGGAACGTTTCGACGTACGGAAACAACTCTTTCTTACTTCCCTTTCACATTTTTCTTTTCTTTGCAACAAAGCAAAAAATAATGTACTTTCTCTTCTTTGATTTGAAAGTATATGAAGCTAATTTATTGTCTTTGTCGGGATTTCGAGAGGTGTTTCTGCCTTGCGTCCCAAAGAGACGGTAATAGGGAACGAAATGACTCTTTTTTTTACCCCACGCTTGTTCAGGCTGGGCTGGGGACTTTATATTTTTTTTAAAAAAATCAATTTTCTTTTATGGCAACTCACAAAATAACCGAAGGTTTTCGGTTCATCATTACAACTTTTTCTTTTGTCTTTCTTTTTACGGCAATAAGTACAATAGCCTTCGGGCGACATTGAGTACGAAAACCCTACCTCGGTAGGTGATTGTCGAGAACAAAACAAAACAAAGACACAAAAAAAAACACTACGTCTCTACCTTCCGTAGTACAAAGGCTTCGGACGACACTGACCACAGACCCTAACTTACCCACCCAGGTGGGTTGCGTAGGTTATTTGGTGAAAAAGCCGATACAACAACAAAAAAAAGGGAACCGGGAGCGCTGTGGAATTGCTACAACAAAACGCAAACTGCCGCATCCCATTATATCAAAGAAATATAAAAAAAAAAACACATTTTCTTTTCCCATTTTTTCCCCCCCGGTACAGCCGGGGTCATGTACAACAGCCCTCTCTGTGACAGTGTACCAAGGTACACTGTCATGAGAGGGCTATTGTATTTCTTTTTTTTTTCCCCCCCTTTTTCGAACTTCGTACCCCACTCTCCTCGCCCTTTTTTTGCTCAGGTTTTCTTCAACGGCTACTCACTGTGGCTTGGCGTTAGTTCATGTTGCTTTCCTTTAGTTTTTTACTACCTTTTTTTACGCTCTTTTGTGGATCCTGTGCAGAAAAAAATCGTGGCTACTGTCCCAAGATAGTAGTTACGCCAGTCAATAATAAAAAAAAGCCAGAGGCTCAGGCCCATCGTACCAGGGTAAGGAGGAAAAAACATAGGCTTCGGCCGACTTTGAGTACAGATCGTTATACCAGTAGGTATAACGTGATTGTCGCTACAACAACAAAAAAAAAAAAACGTTCTCTTTTTAGTAGGTCTTTTCCTACGAAAATTTGCTCGAAATTCGTATCCCCTTTTTTCATTACAGGATGTATCTATGTTCCGCGAGGACTCGTGCGTCTCTGATATTTTATCTCTTCCCATTTTCCCTCTTCCTTTTCATCAAAAAAAAACACAAAAAAAAAAATGCATTCACGTATTATTTCTGCCATCCGCTGTACTTGTTATTTCGTTTGTTTTTTGAGATGTGTGTCCGAGAGGCACGTTCATCTTATCTTGATTTGATTGTTTTTTGACTCCCCGCGGTCCGGTTCTACTACTAGTTGTCGTGTTGTTGTTTTTTTTCTTACGAGGTGACTAAACACGAAAGGCTTAGGTTCATCTTATAAACCTTTCTTTCGTTCTTTCTTTTTTTTTGTTATATTCCGCGGAGAACCAAGTGCCCTGCGCCCGCCGAGGAACGGTGGAGGCGTTTGCACTTTCAACTTCTCTTTTTTTTATAAAATGATGTGTTTGTGCCGCAAGGTTCTTACACTTTCTTTTTTTTTGCTTTTTTTTATCGTTTCTTTTCTTCTTCTCAAGCTCGTTTGAGCAGACTGACTAAAGACAAATGATAAAAGTAAAATATTGCACAGGTAACTTTGTAACATCCAGCGACAACAATTTTCCTAAGAACCGGTACAGCGACGGGGAGGATTACGAGAAGGAAATGGACGGTTCCTCATTTTTTTTTAATGTGGAGTGTCAATGCCTGCGTTTCAGAGACGTTTGTGCTATCAACTTTCACTTTAAAGTGAACTATACTTATGTAAGACTTATCTTACGTAGCTTCATGGAGCCAACTTTTTCCTTTCTCTGTGAGTAGAGTAGAAAAACGCTTTGCCAAGTTTTTTTTTTTTTGTTAAATTCCCATGAAAAAAAACCCCTGGGCATGCAACCACTGTAACAAGTAAAACCAAAAACTTTTCTTTTCCTTAAAATATCACACCTTTCTTTTAATGGAAGGTTGTGAGTGTTTTTTCTTCTTCCTCATTTTCTTGTCTTTTGTTCTTAAAAAGAAGGGAGTTTATTTAGACCCCTTTTTTTGTTTCACAGAAAAAGAGTTTTTCTATTTTCGCATTTTTTTTTCTTTTGACAAAAAAAAAAAAAAACAACAAACGCAAACGCAAACAGGGCTCTCACCTAGGCTCCATCAAAAAAAAAAAAAAAAATCAGATTTTTCGAAAAAGTGGAAGATCTTATTTTCGGGGGAAACCCCTCAAAAAAAAAAAAAACCAAAATTCCCTCCTGGGAATGGCCAAATATATCAGATGGCAATATTTTATTAATCAGTGCCCTGGCGCGTTCCGCCGAGGAACGGTTAGGCACTTTTGTTCAACCTCTCTGCTTTTCTTTTTTTTTTGTGTTATGTTCTGGTCCTTTATTGATTTCACCCGATGTCTCTCTCTCTACCTGCCAACCCTTGGTTGGTTTATTGTGTTTTGTTTTGTTTTATTTTTTATTTTTGCAGCCTGTCTTTTAAAATTTTTATCATATTTTAGTTGAGGTACACGACAATGTGTACCTTAATTACGCACAAAAAAAACAAACACACAAACACAAATCAGAACACATTCACGTCTTAATATTTCGTCATTATACTCCACACAGAAGCTGTTTCGAGTGGCTGCCACACTTTGTCAATCACTTTGTGCAGCCCCACCAGCTTAGGAGTGACTTTTTCATCATCACTCGACACCCCCCTGCCTTCTCCTTTAAAAGGGCAGCAAAAAAAAAAAACATTTTTTTCTTCGCAACATTTTATATCAGTTGCCATTTTTTTATGAAAGCTCGCCACGTTATGATATTTCTTTTGTATTTTTCTTTCTATGTATCAACTCCCCCTCTTCTACTATGAACTCATTTGAACACCCCCTTTTTTTCTCTCTTTTTTTTTCGTTTAGCCACGAGTTTGTTTTAGTGAGGTTTGTAAGGTACCTAAGCGAGGAGAGGCTTAGGTTTCATCTTATAAACTCTTCATTTTTAAATATGAGTGAGTTACTTTTTTTTTTGCGGCTGGGGGAAACTCTCTCACAGATTGCAAAAAAAAAAACTCACAAGGATTCCCCCACCAATATTCCAACCACCCTTTTTAAAAAATCTCGAAAAATTTGTCAAAAAAAAAAAAAAAAAAAAAGAAAAGCGAGGGAGAAAAATAAAGTCCAGGATTACATTTTTTGCCGTTTGCCTCCCGATGTCCCTTCCCCCACCTTCTCCCTCCATTCCTCTTTCTTTGTTCCCTCCACCAACCCATTTTTTGTTGCTGTCTGCATTCGTTTTTTATGAACGATCTATCATTTCGATCCGTATCTTCCAAAAGAAAAAAAAGGCTATTTTTTTTGTGTTTGTTTGTTTTTTATTGCTTTTTTTTCTTTCAGGAAAAAGGTCAAAACAAACAAAATTATTTTTCTTGTTGTGTATTTTCATGCCCTCACAACTCAGCTGAACGTCAGCCGTTTTTTATTGCTAGAATTGTTGTTTCCTTTTATCTTTATTTTCATTTTTTTTCTCATCAGAAATATTTAGCGTCGGAGGGAAAAAAAAACGGTTGTGTGAATCTGTTCAGTTTTGGCCAAAGGAGACGCATTTCCTATAAACATAATGTAATACATAAAGGGATAAGTTTTCGTCAAAACCGAACAGGATTTTGAATTGATTTTGTGTGCGTTTTTTTTTAAATACAAATGGATCGTGTTCCCTTTATATGACAATCACATACTAAAGGTTCCGCATTTGTTTCCAATTATAGACAAACAGTGTTTGTTCTCTTTTCCCCCCGCAAAATGCACATCATTTTTTTCATTATGTTTTAACCCCATCCGCAAGAGTTTTGCTCTATGTTTTGCGTCACCCAGACGTATTAACGCGATGAGGTGTTTTTTTATGATATTTTTTTCTTCAATGAATGTGCAAAAACATATGCATCATTCCAAAGTTTTCTAGTAGATGTACATGCGTTATGTTTCATCTTTTTTTTTTTTTTTTTTTTTTTCTTTTTTATTTTGATTTTTACTATTACATGCCGAAAAAGGGTGACCAACCGTCTTTCCACCCAAAAAAAAAAAAAAAAAAAAAAAAAAAAAAAAAAAATACCCCAATTTGTTCATTGTTTTTGTAATAACCTTGTGTCTTCCCCTTTCCCTTAAAAAAAATAGTGCAGAATGGCCTTTTTATGACTGTCCGCACAGATATGCAGAGAGGATTGACTATACAGCATATCAAAAATTCTCAAAAACACCGTTCCCTAAAAAATTTTTTTTTTGAAGGGAAACAAAAAATAATGTGGGCATTTGTCTCCCTCGGGGGATGATGTGCACAGTACACAACACTCCGACACGTTAGTAATCTTCCCCCCTGCAGCCTAGCTCATATTCGTAAGGTTTTCATTGTGTTTTGTGTGGATCTGTGTTGTGTCGTTGACACAATCTACTTTTAGAGCAAAAAAGACCACAAGAGAAAAGCTTGTCAGAATTCGGATGCTTTTTTTTGTTGTATTTCGCACGCCACATGATTTTTTTTTTTTCAAACGACGGGAGGTTCTTCATCTTCCAAAATCCCATTCTTTTTAGTATGTGAGCCACATGAAAGAGTTAACCCCCTTTTTTTGTGTGGTTTTAGGATGTCCTGACCCACCCCCTTTGTCCCCCATCTAGGCATACTGTGCAGGCGAGCCGTTTTTAGGCGAGTTTTTCGTTTTCCTGATTTTCAGGAAAAACTCGCCAAAAACTCGCCCTACTCGCCCATTACTCGCCTATTACTCGCCAAAACTCGCCAAAAACTCGCCAAAACTCGCCAAAAACTCGCCAAAACTCGCCTAAACTCGCCAAAAACTCGCCTAAACTCGCCTAAACTCGCCCACATTTGGGTGCAAATCCTGGTGCACATACGCACCTTGGGGGTGAAAATGTGCACCAGGATGTGAAAATGGAGGGCGGGGGTGACTGATGACAACATGCCACTCGAAAACACACAAAAAAATTGAAATTGTGTCACTTGTACGTCTAAAGGCAACCATGTCACGGCAGTGGCTGACAGGCATGTATGTAAACATTTGCTCCAGGGGAAGATTCAAGCGTGCCATAGATCCCGGGGGACAAGACGTGCTACAATCCGGAGGATGACGAAGACATGGATGAGCCGGGGCTACACTCGCTATACAACAATGTCCTCGCCATGCCGGTAAATGGCAACCCTGCAGGCCACCCCTTGGCGGTATTCCCCCACGACTACATCGCACCCATCTGTGCAAGCTTCATGGATCCGCAGAAGCTACAGCTGGACTGGTGGTACTGGTTGTGGAAGCCTACAAAGCAAACTGCAGAGGTCTTGTTCAAGTGGAACGAAAAAAATTTTCTCTTCAAAACTCAAATTTCCCTCATATTTTCGTGTGTACACTTTTCCCAAGGTAAAATCCCTACCAAAAAAAAAAACTCGCCAAAACTCGCCCCCAAAAAATGGGCGAGTTTTAGGCGAGTTTTTGGCGAGTAGGCGAGTTTTTTTTACTCGCCTGCACAGTATGTCTAGGTTGAGGGAACGATCTGTGTGGAATTTGTTTTTTAAATAGTGGCGCTCATCCTCGGATGTCTACACTAACCAACCAATTTTTTCAAAAAAAAAAAAAAAACTGTACTTCATTGGTCTCGGCCAGTGGAGTCCCCTACAGGAGGGGAGAGGGCTTTGCCCTCTCCTGTACTACACGTGAATATGTCTTTGTTTTTGCAAAGAAAACATGAAAAGCTGCTCGCCATGGTGGAGGCCCGTCTGTTGGACGCCGAGACCGAGGAGGAGCTGCACCGTGCACAGGCTTTGGTACGCCTGTTGGAGGAGGCACGGAAGGCCACGCTGCGCATAGCAGCAGAAGAAGAGGAACCCCCCGTCGTGCAGGAGGAGAAGCAGACGACGGAGGTGACGGCGGCACCACCGCCAGCGAAGGAGACACCCGGCACCTGCCCAGATGCCACCGCAACGACCCCCCCCACCAGCAGGAGGCTTGGCTCTACTGGTGGGGCAACGACGCCTCACGAGGCGCATACGACGAAGCCGGCGCCGCCGCCTCCACCCGACGACCGCCTGCACCCACTGACTCGCCCACCCGACGGTGGATGGAAGTGCCCACCCGACCGTGGGTGGCTGTGCTCACCTGCAAGAACGTGTTCTCTGAAGTGCCCACCCGACCGTGGACGGCTGCGCACCGCAAAGACCATCGCCTGGAGCAATTCGGGCATTACATAGAAGCGTGTAGTATAGTGGAGTTCATCTTCGGGTGTCTACACTAAAACAACCAAGTTTTCAAAAAAAAAAAACCCCACTCTGTACTGGCGTAATGTGTACAGCATTTTCTCCCTTTTGATTACTTATTTCTATAAAAAAAATATAGGAACATTTTGATCTCTATACCCATGCTTTCAATGTATTGAACAGTATATGGTTGAAATACTAGTTTTTCTGTAGTCAAAACCCCCCCGCTCTTCTCAGCGTATTTTTTTTTTTTAATCTATCGCAGGCTCTCCGCTAGGATTTCCGATTTTGAAAATATTCTGTTGATGGTCCACGTTGGTGGGGTACATGCTTGCGCCGCAGGCGCACGGTACGCAACTTTTTTTTTTACCAACGCCCGATTTTGACTTTTTTGGGACGTTTGAGCACTCACCTCTCCATATCTTCTTCTCCTGAGCTTTTTTGACAGGTAGAACGGGTCTGAACCACTCAGCAGAACTTTTTTTTTTTTTCTTTTTTTCCCCATTTTCAAAAAGTTCTGTTGACAATCAACAGAACTTTAGTACCTAGCGGAGTGCCTGATCTATCGATTACTGTCACGTGTGGTGGTGCCTTTCTGGATCATTTTTTTTATTTTATCCCCGCTTGAGACCATGAATTTCACGCCCCTTCACAAAATCGTGAAGGAGGTGCGTGAATTTATTTTCCGGTATTTCACGCTCAAAAAATAAATTCACGCTCAGAAAAATAAATTCACGCTCAGAAAATCGTAGAACTGAACTCTCGAAAATTTTTTTGGAGGCCTTTGGAGGCCCAATTTTGCAATTAAAGCCAGAAAAGAGGCATTTTGAGCCATTCTGGGGGTCTCAAACGCATTTTTGAGTTAATTTTCTGTATCACACAAACCACGGATTTACACGTTTTTTTCCCCAAATTTTCATCAAAAAATCCCAAATGAGACCTCAAAAACGTGCGAGGGCACCTGTGGAGAGTGAGTCCGACACGAACACAAGTGACTCATCGTCATCGTCTTCCTCATCTTCATCAGAAGTACAGCCGCGTAAGCGCCACAAACCCGCTGCACCAGTTCTGGCTCAAGGCGCTGTCCAGCGCTAAGAGTTCCACATCAAAAAACTGAATCAAAAATCATCATAAAAAGAACCACCCCACCCTCGTCTCTTTGTACGTGAAAACGGGTTGTGAAATTCATGGTCTCATTTGGAGATAAAATAATATATTTTCGTGAATTTATACCAGTATTTCACTTACAGGTGGAAACAGCCCTCGGGGAAGCATTTTTCCCCTCGGGCTTCGCCCTCGGGAAAAAATGCTTCCCCTCGGGCTGTTTCCACCTGTGCGTGAAATACTGGAAAATAAATTCACGATAATAATATATATTATTTTTCTGTGCTTTCATCCAGACAGCTGGCATTGTATGTGGGTCAGCGAGGCATTTGACCGCCTTTCAATTTCCATTTCTTTTTCTCTTTTCTTCTTCTACGTACCGCCACGTACAACACCGATCTCAATTTTTTGGTCGTCCACATGACAACCCACAGCCCCCTCATGCCCTACTTAGAAAACCCTCCTGGTTCAAATGTAAATGGCAATGATGGTGTCTTTGTGTGCACCCTCTTTTCATAAAAAAAAAACAATCTGCTTTATCCTCATCTAGACGTTTTCTTTAGTGTGCACTGTGACAAACCAAAAATTCATCGTTTTTACGCTTTTTTTTTTTGAGACATCTGCCCCACTCCTACATGGGTGTCAACCCCCTTTTTCGATAACGATTGATACAAGGTGTGGCCAAGCACAGAGAGGCTTAGGTTCATCTTCAATATTCTCCTGTTGTTGATGTATGTGCACGAGAGGTGCACAAATGCATCTTCCAAGCTTTCTTTTGTTTTCTTTTTTCTGTCAGTCCAGAAAAAAGCAAAACCAAGAAGCTCGATTCAAAACAAAAAATCTCTCATTAGAGTTTGACAATCAATTTGTGGGTGATTCCATATGCAATGTTTGATGCAGGAAATGACGCGCAATTGCTTTCATAACACTGGTTACTTCTAAAGAACCCTAAACAAAACAAAAAAAAAAACTTCATTTTAAAAAAGTATCTTGCACCCCCTAAAAAGAAATTGGACATTTTGTCCCATATTATGACGACGAACCTATCATCGGCTTTTACTACTTCCTTTGTTTTTAAGGTGACTAAGTGAGGCTTAGTCTGATTAGATTACTCAATGTTCAAAACAGTAATCTCATCAGACTAAGCGAAGCTTGGAAATCATCTTATAAATTTTTCTCTCTTTTTTTAAAACCTTTTGAATAACTGTCTCTGTGACAAAAGAGACTGCGACACTTCAAACCAAGCGTTGACACGCATGAAAACGATGATAGTAAAAATGTGTGTTTTGATAACGTGTCCGAGAGGCACATTCATCTTTACACGTCCTCTTTTTTTACTCCTTTCTTCGACCCACATCACCCCTGTCCTCCTTAACACCCTGACAGAGGGAGTTAGTGGAGGATAAAGAAGGTGGTGCTGTGGGTGTTTCCCTAAAAAAATTGCCAATTCCACACAAAAAAAAAAAAAGTTCTCATCATTATCGATGATACCATTTTCTTTTGTATTTTGTAACATTAAAAAAAGAGCGTTTTTTTTTTCTTTATAAAATACATTTTTTGTCCCCTTTTTTGCAAAGCTTTTTTTTGCCATTTAACCATACCCTTCTTGTTTTTTAGTCCTGTTTTCCATGCTCGTTTATTATTTTTTTTCATTTTTCACCCCAACCTTCAAGGGTACTACTGTTTTGCATTCTATTGAACGACAGTCATTCTTTATTGTAGCTTCCTTTTCCAGCCATTCGTTGTGTAAATTCAACTAAAATATTATTTTTGTGTTGTATTTGCAAAAAACAAAAGAAAAAACGTATTCTTTTCATTAGCACCGGATACTCTAGTGCTTCCTCCCTGCCTACTACGGTTTAGCGCGATTAGGCAGTTTTGCATTTATATCAACTTCATTTTACTTTATGTTATTATGCTTTCCTTCTCTTGTTCAGATCCAAACCCCAACACAATCCACGGCTGCGCTTTTCATTAGCGCTGTCGAAAGTAAGGATTACCTGGGTGGGCTGAAAATTATATTAGCAGCAAAAACAAAAAAAAAAACCTTTGAAATTCATTAGCCTTCGGGCGACTTTTGTGTACAGAACCCGTCCTCGGACAGGGTGATTGTCGGAACTACAAAACAAAACAAAACAAAAACAAAAAAAAAAACATTGAAACCTTATTATCCAAATGGGTTCTCAGGCGATTGTCAACAACAAAAAAACGAAATATAACGCTATTTCTTGTTCAACGTGAAAAAATAACAATAGCACCAAACAACAGGAAGAAAAAAAAAAAAACTGCTGCATATTGGCAATCTGTCTGTCTTCCTTTTTTTTGAGAGCAACACCAGGGTTTGCCCTCTTTTTTTCTCTCGCAATATTTTAAAATTCGCATTTTTTGTTTTGATGATTCCATTATTCCTCTTCTCTCTTTTTTTTTTTTTTTTTTTTTTCAGAACAAAATCATAATTTGAATCCACGAAAAGTCCACTTAATATATGTCCCACAAGAGGGACGAAAGTGTTCTGCGATACCCAGCAGTGTTTCTTTTTTGACCACAAAATTAGTCGCTACAATAAAAAAATAGACTCAAAAAAGAAAAACTATGGTGGAGCTCATCCTCGAGTGTAACTTGACAAAACCGTGTACACTACACTAATACAACCAAGTTTTTCAAATAACGGTAAATGCCTTCATCCGTAGAGGATGTTTTGCAAAGCCGCCTTCTCTACCTTTTGATTTTTTTAAATAAAATTAAACCAACAACTTACGAAGAGAGGGTGTGAGAAAATCGGGACAACCCCACTCTGCCCCAGAATAACCTTCCGTACAAAAACAATGTCGAAAAAAAATTTCAAAAAAAAGCCATAATTTATACGTCGGGAGTCCAACAAACTGTGTTAATCCTTTTTTTTTTGGGTGTCAATGTAGCTTTGGCTGTACCCTGGGTTATAAATTATGAAGCCCCCTTTTTTTCAAAAAAAAAAAATGTTTTTCTTTTCTTTATAACATAAGAGAGCGTCCGGAAGGCTTCACGCTAGTCTGCAATGTGTAAGGACAGAGTTGAAGGGGGTGTTTAGGAGGTGGAGGGGCGGGCGGCGTTTTCTTTATTGGCACCAAAAACAAACGCTTTTGTTTGTAGTCTTTGCCAGCTGTCACCCCCATCTTTGCTCTCATCAACCTGTCTGGGTCACATCAGATTGTTGCTCCACTATGTGCTTTTTTTTGTTTCATAGGTGACTTAAGCACGAGAGGCTTAAGGTGTCATCTTATAAACCTTTTCCCCCCCTTTCTTAGGTAATCTAAGTATGCTTAGTTGCATCTCGAAATACACCCTTTTTTTTTGCACTGTCGTGCCATTTTCCCTCCTTTTTGCATATATTCGCTATTTTTTTTGGGATGCAGGATCACTCCACGGTGCACCAGGTAATGCACCCAAGGGCTTTGTATTTCAAGTTTTTTTTAGATCTCTTTTTTTCGAGCCAATCAAAAATTCGCTTTTTTTATGATTTTTTTTTTGCATCACTGCTTCAATTTACTACTATTGTAGCGGTGACTTAGCCCTTCAGGAAGAAGTCTTTTTTTTTTTTAAATATTTCAAAGGTACCCCAGTGGTACTGAGTCCACAACAAAGCTGTGAGACTTCTTTTTTTTTTTCTCGTTGATGCGAATTTTTTTTTTTTGGCTTCTTTCACACCTTCATTGGTATGATTTGATTTTCAATTTGTGTCTTTTTTTTCTACATAAAAAAATGCTCCAATATTTTTGTCTTCCAACACAAAAAAAAACGTCCAACATTTTCTTTTTTGAACGAATTCAATACGAGTAGTGGAGATTTGCACAAAAACTGTGGCAAACACAACCCGAGGCAACTACACTACTCCAAACAATTTATCAAAAAAAAGAATGGTGGGTTGGGTACAACCCAGGAGTTTAGTACCGTCAAATTTTTTATATAAAAAAATACTTTTATTCTTGAAGGAAGGATGAAAGATAATCTCTCTCTCTCTCTCTCTTTTTTTTCAAAAAAAAAAAAAAAAAATCTTCACGAGTTGATTCTTCCGTTGTAAATTAGGGAAGCATGGAAAAAAAAAAAAAAAATGACACCAGGACAAAAAACAAAACAAAAACATTATTGTGGAAGGCGCGTTATTAGCTACACTATTACAACCAAGTTTTTTCAAAAAAAAAACTTGGTGTGGTCAGTGGAGATTTGCACAAAAACTGTGGCAAACACAACCCGAGGCAACTACACTACTCCAAAGAATTTTTGTCAAAAATAAAATAAAAAAGATCGACAGGAAAAAAAAATCTCGGTCATGACTCATGAGAATGTGGAAGCAATATTCATCCCCTCAGGAATCCTCCGCCCCCCCCCCTACAAGTCGAGGAGTGCACCTTTTTGTTTTTAAATAAAAGAAACTTTTATTTCTTTTACTTTCTACTCCAAAAAACCGCCCCTTACAAAAGCGGTGGCCTGTATTATTACAATACGGACTACCACCTCCAACCTACTTAGTGGTGAATAAAGTAAAGACTACACACCACTTTTCCTTTACCCCTCGCACCTTTCAAAAAAGGGGGGCATTTTTTTTTTTTACGCACAGGAAACAGAGAACAGAAAAAGAAAAAAGAAACGTGGTTTTCATACGGTTTTTTTTTTTTATAGTGCAACCCCCCCCCTCCACTTTATCGATTGTTTGTTTTCGTGTGGGAGAAAAAAAAATACGCTCTTTCATCTTTTCAAGCTTTTCTCCTTTCAGGTTGCAAAAAAAAAAAGCAACAGCAACCTACTATTAGGTTTCTATCGAGAGAAAAAGGATAGTGGAGTTGCCCCAAAAATTCCTCCCATTTCACCCTCCCTCCCACAGGTGTCTACGAGGATTCTAACCTTCTTTGTTTTCTTTTTCTTTTTCTTGTGTTTTTTTTTTAAAGGATCCTTCCTCCTATGCTATTTATTGATTGCATATGTTGACATACTTTAAAAAAGAGATACCCCTTCAAGGAATCGACACAAAAAAAAGACAAAATAGTGTGAGTTACAGAATGGAAAATGCATGAATGATGTGTTTCCACGGTTTTAAAAAAAAATTGGTAAAAGGAGACCACTGGGACCCGATCCCAGGACTACCACCAGACGAGCAGCCACCCTGCCCTCAGCAGGGGGGTACATGAACCGAAGGATAGTTTTAAAAAAAATTCCTTTTTTAAAGGATGGTCGGACCCTACACACTCCCCTCCTGTTGTGGATTTGCAAGCAAAAAAAACCCCCCCCAAAAAAAAATGCTGTTATTACTACAGAGAGAAGGGTGAGTGTGTGGGGGTATAAAAAGGAGACATAAAGGGGGTTTTCCCTCTTTTCTCTCCTTTTTTAGCAGTTTTTTTTTTTTTTTTTGAAAGATGTGTGGGGGTTTGAGGTCATCTTACATTTTTTTTTTTTTTTTTTTTTGTTGTGTTCGTTTTTGTTGTGTGTAAAGGGGCCATTTTAAGGGCAGGTTGTAATTCTCATTCACTTCCGCTTCCGGCAATTTTGTCAGCCGGAAAATTTCCCGAATTAGCAAAAAAAAAAACAGCCTGGCAAAAAAAGGGGAAAGAGTGTATGAGTGGCAGGATGCATCTCCTCCCCCTCTCCCTCATCCCCCCCCCTTTTTGTTATGATGCCTTTTTTAAAAAAGGGGTGTTGAGTGCGCGCTAGCCTTGGCATCTTTTCTTTTTTCATCATGCCCCCCCTTTTTTTTATGTGGTTTCTTATTTTTTAAAAGTGTTTCAAATCAAAAAACGAAAACCCACAAACTCCCCTTTTTTCTCTCTAATATCCCCCACCTCCACCTCCACCTCCCTCCTTTTAACACTTTCCCCTCAGAGGTTTGGCACAAAAAAAAAAATTGTAGAAAAAAGAAATGCAATGAAGAATTGGTTGCCATGAAAAGAATAAAGGTGAACCGCAGGAAGGGAGGGGCACCTTCGTTGCAGGATGCCTTACAGAGGCTTGGGGTGCGTGGTTCCGCACCTAACAACACCGATACTGCGAACAAACAGAGCTCTTCTTCGACACCCACGACGTTCCTCTCCTCACCACCACGGCGCCCGCCGCAGCACCGTGGGGGACATCACTTTAGAACTTCTCTTCAACATGCTGTACAACAATACAATCGAATACAATCATATTCGCAAGAATCACCTTCACTAGGCATCCGAATATCCACAAAATATCCTGAAAACCCCAAAATCTTATCCAAATCGATGCAAAATGGTATGGGAATAATCCATCCAGAGGAGGAGCTTAACGGATCTGACCCCACCTCTATCCCCATCCCCATTTCAATACGCGAGACAGAAGAAGGCAAAGATGATCCAGTGATCCACGCTGTAATCTCTGCTGCAGTTGTTTCTACTGCAGTGCCAAGCGAGGAGGTGCTAAGGGTCGTGGCAGGGCATGCGCTGTTACGGCTTCTTAGTGTAACGCAGATTGAACACCTCGTTGAGAATGCACACAATGCCAAAAAGCTTTGCAGCACCCTGCGAGCTTTCCATACAAAGCTCTCTACAGAGGTGAGGTCGCATCCCGCATTGTACTACACACTGTTAAAATGGGGTGACAAAGAATTCTGTCTGTGGAGGTTAATGGAAGATGCATATGAAGGCGGCTGTCTCGACGACAATGTTATCCTCATGGTGTTAGATGCGGTGTTGCATGGTGCAAACCTATGGGGTGATACACAGAACGAAGGATGTGACAGTACCGTAAGATGTGATAGGCTAGTCAGTGTAGTATCAGCGCTTCGTTTTATAGAAGGCATTCCGGCAGCGTTTGGGGTAAGTGTCCTGCGGGAGTACTATGTTCGGGTGTATGAGTGTTTGGAGGTGGGTGGTGAGAGGCGGTTCTTGGAAAAAGAGGTGGAGAGGAGCATGGTGCGGATGGGTGTTGCTGTGGAAGGTCGTGGAGGTGGGAAAGGGTGTGGCGAAGAAGAGCTGAATGGCGTCTGTCCGTTCCCCTGTGACGCGCTGTTCACCCCAAGGGGCGGGGGTGCCTCCGCAGTTCCGTTAGTGCAGCTGACCCCGCCGCACGGTGCAGGGTACGTCTATCAGGCATTGATGTGCCATGTTGCCTTCGGGGGTACATTAGAGGTTGAAAGCTAGGTAACAATGTGTAGAATGGAGTGGATCCATCTTGGGGAGGAGGAGGAGCAGGTGTCAAAACAGCTTTTTTTGGAGTGGTGTGCAACGAGAGGCATACCGTAATCGTAAAAATTCTGGACCGTATTATTCATCTTTCAATTTTTTTGTGTGTGTCTCATCTCGGCTCTCTGCCACTCCTTATGGATGAGGTGTGCCTGTTGTAGTAGTTTGTGGGTAATTCCTGAGGGAGGTAGGCCCAATGAGTAGATGGTGTGTTAGGAGACATAACTCAGCGTTTCAGTGTGTCTTTTTACACTATTTAACCAAAAAACGTTATTTTCTTCGAGATCCACCCTATTTCCCGTATTCTGTCCCCCCATCCCCTCCCCGCGACCAAAAAAAAACCCCCACAAATCCACAGCATACACACACTCTTTCGCACAACACACACAAAACACGCGCCCCCCCCACAACACAACCCTTCATACCCCCACGGGGGAACTGGAAATCCATCACCGACCCACAAAAGGGCACGCACATACACACGCATCACCCGACCATGTCTTCTGAGGTATGTCCCTTGTCTCTCTCTCTCTCTCTCTCTCTCTCTCTCTCTCTCTCACCCCCTTTCCCCTTGGTCTGCAAAAAGAAGCAAAAAAGTAAAGCACAAAAACAAAAACTTTCACTCCCCATTTCCCCCTCTCAGAACCCGCATCAATGGACCTCTGACCAGGTCGCTGCGTATCTACGTAGCGTTAACCTAGCAGAGAAGTACGCCAAAGTCTTTGAAGAAGAGGAAGTCAACGGCCTCTGCTTCACAGCGCTTACTAAGGAGGAGCTGAAGGAGGAGCCCTTTAATATGACCGGCTTTGGGCCGATCAAGACTGTTACTGCGGCGATCGAGCATATGAACGAACTGAGAAGAAAATTTGTCGAGTCTGAAGCGGTAACAGCAGAGCACACTCCGGCAGCACAGCCACCACAGGTGTCACCCCAAGCAGAACCGACCCCAGCACCACGCGCAGTATCCCCTGGATTGCATATGGCGCAGCACCCTGAATACCCAGACTATCATGGACAGACCCCTCCGATGCCGCCACTGCAGGCTCACATGGGGAACTCTCATTTGCCTTTGTCAGACCCGTTTATGTCGTTGGGGATGATGAACAGTGGGCATATGCATCCACCGATGCCTCAGATTAATGCATTGCCTATGATGTCAGCCCCATTGCCGTTGCCGCCACAAAGCGAGCCGTGGCATGGATTTGGCGCGCAGTTTCCAGTCCCCGTAGGGTATTCGATGAGGGACGTGCCGGTAGGGTTGACCTTCCCGCAGTGCCCGCCGCCGCCAGCGTTTGTGAATTTCAGTTCGGATGTGGTGTGGGGGATTAACAGCAGCGATGTGCAGATCCGGCCTGCAGAAGAGGAGTACCGCCCTGCGCATGCCTGGAACAACGATACGTCGCAGCAGCAGCATGGTATGATTTTTTTTTTTTGTCTTTTTGTTTTTGTCTTCTCTTGCGGACCTTCTCCTCTTCCCAGGCCGTATTAGTAATTTCCCCTTGCTACAAAAGGTAAGGCTGTGAACGTCATGCACCATGATACATCCCCGGGGTCGGGTGGGTCGAGCGAGGCGCAGTCGCCGCCACGGCTGCTGGAGTACGTGGCAGAGACCGAGCAGCCGCAGCAACAACAGGGGCGTGGTAGTGGTGGTGGTGGTGGTGGTGGTGATGGCATCGGCAACGAGCTCCAACTCGCCCTCGGTCGCTCAGAGGTGCGTCGCATAGAAGGAATCCCTGGAGGTGCTGGCGCCGACTTCCAACGGCCAAAACCCATCGCAGAATTCACCTTTTCGGTATGTTCAAAATTTGGGTTTGAATGGGTGTTTTGGAGTTGGAAGGGGGGTGTGAAAATGAAGGGGGGTTGCAAAAATAAAAACAATACACAACAGCGTGCGGATGAGATTGACAGAAAGGGTGCAGCACTCTTCGTCGAGCCTGTTGGGGGGACCGAGGCCAAGCTCAAGTATGTATTTTTTATCTTACAAAGGTTTCTCTTCAGAATTAAATATACGACATCTATCTTTCAACTTATCTTCAAACCCCTAGGTTCACCCGTGTCCAGGACAACACGGACCTGACGATCCCCCCCGCCAACTGGCTTGAAAATGACGAGCGAGCCCCACCGTCGCACAACCCTGGACGCGTCATCCAGGCGAACAGGGTATGCCCCCCCCTCACTCCTTCCCTCAACTCCTCACTACCCACCCCCAGGAATTCCTGACCACATCCCTGGGGATGTCCGTACCCGACGTGGACTCGATTGATTTCATCGCGAAGACCGAGAATTTGAAGAAGCTGTACACCGCGCCGTACACAAACAAAGACATGAGCCTTTCTGTGCATAAGGTTGGGAACACTTTGATCCTTGAGGACGTCAACACGGAGAACATGCAGGACGACTTGATGATGTCGAAGCTGCTGTACTACTCTATCCTTGCCGAGGACGAGGCCGAGGACAAGAAGAAGAAGGCTGCTGCCGAAGCACCCGAAGAGAGCACTGCCACAGAACCGAAGGCACCCCGCCCCCCTACGTCTCCCATAGCACAGATCGACACACCAGAGACACCACCGCCTGCGAGCCTTCCCAAGCCTGATGTCGATGCGATCGGCCCCTTCTCCGCCCACGCACAGCAGGTCGTCGACACGATGCCCGCACCAGAGTCTTTCCAGCGCAGCCTCAAATTCCATTTCCAAGACCTCAACTTACTGCTCGGGTCTGACCAGTTGGTGATGAAGCATGAAGATGGGGATGAAATTGCGTTGAAGCTCCGTTCTGTGGACCAGCCGTTGTCGCCGTCTGATGCGTTGGAGTACTGGCTTGACAATGTGATGAACAACGTACCACAGGTTGCCATTTGCTATCATAAGGACGGTGTCACGCAGGGCTACCAGCTCATCAACACAGGAGAAATCCCTACCATATCCAAAGAGGCCCGCTTCGAGCCGCAAATCGTCCAGGAATACGCCGGCAACGTCCTCCACTGGCTCAAGGAGAACTGCACACGCGACGCAGGCAGCTACGTGCTGGTTCGCGAAAACGGCAAAACCCTCAAGCTATACGACCTGAGCTCCATCTACGATGATTTGGAGGTATATCTACATTTTTTGTAAAACGAAATCATGGTTGGGTCCACTTCTTTTTTTTGACCATATCTCCAAACCCTCTTTACGCTATTTTTTTTCTCTCTCCAAACAGCATGACAAACAAAGCGAAACCCACCGCAAGGTTACCACCAAGCAGTCCGACAGCACTGCCTTGGTGCTCTCTGGCGGAGGCCGCACGCAAGACAAGAACCGCGACGCACCCTTCGCATACCCGGTGGCGATGCTGTGCTTCCGCATGGGTTCCAAGCTTGCCGACTCTGGCTCTGTCCCTCAGGCACAAAAGGCCATTGCGCTTATCCAAAAGGCGCTTGCCATTCTTCCATCAGACACCTATCCAGAGATCCGCGCCCAGGCGCATGCTAAGCTTGCAACCGCTTTCATCAACGCAAAGAAGCAGCAAGAAGGCACCCCCACTACACCCAGCTCCAAAGCCTTCGTCAAAATGCACGACGAGGCCGTCGGCTACCAACTCGCCGCGGACGAGCTCTGCAAGGCCCTCTTCGCCCTCGAGAACATCCCCGACCACATTCTCCTCGTCGAGCTCCGCGAACGCCTCATCCACTGCTACCTGGAGCTTGCCGTGCGGGCCTCCTTGAAGGACGCAGTGTACGACTGCCTCGATTGGATCGCCAAGGCAGAGCACGTCATTCTCATGGCAACCCCAGCGCCGCAGGCAAACAGCGCCTCTCTGCCACTTCTTATGGCACCCCCTGGGAGTGTTCTCAATGAAGGTGTAGCGTTGGAAAATATAAAGCCGCCAACTCCGCCAGGTGGGGAAAGGGCGCCGCCAGCGTTTTTAACGAGAGCGCGGGCGAGGTTGGTGGAGACGGTAGGGGATTTTCATCAGTGTTTGTCGAGGTTGCAGTTGTCTGATAAGGAGGATCCCACCGCGGATTTGCCGAGGCTTCTGGGGGAGTTGCTTGCATCTGCTGGACCGGAGTCGGTGCTGAATAGAATGAAACCTATCTCCGAAATCGTGGACGAAAACATCAACAAAGCGATGGAATACTACTATTCCGCGATGAAGCATGTAGCGTTGATTGAAGCTGCAGGAGGCGCAAAAAGTTCGTCCCCGTTTTCTGAAATTAAATATTCGTCTCAGGTCGATCTGCGGATGAAGCTTGGGAGGATGTTCAACCTTTGGGCAACAGTGTTGATTCGGGAAAACCGTCTGCACAATGCGTCCGATCAGTATAGGAGGGCGTATGAATGCTTTTCTGACCCGCAGTCTGAGGTGAGTCGTGCGACGACGGCAATGAATCTTGGTAGGGTGTTGATGCGGCTTGCTGCGAATGATGCAGGGGATTCGCCGAAGACGCTTTCCGAAACGGAGGAGAATTTTACCAACAAAGCGCTCAGCTATTATCACGATGCGGTGACAATCCTTTCGCAAAAGAAGTACCAAACGACCCAACAAGGCTTGCTTAAAGACGCGCAAATCTCCTCCGCAAATTCGCAGATGCATCTGGCAAAACGGATAAAACATCACTTTGTCACTCTAGAGGATGCGCCTGGGGTGGACTATGAAAAACGCTGCGCAGATCTCCTCGTTTCCGCAATCGCTGCATACACTGCTGTTGGAGATGACAAATTGATTGCAGAGACAAACGCGCATATTGGACAGCTTTACTACATCTCCCTCCGCAGGAATTACAACCCCGAAAGCAAAGGAAAGCCAGGTGGCAAAGCGGAAACCCAAGCACAACGGCAGGAACGACGCTTTAAAATGTCAGAGGTGCACTCCTCCCGCGCTGCCGACTACTATTCACAGGGGAAGGACGACGCGATGTTCCTCATGCTCCGCAGGGAAATCACACGGCTCCACCTGTTCCAGCTCTCCTCCAATAGCCTCACCCCGCAGTACCTTAAGACAGTAGCTCGCGCGCTTCTCAAGGTCGCTCCGTGGCTGAAAAATGTGAACCAGGATGTACCAGGGTTGAAGGAAGAGTTGAATTTGCAGCTGTCTCTGATAAAGGATGTATTGGCAGAGGCGCTGAAGGTTCATAGCCAGCCGGGTGCTGTAGTGTCGAAGAGAAGGAAGCTTTCGAAAGAGCAGGAAGCAAGGTTGAACCCAAGTGCGGAGCTTGCAGACCTAGCGAAGCAAGCAGACAAAGAGGTACCAGCAGCGCAGTTGAAATCAACGGTGTTGGGATTGCTCGACTCTCTGTCAAAGCTGCTGCTCAGGGAGTGATTTTTTTTGGGGATGAAATATTTTTTTTTTTTTAAAAGTGGGGGAGGGGGGAGGGGAGGAGGGGGTAGTGTGGAATCCTGATGGTTAAAAAACGCATCGGGATGCGCAGCAAAAGGTGTGTTGGGGATCAGAGGGGAGATGTGGTAAAAAGGTTTTTGTAGCGGGATCACGGAGTTTAAAGCTAACAAAAGGAATATTAAATGCTAACTTTTTCAGGTATTTTTTTTGTGTTCATGTTCAAGGAGGGTGGGGAGTGTTTTTATCTTTTGTCGCTTCGTTTTACTTACTGTAAAAATGTCGTTCAAGGATTGTCAGAAGACGCCTTTCGTTTTTTTATTGTTTTTCCTCCGGTACAGCCGGTCATATACCAAGGTACACTGTTCACGAGAGGGCTTTGTATTTCAACTCTACTTTTTTTTTTGTGTGTGTAAAGGATACCCATTGTATGGTTTGGTACTTCTTCTCGCTACCTCTGAGGGTGTCTGTCGTACCTCATCAAGCTCTGTTGAGCGCCTCCGTTCTCTTACGGTACGGAACACTCGAATGTCCCACCCTTTGCATGAGCACGACCGAGCTGCGTTTTAGTATACGTTCTTTGTTTTTTGTTTTTTTTTTTGTCAAAAAAATATATGGGTGGGGAGATCCGGGTGCCCGCAACAACAATATTCACAACAAATCACAAAAAATCACAACAAATCACAACAAATCACACAAAATCACACAAAATAAATACAAAAAATCACAAAAAAAAAATTCTATTCACAACAAATCACAAAAAATCACAAAAATCACAAAAAATCACAAGCAATCACAAAAAAAAAATCCTATTCACAAAAAATCACAAAAAATCACAAACAAAAAATCTTATTCACAAAAAATCACACAAAATCACAAAAAAATAAATCCTATTCACAAAAAATCACAAGCAATCACAAAAAAAAAATCCTATTCACAAAAAATCACAAACAATCACAAAAAATCACAAAAAATCACAAAAAGTGGATGTGATTTTTTGTGATTTTTTGTGATTGTTTGTGATTTTTTGTGAATAGGATTTATTTTTTGTGATTTTGTGTGATTTTTTGTGAATAAGATTTTTTGTTTGTGATTTTTTGTGATTGTTTGTGAATAGGATTTTTTTTTTGTGATTTTTTGTGATTTTTGTGATTTTTTGTGATCGTTTGTGTTTTTTTGCGAATAGGATTTATTTTTTGTGATTGTTTGTGATTTTTTGTGAATAGGATTTATTTTTTGTGATTTTGTGTGATTTTGTGTGAATAAGATTTTTTGTTTGTGATTGTTTGTGATTTTTTGTGAAGAGGATTTTTTTTTTGTGATTGCTTGTGAATATTGTTGTTGCGGGCACCCGGATCTCCCCAATGGGGGGGAAATCCCTTCCCGCATCGTGTCGTGGTTTTTTTTAGATCAACAGTTCGTACTCTTTGTACTTTTTTGGTTTCAGAAAAAAATAGCTTCAGCGTCAAGGAAAAAAAACGGGAAAAAAAATGTGCGAAAGAAGAGCGCTTATTTTTTTATTTATTTTTTTGGAAAAAAGTAGCGATGGTATGGCTGCATGGGGGGCGCAAAAAAGTGCGTAGAATTGCGAATCACCCCTCTTCAGTTCATACCATAAAGTTTACCCTTTATTTTTATACCTAAAGCGTAGCTTAAAGGAGAAATAGTTCCTCAGATACGGTCGCCAATCACCCCTCCAACAGGGTAATTGTGCAATCAATGAAAAAACCTTTTTTTCCCTTTTACTTACCTATCAGAGTTACTATTTTTCTTTTTCTTCTCAGATGCGTGCACATCTCACAAAAGATAGAGGATGTGGTGTGGCTGAAGGGGGGGTGCTATTTTCTGCTATTTTCTGCTACTTTCTGCTATTTTCTGCTATTTTCTGCTATTTTGGGGGTCTGGATTTTTTTTATTTTTTGGCCGTGGTTTGGGCTTTTGCTAAAGGGAGGGGAAATGAGGGACTCCTGACCCCAGCCAGTCCCCCAAAACACCTACCAAAGATGCAGACAACGTTTTTTTCGAGCAAAAAAGCGTAAAAAATAAGAGCAATTTTAGCAAAAAAAAATGTATTTTGTCCCGATATAGACCAGGTGCTGTACTGTGTACTGTGTACTGTGTACTGTGTACTGTGTACTGTGTACTGTGTACTGTGTACTGTGTACTGTGTACTGTGTACTGTGTACTGTGTACTGTGTACTGTGTACTGTGTACTGTGTACTGTGTACTGTGTACTGTGTACTGTGTACTGTGTACTGTGTACTGTGTACTGTGTACTGTGTACTGTGTACTGTGTACTGTGTACTGTGTACTGTGTACTGTGTACTGTGTACTGTGTACTGTGTACTGTGTACTGTGCACTGTGTACTGTGTACTGTGTACTGTGTACTGTGTACTGTGTACTGTGTACTGTGTACTGTGTACTGTGTACTGTGTACTGTGTACTGTGTACTGTGTACTGTGTACTGTGTACTGTGTACTGTGTACTGTGTACCTTATGATCCGTTTGTGGAGTGGGAGGGGGTTTCCGGGTTTGCGGGCTGGCCAAGTTTCCTTCCCTCGTCCATCGGGAGCCACACCACCACCCAGCCACCAAACCCAAAAAAAACCCCCCAAAGTGCTATTTTCTGCTATTTTCTGCGATTTTCTGCTATTTTCTGCTATTTTGGGGTCGTCAGCCACACCAGGATGGGTTTTTAGTACGTTCCTTTCTTCTCTTCATTTTGTTCATCAACCCAAAGTCTTTAAGGTGGCTAAGCACACGAGGCTTAGGTTCATCTTACAAACGTTTCTTCTTTTCCAAAGTACACCAAACACCAGATAAGCACATACCGTCCTTGTACAAAAAAAAATTACCCTAGCCTTGTTTGCAGAGATGGGGAGTGCAAAGTGTCTATCTTTTCTTTGTCACCACTCCTTTCTCGTGTGATCTGGTAGGGGAAGTGTTCGCAACACACCCCCTCTCACTGTTCCCGTTTTTCCCCAGCTTTGCTATCCCAAGCTGGGGATTTATGTTAATGATTTACCGTAGCATTGCGTGGGGTTCGATAAACCCTTCCTGCAATGTACCAATGCACGGTTAAGGCAACGCGCCCTTCCCCCTTTTTGAAACGGCGGTGTGCCTGTTTCACAGTTTCCCCCTTGGTCAGCAACTCCCTGTAAGCACTCTGGGAGGGGGTTCGATAACCCCGCGGAGTGTGTTCATCGTGTCTGCACTTCTCTTGAAAAATTGAAAAATAAGATTCGGCCTTTTTTGTGCAAATGAAGTGCTCTCTGGGGGTTCGATAGCCCCGCGGAGAAGCAGTGCCGTGCGTCCGTCGATGAACGGTGAGGCGTTTTGCACTTTTCAACTTCTCTTTTGACGTTTAGTATGGCCCTCTTTTTAAAAAAAATGAACGAAAACCCTTCATCGAAAACAACGGATTTATGAAAAATAATGTTCCTCTCCACCCTTTAGCCACCTCTCCTCTCCTCCCCCAATTGCGGTCCCACCCCCCCTCCAAAAAACCCCCCACACACAATTTTCTACAGGGGGAATTTTTTAACGGAGTTTTCTTCTCCACCCTCAATTCTCCCCCATTTTTATTACACAACACCAACACACCGTTCATTTATTCGGTGTCCCCCTTTTTAGGTGATTAAGCGAGGCTTGGCTTTCATCTTACCGACTTTCCCTCTATTTGGTTCTTCTCACTCTTTCCTTTTGAAAAAACTGAAAATAGGGGGGTGGCAGAACACCGTTCTCTTTTAAAAAAATGGAGAGCTACCGTACACGAGAGAAGACCCCGGGGTTTCAAAAAAAGGCGAAGGTGCGGCAAAAGAGATTCCCTAATCCACCTTCTGGGGTGCGGTGTGCCACTATACTTCATGATATGATTCCGCAAAGGGATTTATCCGGACCCACTGCGCCCCCGGCTGCTGTTGCCAAAACCGACTGGGTTGTGTGGGCCGAGGTGATGAAGCTCTCCCCTCCTCTGCTTCCTCTGTTTTGCCGGCAAATTACGCTTCGTTCCCGAAGGCACATCAGCGCGACACCGTTTGCATTGTTCTGCTCTGACCTAAAGGGGTACATCAGAGATGCGATCCCACTCTCCAATCTCCATGCCCTAAATTATGTTCGAAATGACGCCTCCACCGCAGTGCTTTTTTGTACGGTGAGGTTGCGGGCAAATGAGGTTCATTTGCCAGATATATTGGTAGAACTGCCGCATAAACAGGCTGAGCATCTATGCAACACAATATACCAAATAAAGCAACGCCGTGGAGAAGTCTCCAACAACCCCACCCACCAAACCTTTCTAAAGGAAGCACCTACCCTGCGAAACCTGCTTCACAAGGCGCACCTCGGTAAACCCAAGGGATACGACGTTTCTGTTACACACAGCGAACTGCTAGCATTAGACAAACTCGCAGAAGGGTACACAAAGGAGTACGACAACACTCTCCGCGGTGTATGCAAAATTCCCATGGGAGCTGGAGAAGCCAAATCACACAACCCCTTTGGCGGGTCTCAAACCACGAAATCCGGGCATGCACGGCACGCTGGTGGTGTTGATATGCCCGAACCACACACACCAATACTACCCGATGAACTATCCGAAGATGAATGTACCGTAGATGCTGATCACCGTAGAAACCGGGCATTGCTGCAAAGCCAGCTCTCTGCGCTCCAGACTCCACAGGAACTGAGTGAAGACGGTGTGATGGAGGAAGGTGATCCAAGGGGTGCAGGGGAAGGTGCCCACACAGACCAGCTCTCGCCAGTGGAGATTCAGTTCTCGCCCTGGGCAGGGCCAGAGAACAACGCAAGGGAGGTAACAGGAAAGACCTTCGGCTCAGAGATTTTTGAGATGGAGGAGGGGTCCGAAGTGGTCGTGTCAGAGTGTGGGGTGTGACAATATTTTTTATTGAAATTAGAGTTATTTTGGTGTGGCTGAAGGGGGGGATGATTCGCACTTTCTCCGCACTTTTACCATGTTGGCTTGCTGACTGTGTCTGTGTACCAGGTACACAGTGTGCAACTTTTAAAAGGCGGGTAAAATTTATTTGGGGGCTGATTCGCACTTTTCCGCGCTTTTTCCTCCCCCCCCCTTTCAGCCACACCATATTTCGTTTGTTTTTTTTCTAACTGCCGGATTTCAATTCTCCCACAATGGGTTGACAAAAAACAAAAAAAAACCCTTCAAACTGATCTGCGGCGTTTCCTCCCCCCCTTCTTTGAACGGTTTTGAACGATTTTTGGCCGTGTTTCTTTGCCCATCCTGTGCAAGGTACGCGCCTCAGGAGCAATCCCAGACGGATGTGGCAGGTTGGTGCTTGTTCATCTGGCCCCACGGTGGCAATGCCTTTCCCTGCACTTCCCCGAGCCCTGTGACCAGCTTCGAGTCGCAGAGTGACTTCATCGAGTCTGCGCCGCTCACCTTTGGGGGGGAACTGTACATCCAGGCGTGAGCAGATGACCAGACCTGGGCCACACACCAGGATATATACTTTCCACACACCACCCCCACAGCCCGACAACAACACCACACACCGCACCAGCAACTATGGGGAACTCGCTCAGCACCCGGTTTGAGGTTCCTGCGGTTCTGCACGATGTCCTTGGGAACTCGCAGAGTGTGGGCGAACTGGCCGCCATTTCGCTGTTCACTGCGTGGGGGACGTACTTCATCCGCAACAGCAGCACAGACCTGTCGAACCTGCGGGGGTGGAAGGCCTGGGCTGCGGTGGTGGTCATCGCAGACCTGTTTGCAGGCTGTGTGGGGAACTTTTCCAAGGGGACGAACGACCACTACCACCTCGACGGGACCAACACGATGCGCCACGTCTTCTACTCGATCCACTTCCACATTGTGGCCCTGGCGTATGTGGCCAACGTTTCGCTGTCAGAGTCACTCAAGGTGTGGGCCTACACCGTCTCCTCCGGGCTGCTGGTGAACTCGCTGCGCGGCACTGATCTGCAGCCGATTGCGGCAGGGTCGCTGATGGGAGTGGGGTTGCTCGCCATTCCCGAGATGGAAACACCCAGGTGGTTCCAGTCGATGTCGCTGGTGTACCTCATGAAGGTGGCCCTGAGCTTCTCCCTCGACTACCACAGGCAGTAGTACAGGCAGCGGTTGACCTCCCCCGAGTGACGCTGGCGCTGTTGGGCGATGGGTGATTGTCCTCTGTTTGTTCCCGGTCGGACACGCACCAAAAAAACCATCTGTGCGAAAGGAAGCAATTCTGTGTCCGGCCTCCGGAACAAAGGCACACCACGGTGTGCTGCTCTGCGGTGTTTCCTCTCCCCCTTCTTTCTTCCCTTCTAGCTGTTTGTTTATTCTAACTGTGTCACCCGCAGAGCCGCACCCCCTGCTCCTGCACAGGCAGGGCATCGTTCACATCCTTCCACCCCTCCCTTATTATTTTTGTAACAAAAAGAAAACCGACGCAGGAGCTTTTCTTGGAACTGTTTTTTTTTTTCGTTTTTATTCGCTTTCTTTTCTTCTTCCGCACACTTTGTTACTGTGAAGAAAAATCTTTTCGTTTCCTGGTCGCATACTGCGAGTTTTCCTGGATGCGCAGGAAAAATGACTGGGGAGTGTTGGTGGCTCCGTGACGCCACAGAGCCGGCACACTCGTTGAGTGCCTCACAAAACCTTTTATTACTTCTTTGCTTTTATCTATTGTCTTCACGCTTTATCGTTGTTGTTGGGGTGGGAATAGCTATTTATTAACAATAAATAATGGGTCATTATTTCACTCGAGAATCGGTGAGAGGGGCACGAACCGATTCGAGAGTGAAAAAATGGCCCATATTGGCGTTGATAAGGTAGTTTTATTGCATATGTGGTGCTTCCCGGGGGGTGTGCATTTCACAAATTTTCACAAAATGTGACAAGTTTTCACAAATTTTCACCACACGAAAACTGCTACAAAATTGTGAAGGCTGGCGAAAAGTGGTGAAAAGTTGTGAAAAAATGTGAAAAGTTGTGAATAGTTGTGAAAAGTTGTGAATTGATTTTTTTTTTGTGAGTGCTTTTTTTTTGGGCGGGTGGTGACCCACCCATTGAGGGGCACGCTGGGATTCACAAGATAGAACGTGATGTGGTGTACCTGTGTACCTGTGTACTGTGTGATGTGCGGAAATGACGAGAACTTGTCCATTTCGGCAAATTGACCCCACCACTGGCCGGACGGATTCCGGAAATGCAAATGCCGGCGTTTAAAAGCTTCACCAACGAGAGAAAAAAGGGTAGTGAAAAGTTGTGAATAGTTGTGAAAAGTTGTGAATTGAATTGAAAATTTGTGAAATGCATACCCCCCGGGAAGCACCAATATGGTGATAATTTTGAGTACTCCTGATTTTTGGAGTTAAATAAAGTGGCTTTATGGGGTGGAATTTTACTTTATGGGGTGGATTCTTTCATTTTATGGTCAAAAACAGGGTGTATTGGTTGAAATTTTAACTTGTCGATTTTTTTCAAGTTTTTTTTGCATTTTTTGGGCCCAAAGGATAACAATATCACATTTTACACTGTTGGCTCATTCTCCTTGACGTTCTCCTGAGTGGGGGTCTTCTTGCTGCCGACCAGGAGCACAACTACGGCGATGATCAGGACTGCACCCATCACGCTGCCGACCACAATACCGGCAATCGCACCGTCGGAGAGGTCGTCGTCAGAGTCGGACGGCGACGGTACCGACGGCGGCGACTTCACACACTTGGTGGCTTGCTCTGTGCGGTTCAGGGTCACGGTGTATTCGGGCTCGCATGCAACTGGAACACAGGTTCCCGACACCTCAATGCTCTGTGTCACAGGCGGCACCCACCGACAGGTGCTGGCGATTATTTTTGCGCGTTTTACGTACGTACCAACATGTATGTTTATAGGTGGGAAATCACTTTATAGGGTGGGAAATCACTTTATAGGGTGGGATAAAGTGCCCAGAGTTGGATAAAGTGGTGGTGGAGGGTACATAAAGGAGTACGATAAATTTTCACCAATGCAATAAATAAAATTTGTTTTACGGGTTTGCACATTCAAGTAGTTAGCGAAGCTGACCCGCCAGCACTGCAGGGCAGCTTATGCACTACTTGTTTGTTTCATTTCCTTTCCCACCCCCTTGTTTTGTATTTATTGCTTTTATCTATTCAAAAAAAAAATATTTATTTATCAAAAAACCCCTTGTTTTGACACCACAAATATAATGTAATGCAACTTCCTCCCCCCCACCCCCCAACTGCAATTTTTTTTTTTTTTGAATTAATTTCTGCTGCTTTTAGAAGCGTAGGTTAGAAGTGTTCCTCCACCACACATCTCTCTGGCTCATGAAAACTCAGTTATAATATACAAAAAAATCGAATTAACACAAATTATCTTGTACATACTGGTGTGAGTGCTATTATTGGGCTATTTTCTGCTATTTTGGGGTCGTCAGCCACACCAAATACGGTAAATATAATAAAACATGGCTCCCTAATTAGAGCGTTAGAGTCGGCAGTTCGAGTATAATTAGAGTCTTTATACTGTACCGACAGTGTACCGTGTTCGTAAAAATGACCATAAAAAAGCAGGGTTTTATCTCCTTATATGTTAGTGGTCCCTAGACCGGGTAAAATAAAATAAAAAATATTTACCCGGTCTGCATGGGAAAAAAAAAAAAAATAACCACCCGGCCAGGCCAAAAAAAAAACCAAAATGATATATCTTGGGGGTACCTCACACAAACCTCTAAGAGTGACCAGAACTGGCCTCATGAACAAAGTGACCCCGTCACAGCCAGAACGCGACTCAATTGGTCAAACGCCGAAGGAAAAGGAAGCATGCAGCATGGCGAAAGGAAAAAAGTAGCGTACCGTGCGCCTGCGGCGCAAGATTGCAAACCACCCTTCCCATGACATAGTTTGGCTGTAAAATGTGCAATTTTAAGCACAATATTTTGAAATGTTGCGTACCGTGGCTTCGCCAAAACTTTCGTTCAGCAAAATATGGAAGTAAAATTCACTGAAACTGACGATAATGACCAACGACAGTGCCATTTGATGTCAACATTTTTTTAGAAATGTTGCGTACCGTGGCTTCGCCAGGAACCTTTGCCATGACTGCCGTTTCTTTTTGTAGATGTCTATACGAGGAAACGTCCACACGCTACCGACCTGACATGATTTTTTTGCTTATTCCGCAAAGGTGGGGAACGTGAGATGATATGCAATATGCGAGTGAATGCAGCAATTTTAACGGTTTACCGGACATTTTCGCCGGAGGCGAATTTTTTTTTTTTTTGACCACTTTTTTGCCAGACCGGTAGACCGGGTAGAATTTTAAAATGTTTTTTCAAGATAAAACCCTGTAAAAAAGGTCGAACTTAAAAAAAAAAATCCTACAAAGGTCGAACATTTTTACGGTCCATAATTTGTACGAATCCGGTATATATAATGGTCTGCTTTTCTCCACACAAAAATAAACACCAACAAAACATCATCACCAGCCCCCTTCCCACCCACCTCATCTACCCCATCCGCCTCTACAACACCACACACAATGCTTCCGTCTTAATTCTCATTAGCCACCCCCACCGCACGACTCTCTGATCAAAAAGATGGAAGGCTTTCTTCAGGGCTCGTCCTCCTCTTCGTCCCCCCAGGCGTCTCCTCCATTGTCACCTACCACTACAGGGTCGGGCACCTCCGCCACCCCTCTCCGACGGCAGCCCCGTTCAGGCAAGCGTCTACATGCAATCTACGATGACATCATGCAAGGTGGTAGTCTTGCCGTGCACCCATCTCTCGCGTCTAAGGTGCAAGGGAACGATATTCTCCGTGTTCTCTGTGTCGACAAGGTGAACCGTGGGGTCGGGCGGAGCAAGCGATTGCTCTGTCTAACCCCGCATTCAGTCTATCTTTGTGATGAAGTAGGGAATATTCGGTCATATGCACCGTTAAGTTGTGTGCTTGGTGCTACCCGGGCGGTGTTTGGGGCGAAAAGAAGCGAGCAGATTTTGATCAAAACGGTGAAGGAATTGCCTGACTTTCTTTTAGAAATTGGACCCACAGAACAACGTAATGTTACCTCTGCATTAAACTTTCTTGATACATTGGTTAAGGTGATGCACCTTCGTGGGGAATGGGCTGAAGATAAAACCTTTATGGAGTCAACTGAATCCTTGCGACGCAGTGCGTGTCTTGATAAACATAAGGACTTTCCTAGAATTCTCAATCAACGTGATGCGGTGGCACTAGAGCTGGAGCTGATCAAACGACACCCAGAGCTGAATGAGATGCAACGGAAGGACACAGCGCGGCCTGCGCAAGCAGAACCACACAGCGAGGTGGTCGTGGAGGAGGTGGCCGCTGCCGATGCCGGTGCGGTGGAGGGGGTAGAGGCGAAGGTGGAGAAGGTGAACGGCAGCGCTGAGGGGCTCTCCCATACGACGCAGATTGCGTCTCCTGCAACCACAGCAATATCACAGACTACGGCTGGGGGTGGTGGTGGAGATGGTGGAGGTGGTGGAGGAGGCACCGCCACCGTCCTACCACCAGCAGCAACAGCAGGGATGCAGAGTGCCATCATAGCGTCGCCTCCGCAGGTGGTGTTAGGTGGTGGTGGTGGTGGTGGTGGCGGTGGTGGTGGGGGCAGTGGTGGTCGTTCCCCCTCCACTGGAAGCCTGCACGACTTCATCGGCCCCACGTCTCCAAGCCCGCAGAAGAAGGTGACCATCTCTGTGCAGGAGGACCTTCATGCGGTTGAGCCGGTGATGGTGGCGGTGACGCCTGTGAAGGAGCGGGTGCAGGGTGCAGGAGGAGGGGGTGGGCCCGTGTTGCTTCCTGTGGTGGTGTCGCCCACGACGCAGGAGACAGGCACGTCCCCATCCCCGTCGGTCGTGCCTGCTGCAGACCCGGTTGCAGAAGCCGCAGCGGTGGCTCCTCCAGCAAAGCCGACAGTGGTGGAGCGGCCGTTGATCCCTCAAATGGTATGGAGCTATGTTTGTATACTCTTTTTTTGTCCCAAGCGCAACACTCCGGGGTTCGATAACCCACGGAGTGTCAGTGCCTGCGTCCCTGAGGCGTTTGCACTATCAACTTCACTTTTTTGTCAGTGCCAGAGGCGGCAAGGTTGGCGGCTTTTTATGAGCCCTCCATGAGCCCTCCTTTATTTTTATCCTTCATGTATTGGCATATATCTCAACATCCTTCTGCACAGCCGTGGTTTGAGCCCTACGACGAGCCTGCAGCGCGCGGTGTCTACGAGGCAGCGGCGTACTCAGAGGCGGAGCCGTTTGTGGCGTTCCCGTCGACGAGGTATGGCTTGCATGATAACTGCGTATCCGACCCAACTCAAACACAGAGACTTCTGGCTGAACCTGACAACGCAGGCAGGGCTCCTCGACGGTGCGACAGACACACCACACTTCGAGGTGATGTCGCAGCACTCCGAAGCGCCGCTCCTCGCAAACCAGCCGTTCCTGCGCCGCTATGTGGCTGCGTGGTACGCACTGCACCCGAGCGTCGTCGTCGTGAAGGGTGGCAGCATCACACCAGAGGTCTTCCACGCCACACGCGAGTTTTGGCAGCACTTCGTCCGCGAGAAGCGTCCTCTCGAGTCCGCGCAGCAGCAGCGCTCGCCACGCAAGCAATGCGTCACACTAGAGCTGAGCGTGCAGTGCGACGACCACCCCCCGCACCTCATCGCGACCAAGGAGTGGAACCGCATCGTCACGCTGTGGGAGACTCGCAAGCACGTCACGCTGCTGGACAAGTATGTTCTCTTCTTCTTCTTCTTCACTTCTTCACTTCTTCACTTCTTCACTTCTTCACTTCTTCACTTCTTCACTTCTTCACTTCTTCACTTCTTCACTTCTTCACTTCTTCACTTCTTCACTTCTTCACTTCTTCACTTCTTCACTTCTTCACTGTCCCCAAACACCACTTTACCTTCACACCACACTCCAAACAGACAACGCCTCTACGAAACGCGCCTCCAAATGATCAAACAAAAAGCACAGTCACGTCTCCTCCTGGGCCGCTCTATGTTAGGCTCGTTGCGTGTCAACACCTTACCCGGTCCTCACCACCAGCCTCAGAAGCCGCACGCCAGCGTCGCCTTCACACCGACAGAAGCTCCTCCTGCCCCGACACCGACACCTGCTCGGGTTGAACCGACACCGATTCCATCCCCCCCGACACACACACCACCGACACAGACACTCTCGCCTCCGCTGAACACCTCCCAGGTGTTCAACGATGCGCGCAGTCCTGGATCACCTCTGCTTGGAGTTCCGTTGAAGCGAGCCACCACCACCACCACCACCTCCCAACCACGCACCGCCAGCACACAAACCCATACCAACCCGGAGATCCGGTGTGAAGACTGTCGCAAGCTTCTTGGCGGGCCGCTTCCAGCGTCCCCTCAAGGGCGTGGCGTCAGGGTGGTGGAGACCTTACCGTTGTATGCATCTGCGGCAGGGTCGGTAGGGGGGACGTTGGTGTCGTATCCTTCGCATAGAACAAGGGGGGTGTCGAATGTAACGAACACAACTGTAGTGATGCCCCCAGTGTTGTCTCCTGCAGTGCCTCTGCAAGGGTTGGGTGTGCCAGGGTCTCCTGAGTCGAGGTTGGAGCAGGCAAGTTCGGTTGGAACAGCAAGGAGGCAAGGGGTGTTTTGGACTGCATTTATGCAGGAGTGGGAGCGTGCTGATGTGGGGGGCAGGGGTGAACACCGGCAGCATCAGTATCCAGGTGGTGGCGGAGGAGGAGGGGTAGGTACCGCTAGCTACGCAGGCAGTGCGATGGACTCTGTCACCTCCTCCGCGCAGTACAGACGCAAGGGGGTGCGAGCACCCCCAGGGCGGGGCTCTGTCGTGCCCCCATACCCTATCCATGGAGTAGGGGTGGCGCTGTGAGGTCCGAGAGGGTGGGGGGAAAACGGGAGGGAGCCAACGGAGCGTTGTGTGTTTCTGTTGGGTTCGTGTGTTTTCCTTCAGAAATGTGTTCTGATGCATTCTGAGGGGTAATCGCTATGCAATAGTTTCCCAGAGGAACTATGCAGGTGACCACGTGCCGTATTAGCTGTTTTTTTTCTTAGATGGGCGTGAACGAGAAGCATATTCATCTTACACGTTTTCTGTTTTATTCTGTGAACGGCGCAGTGTTGCAGTGTTGTTGTGATGTGTTTCTTTTTCCTTCTGTTCGCTGCGTCGAAAAAGCTGTTTTGCACTCTCAACAATTCAGTGCTCTCAAGATCCTCCACGTAGGGGAGGATATTTCCTCCAGGGGCTTTTTTTTTTTTTTTTCAGGCTTTTTTGGTGGAGGATTTCCTCCTTTTTTTTTTTTTTTTGGCGGGCTCGGGTGGAGGATTATCCTCCTAGGGGTTTTATAGTGGGGAGTCACTTTGTCTCCCCCGAGGGAGCCAATGTTTTCCCGAGCCTGTATGCACCTTCCAGGGTACCTTAAAAATTTTTTGCCTGCGGCGCCATTTTCATTTTTTGCTACAAAAAAAAGGGTTCGTTGAGTGATTCTGTGGTGTAAAAGGAAGCATTCTTACACCGTACCCTAATTTTTTTTCGCCTGCGGCGCCATTTTTTATTAATTTTTTTGCTCCGCAAAAAAATAGAGTTGGCAATGTCTTTGGATACCCTTGCATTTTGCACCAAAGCTGCAAAATTTTTGCCGTTCTTTAAAAATTACCCGCCGTTGCATCAGCCCCTGCTTCTGGAAGACGTATTGGTTTTGTACGGTTCGTGGAGCGTACGGTGCAAGAGAAAGGATTAGATTTCCGTTTTTTATTATCTCGCAAATTGACCCGCCTCTCCGCTCTGTGGCTGCCAGGGAGGCGCGCGCGAAGCGCGCGACGACCGCTCGTTGCGGGGGAAAATTTTTTTTTTTGGGGGGTTTTTTTTGCAAAAATAAAATCCTCCTCATTTCGAAAATTCTGCTTTTTTCGTGGAGGATCTTGAGAGCCCTGCAACAATTTATCGTTTTTTTTTTTTCTTTCAGTGTCATAATCCACCCATACTAGTTTTTGTTTCCCACACATTGTTTTTCTTTAATCCCCCTGTAGGCCATCTGTATCTAGAGTAGTAACAAACCCATGAATAAAAAAAGCGTCCAGCGGACTGATATATTTTTGTGCACGGGCGGTTCCTTCCTCACCCAAAACAGTTCGCTCTTGGGATCACTTATCCGGTCCTTTCTGGCCCTATACGCCTATCCGTGCATATCCGCGGGGTAATAATCAGGTGGCAGTTAGGTTAGAGACAAAAAGTTCTCAAGACAAAGAAACAACAAAAGGGTTCGTTTGTACTTTGTATTGCACCAACCCCCTCCCTCTACGTGTTATCGACACAACAACACAACACGCCACAGGTAATATTACTGCAAAACATAAACTACACAAGAGCCAACCTACCCACTCCCTTTCTTCTCCCTGCCTGTGGTTTGATGCGGCAGAGCATGGCACTGCTGGCTCTGTGTGTGGGGTTGGTGCAGGGAAGCATCTACTCGCAGTACACCCTGGACGGCCCTGAGGTGACGGACACGTTTGGGAAGACGAGCACAACGAAGAAGCTTGCGCTTGGGTCTGGCAGCAACGCAGTGTGTGGGAAGTCGTACCACATGCGGAGTCTGGACTTCATCAGCCTGAAGGAGGGGAACGGTGCACCCACTGGGAACGTCGACTTTTCAATTGCGGGTTACGTGAAGCCTGTGGTGCTGAGCAGGGACCGTACGCTGTTCACGCTTGGTGGGACGGACAGGGCTTCGGATAGGTCACGTGATAACTGGGGTGCGTGGGTGATGGTGGACTCTAGTGGAGGGCTGAGTGTGCGCACGCCGCTCATTCGTGTGAGGAGCAGTGGAAAGGTTGTGGTGGGTGTGTGGCACCAGGTTGTGTTGACGTACACAGCTGCAGAGACGATGCTGCGGCTGTGGGTTGACGGCGAGCTTGTGCTGTCGAAGAGTGCGACGATGGACCTGCAGCAGAGTTCGAGGTACGGCGGGATGGCGATTGGGGAGTACCACCTGGGGGGCACGAAGATGTCGCGTTTTGGCGAGTTCTACGTCGACCACGTGAGCTTTGCGGACCACGTGATGACGCCACAGGAGGCACGTGCGCCGTGTCTGGGAGGTGCTCCGGTGACGGAAGTGCCATCGACATCGGCACCTGACACAGAGGCACCACGGACTGAGCCTCCCCGCACATCAGCACCACGCACCAACTCTCCTCGCACGTCTGCACCACCAACGCAGCCCCCAGCAACCGAGACCCCCCGCACACCTGCACCGCCGGCACCGTCCACACCGCCAGCTCCATCCACACCACCAACAAGCCACCCACCACGCGTGTTCTTGATGGCAGGCCAGTCGAACATGGTTGGCCACGGGAGCACGGCAGACCTGAAGAACTATTTGTCCCTGCGCACGGAGCTGCTTGAGACACGCAGTGACGTGTTCGCGAAGTCGATCATTGAGCGCTCACGTGGGACAGGCGGGCTTGGGCCTTTCTACGGTTCCGATTTCGGGCCAGAGCTGGGCTTCGGACACGTGCTGGGAGACGCACTGTCGGAGGACGTGTACCTGTTCAAGGCGTCGAAGGGTGGCACGCAGATTGCACGGGCAGACCACTGGTCGCCGACAGGAGACGCAGACAACCTGTACGCGCAGATGGTGGCCGGGTTTGCGGCGTTCCGTGCGACGTTGCCTGCGGACCACGTTGTGTCTGGGTTTGTGTGGTCGCAGGGCTACAACGACGCCTTCTCGGACGCAGACGCGAACGGCTACGAGGCTGCACTCACAAAGCTGATTGCTGCTGTGCGGGCGGAGGTGGGTATGCCTGCCCTCCCTGTGGTGGTGGTGCAGGGGAACGACAACCAGGGGGTGCGTGGGGACGTGATCCGCCGTGCGCAGGCGGGAGTGGCGACGGCGGACGCACACGCGGACTGGGTTCCCTCGGACGACCTGTACCACTACTACCACTACGACGGGGGGTCGATGGTCGCGATCGGGGAGCGTGCGGGGCGTGCGATGCTGCCCCTCCTGGGTGTGTCTGTGGCGGGGGCGTTCCCAGACGTGTACGTGGCTGTGTTGGGTGCGGTGCTGCAGGTGGGTGCTGCGGAGGGTGTGCTTGCAAACGACCGTGGTGTGGCAGCACAGGGTGCGCAGGCTGCTGTGACTGCGGCCCCGGCACACGGGACACTGCGCCTTGGTGCCAGCGGGGGCTTTGTGTACACACCGGCGGCTGCGTTTGTTGGGCGCGACACGTTCTCGTACACAGTTGTGCAGAACGGGGTGGCGGGAGCCGCGGCGGAGGTGGAGGTGTGGGTCGAGACACAGGACGCGGCTGCAGAGCACCTCATCCTGCACTACGCGTTTGAGTCTGCAGGTGTGCCTGTGTCGCCGTCGGCATCGGTCTCTGTTGTGCACGACAGCACGAAGCACGTGCAGGCGTACCTGGACCCCACAGGTGTGTCTGTGGGTGTGCCTGGCGGTGTGTCTGGGAACTGTGCAGAGCTGTCGGGCAGGAAGGGTGCGTGGAACGACGGCCACATGAAGGTGCAGATGTCCCCGATGCCGGCCTTCCTGCTGCTGCGCGAGGACGACGTCACCGTGAGCACGTGGGTCAAGATTGCTGCAGGAGGGGACGTCGGGAACATGCCCATCTTCTCCAACGCAGGGCGCCCGACCTCGCCTGGGCTCACGCTCCTGACGGCAGGGACTGGGAAGTCGTTCAAGACTGTTGTATACGCACGCGACGGGGCGAAGGTGACGGTTGAGGGCAACACTGCACACCCGATTGACGACGGCGAGTGGCACCACGTGGCTGCTGTGGTGTCGCGTGCGACGGACACTGCGACGAACTACATGGACGGGGTGGCAGTGGCAACAGCAAGTATCGCAGGTGTGGTTGGGCTGTTCGAGGAGGGCTACTACACGCGCTTTGGGGGTGTTGCCTGGCTTGGGAAGTACAACAAGTTTGTGGGGCACATGGACGAGATGCGGGTGTACCGTGCTGCACTGTCTCCGTCGCAGGTTGCCCAGTTGTATGCAGACCGGATGTGAGCGGATGAGTCATTGGGTGGGACACGGAGCAGAAGGCAAGATGTTCAGGTCAAGAGAACGGCAAAGAGAATCATCAACTTTTTTGCACACACCGCCGCATTTGTCTTTACCTTATCTTGTCTGACGTTTCGCGTTCCCACAGAAATTGAACCAAAGAAACACTATGAATCATTCCACTCTCGTCTTCTTAATAGCATGATTTTCTGCACTTCTTTTTTTGTTGTATTATATGCTTCTACCTTTTTTCCCTCCCCTGTTTTATACAGCCACACCACGTGAACACACTTCCACTATCCACAAGTTGTACCTGGCAGTAGTGGTGTGAGACTCGCCATGTTCGCGTGTTCGTGTGTTCGTGTGTCCATGTGTGTGTGGCAGCAGGTACACCAGTTATTTGCTTAATTCGGTTAATCTGCATAATCTTTACCCCCGTTCTTCTAAGGTGGCTGCATGTGAGGCTGAGAACCGTCTTAGAAGCTTTGTTCGAATGGATGACTGCGCCCTCCCTGGGATGTGGTGCTTTCATCTTTGTCACTAAGTACACTGCCGCGAGATGGCTTTGTATTTCAAGTTTCATTTTTGCTATATTTCTTTCTCTTTTGTTTATAATAATATTATTAATTATTATTAATTTTCTTTCTGGCGAAGAGACTCTTTTGTTTCTGGGACGTTCCTGTAAAGACTCTGCGTGAACAATCCGTACACCACACAGGTAGTCTTCCCGCCCTTTTGGTGCTTGTGTCAGACGTTGTGTACCAAAATCTTCTTTTCTTGTTTTGTTTTGTTTTGTTTATTTTTCTATTATTTCCCAGTTTGATATAATTATTCGTTTTTCTTAGAAAGTTTTCTTCGCACACAAGGTGACTCAGCACGAGAGGCTCAGGTTCATCTGATAAACCTTTCTTTCCTTTGCACGTGCCTGCATCCGCCTTGAGGTGTCTGCACGTTATCGAATTCACTGTCTTTTCGTCGTGGTGGAACGTGTGGTATTCATACAATCTCGTGTATTTCTTTTTGAGCACAAGCATCCAAACATTGCTAAGTGTAACAACTTGGTGTTTCTTGGGCTGTTGCATACTACGCACTTCCATCGTTCCCCTGTTCTTCCTGAGGTGACTAAGCACGAGAGGCTTAGGTTCATCTTACCGACCATTTTCTTTTCCCCACTATCCCATACCCCACGTTCCTCGTGTTCGCTGTTGTCGGTCAACTTCCTTGACGGGAGAACGGCACACATGTTTATCGTGTCCTCCAAAGAATTGCGCAGAGAATCAAATTCACTGCAGGGAGCGAAAACATGCCACAGTGTACAGCGCGGTGTGTGTACGTGGCACGGTCACATTTTTCAAAGGAATGTAAAAGAATACTCTCTCTCGGGCTGGGGTTTTTTGTACTGTTTCCTGCACCACACCCTAGACCCTACCTGCCCACAAAACACATCCACACACCCACAGACCATATCCTATACACATTACTCTTATTCGTGACCACACATCTTTGTCTACACTAACCTAACCAAAGCAAAGAGGAGAACCACAAGCGAAGAGCAAACACAACACAACGGAGCCAGCAGCGCCAGCAGGTACGGTCGGAGCGAGGACAGCGACAATGACACACACAGAGGCAGCGACGATGCAGCTCTCCTCAGAGGGTGCGGTCGGGGTGCCGCTGAAGTTTGTGCTCGTGCGCGGGCGGAGGGTGGTGGAGCAGCGTCGCACACGGCTCCTCTGCCCGAGCCTGGAGGATGTGAAGGGGTGTGTGCGGCAGTGGGCGTGTGGGGTGTTCACGCTGCGCTACGTGGACGACGAGGGGGACCTGGTGACGGTGGACCTGGACGAGGAGTGGGCCGAGTGTGTGGCGCTCTGGCGGGAGGCACGTGGGGCAGACGACGCGGACGTGTGTGCACAACAGCGTGCCCTTCGTCTGGTGGTGACGATAGGTGCGCAGGATGGGTCTGCAGTGTGTCTTGGCCAGCAGAGGGATCTGCGCGAGGCGTTCTGGGAGCGTGTGCGCCACCATCGTGATGCACAGAGAGACGGGCACAGACACCACCAACACATGCATGGTCGTCACGGAGCCATGCCTGGGATTCGCCATCTGTTGGCTGAGTGGCAGGCACATGCACAGACACAGGGTCAGGAACAGAAGCAGGCAGGTGACGAGGTTGAATCTGGGTCTGAGTCTGTGAAGGAAGTGACACCGTGCTGCCGTCGGAGTGTGAAGCAGGCAGGTGAGCATGGTCCACGGTGCCGTGTGCACGGGAAGAAGAGTGCAGATGCGACTGACGTCCTGGTGGAGCAGACAGAAGAAAAGACACCTGCAGAGGCAGTGAGTGAAGAAGTGAAGCCGTGCTGCCGTCGGAGTGTGAAGCACGCAGGTCAGCATGGTCCACGCTGCCGTGTGCACTCACAGACACCTGAAGAGGTTGAAGCATTGCTGTCTGTGCAGGAAGGTGCACCGTGCTGCCGTCGGAGTGCGAAGCACGCAGGTAAGCACGGCCCACACTGCCGTGTGCACAAGAGGAAGAGTGATGCGACTGAGGCTGTGGAGGTGCCGAGCCAAGAGGAGGAGGAGGACGTCACTGCTGGTGTGTCGGATGCAGCCCTGCTTGTGTGTGCTGGGTGCAGCTTTGAGGTGACTGGTGTGCACGCCACACACTGCTGTGTGAGGTGTGCGAAGCATGCAGGCCAGCACGGGCCACGCTGCGAGCAGAAGATGCCGATGGCAGCGGAGGAGGACGTGCAGGTGGAGGATGACGAGGATGTGGTTGTGGTTGCTGTGCCGGCAGAGACAGAGGCAGAGCCAGAGAGGGTGGAGGAGAAGCAGGAGGCAGACAGTGCGGGTGTGACTGCCCTGCGGAACATGGGGTTCGACATCACTGCAGACGTGCGTGCTGTGCTTGAGAGGCACAACGGAGACGTTGCAGCTGTTTTGGAGGAGATGATGTGATTTCGTTTTGTCTGTTTTTGTTTGAATGGGGAACCGATGCCGCGGCCATCCCAGATGAGTGCAGCGTGTGTGTGTCTGTGTGTCCAGCACAATTATATGTTTCAACTCAATCCACTTTTCATGTGATGACCTCGTTGGGTTTAGTGCAGCTGCCACACGAGTGGTCTTCACTATCCTGAGGTGGCTTTGCATGGTTTTGTTTGCGGATACACACAACAAAGCTGCGTGCTGGTGATGCTGCTGTGGCGCACTGTACTGCCTTCGGGTGGGTGTGGTGCGGGTTTTGTTTATTTCTGATATTTTACTTCCCCTCCCCCGTGTACTTTATTTTGTGCACATGTTTTATGCTTTGGTTTCTTGTCCTTCTTGCTAGCAATATTTTAACAACAACTCCGGTCTTAACGGGCAGTAAGCATACAGGTGTTCTCACCTCAAATATGGATGGTGTATACAAGTTTTGCTTCAGTTTTTGATGTTTTGAACCTACAGAGCAAAGTACCGTTCGCCCCTTCTATCGAAACAAACACTAGCCAGATAGACACGAGGGTGCATCGGTGTGGTTTTATTATGTTATTTTCTTTTCAAACGCAAGATCGTAATGAGACAAGAAGTTCTCAAAACAAAGAAACAACAAGAGGGTTCGTTTGTACTTTGTATTGCACCAACCCCTCCCTCTACGTGTTATCGATACATAACAACACAACAACACGGCACAGGTAATATTACTGCAAAACATTAACTACACAAGAGCCAACTTACGCACTCCCTTTCTTCTCCCTGCCTGTGGTTTGATGCGGCAGAGCATGGCACTGCTGGCTCTGTGTGTGGGGTTGGTGCAGGGAAGCATCTACTCGCAGTACACCCTGGACGGCCCTGAGGTGACGGACACGTTTGGGAGGACGAGCACAACGAAGAAGCTTGCGCTTGGGTCTGGCAACAACGCAGTGTGTGGGAAGTCGTACCACATGCGGAGTCTGGACTTCATCAGCCTGAAGGAGGGGAACGGTGCACCCACTGGGAACGTTGACTTTTCAATTGCGGGTTACGTGAAGCCTGTGTCGCTGAGCGGGGACCGTACGCTGTTCACGCTTGGTGGGACGGACAGGGCTTCGGATAGGTCACGTGATAACTGGGGTGCGTGGGTGATGGTGGACTCTAGTGGAGGGCTGAGTGTGCGCACGCCGCTCATTCGTGTGTGGAGCAGTGGAAAGGTTGTGGTGGGTGTGTGGCACCAGGTTGTGTTGACGTACACAGCTGCAGAGACGATGCTGCGGCTGTGGGTTGACGGCGAGCTTGTGCTGTCGAAGAGTGCGACGATGGACCTGCAGCAGAGTTCGAGGTACGGCGGGATGGCGATTGGGGAGTACCACTTGGGGGGCACGAAGATGTCGCGTTTTGGCGAGTTCTACGTCGACCACGTGAGCTTTGCGGACCACGTGATGACGCCACAGGAGGCACGTGCGCCGTGTCTGGGAGGTGCTCCGGTGACGGATGTGTGTGCACAACGCGGTGCTGTGTGCGGTGTGGTGCGTGCGCAGGACGGGACAACTGTGCAGTGCGGGAGCTGTGCGGCAGGGATGGTGTGTTCGTTCAACCGCTGCGAGGCACGCTGTTCGCTGGCAGACATCGGACAGGAGGGGCCCTTTGACGCAAGCCTGTTCGCGTACGTGCCGCTCGAGTTTTCCTACGAAGACCTGTCTGCACACGCCCACGCAGTGTCGGCGGAGCTGTTCCCGACGGACAGGCGCGAGCAGGAGTTCCCGTACGAAAGTGTGACGGACATGACGTCGCGCACGGTGAGTGTGGACTTTGGTGCGTTGTCTGCTGGGCCGGGCGGTGTGACGCTGTCGCTGAAGGTGCAGCCGCACACAGCGGGGCAGACGGGTGTGCTGCTGCAGTCTGCGGCGGTGACGGTTGCCGAGGACGCAGGGCGTGTGTCGGTGGCAGTGCGGGCTGCAGGCGGGGCGGAGGTGGCGGTGGTGCACACGACAGCGCTCTCGCACCGCCACTGCAACCATGTGGCAGTGGTGGTTGCTGCCGACGGTGCTGTGGCTGTGTACGTGAACGGTGTGGCTGCGGGTGGTGCACCTGTGTCTGTGTCGGGTACGATGCAGGTGGGGGGCGTGCTCTCTGTGCCACAGCACCCCGGGAAGGTGTGGGACGTGCGTGTGTACTCGCGTGCCCTGGGTGCGGCAGAGGTGGAGACGCTGGGGAACAGGTGCGGGGCTGTTGGGACGTCGTCGCTGGTGGTGCCCGACGCAACGATGCCGAACTTCCTGTGCGGTGTGTACGAGTGCATCTACTGGCCTGAGGGGGTGACGGACACAACGCAGGACAGCTTCGAGTACCAGCTCTCGGGACACGACATGACCTGGGAGCACAACGTGATGGAGACAGGGATGTACGTGCACGGGGCGCTGTGTGCCGAGTACGCAAAGCCACGCCAGATGCTGCTGACGGATGGGTACCGCCGGTCCTGGGTGAGCAAGTTCAACTTTGAGAAGCCGTGGGGCCAGTATGTGCTGCATGAGAACTTTCACTCGTACCAGAAGCGTGCACAGGGGTGGACGAAGTTCCTTGCAGAGTCGACTGCGTCGTGGGGTGCGTTCTCACAGAAGCCGGCAGTGTACGACACGATTCTCGGGATGTACACCCTGCAGCCGCAGCTGGCGCTGTGGACGAAACAGGACTCGACGTTCGCAGACGGGATTGTGGACATTGGGAAGGGCGGGCACCAGTACGGGGCGGCGATCTGGGAGTGGTTCGTGACACACCACGTGCTTGGAGACGACTTCTGGGTGGGGAAGGTGTTCAACCGTGCGCGCCTTGGGCTGGCACCGCTGAGTGGCGCACCTGCGGAGGGGATGTACAACGCACTTGCGGAGGCTGGGTACGACATGCGTGAGGTCTTCAGCGACTTTGCGGCACGTGTGACGACGTGGGACGTCGACTACGAAGAGACCTTCCGTGCGTCTGAGGAAGGGTCGTTCCGCCGTATGGACGGGAACAACAAGGACAACAAGGAGGACCCTGTGGCGGACGAGGAGGTTGACAACAAGGTGGCTGTGTTCTACGGTGCTGGCGGCACGGACGGGGCGTGGGTGTCTGTTCCTGGGCGGTACATGATCGGGGACTGGGCCTTCAACGCATACGAGGTGTCGGGTGTGGCGACAGAGACACAGTACACAGTGGGTGTGATGCCGTCTGCTGCGAACCCTGCCTACTCTGAGTTCCGTGCACAGGCTGTTGTGCACAACACGGCGACTGGGGAGCGGCGTTACGTGCGGCTCCCTGCAGCAGTGGCAGGGACAGGCGGCAAGGCTGTGACGGCAACGGTGCGTGTGGGTGCCGGGGAGACGCTGTACTTGGTGGTGGCGAACACGCCTGCAACGCAGTTCAGAGACTTCCTTGCGTACTCGTACCACTACCTCATCCAGGAGGGAGGTGGGCCACACGTGCCAGTTCCAGACCAGGTGTGAGAGAGACGGAGGAATCGGTGGAAAGGCAAAGGTAAAGACAAAGAGAGGCACAGAGAATCACCCATCTTAGATAGCAACAACCGAACCGCCAATCGAATGTCTTTGCCTTTGCCCTTTCTTACGTGTTTGTTGTTGCGATGGGATGGCAACTGCTCCACTTCTAACAAGTATTAATCATTTTACAACAAGAATATTGAGGGAAACTGACAGCTTTAAAATTACCGACATTCTTTTGTCTTCATCGCATTTTATATTGCACAGCGTTCTGGACACACACACACGCATCTTTCTTTTTACAGTGTGTCTTGTTTTTGTATGTTTTTTACTTTTTATATTTCATTCAACACACCATTGTTTTGATTTTAATACGTTGGCAACAGTCATGAAACACATGGCACATCACGACGCATGCATGTCCCTAGTTGGTGAGTGTCACTGCCTTGTCTGCGTTTAGTGTTCGTGTGTTTCTGCACAACATGTTGCCCACACAGGTCCACCCGTTGTTTTGCTTCAATAGGTTGGTCTGTATCATTTTGTTTATGATCCCCGTTGAGACTTCTTGTTCTTCACACAGATCCATGTGTCTCGTGAGGTGCATTCGTCTTGGCAAGTTTCGATTTTGTTTTGTTTTCTCTTCCACTAATATACTTTTGTTCTAGCGAAATAAACCTTTCTATTTTTGAACTTCATGCTTTGTTTCGGGACGTTCTTGTGCGACACATGCACATATACAGGTAGTCCAAATCTCCCCGTTCTTTTCTTAGCGTTTTGTCACCCCACTCTACGGTTTTCATGTTAGCTGTCTTGTTGGCTCGATCCCTTCAATGGGAATAGCTTTGCTGTTTCTTTGTTTTGTTCTTTTGCCCCTAAAATAATTGTGAAGGCGGAACAAAATAGACCACACAGCAGACGCAGCATACTTGTCTTTTGTACGTGGCACGCACCTTGTGCACCTTCGCACAGGGTGTGTTTATTATTATGTTTTATTCTAAACAAGGATCTTCTTTGTGGGCAGCACAACAACTTTTGTTCAGTTCTGACCTTCTCCTCTTCCTTTGAGAGGAGAGTGTCAATCACGTTGTGCCACAGAAGGTCGCAGGAAGCGTCGGTGCCACCTGGCAAACACAGCGCTTTCTGGCTCTTTATCTCCACCTTCCCTTCCCTCTTCCCTCCCCCCGTTCATCGCGTTTTCCAAAAAAATAAGCCAAAACAAAATGTAAAAGAATACTCTCTCTCGGGCTGGGTTTTTTGTCCACTGTTTCCTGCACCACACCCTGCACCCTACCCGCCCACAAAACACATCCACACACCCACAGACCATATCCTATACACATTACTCTTATTCGTGACCACACATCTTTGTCTACACTAACCTAACCAAAGCAAAGAGGAGAGTCAACAGCAAAGAGCAAGCACAACACAACGGAGCCAGCAGCGCCAGCAGGTACGGTCGGAGCGAGGACAGCGACAATGACACACACAGAGGCAGCGACGATGCAGCTCTCCTCAGAGGGTGCGGTCGGGGTGCCGCTGAAGTTTGTGCTCGTGCGCGGGCGGAGGGTGGTGGAGCAGCGGCGCACACGGCTCCTCTGCCCGAGCCTGGAGGATGTGAAGGGGTGTGTGCGGCAGTGGGCGTGCGGGGTGTTCACGCTGCGCTACGTGGACGACGAGGGGGACCTGGTGACGGTGGACCTGGACGAGGAGTGGGCCGAGTGTGTGGCGCTCTGGCGGGAGGCACGTGGGGCAGACGACGCGGACGTGTGTGCACAACAGCGTGCCCTGCGTCTGGTGGTGACGATAGGTGCGCAGGATGGGTCTGCAGTGTGTCTTGGCCAGCAGAGGCATCCGCGCCAGGCCTTCTGGGAGCGTGTGATCCAGCATCGTGATGCACAGAGAGACGGGAACAGGCACCACCACCACCAACACATGCATGGGCATCACGGCGCTATGCTGCCTGGTATTCGCCATCTGTTGGCTGAGTGGCAGGCACACGCACAGACACAGGGTCAGGAACAGAAGCAGGCAGGTGACGAGGTTGAATCTGGGTCTGAGTCTGTGAAGGAAGTGACACCGTGCTGCCGTCGCAGTGTGAAGCACGCAGGTGAGCATGGTCCACGCTGCCGTGTGCACGGGAGTAAGAGTGCAGATGCAACTGACGTTCCGCAGGCTGCGGTGGCAGAGGTGTGCTGTGCTGGCGAAGGATGTTCCTATGCAGTGACACGCAGACACGGCACACACTGCTGCCACATGTGCGCTCGTGGGGGAGGCCAGCACGGGCCACGCTGTGAGAAGAGACACATGGAGACTTCTGATGTTGAGGCTGCTGCACCAGCAGTGGTGGGTGAAGACGTGTCGCAGTCTGTGAAGAAGGAAGGGATGACGTGCTGCCGGAAGAGTGTGAAGCACGCAGGTGAGCATGGTCCACGGTGCCGTGTGCACGGGAAGAAGAGTGGAGATGCGACTGACGTCCTGGTGGAGCAGACAGAAGAAGAGACACCTGCAGAGGCAGTGAGTGAAGAAGTGAAGCCGTGCTGCCGTCGGAGTGTGAAGCACGCAGGTCAGCACGGTCCACACTGCCTTGTGCACAAGAGGAAGAGTGATGCGACTGAGGCTGTGGAGGTGCCGAGCCAAGAGGAGGAGGAGGAGGACGTCACTGCTGGTGTGTCGGATGCAGCCCTGCTTGTGTGTGCTGGGTGCAGCTTTGAGGTGACTGGTGTGCACGCCACACACTGCTGTGTGAGGTGTGCGAAGCATGCAGGCCAACACGGGCCACGCTGCGAGCAGAAGATGCCGATGGCAGCGGAGGAGGACGTGCAGGTGGAGGACAACGAGGATGTGGATGTGGTTGCTGTGCCGGCAGATACACAGCCAGAGAGGGAGGAGGAGAAGCAGGAGGCAGACAGTGCGGGTGTGACCGCCCTGCGGAACATGGGGTTCGACATCACTGCAGACGTGCGTGCTGTGCTTGAGAGGCACAACGGAGACGTTGCAGCTGTTTTGGAGGAGATGATGTGATTTCGTTTTGTCTGTTTTTGTTTGAATGGGGAACCGATGCCGCGGCCATCCCAGATGAGTGCAGCTTGTGTGTGTGTGTGTGTCCAGCGCAATTATATGTTTCAACTCAATCCACTTTTCATGTGATGACCTCGTTGGGTTTAGTGCAGCTGCCACACGAGTGGTCTTCACTATCCTGAGGTGGCTTTGCATGGTTTTGTTTGCGGATACACACAACAAAGCTGCGTGCTGGTGATGCTGCTGTGGCGCACTGTACTGCCTTCGGGTGGGTGTGGTGCGGGTTTTGTTTTTCTGTTTGTTTCCTTTCTCACGTGTACGTTATTTTGTGAAATACTAACACTTTTTATTATACTTTTGATTTCGTTCCTTGTCCTTCTTGCTAGCAATATTTATCTTAACAAGCAACTAACAGAATCCATACATCAATGCTGTCCCGCCTCAAATATGGATGGTTCACGCAAGTTTTGCTTCACTTTTTGATGTTTTGAACCTACAGAGCAAAGTACCGTTCACCCATTCTATCGAAACAAACACTAGCCAGATGGACACAAAGGTGCATCGGTGTGGTTTATTATGTTATTTTCTTTTCAAACGCAAGATCGTAATGAGACAAGAAATTCTCAAAACAAAGAAACAACAAAAGGGTTCATTTGTACTTTGTATTGCACCCCCTCCCTCTTCCCCCCCCCTCGCGCGCTGCCACAGGAACGATTGTATCGTGGTGATGCAATATTCGTTTTTGCACCACTCTTGGAACTCCGCGGAGGTTGCCACATAATTGGCGGCGTGGCAAACGGAGGTGAGGGGCTTCACGAAGGAGAGAGACTGCGCGATGACAGTGAGAATTCTGTGCCATCGGTGCATGATCTCAAACACCTTGAGGTACCCACTCACCGCTGCTCGACGTAGGCGATGAATGAAGAATCGGGATTGAGGAGATCCATTGCCTTTAACCCTTCTGTAAGTTCAGAAAAGTAGGCGACAATGCGCAGAATGTTCTGCCTCGATGCCTCACCCGTTTGCGTGTTGGTGACGTAACACGCAAGGTGGCGGTGCAGCGTTCTGCCGTCTTCGCGCCACGTAGCGGTGTAATGCCCCACATGGTATTGTGAGGACTTGTCCAGCGGCCCCGTGTCCGTCATCAGCGCCACGTTCTTGCCTTCGATGGCTCGCAAAAACTCACAATCCCTTGCCACCAGATTACGCTTCCACGCGAACTCCGTCAACTTCTTCCCCACTGTCCATCCTTTTGTTAGTTTAAGGACAGCAGGGATGCGCCGGATACTGACCCGCTGGCGCATCAGGTCGTCCACGAGAAGAAACAGCTCGGCTCTGTCAGCATGCGAGGTGAGAGGCCCCCGCGTGCGCACCACCTCGGCCAAGATGCTGAAGCCGTCAGACAGCGCCGGGTACGTTGCGGGGGTGATCGCATGGCACTCAGCAAGAGGCACTGTCATCGGGTTGTCAGTGGCAACCCTCACACACATCGCCTCCAACGCAAAACCCAGATACCCAACGATGACGGGGATGTCCTCAAAGCGGGTGGGGGCGATCTGGAACGAGTCGCTCCGTGTTCCGTCACGCTGGCATAGGTGCAGGTAGAGCTGGGTTTGCGGCATTTTGTGGAGGGTGCGGAGAGGGTGGAGGGTGAGGGTGGTATCTGGTAGGGGATATTCGTTTTTGGAAGGGGGATGGGTTTTGTCTAGGTCGGAAGGGGGTTAAAAAGAAATACTTTGTTTTTTTGTCCAGTCTGTGCAGTTTTACTTTGATTACAGTGTTGGTGATCCAACCGGTTCTGGATGGGGGAAGGGGAGGCACTTTTTTACAGTGGAACATTTGGATGTGGGCAGCATTTTTGAAAACTATAAACATATAAGTGTAGACACCCGAGGTTATCGACACAACACAACACAACAACACGGCACAGGTAATATTACTGCAAAACATTAACTACACAAGAGCCAACCTACCCACTCCCTTTCTTCTCCCTGCCTGTGGTTTGATGCGGCAGAGCATGGCACTGCTGGCTCTGTGTGTGGGGTTGGTGCAGGGAAGCATCTACTCGCAGTACACCCTGGACGGCCCTGAGGTGACGGACACGTTTGGGAGGACGAGCACAACGAAGAAGCTTGCGCTTGGGTCTGGCAACAATGCAGTGTGTGGGAAGTCGTACCACATGCGGAGTCTGGACTTCATCAGCCTGAAGGAGGGGAACGGGGCACCCACTGGGAACGTCGACTTTTCGATTGCGGGTTACGTGAAGCCTGTGGTGCTGAGCAGGGACCGTACGCTGTTCACGCTTGGTGGGACGGACAGGGCTTCGGACTGGTCACGTGATAACTGGGGTGCGTGGGTGATGGTGGACTCTAGTGGAGGGCTGAGTGTGCGCACACCGCTCATTCGGGTGAGGAGCAGTGGAAAGGTTGTGGTGGGTGTGTGGCACCAGGTTGTGTTGACATACACAGCTGCAGAGACGATGCTGCGGCTGTGGGTTGACGGCGAGCTTGTGCTGTCGAAGAGTGCGACGATGGACCTGCAGCAGAGTTCGAGGTACGGCGGGATGGCGATTGGGGAGTACCACCTGGGGGGAACGAAGATGTCGCGTTTTGGCGAGTTCTACGTCGACCACGTGAGCTTTGCGGACCACGTGATGACGCCACAGGAGGCACGTGCGCCGTGTCTGGGAGGTGCTCCGGTGACGGAAGCGCCATCTACATCGGCACCTGACACAGAGGCACCACGGACTGAGCCTCCCCGCACATCAGCACCACCAACAAGCCACCCACCACGCGTGTTCTTGATGGCAGGCCAGTCGAACATGGTTGGACACGGGAGCACGGCAGACCTGAAGAACTACCTGTCCCTGCGCACGGAGCTGCTTGAGACACGCAGCGACGTGTTCGCAAAGTCGATCATTGAGCGCTCACGTGGGACAGGCGGGCTTGGGCCTTTCTACGGTTCCGATTTCGGGCCAGAGCTGGGCTTCGGACACGTGCTGGGAGACGCACTGTCGGAGGACGTGTACCTGTTCAAGGCGTCGAAGGGGGGCACGCAGATTGCACGGGCAGACCACTGGTCGCCGACAGGAGACGCAGACAACCTGTACGCGCAGATGGTGGCCGGGTTTGCGGCGTTCCGTGCGACGCTGCCTGCGGACCACGTTGTGTCTGGGTTTGTGTGGTCGCAGGGCTACAACGACGCCTTCTCGGACGCAGACGCGAACGGCTACGAGGCTGCACTCACAAAGCTGATTGCTGCTGTGCGGGCGGAGGTGGGTGTGCCTGCCCTCCCTGTGGTGGTGGTGCAGGGGAACGACAACCAGGGGGTGCGTGGGGACGTGATCCGCCGTGCGCAGGCGGGAGTGGCGACGGCGGACGCACACGCGGACTGGGTTCCCTCGGACGACCTGTACCACTACTACCACTACGACGGGGGGTCGATGGTCGCGATCGGGGAGCGTGCGGGGCGTGCGATGCTGCCCCTCCTGGGTGTGTCTGTGGCGGGGGCGTTCCCAGACGTGTACGTGGCTGTGTTGGGTGCGGTGCTGCAGGTGGGTGCTGCGGAGGGTGTGCTTGCAAACGACCGTGGTGTGGCAGCACAGGGTGCGCAGGCTGCTGTGACTGCGGCCCCGGCACACGGGACACTGCGCCTTGGTGCCAGCGGGGGCTTTGTGTACACACCGGCGGCTGCGTTTGTTGGGCGCGACACGTTCTCGTACACAGTTGTGCAGAACGGGGTGGCGGGAGCCGCGGCGGAGGTGGAGGTGTGGGTCGAGACACAGGACGCGGCTGCAGAGCACCTCATCCTGCACTACGCGTTTGAGTCTGCAGGTGTGCCTGTGTCGCCGTCGGCATCGGTCTCTGTTGTGCACGACAGCACGAAGCACGTGCAGGCGTACCTGGACCCCACAGGTGTGTCTGTGGGTGTGCCTGGCGGTGTGTCTGGGAACTGTGCAGAGCTGTCGGGCAGGAAGGGTGCGTGGAACGACGGCCACATGAAGGTGCAGATGTCCCCGATGCCGGCCTTCCTGCTGCTGCGCGAGGACGACGTCACCGTGAGCACGTGGGTCAAGATTGCTGCAGGAGGGGACGTCGGGAACATGCCCATCTTCTCCAATGCAGGGCGCCCGACCTCGCCTGGGCTCACGCTCCTGACGGCAGGGACTGGGAAGTCGTTCAAGACTGTTGTGTACGCACGCGACGGGGCAAAGGTGACGGTTGAGGGCAACACTGCACACCCGATCGACGACGGCGAGTGGCACCACGTGGCTGCTGTGGTGTCGCGTGCGACGGACACTGCGACGAACTACGTGGACGGGGTGGCAGTGGCAACAGCAAGTATCGCAGGTGTGGTTGGGCTCTTCGAGGAGGGCTACTACACGCGCTTTGGGGGTGTTGCCTGGCTTGGGAAGTACAACAAGTTTGTGGGGCACATGGACGAGATGCGGGTGTACCGTGCTGCACTGTCTCCGTCGCAGGTTGCCCAGTTGTATGCAGACCGGATGTGAGCGGATCGGTCATTGGGCGGGACACGGAGCAGAAGGCAAGATGATGTGAGAGAGACGGAGGAATCGGTGGAAAGGCGAAGGTAAAGACAAAGAGAGGCACAGAGAATCACCCATCTTAGATAGCAACAACCGAACCGCCAATCGAATGTCTTTGCCTTTGCCCTTTCTTACGTGTTTGTTGTTGCGATGGGATGGCAACTGCTCCACTTCTAACAAGTATTAATCATTTTACAAAAAGAATATTGAGGGAAACTGACACCTTTAAAATTACCGACATTCTTTTGTCTTCATCGCATTTTATATTGCACAGCGTTCTGGACACACACACACGCATCTTTCTTTTTACAGTGTGTCTTGTTTTTGTATGTTTTTTACTTTTTATATTTCATTCAACACACCATTGTTTTGATTTTAATACGTTGGCAACAGTCATGAAACACATGGCACATCACGACGCATGCATGTCCCTAGTTGGTGAGTGTCACTGCCTTGTCTGCGTTTAGTGTTCGTGTGTTTCTGCACAACATGTTGCCCACACAGGTCCACCCGTTGTTTTGCTTCAATAGGTTGGTCTGTATCATTTTGTTTATGATCCCCGTTGAGACTTCTTGTTCTTCACACAGATCCATGTGTCTCGTGAGGTGCATTCGTCTTGGCAAGTTTCGATTTTGTTTTGTTTTCTCTTCCACTAATATACTTTTGTTCTAGCGAAATAAACCTTTCTATTTTTGAACTTCATGCTTTGTTTCGGGACGTTCTTGTGCGCCACATGCACATATACAGGTAGTCCAATCTCCCCGTTCTTTTCTTAGCGTTTTGTCACCCCACTCTACGGTTTTCATGTTAGCTGTCTTGTTGGCTCGATCCCTTCAATGGGAATAGCTTTCCTGTTTCTTTGTTTTGTTCTTTTGCCCCTAAAATAATTGTGAAGGCGGAACAAAATAGACCACACAGCAGACGCAGCATACTTGTCTTTTGTACGTGGCACGCACCTTGTGCACCTTTGCACAGGATGTGTTTATTATTATGTTTTTTTCTAAAAAGGATCTTCTTTGTGGGCAGCACAACAACTTTTGTTCAGTTCTGACCTTCTCCTCTTCCTTTGAGAGGAGAGTGTCAATCACGTTGTGCCACAGAAGGTTGCAGGAAGCGTCGGTGCCACCTGGCAAACACAGCGCTTTCTGGCTCTTTATCTCCACCTTCCCTTCCCTCTTCCCTCCCCCCGTTCATCGCGTTTTCCAAAAAAGCAAAACCCAAACGTAAAAGAATACTCTCTCGGGCTGGGGTTTTTTTTTGTAAACTGTTTCCTGCACCACACCCAAGACCCTACCCCTACCTGCCCACAAAACACATCCACACACCCACAGACCATATCCTATACACATTGCTCTTATTCGTGACCACACATCTTTGTCTACACTAACCTAACCAAAGCAAAGAGGAGAACCACAAGCGAAGAGCAAACACAACACAACGGAGCCAGCAGCGCCAGCAGGTACGGTCGGAGGCATCGACGATGCAGCTCTCCTCAGAGGGTGCGGTCGGGGTGCCGCTGAAGTTTGAGCTCGTGCGCGGGCGGAGAGTGGTGGAGCAACGGCGCACACGGCTCCTCTGCCCGAGCCTGGAGGATGTGAAGAGGTGTGTGCGGCAGTGGGCGTGCGGGGTGTTCACGCTGCGCTACGTGGACGACGAGGGGGACCTGGTGACGGTGTACCGGGACGAGGAGTGGGCCGAGTGTGTGGCGCTCTGGCGGGAGGCACGTGGGGCAGACGACGCGGACGTGTGTGACGAACATCGTGCCCTGCGTCTGGTGGTGACGATAGGTGCGCAGGATGGGTCTGCAGTGTGTCTTGGCCAGCAGAGGCATTTGCTACAGGCGTTCTGGGATGGCTGTTGGTCGGGATGGCTGTTGGGATGGCAGTTGGTACTGCTGTGGGGATTCCTGTGGGCATTGCAGTGGGCACTGCCGTTGGCACAGCTGTCGGGATAGCCGTTGGGGGGGTTAAGTTCCGACCTTCTCCTCTTCCTTGGAGAGGAGAGTGTCAATCACGTTGTGCCACAGAAGGTTGCAGGAAGCGTCGGTGCCACCTGGCAAACACAGCGCTTTCTGGCTCTTTATCCGCCTTCCCTCTTCCCTCTTCCCTTCCCCCGTTCATTGCGTTTTCCAAAAAAGCAAAAAACATAATGTACAATAATACGCTCTCTCGGGCTGGGGTTTTTTGTACACTGTTTCCTGCACCACCCTAGACCCTACCTGCCCACAAAACACATCCACACACCCACAGACCATATCCCATACACATTGCTCTTATTCGTGACCACACATCTTTGTCTACACTAACCTAACCAAAGCAAAGAGGAGAACCACAAGCGAAGAGCAAACACAACACAACGGAGCCAGCAGCGCCAGCAGGTACGGTCGGAGCGAGGACAGCGACAATGACACACACAGAGGCAGCGACGATGCAGCTCTCCTCAGAGGGTGCGGTCGGGGTACCGCTGAAGTTTGTGCTCGTGCGCGGGCGGAGGGTGGTGGAGCAGCGTCGCACACGGCTCCTCTGCCCGAGCCTGGAGGATGTGAAGGGGTGTGTGCGGCAGTGGGCGTGTGGGGTGTTCACGCTGCGCTACGTGGACGACGAGGGGGACCTGGTGACGGTGGACCTGGACGAGGAGTGGGCCGAGTGTGTGGCGCTCTGGCGGGAGGCACGTGGGGCAGACGACGCGGACGTGTGTGCACCACAACGTGCCCTTCGTCTGGTGGTGACGATAGGTGCGCAGGATGGGTCTGCAGTGTGTCTTGGCCAGCAGAGGCATTCGCGACAGGCGTTCTGGGAGCGTGTGATCCAGCATCGTGATGCACAGAGAGACAGGCACAGGCACCAGCACCAACACATGCATGGTCGTCACGGCGCTATGCTGCCTGGTATTCGCCATCTGTTGGCTGAGTGGCAGGCACACACACAGACACAGGGTCAGGAACAGAAGCAGGCAGGTGACGAGGTTGAATCTGGGTCTGAGTCTGTGAAGGAAGTGACACCGTGCTGCCGTCGGAGTGTGAAGAACGCAGGTGAGCATGGTCCACGCTGCCGTGTGCACGGGAGTAAGAGTGCAGATGCGACTGACGTTCCGCAGGCTGCGGTGGCAGAGGTGTGCTGTGCTGGCGAAGGATGTTCCTATGCAGTGACACGCAGACACGGCACACACTGCTGCCACATGTGCGCTCGTGGGGGAGGCCAGCACGGGCCACGCTGTGAGAAGAGACACATGGAGACTTCTGATGTTGAGGCTGCTGCACCAGCAGTGGTGGGTGAAGACGTGTCGCAGTCTGTGAAGAAGGAAGGGATGACGTGCTGCCGGAAGAGTGTGAAGCACGCAGGTGAGCATGGTCCACGGTGCCGTGTGCACGGGAAGAAGAGTGCAGATGCGACTGACGTCCTGGTGGAGCAGACAGAAGAAGAGACACCTGCAGAGGCAGTGAGTGAAGAAGTGAAGCCGTGCTGCCGTCGGAGTGTGAAGCACGCAGGTCAGCACGGTCCACGCTGCCGTGTGCACTCACAGACACCTGAAGAGGTTGAAGCATTGCTGTCTGTGCAGGAAGGTGCACCGTGCTGCCGTAAGAGTGTGAAGCACGCAGGTAAGCACGGCCCAAACTGCCGTGTGCACAAGAGGAAGAGTGCAGACGCGACTGAGGCTGTGGAGGTGCCGAGCCAAGAGGAGGAGGAGGACGTCACTGCTGGTGTGTCGGATGCAGCCCTGCTTGTGTGTGCTGGGTGCAGCTTTGAGGTGACTGGCGTGCACGCCACACACTGCTGTGTGAGGTGTGCGAAGCATGCAGGCCAACACGGGCCACGCTGCGAACAGAAGATGCGGATGGCAGCGGAGGAGGACGTGCAGGTGGAGGACAACGAGGATGTGGTTGTGGTTGCTGTGCCGGCAGAGGCAGAGTCACAGGCAGAGAGGGAGGAGGAGAAGCAGGAGGCAGACAGTGAGGGTGTGACTGCCCTGCGGAACATGGGGTTCGACATCACTGCAGACGTGCGTGCTGTGCTTGAGAGGCACAACGGAGACGTTGCAGCTGTTTTGGAGGAGATGATGTGATTTCGTTTTGAATTGTTTTTGTTTGAATGGGGAACCGATGCCGCGGCCATCCCAGATGAGTGCAGCTTGTGTGTGTGTGTGTCGAGCAGAATTATATGTTTCAACTCAATCCACTTTTCATGTGATGACCTCGTTGGGTTTAGTGCAGCTGCCACACGAGTGGTCTTCACTATCCTGAGGTGGCTTTGCATGGTTTTGTTTGCGGATACACACAACAAAGCTGCGTGCTGGTGATGCTGCTGTGGCGCACTGTACTGCCTTCGGGTGGGTGTGGTGCGGGTTTTGTTTTTCTGTTTGTTTCCTTTCTCTCGTGTACGTTATTTTGTGCAAACACTAACACTTTTTATTATACTTTTGATTTAGTTCCTTGTCCTTCTTGCTAGCAATATTTATCTTAACAAGCAACTAACAGAATATATACATCAATGCTGTTCTCACCTCAAATTTGGATGGTTCACGCAAGTTTTGCTTCACTTTTTGATGTTTTGAACCTACAAAGCAAAGTACCGTTCACCCATTCTATCGAAACAAACACTAGCCAGATAGACACAAAGGTGCATCGGTGTGGTTTTATTATGTTATTCTCTTTCTAAACGCAAGATCGTAATGAGACAAGAAGTTCTCAAAACAAAGAAACAACAAAAGGGTTCGTTTGTACTTTGTATTGCACCAAGCCCTCCCTCTACGTGTTATCGACACAACACAACACAACAACACGCCACAGGTAATATTACTGCAAAACATTAACTACACAAGAGCCAACCTACCCACTCCCTTTCTTCTCCCTGCCTGTGGTTTGATGCGGCAGAGCATGGCACTGCTGGCTCTGTGTGTGGGGTTGGTGCAGGGAAGCATCTACTCGCAGTACACCCTGGACGGCCCTGAGGTGACGGACACGTTTGGGAGGACGAGCACAACGAAGAAGCTTGCGCTTGGGTCTGGCAACAATGCAGTGTGTGGGAAGTCGTACCACATGCGGAGTCTGGACTTCATCAGCCTGAAGGAGGGGAACGGTGCACCCACTGGGAACGTTGACTTTTCGATTGCGGGTTACGTGAAGCCTGTGTCGCTGAGCGGGGACCGTACGCTGTTCACGCTTGGTGGGACGGACAGGGCTTCGGACTGGTCACGTGATAACTGGGGTGCGTGGGTGATGGTGGACTCTAGTGGAGGGCTGAGTGTGCGCACACCGCTCATTCGTGTGAGGAGCAGTGGAAAGGTTGTGGTGGGTGTGTGGCACCAGGTTGTGTTGACGTACACAGCTGCAGAGACGATGCTGCGGCTGTGGGTTGACGGCGAGCTTGTGTTGTCGGAGAGTGCGACGATGGACCTGCAGCAGAGTTCGAGGTACGGCGGGATGGCGATTGGGGAGTACCACTTGGGGGGCACAAAGATGTCGCGTTTTGGCGAGTTCTACGTCGACCACGTGAGCTTTGCGGATCACGTGATGACGCCACAGGAGGCACGTGCGCCGTGTCTGGGAGGTGCTCCGGTGACGGATGTCTGTGCACAACGCGGTGCTGTGTGCGGTGTGGTACGTGCGCAGGACGGGACAACTGTGCAGTGCGGGAGCTGTGCGGCAGGGATGGTGTGTTCGTTCAACCGCTGCGAGGCACGCTGTTCGCTGGCAGACATCGGACAGGAGGGGCCCTTTGACGCAAGCCTGTTCGCGTACGTGCCGCTCGAGTTTTCCTACGAAGACCTGTCTGCACACGCCCACGCAGTGTCGGCGGAGCTGTTTCCGACGGACAGGCGCGAGCAGGAGTTCCCGTACGAAAGTGTGACGGACATGACGTCGCGCACGGTGAGTGTGGACTTTGGTGCGCTGTCTGCTGGTCCGAGCGGTGTGACGCTGTCGCTGAAGGTGCAGCCGCACACAGTGGGGCAGACGGGTGTGCTGCTGCAGTCTGAGGCGGTGACTGTTGCCGAGGATGCTGGGCGTGTGTCGGTGGCAGTGCGGGCTGCAGGCGGGGCGGAGGTGGCGGTGGTGCACACGACAGCGCTCTCGCACCGCCACTGCAACCATGTGGCAGTGGTGGTTGCTGCCGACGGTGCTGTGGCTGTGTACGTGAACGGTGTGGCTGCGGGCGGTGCGCCTGTGTCTGTGTCGGGGACGATGCAGCTGGGGGGCGTGCTCTCTGTGCCACAGCACCCCGGGAAGGTGTGGGACGTGCGTGTGTACTCGCGTGCCCTGGGTGCGGCAGAGGTGGAGACGCTGGGGAACAGGTGCGGGGCTGTTGGGACGTCGTCGCTGGTGGTGCCCGACGCAACGATGCCGAACTTCCTGTGCGGTGTGTACGAGTGCATCTACTGGCCTGAGGGGGTGACGGACACAACGCAGGACAGCTTCGAGTACCAGCTCTCGGGACACGACATGACCTGGGAGCACAACGTGATGGAGACAGGGATGTACGTGCACGGGGCGCTGTGTGCCGAGTACGCAAAGCCACGCCAGATGCTGCTGACGGATGGGTACCGCCGGTCCTGGGTGAGCAAGTTCAACTTTGAGAAGCCGTGGGGCCAGTATGTGCTGCATGAGAACTTCCACTCGTACCAGAAGCGTGCACAGGGGTGGACGAAGTTCCTTGCAGAGTCGACTGCGTCGTGGGGTGCGTTCTCACAGAAGCCGGCAGTGTACGACACGATTCTCGGGATGTACACCCTGCAGCCGCAGCTGGCGCTGTGGACGAAACAGGACTCGACGTTCGCAGACGGGATTGTGGACATTGGGAAGGGCGGGCACCAGTACGGGGCGGCGATCTGGGAGTGGTTCGTGACACACCACGTGCTTGGGGACGACTTCTGGGTGGGGAAGGTGTTCAACCGTGCACGCCTTGGGCTGGCACCGCTGAGTGGTGCACCTGCGGAGGGGATGTACAACGCACTTGCGGAGGCTGGGTACGACATGCGTGAGGTCTTCAGCGACTTTGCGGCACGTGTGACGACGTGGGACGTCGACTACGAAGAGACCTTCCGTGCGTCTGAGGAAGGGTCGTTCCGCCGTATGGACGGGAACAACAAGGACAACACGGAGGACCCTGTGGCCGACGAGGAGGTTGACAACAAGGTGGCTGTCTTCTACGGTGCTGGCGGCACGGACGGGGCGTGGGTGTCTGTGCCTGGGCGGTACATGATCGGGGACTGGGCCTTCAACGCATACGAGGTGTCGGGTGTGGCGACAGAGACACAGTACACAGTGGGTGTGGTGCCGTCTTCTGCGAACCCTGCCTACTCTGAGTTCCGTGCACAGGCTGTTGTGCACAACACGGCAACTGGGGAGCGGCGCTACGTGCGGCTCCCTGCAGCAGTGGCAGGGACGGGCGGCAAGGCTGTGACGGCAACGGTGCGTGTGGGTGCCGGGGAGACGCTGTACTTGGTGGTGGCAAACACGCCTGCAACGCAGTTCAGAGACTTCCTCGCGTACTCGTACCACTACCTCATCCAGGAGGGGGGTGGGCCACACGTGCCAGTTCCAGACCAGGTGTGAGAGAGACGGAGGAATCGGTGGAAAGGCAAAGGTAAAGACAAAGAGAGGCACAGAGAATCACCCATCTTAGATAGCAACAACCGAACCGCCAATCGATGTCTTTGCCTTTGCCCTTTCTTACGTGTTTGTTGTTGCGATGGCAACCGCTCCACTTCTAACAAGTATTAATCATTTTACAAAAAGAATATTGAGGGAAACTGACACCTTTAAAATTACCGACATTCTTTTGTCTTCATCGCATTTTATATTGCAAAGCGTTCTGGACACACACACACATCTTTCTTTTTACAGTGTGTCTTGTTTTTGTATGTTTACTTTTTATATTTCATTCAACACACCATTGTTTTGATTTTAATACGTTGGCAACAGTCATGAAACACATGGCACATCACGCCGCATGCATGTCCCTAGTTGGTGAGTGTCACTGCCTTGTCTGCGTTTAGTGTTCGTGTGTTTCTGCACAACATGTTGCCCACACAGGTCCACCCGTTGTTTTGCTTCAATAGGTTGGTCTGTATCATTTTGTTTATGATCCCCGTTGAGACTTCTTGTTCTTCACACAGATCCATGTGTCTCGTGAGGTGCATTCGTCTTGGCAAGTTTCGATTTTGTTTTGTTTTCTCTTCCACTAATATACTTTTGTTCTAGCGAAATAAACCTTTCTATTTTTGAACTTCATGCTTTGTTTCGGGACGTTCTTGTGCGCCACATGCACATATACAGGTAGTCCAATCTCCCCGTTCTTTTCTTAGCGTTTTGTCACCCCACTCTACGGTTTTCATGTTAGCTGTCTTGTTGGCTCGATCCCTTCAATGGGAATAGCTTTCCTGTTTCTTTGTTTTGTTCTTTTGCCCCTAAAATAAGTGTGAAGGCGGAACAAAATAGACCACACAGCAGACGCAGCATACTTGTCTTTTGTACGTGGCACGCACCTTGTGCACCTTCGCACAGGATGTGTTTATTATCTTGTTTTTTTCTAAACAAGGATCTTCTTTGTGGGCAGCACAACAACTTTTGTTCAGTCCTGACCTTCTCCTCTTCCTTTGTAAGGAGAGTGTCAATCACGTTGTGCCACAGAAGGTTGCAGGAAGCGTCGGTGCCACCTGGCAAACACAGCGCTTTCTGGCTCTTTATCTCCACCTTCCCTTCCCTCTTCCCTCCCCCCGTTCATCGCGTTTTCCAAAAAAAAAGCAAAAACAAAATGTAAAAGAATACTCTCTCTCGGGCTGGGTTTTTTGTCCACTGTTTCCTGCACCACACCCTAGACCCTACCCGCCCACAAAACACATCCACACACCCACAGACCATATCCTATACACATTGCTCTTATTCGTGACCACACATCTTTGTCTACACTAACCTAACCAAAGCAAAGAGGAGAACCACAAGCGAAGAGCAAACACAACACAACGGAGCCAGCAGCGCCAGCAGGTACGGTCGGAGCGAGGACAGCGACAATGACACACACAGAGGCAGCGACGATGCAGCTCTCCTCAGAGGGTGCGGTCGGGGTGCCGCTGAAGTTTGTGCTCGTGCGCGGGCGGAGGGTGGTGGAGCAGCGGCGCACACGGCTCCTCTGCCCGAGCCTGGAGGATGTGAAGGGGTGTGTGCGGCAGTGGGCGTGCGGGGTGTTCACGCTGCGCTACGTGGACGACGAGGGGGACCTGGTGACGGTGGACCTGGACGAGGAGTGGGCCGAGTGTGTGGCGCTCTGGCGGGAGGCACGTGGGGCAGACGACGCGGACGTGTGTGCACAACAGCGTGCCCTGCGTCTGGTGGTGACGATAGGTGCGCAGGATGGGTCTGCAGTGTGTCTTGGCCAGCAGAGGCATCCGCGCCAGGCCTTCTGGGAGCGTGTGATCCAGCATCGTGATGCACAGAGAGACGGGAACAGGCACCACCACCACCAACACATGCATGGGCATCACGGCGCTATGCTGCCTGGTATTCGCCATCTGTTGGCTGAGTGGCAGGCACACGCACAGACACAGGGTCAGGAACAGAAGCAGGCAGGTGACGAGGTTGCATCTGGGTCTGAGTCTGTGAAGGAAGTGACACCATGCTGCCGTCGCAGTGTGAAGCACGCAGGTGAGCATGGTCCACGCTGCCGTGTGCACGGGAGGAAGAGTGCAGATGTGACTGACGTTCCGCAGGCTGCGGTGGCAGAGGTGTGCTGTGCTGGCGAAGGATGTTCCTATGCAGTGACACGCAGACACGGCACACACTGCTGCCACATGTGCGCTCGTGGGGGAGGCCAGCACGGGCCACGCTGTGAGAAGAGACACATGGAGACTTCTGATGTTGAGGCTGCTGCACCAGCAGTGGTGGGTGAAGATGTGTCGCAGTCTGTGAAGAAGGAAGGGATGCCGTGCTGTCGTAAGAGTGTGAAGCACGCAGGTAAACATGGTCCACGGCGCCGTGTGCACGGGAAGAAGAGTGCAGATGTGACTGACGTCCTGGTGGAGCAGACAGAAGAAGAGACACCTGCAGAGGCAGTGAGTGAAGAAGTGAAGCCGTGCTGCCGTCGGAGTGTGAAGCACGCAGGTAAGCACGGCCCACACTGCCGTGTGCACAAGAGGAAGAGTGATGCGACTGAGGCTGTGGAGGTGCCGAGCCAAGAGGAGGAGGAGGACGTCACTGCTGGTGTGTCGGATGCAGCCCTGCTTGTGTGTGCTGGGTGCAGCTTTGAGGTGACTGGTGTGCACGCCACACACTGCTGTGTGAGGTGTGCGAAGCATGCAGGCCAACACGGGCCACGCTGCGAGCAGAAGATGCCGATGGCAGCGGAGGAGGACGTGCAGGTGGAGGACAACGAGGATGTGGATGTGGTTGCTGTGCCGGCAGATACACAGCCAGAGAGGGAGGAGGAGAAGCAGGAGGCAGACAGTGCGGGTGTGACTGCCCTGCGGAACATGGGGTTCGACATCACTGCAGACGTGCGTGCTGTGCTTGAGAGGCACAACGGAGACGTTGCAGCTGTTTTGGAGGAGATGATGTGATTTCGTTTTGTCTGTTTTTGTTTGAATGGGGAACCGATGCCGCGGCCATCCCAGATGAGTGCAGCGTGTGTGTGTCTGTGTGTCCAGCATAATTATATGTTTCAACTCAATCCACTTTTCATGTGATGACCTCGTTGGGTTTAGTGCAGCTGCCACACGAGTGGTCTTCACTATCCTGAGGTGGCTTTGCATGGTTTTGTTTGCGGATACACACAAAGCTGCATGATGCTGGTGGTGCTGCTGTGGCGCACTGCACTGCCTTGTGTGGTGCGTGTTGTGCTTTTCTGTTTGTTCCCTTTCTCTCGTGTACGTTATTTTGTGCAAAACACTTTTTATTATACTTTTGATTTAGTTTCTTGTCCTTCTTGCTAGCAATATTTATCTTAACAAGCAACCTACAGAGCAAAGTACCGTTCACCCATTCTATCGAAACAAACACTAGCCAGATAGACACAAAGGTGCATCGGTGTGGTTTTATTATGTTATTCTCTTTTTAAACGCAAGATCGTAATGAGACAAGAAGTTCTCAAAACAAAGAAACAACAAAAGGGTTCGTTTGTACTTTGTATTGCACCAAGCCCTCCCTCTACGTGTTATCGACACAACACAACACAACAACACGCCACAGGTAATATAACTGCAAAACATTAACTACACAAGAGCCAACCTACCCACTCCCTTTCTTCTCCCTGCCTGTGGTTTGATGCGGCAGAGCATGGCACTGCTGGCTCTGTGTGTGGGGTTGGTGCAGGGAAGCATCTACTCGCAGTACACCCTGGACGGCCCTGAGGTGACGGACACGTTTGGGAGGACGAGCACAACGAAGAAGCTTGCGCTTGGGTCTGGCAACAATGCAGTGTGTGGGAAGTCGTACCACATGCGGAGTCTGGACTTCATCAGCCTGAAGGAGGGGAACGGGGCACCCACTGGGAACGTCGACTTTTCGATTGCGGGTTACGTGAAGCCTGTGGTGCTGAGCAGGGATCGTACGCTGTTCACGCTTGGTGGGACGGACAGGGCACGCGACAGGTCACGTGACAACTGGGGTGCGTGGGTGATGGTGGACTCTAGTGGAGGGCTGAGTGTGCGCACACCGCTCATTCGGGTGAGGAGCAGTGGAAAGGTTGTGGTGGGTGTGTGGCACCAGGTTGTGTTGACGTACACAGCTGCAGAGACGATGCTGCGGCTGTGGGTTGACGGCGAGCTTGTGCTGTCGAAGAGTGCGACGATGGACCTGCAGCAGAGTTCGAGGTACGGCGGGATGGCGATTGGGGAGTACCACTTGGGGGGCACAAAGATGTCGCGTTTTGGCGAGTTCTACGTCGACCACGTGAGCTTTGCGGACCACGTGATGACGCCACAGGAGGCACGTGCGCCGTGTCTGGGAGGTGCTCCGGTGACGGAAGTGCCATCGACATCGGCACCTGATACAGAGGCACCACGGACTGAGCCTCCCCGCACATCAGCACCACGCACCAACTCTCCTCGCACGTCTGCACCACCAACACAGCCCCCAGCAACCGAGACCCCCCGCACACCTGCACCGCCGGCACCGTCCACACCGCCAGCTCCATCCACACCACCAACAAGAAGCCCACCACGCGTGTTCTTGATGGCAGGCCAGTCGAACATGGTTGGACACGGGAGCACGGCAGACCTGAAGAACTACCTGTCCCTGCGCACGGAGCTGCTTGAGACACGCAGTGACGTGTTCGCGAAGTCGATCATTGAGCGCTCACGTGGGACAGGCGGGCTTGGGCCTTTCTACGGTTCGTCATTCGGACCGGAGCTGGGCTTCGGACACGTGCTGGGAGACGCACTGTCGGAGGACGTGTACCTGTTCAAGGCGTCGAAGGGTGGCACACAGATTGCACGGGCAGACCACTGGTCGCCGACAGGAGACGCAGACAACCTGTACGCGCAGATGGTGGCCGGGTTTGCGGCGTTCCGTGCGACGTTGCCTGCGGACCACGTTGTGTCTGGGTTTGTGTGGTCGCAGGGCTACAACGACGCCTTCTCGGACGCAGACGCGAACGGCTACGAGGCTGCACTCACAAAGCTGATTGCTGCTGTGCGTGCGGAGGTGGGTGTACCGTCCCTCCCTGTGGTGGTGGTGCAGGGGAACGACAACCAGGGGGTGCGTGGGGACGTGATCCGCCGTGCGCAGGCGGGAGTGGCGACGGCGGACGCACACGCGGACTGGGTTCCCTCGGACGACCTGTACCACTACTACCACTACGACGGGGGGTCGATGGTCGCGATCGGGGAGCGTGCGGGGCGTGCGATGCTGCCCCTTCTGGGTGTGTCTGCGGCGGGGGCGTTCCCAGACGTGTACGTGGCTGTGTTGGGTGCGGTGCTGCAGGTGGGTGCTGCGGAGGGTGTGCTTGCAAACGACCGTGGCGTGGTGGCACAGGGTGCGCAGGCTGCTGTGACTGCGGCCCCGGCACACGGGACACTGCGCCTTGGTGCCAGCGGGGGCTTTGTGTACACACCGGCGGCTGCGTTTGTTGGGCGCGACACGTTCTCGTACACAATTGTGCAGAACGGGGTGGCGGGGGCCGCTGCTGAGGTGGAGGTGTGGGTCGAGACACAGGACGCGGCTGCAGAGCACCTCATCCTGCACTACGCGTTTGAGTCTGCAGGTGTGCCTGTGTCGCCGTCGGCATCGGTCTCTGTTGTGCACGACAGCACGAAGCACGTGCAGGCGTACCTGGACCCCACAGGTGTGTCTGTGGGTGTGCCTGGCGGTGTGTCTGGGAACTGTGCAGAGCTGTCGGGCAGGAAGGGTGCGTGGAACGACGGCCACATGAAGGTGCAGATGTCCCCGATGCCGGCCTTCCTGCTGCTGCGCGAGGACGACGTCACCGTGAGCACGTGGGTCAAGATTGCTGCAGGAGGGGACGTCGGGAACATGCCCATCTTCTCCAATGCAGGGCGCCCGACCTCGCCTGGGCTCACGGTCCTGACGGCAGGGACTGGGAAGTCGTTCAAGACTGTTGTGTACGCACGCGACGGGGCGAAGGTGACGGTTGAGGGCAACACTGCACACCCGATTGACGACGGCGAGTGGCACCACGTGGCTGCTGTGGTGTCGCGTGCGACGGACACTGCAACGAACTACATGGACGGGGTGGCAGTGGCAACAGCAAGTATCGCAGGTGTGGTGGGGCTGTTCGAGGAGGGCTACTACACGCGCTTTGGGGGTGTTGCCTGGCTTGGGAAGTACAACAAGTTTGTGGGGCACATGGACGAGATGCGGGTGTACCGTGCTGCACTGTCTCCGTCGCAGGTTGCCCAGTTGTATGCAGACCGGATGTGAGCGGATGGGTCATTGGGTGGGACACGGAGCAGAAGGCAAGATGTTCAGGTCAAGAGAACGGCAAAGAGAATCATCAACTTTTTTGCAACACACACCGCCGCATTTGTCTTTACCTTATCTTGTCTGACGTTTCGCGTTCCCACAGAAATTGAACCAAAGAAACACTATGAATCATTCCACTCTCGTCTTCTTAATAGCATGATTTTCTGCACTTCTTTTTTTGTTGTATTATATGCTTCTACCTTTTTTCCCTCCCCTGTTTTATACAGCCACACCACGTGAACACACTTCCACTATCCACAAGTTGTACCTGGCAGTAGTGGTGTGAGACTCGCCATGTTCGGTGTTCGTGTGTTCGTGTGTCCATGTGTGTGTGGCAGCAGGTACACCAGTTATTTGCTTAATTCGGTTAATCTGCATAATCTTTACCCCCGTTCTTCTAAGGTGGCTGCATGTGAGGCTGAGAACCGTCTTAGAAGCTTTGTTCGAATGGATGACTGCGCCCTCCCTGGGATGTGGTGCTTTCATCTTTGTCACTAAGTACACTGCCGCGAGACGGCTTTGTATTTCAAGTTTCATTTTTGCTATATTTCTTTCTCTTTTGTTTATAATATTAATTTTCTTTCTGGCGAAGAGACTCTTTTGTTTCTGGGACGTTCCTGTAAAGACTCTGCGTGAACAATCCGTACACCACACAGGTAGTCTTCCCGCCCTTTTGGTGCTTGTGTCAGACGTTGTGTACCAAAATCTTCTTTTCTTGTTTTGTTTTGTTTCTTTTTCTATTATTTCCCACTTTGATATAATTATTCGTTTTTCTTAGAAAGTTTAAAAAAACCTTTCTTTCCTTTGCACGTGCCTGCATCCGCCTTGAGGTGTCTGCACGTTATCGAATTCACTGTCTTTTCGTCGTGGTGGAACGTGTGGTATTCATACAATCTCGTGTATTTCTTTTTGAGCACAAGCATCCAAACATTGCTAAGTGTAACAACTTGGTGTTTCTTGGGCTGTTGCATACTACGCACTTCCATCGTTCCCCTGTTCTTCCTGAGGTGACTAAGCACGAGAGGCTTAGGTTCATCTTACCGACCATTTTCTTTTCCCCACTATCCCATACCCCACGTTCCTCGTGTTCGCTGTTGTCGGTCAACTTCCTTGACGGGAGAACGGCACACATGTTTATCGTGTCCTCCAAAGAATTGCGCAGAGAATCAAATTCACTGCAGGGAGCGAAAACATGCCACAGTGTACAGCGCGGTGTGTGTACGTGGCACGGTCACATTTTTCAAAGGAATGTAAAAGAATACTCTCTCTCGGGCTGGGGTTTTTTGTACTGTTTCCTGCACCACCCTCGACCCTACCCGCCCACAAAACACATCCACACACCCACAGACCATATCCTATACACATTGCTCTTATTCGTGACCACACATCTTTGTCTACACTAACCTAACCAAAGCAAAGAGGAGAACCACAAGCGAAGAGCAAACACAACACAACGGAGCCAGCAGCGCCAGCAGGTACGGTCGGAGCGAGGACAGCGACAATGACACACACAGAGGCAGCGACGATGCAGCTCTCCTCAGAGGGTGCGGTCGGGGTGCCGCTGAAGTTTGTGCTCGTGCGCGGGCGGAGGGTGGTGGAGCAGCGGCGCACACGGCTCCTCTGCCCGAGCCTGGAGGATGTGAAGGGGTGTGTGCGGCAGTGGGCGTGCGGGGTGTTCACGCTGCGCTACGTGGACGACGAGGGGGACCTGGTGACGGTGGACCTGGACGAGGAGTGGGCCGAGTGTGTGGCGCTCTGGCGGGAGGCACGTGGGGCAGACGACGCGGACGTGTGTGCACAACAGCGTGCCCTGCGTCTGGTGGTGACGATAGGTGCGCAGGATGGGTCTGCAGTGTGTCTTGGCCAGCAGAGGCAGCCACGCCACCGTGACGGACAGAGAGACGGACACAGGAACCGCCACCACTACCGGAGTCAGGCGCTGTCGCAACAACACATGCCTAACTCGCCCCAGGCAATGTGGGGACTGTTGAAGACTTTGGGTGAAACGCAGCAGGAGCGCGAGCAAGAAAAGGATCATCAGGAACCACAGACGCATGACTCGGAAACACAGGACAAGCCAGGCCACCCTCTGCAGTTGTTCTGGGAGCGTCTTCGCCAGCACAGCCGTGATGCGCACCACAGCGCTGGGCTTCCCCCCGCGACTGGCAGGGGATTCAGGTTGCGCCACCTGTTGTCTGCGGCACATGAGCAGGGACAAGGTCAGGAATTGGAGCAGGCAGATGAGGACAGGTCGAGCCACCCGCTCCAGTTGTTCTGGGAACGTCTCACCCGGCACGCCAGTGCACAGAGAGAACCTAGGCACCAGGACCAGGGTCAGGATGTGTCTCAGCAACCCCTAAGCCACGGGAGATCTGAACAGAAGCACGACGAGGAACAGAAGCAGACAAGCGATGAAGTTACTGCTGTACTGCCGGACGTTATGCCGTGCTGCCGTCGGAATGTGAGGCGTGCAGGCAAGCACGGCAAGGCACAGAGAGAGACTAGGCACCAAGACCAAGGTCAGGATGTGCCTCAGCAACCCCTTGGCGACGGGAGATCTGAACAGAAGCACGACGAGGAACAGAAGCAGACAAGCGATGAAGTTACTGCTGTGCCGGACGTTATGCCGTGCTGCCGTCGGAGTGTGAGGCGTGCAGGCAAGCACGGCGCACGCTGCAGGAAGAGTGCTCCGCAGCCTGTAGTGCGCTGTGCTGGACCGGGCTGTTCCTTTGCGGTGACACGTAGACGCAGCACACACTGCTGCGTGAGGTGTGCTCGCAATCATCTGGGGAATGGCCAGCACGGAGCGCGCTGCGAGCAGAGACAGGTGACAGAGGCTGCGACCCCAGCAGTGGAGCCGTCAGCACCACCAGCGACGGAAGAGCCGGCTGTGCAGGAGGTACTGGTGCAGAGCAACGAGGAGGCAGTTGTGCATCAGGCAGAGAGCGAGGAGGAGAAGCAGGAGGCAGACAGTGCGGGTGTGACTGCCCTGCGGAACATGGGGTTCGACATCACTGCAGACGTGCGCGCTATGCTTGAGAGGCACAACGGAGACGTTGCCCTGACTGTGGAGGAGATGCTCTTTAGTTTCGCCTGATGTTTGCACCTTGCGGCAGGCCACGTTGCCTCTGTTTAGGTGAAGCGTATACTCTTTCAAACGCTCTTTGTTTTCCCCGACTTTCTTGTGATCCCATTTGTGCCAAATGGATATTCGCGTTACCTTTTCTGTCCTTTTTTTTTTGTGACCCAGAATAAGAGAGATATCCCTAACCCCCAAAAAAGCAATCGTCCTTTTCTCAGTTTTGAGCATTATTCGCATTCCATCTGTGCCCACCCCCTCTTTTTGGGGGCAGAGTTTAGGGGATGCACACACACATGAGACATGTTCATGTCGTACGTTTTCAGGATGTACAGCATGAGGGGTTGAGGCCTGTCTTACTAACCTTTCTTTTCAACCCTTTCGCCCTTTCACCCCCTTTGCTACCCCTTGCAACGTGTTTTTAAGTGAGTAGAGAGAGCAGTGTGAGGCTTAGGCTCATTCTTACAAACTTTTTATTTTTTTGTTGTCTGTGTTCTGAGACGTTCATCTTACAACAGTTTTCTTGCACCCATTCCCCCCCTTTTTTGAGATGTGTGCTAACACACATCGCTTCTGGTAAACGGCTTCGAAAAATTGGGTTCGCTCTTTAAGTAAAAGCACGTTTTTAAAAAAAGAACGCATCTATCGTGCGAAAATCTCCGTCTCTTTCGTCATTAGCTCTACAGGGTTGGGTGGAGTGTTCGTATGCGTCACATTGTTTTTCTTATTTTGCTCAAAGAAAAAAAGCTGAATAAAAAATAGGATGTTTTTTTTTCCTGGGAACCCTGCTTAGACAGGTTCACTCGTCTAAAATACAATACCCTGGCTTCTTGTATTTAACGCTCCCAAGAGTGATCCCACCTGGCTTAGGCTCATCTAGCAATCCCGTTTATTTGATGATGTGTGAGAGGCGCGTCATGTTACATGTTGTTTTCTTTGGAGTGTCGGTGCCTGCGTTCTTCCTGAGGCGTTAGCGCTATCCACTTCGCCTTTCTTTAAAAAGATAAATCGTTTAAACGTCAACCTCTCCTACCTTTTTCCCGTTTTTCGCGATATTTTTTTACCAGAACACTTTTAATACGTTCTTTCAATTATTTCCCCCCAAATCCTTAAGGCAGACACACACACACACAACACAATGCAACAAAACTACGGGCAGGCCCCCCCGGCAGGGTACCCTCAGCCGCCCCCGCAGCAGGGTGGGTATGGCCAGCCAGCGACGCAGCCGGGGTATGCACAGGCGCCACCCGCACAGAACCCTGCGTATGGGCAGGCGCCCCCACCACAGCCGGGGTACGGACAGCAGCCCCCAGCACAGCAGTACGGACAGCCACCTGCACCGGGTTACGGTCAGCAGGCACCACCCCCGCAGCAGCATGCACCCCGCCCCACGCCACAGCGTGAACAGATGCAGCAGTGGTTCAACTTCGTCGACACAGACCACAGCGGTGAGGTCGACTACAAAGAGCTTCAGCGCGCACTCCTCCAATCGGGTCTCAACTTCAGCATCATGTCGTGCAACATGCTTCTTAGACTCTTCGACAACGGCAGAACAGGGAAAGTTAAGTTCCCAGACTTCTGCTCCCTCTGTGAGTGGGTGCATCAGCGCCAGGATGTATGCAAAAAAAAGCTTAAATGGAGACAGGGGTGGAGGTGCGTCTACTGACCCGGTTTCAAAACCGGGTCAAAAAAAAAAAAATGGGATTTTGGCGAAAAACCCGGTTTGGAAAAAAAAAAAAAAAATGGGATTTGCAATTTTGGGAGAAAATCGATTTTTTTTGGTACCTCACACGAGCCTCTGAGAGTGACCAGAAATGGCCTCATGAACAAAGTGACTCCGTCACAGCCAGAACGCGACTCAATTAGTCAAACGCCGAAGCAAAAGGAAGCATGCAGCATGGCGAAATAATAAAAGTAGCGTACCGTGCGCCTGCGGCGCAAGCTTGCAACCCACCCCAAAATGTACAATTTTAAGCGCATTTTTTTTTTGAAATGTTGCGTACCGTGGCTTCGCCAGGAGCCTTTGGGGCCATGATTGCCGAGAAATCCACTTTTGCCGAGTGCGTGAAGTTCGGTGTGCTGCACAACGGGGGAACATGGACCCTACTCCCCTTCATCAAGGCACAAACGCTGTTGCGCAAGTTCCCCGCCAAAGAAGTGTAACAACCAGGTCGCACGTGCAGTGTCATTTTCGCGCGCAGCGCGAAAATTTTTTTTTTGACCCCAAAAAGCTCAGACCGGGTCAAACCGGGTCTTTTTTGAAAATCCCAAATCTATCTCCATCTCTGAATGGAGACAGGGCACTAGCTAGGTGCTTTTTTGCGGTTTCAAAACCGCAAAAACCCGGTTTTGCGGTTTGGCGAAAAAAAAAAAAAAAAAAACGGAAAATCTCGGGGCAGAAGAAAAAAAAAATGTGGGGGGTTTTGGGCACTGTTGGGGCCCCCTCGCCCGACCCCCAGATGACTGGCATGACAGCACCTTAATTTTTTCTGCTCGCTGCGTTCACGGGAGTACACCCCAAAAAAATTTACGCTCGCTTCGCGAGCGGAGTTAACCCATATTTTTTTTTGCCTGCGGCGCCATTTTCCTTTTTTGTTGAGTGACTCTGGTGTAAAACCGGCATCTTTACACCGTACCCTAATTTTTTTTGCCTGCGGCGCCATTTATTATTTTACAATGTCTTCGGGAATCCCCTTGCAATTTGGACAGTTGCATTTTGCAACCGAAAATGCAATCGATTCAGGTAGAGGGGTGGTCCACGATAGGGGAGATTAAGTCAGAGCATAGTGAGCCGGCGTGCCACTGCGGACATGGAGGAGTATGTGATAGAATGGTCGACAGCAAACAGGAGACTGGGGGGAGTATGTGCGAACGTCGGAAGCTGTGCAGACCATGCGGCAACACATGCTCACGACAGAAGCATTCTGATACATGCAATGAAGTTGGTAGGAGATTCCACCAGGGGTCAGTCGGGTTTAGCCCCGTAAAAAATGCCCTGTAAATAACCCCTTCCCAAAATCTCCCCGTCCCTCATTCGTGTGTTTTCCCTTCTAGTTTGTCGCCGCGCGAAATTTTTTTTTGAAACCGCAAAACCGCAAAAAAACGGGAAAAAAAAAGTCTAGCTAGTGCCCTGAATGGAGAGTTCGATAAAAAAAAAAAAAATTGACAACAAAAACACCACAGTCTTTTATGCATTTCGACGCAGACCGGAGTGGGTTCTTAGATATTGGCGAGACACACCGCGCGCTGGCACATGCAGGGTACCGTCTGGACCAGCACGCATTCTATGCTGCAATCAAGGTATGTAGGTCGTGTCAGAGATGTGCTATTTTAGGAGACTAAGACGAGGTGGTCATACAAAGCCTTTTCGCTTTGTGTGTCAGATGTAGGTCCAATGTAGGACTGCATAGTTGGGGGGTCCACCTGGTGTATCGGTCATACGGTCATGCACTGTTGAGAGGGCTTTTGTATTTCATTATTGGGAAAACCTTTATCAGGGGTTAAGTTAGGGCGGGTTTCTGGGTTTTCAAAACCCGGTTTTCGGGTTTTCGGGTTTTTCAAAAAAAAAAAAATAGTAGGATCGGTAGGTAAGTAAAAGGAAAAAAGGTTTTTTTTTTTTCGTTGATTGCACCCCTAACCCCCTGGGACTGCTCTGCACAGAGCTGAATACTCGGAGTCCTGATAATGATGCTACAAATCTGTTTCGCCCACTGTCTTATCCAGTGTGGCCGCGGCGTCACCGCCGGAGACGTCGTTAGCGACATCTAATTATTTATAGTCGCTCGTGGCGACTTTCACTGTTTTCGCCCAGTGTGGCCGCGGCGACATCGCCGGAGACGCCGATTGCGACATCTAATTATTTATAGTCGCTCGTGGCGACTTTCACTGTTTTCGCCCAGTGTGGCCGCGGCGACTTCGCCGGAGACGCCGATTGCGACATCTAATTATTTATAGTCGCTCGTGGCGACTTTCACTGTTATCGCCCAGTGTGGCCGCGGCGTCACCGCCGGAGACGCCGTTAGCGACATCTAATTATTTATAGTCGCTCGTGGCGACTTTCACTGTTATCGCCCAGTGTGGCCGCGGCGTCACCGCCGGAGACGCCGTTAGCGACATCTAATTATTTATAGTCGCTCGTGGCGACTTTCAGTGTTTGGCCGACGGTTGTCCCTACATGTCGTTCTTTATAGTCGCCCGTAGCGACTTTGTTGTTCTTTATAGTCGCTCGTAGCGACTTTCGTAGGGGGGTCCGACGCACCAACACATTGTTTATAGTCGCTCGTAATGACTTCCGCTTCCATATAGCTTGCGAGGTTCTTCCTGCATCACTGCTTCCTGTTTTGTATTTTGTAATTTTTGTAAAGACATGATGATATCCAAACCCCGTTCCCCGATACCGCGATACTACTACACCATAACTCTAGTCGGTGCCTTCGCGATGGCGATTAGTCGCCCGTAGCGACTTTGGTGTTCTTTATAGTCGCCCGTACGTATGCCTTCGAGGATTTGGCAGGCGAAGCTGGAGGCTTCGCGTTCTTCGATGAGATGTGGATAGGCTATATTGACGTATTCCGCTAAGGTTACACCACTGACTAATTTCCTGGGGATACGGAGACAGCGTGTATTGCATGTTGAAAACCTCTGTCAAATGGCGAAGTGGTAGAAACGTGCAAATAATGCGAATTTTACGCAGCGCAAGGTAGGTCTGCTACTGTAGCATGTCTGTTCTTTTTCATCGCACTAAGCCATTCCTGAAAGACGTCCCCAAAGGCACTGTCCCCCAGTTGTCTTCCCTTCTGGATATGCGCGTTGTTGTCTGTAGGTCCGATTAGGTCGTCCGCGGAGGTGTTCTGTGGTTCTCCGGGCAGGGTCGGCGGTTGCAGAAGCGCTCCCTTCAGACATAAGAGGGGTGTAGGTGTCGTCTTTCGCATCGTCGTAGTTGCCGCAGTCGCTTGGGACACTCATCTTCGCCTCCACTCGGGCGGATTGTAGAGCTTCCTCTCGGAGTCTGTAGCCTGTCTGACCTTCTTATGCGCCCATTCACGAGGACGCCTGGGTCGACGTTAGCGACATCTAATTCTTTATAGTCGCTCGTGGCGACTCTCAGTGTTTGGCCGACGGTTGTCCCTACATGTCGATATTTTGAGTCGCCCGTGGCGACTTTGTTATTCTTTAGAGTCGCCCGTAGCGACTTTCGTAGGGGGGTCCGACGCACCAACACATTGTTTATAGTCGTTCGTATCGACTTCGCTATCACATCGCGTACGAGGTTTTCCGATTGTGTAAAAATATTTTTAGGAGACTGCACAACCCTCCTTGCCTAAAAAGTCAGTTGGCGGCAGAGTCGATCCGAACGCTGTCCTCCACGGATTATGATGCTGGTCGACATTGAGAGTAGCTGCCTTGTTCCCGTAGGAGTTGTAGTAGTTTGGCGTCGAGAAAATGGTGATGCACTTGCCAACCTGAGTCTTTGCGTACCCCTTATCCATACACGCTGTTAACGTCGTGTGCGCACCACCAGCACCAGGTTGTTCTTCTCCAAACAAGCGCCTTGGTAAAGTCCTCCCCGAAGAGGACGCCACGTCCCCTTGCCAAAGAGCCTTCGCCAGGCTCACCCCAGGGATCGCTCCAGAGTATGTTCGTCATGGCGCCGGTCTCGGGGACGTCCGTTTCTCTGTAGAGTGCGAGGATTTCCTCCAGAATGGTGTCGGGTCCAGGGATGCCTCCGTGCACGACAAAGATCTTTTCGTCGATGAGGTGCGCCAAAGTCATCTTGAAGACTGCTAGGATGGTATGGTAGATATCGCATGAACCGTGCTTTAGAAGCATCTCGGCAAGCAAGTTCGTTGACCGCGTGGTCTTCGTGGTTTCCCCGGACCACATTAAAGTACTCCGGATACGCTACCTTAAGGAGAAGAAGAACTGTCACGCATGCTACGCCATATGCACCTCGGTTGACGAAACCTCCGTTGAAAATGATGATGTCAAGTTCTGATGCATTCCGGTGATTTTTAGGATGTGTAAGAGGTCGTGGAAGTTGCTCTTGGATGCCACCGCTCACTTTTCAGGAAGCGCCATCAGGGATGGTGGTATTTTTGATGTTGTCGAGGAGCTGCAGCTTTGTCTTTACCTGGCCAAGAATACCAAAAAGTGAAGTTGACAGTGCAAACGCCTCTGGCACTGACACACCGTGCGTTATCGAAAACCCGGAGTGTTGCGCTTGGGGGTGGAAGCAGAAGGTCATCAGTGCGATGGTTTATATGCGTTGCCTTCCAGTTGGTGGTGAAGACGTTCATCCGAATTTTTGCCACTTCTTGGGAAAAAACTCTGGTTTTTCAGTTCTGTCACATCGTCCGGGACAATACCGGGTCTAGATACGGTCGAGGGTTTTTGTCAAATAGGCTCTCGGTCTTGTTCATATGCAAGTCGTTCCTCGTCCAGTTCTGCACTCTGCGCAGACTCGTCGTCATATTCTTCAATAAACGGCCAGCCTCTTTTTCCGCCCTTCGGGGTCCGTTCCGACCCAAAAAACCCCAGCTTGTTTGATTTGTAATCGCCCCTTAAAGTCGTGCAGTGCAAACTGTGACCCCATAACACCGCCCTGCTTCGCAAAAACACAGCCCACGACGATAATAGTACTCCAAAAAACTTTGCGCAAGAAAACGCTTTTTATCGCTGGCGAGGTATTTTTCGATGTTGCGCCTGTCACCTTCGATGGCCTTCGTGGAATCTTGCAGGGCTAGGCTCGTCAAAAGCGGAGTCAAGCACATTGACCTCTCAGAGAGAGACTCCGGAAGATCTTTGCAGCTCCACAGCCTTTGTAAAATAGACCTTTGCGTGAGAGTATTGTCGTTTGTTGGGTCTGCAAGTGCTTTTATGGTCATACTATGCGGTGGAAGTCGACTCAGATATGCGAGTTTGCATGTGGCTTGGGTATTGGGTTTTCTAGGATCACCAGACGGGGACTGTTTAATCCTGAGGCGCTAATAGCGCTTAGTACAAAGGATGTGGCGGGGAGGGTAGGGGTCGTTGTCGACGTGGTTTTGCATTGGGTTTGGGTCCACCCGGTACACCGGTCATTGACTCGGAAATGTTACAGTAGTGGTGAGGTGAGGTGAGTGTCTTGCAGGAGTTTCCATCAGGTGTACGACGTGTTCATCATTGGGTTGGTTTATTGTTGCCCCTACGAAGTTGGAACCGTCTTGGAAGAGGCATTTTCCTTCGTGGAATAGATGGCTCCCGTCGGAATGGACCTGATAGGCTGCGGCGGAGTAACGTTTCCATTTGTTAAGCGTCGGTGAGGCGGAGTCATTAGCCCCCTGGTGGAAATGTTCATATCAAGGGCATCTTCAGATTTGAGCTTTGGGGAGTAGTTAGGTTTTTCACTGCTTTCCTCAGTTTCTTCATCTTCACGGATATATAAGTTGTCGTTAGCGACATTTTGTTCTTTATAGTCGCTCGTGGCGACTCTCAGTGTTTGGCCGACGGTTGTCCCTACATGTCGTTATTTAGAGTCGCCCGTAGCGACTTTGTATTCTTTATAGTCGCCGTAGCGACTTTCTCGTAGGGGGGTCCGACGCACCAACACATTGTTTTAAGTCATTCGTATCGACTTTGCTATCACATCGCTTACGAGGTTCTTAAGTGCTTTTTCGCACTTTTCCCTTCGCAGTTGGGGGAGGTTGTGTTTTCCCATCGTCAGGAAATTTCGGCGTCTACTCCATTCCCGACAGCCCAGCGACCCCACTACGTGCTCCTATGCGCGCACGCAGTAACAGGCCCACAAGCCGTCGCTACAGGTATCAAGAGCATTCTCTGTGGCCTTTTGCGATGTTATCCATTGTTGTGTGTGTTATGTTTAGTTGATTGTGCAAAATAATTTTTCGTTGATTGCACAATCCTCCTGTTTGAGGGATGATTGGCGACCGTACCGGTAATACTATTTCCCCTTTAAAGCAAGCTTCGTAGGAATAAAAAAAAAAAAAAAAAAAAAAAAAAAAATGGAATCTGAAAAAAAAAAAAAATCCAAATTTTTGGGTGGTGTAGGCTGGGAAGGTGGGGTAGGGGTGGGGGCGGAGCCCCTCCCACCCCACCCTCTAAGAAAAAAAAATCCTCCCGACCCAAACAAACCCCCCGTCAGAACTGGGAATTATTCATATGAAGAGGCAACAGGGATCTCTGGCGAACTTCGGGTTCAGTACTAGTGTTGCGAGAGTGCGGGTGAGGCAGGACGTGGGAACTGAGGTCGGTGAGGGGTACACCAGTCCTGTTCTTCAAATTTATGCTCCAAAATTGTTAGGACAAATCCAAAAACCCCCCCACTTTTTGGTGGGATTTTTGAACTTTGCCCCAAAAATTGCGAAAAAAAAATTTCGCTCGCTACGCTCGCGGAGGTGCACCTTAAAAATTTTCCCGCTCGCTGCGCTCGCGGAGGGAATGGGTTATTTTTCGCAAAATCCAGAAAACCCGAAAAAACCCAGAAAACCCGACTCAGCGAGAAAAAAAAAAAGCTAACTTAACCCCTGCCTTTATTCGGCTCACAAAAAAAAAATTTTTCCATCATTCTATCAAAGTTACTATAATTTTTCCTTCATTCGGCTCACAAAAAGTAATTTTTCCACCATTCTATCAATATTTTGCCAATTTTTCCATCATTCTATCAAAGTTTTTTTTTCACTTTTTCGAAGAAATTTTTTCACTTTTTCAAAAAAAAAATTGGGGGGATTTTTGGCCCGTTTTGTAGGTTGTGGGAGGGAAATTTTTGGGGGGGGAAAGGATATTTTTTGTCACTATGAAAAAACAAGGGCAATATTTACTACGTAGCATTCCACTCTGAAGATAACAAGAATGTACTCAGGCATAGAAGCCGGAGCGCCATTTCACTCGGAGAATGTGAGAAATACGGAGAACAAAGTGAAGTTGAAAGTACAAACGTCTCCACCGTTATCGGCGGACGAGGGGAAAAAAAAACAAGTATGTGTACTCAAGCAGATTAAGTTTGAGTGACATTCCACGCGGAAATAACGAGATAGACGAGGGTGGGTTGTACAAGCAAAGTAAGGCAATGGGGTGGCGATTGAAATGAAACACACAAACTATGTTAAGTGGAAGCAATTGGCCGCAGGCGAGCAACCCGATCACTTGCGCTGGTAATTACATCTGACACGTACGCTTATTGTGACCCGACTGCCCACAGTTCGTGCACTTCGTGTTACCTTTTGCTGGGGGTTTGGCAGCTGGCTTGACACCAGGCTTGACGCCAGGCTTGACGCCAGGCTTGACGCCTGGCTTGGCAGCTGGCTTGGCAGCGGGTCCCGCTCCGCGTGGGCGGCGGCATGTGCGTGCATTGTGGCCAAAAGAGTAGCACCTGCCGCACTGGTTAGTCCCTTCGTTCGCACCCCTCTTCCTTCTTCTCCCGATGGGTTCCTGTTGGCCTGTGGGGGGGAGTGTGCCGTCTCCCAGAGTACTGTACGCAGCGGGTGGGTTGACAACACTTGCGTACACATTCCTGTGTGCACCCACTGTTTGACATCTCGATATGTGCATCATGGGCTGGTCACCAAGGTGGTCAAGAACTTTGCACACATGCCTACAAGGTACACCAGTCAAGAAAGGGCCCCTGCATGTGCATTCCCATCCACCATCTTGTTCGCTGACAACACCTCGGTCGTTCCCACTCTTCACTTCCCAGCAGTCTCCCTGAGGGAGCAATGCAAATCGTTGCCCTGCAGAGATGCTGTTCTGAAGGTGTGTTTTGACATCACCATCAGTTGGCTGAGAGGCATCGAGACCACTGTACATCAGGCGCCGCACAGATGTGAAAGCGGCCACCTTGCAGCGGATGCCCTCAACAATACCGATCACATTGAGACACCTCGAGGGAAGAAGGAGTGCGTTGAGAGACTCGCTGGCATTGGAACTCAGGTGCCCGTACAGGGGACCAAGGGCGTGAGCCATGTTCCAAAGGGAGTACTCCCCAACCTCTTGCAGGTAATCCACAAGGGACTCAGCCGACTGCTGGAAGGCATCCAGGAATTCAGCCGGCTCCTGCAGTTTGGCAAGAAGACGCAGCTGCGCAGCAGCTTGTCTCCCACCACAGGAGGCCTTGACACTCTCAGCCAAGTGTTGCAAGCAGTGTCTCTTCAAGGAATCTGGAAGTTCCTCTTGGATGACACTCTCCAAGCCTTTTTTCCTGTCGCTCACAATAGTGAGACGGAAAAAAAAAGGCGGAGGAAGAATGCACTTCAGGCTTCGGAGGTGGTATGTCCAGGATGCCACACACTCATTCCCACTTTCGATGGAGAATCCAAGCGGGAAGAGGTTTCCAGAAGGATCGATGAGCAGAGTGCTGTGTAGTGTGCCTCCATATGTTCCCGACAAATGGCATGCATCGAGGCTCGAAAATCTGTGAGACGAAAATTTACAAAAATTTACCAGGCAAAAAATACCGTTTGCAATGTGGCGCTCCTTGGATGCTTGCCCCGAAGGCGAAGAAGCAACGCACGAACTCGTTGTTTTCCGTTCTCTGTAAAATCCAAAAATTGGTGAAGTGAAGTGATTTTTAATGACATACCACAATGTCGTAGTATGTGCCAGGGTTGACATCTTGGATGGCACGGAACATGGCGTCAAGCTTGGAGAAGCTGGCGTCGTCCTCACCATACAGGAGCACGTGGGCCTGAAGAATCGCCTTGCGTGCAACTTCGTAGGTGACTGTTGCGCCAAGGTCACGCATGTCAGCGATCACACTATGTGCAGCATAGTTTGATACACTTCTCACTTTCTCGCAGATCCGGGAGGCTACGGCGCTGACGATTCCTGTGTTGGCAACAGGGTGATCGGCAGAGGTGCAAATGTGCTCGGGGTCGTGCTGGGTGATGCGACAGCCATCACCGTCGTTCACAGCACACACCCTCCATGCACATGTAGGGAACCGGCACACAAGCGTCATTCTGGTGCCTGTGCGGTTCGATACGCGGAAGGAAAAATGCGGAGGATTGAGGAGGGCCTGCCACGTTACCGTCTCCTTCAGGTCATCCAAGCTGTCAAACTCGGCACCCGTTACCACTTGTCTTTGCATATTTAGCAAACAGTGTAATTTGTGACTCTGGAATATAAATTTTTGTAAAAATGTAAAAAAAATTGCCTCGTTTTCCCACAAAAAATACCCCCCAAATTTTTTTTGAAAAGTGAAAAAATTTCTTCGAAAAAGTGAAAAAAAAACTTTGATAGAATGATGGAAAAATTGGCAAAATATTGATAGAATGGTGGAAAAATTACTTTTTGTGAGCCGAATGAAGGAAAAATTATAGTAACTTTGATAGAATCACGGCGTACGAAAGCGCTTCGAGGAGTTTTTTGAGAAATTTTCAAAAAAAAAAGCGCTTGAATTTTTAGGAAAAAGCGCTTTTTTTTCCTGAAGGGGTTTGTTAAGGGGGTTTAAGTCCACACTACAAGTGACCCAAACCAAATTTATCGAGTCGCCGATTTCCCGCTGTGGGCATTTTTCTGACAAAAATTACGAACGCAGTGCCATTTTATGGCAACATTTTTTAGAAATGTTGCGTACCGTGGCTTCGCCAGGAACCTTTGGGTGCCATGACTGCTGTTTACTGATAAGAAGGCTGACATCCACTGCGGCTTGTGCACGGCCACCTGCACCGGCCACGGAAGAGTACAATGTACATGCCTCCTGCACAACAGCCCGGTAGGAAGTGAGAAGGAGCGAATGTCGCTGATTCGGAGGAACTCTGACTGTGCTTGGGTAATATTCGTCTCTCTGCCGGAGGCTACGATTGAAGGGGGTTTTTTTTGGGACCATCAACAGAAGTTTTTCAAAACTCAAAAATCCTGGCGGCGGGGCTGACCCCAACGCAAAAAAACAACCAAAATATCAAAAAAAACATGAGAACAGGTACGCCTTACCAAAAACCCCACACAAAAAAAAAAAGCGCTTTTTTTTTTTCATCAAGCGAAAAGTGCTTTTTTTTTCCCCCGAAAAAAAAAAACGCTTCAAGCGCTTTCGTACGCCGTGTAGAATGATGGAAAATTTTTTTTTTGTGAGCCGAATGATGGAAAAATTACTTTTTGTGAGCCGAATAAAGGTTTTCCCTTCATTATTTAAGTCAACTTTGGATGTATTGTGTGAGTATCATTGAGGTGTGTCTTGCCTTTAAAAAAATATTCATTGCAGGCCTACGACCCTGACCAGAATGCGAAGATGTCCATGACAGAGTACGTCGGCCTCTGCGCGTATCTCCAGCTTGCAACGAACACCTTCACCAGCTTCGACACTAACGTATGGTCACCCTCCTTTTTCTCATCTGTAAGCCCACAACTCTTCAACGGAAGGTGGGCCGCCGGCTGTCGAGCGGTTGTGAACCGCCCTCGTTCTCTTACGGTACGGGCCAGTCATTAGGTTTCCTTTTACATCTTCTGTTGTTGGCCGCAGGGTACTTGTGCTTTCATCCGGATGGCTGGCATCGTACGTGGGTCAGTCGGAGGTGCCTGCATTAATAACTTCACTTTTTCTTCTCACGTACTTTACCTTTCTGGTTTTCTGACCACACCAATATAGATTTGGGGCAAAATAGTACATTTTTAAAGACCGCCAAAACAATAAAAGAGTACAAAGCAAAAACAACTTTCATTGTGTTGACCCCTCTCAAATACTTTCAATTCTGTGAACTGAAAGTATACGAATCTAACTTTCATTCGAACACCAATATGTATTTCTTATGCTACCTCCACACCACGTCAACACAGCGCTCTGGAGATGTGACACTAACATTGAACCAATTCATCTACGCGACGTCGCAATGCAAGTAGGCTTGATGTGGCTTGGGCGCGAGGGGGGGGTTGGTGGGGCAAGTTACAAGTTACTCCGAATTGTGGGAGATGGAAGAAAAAAAAAGCACCAAGTAAAGAAATGGCAGAAAAAAAAACTATGGGGGTGGTGTGGGTCATGAAAAATATATAAAAAAAAAATATTCACCCTTGCTGCTCTTTACCTTCCCTTTTTTGACGCAGACCACGCCCAGAACAAAACAACAATAAAACTTTACTTCGTGTTTTGACGAGTTTTTTTTTTTTTTTTTTTGTGAAGTCGTCCCCCCCCAAAGTCGGAATAGGGGTGGGCCGAAAAATTCCACCTTCGTCGGGTAAGAGCCCCTTGTCTTTCTCTTTTTTTTTTTTCTTTTTGTCGTTGTGTCGGTCCGCAAAAAAAGTAAACGTATTTTTTTTTCCCATGGTGGCGTTGTCGTTCGTAAAATGGCTCTCTTTCACCAACAGTTTTTCCACCCTTTGCATAAACTCGACTGAGATGCGTTTTTGCACGTTTCAACTACTCTTTTTTTTTCCAGACCAGAAAAATAACGTTCAAAAAAAGCTCCCCCCCTCATTTCCCCAATCATTTCCCCCCCCCTCTCCTCCCTCTCCTCCCTCTCCTCCCTCCCTCCCTTCCCTCACTCAATTCCATTACAGATCAACACATTTTTTTTTCCAAGCGTCTCTCAAAAGGTGACTGGACCTTGATAGAACTTCACTTTTCAAAAAAACGTGAACTTTGTTGTTTTTGTTTTACCAACGAACAACAGAAGGTATAGGATGATATCCCAAGCGACATTCCCCACATATGTCGTCTGTGGTGTGAGCTGTCTCACTGCGGGTGGCATTGCTTGGGATCAGTACTGCAAAATCTCTGGTGTGTTTGTGTCTAGGAAGGCACGGTTTACAGCAGAACTGGACCGTTTTATTGCACACAACCTTGCCACCGCAACGATGTACCCTTTGCTAGAAATGTACCGCACAGCAGAGCTTCTTGGCTTCGAGGACGACACATTAGGCATTATTTCTGGACGGATTACCGAACTACTAGCTGAGAAGGTGACAGAGATCATTCGTTCCCCTGACGACCCAAAACACTTGATTGAAACGATGCGCTTGTTTGTAGACTTCTTTGAGTTCTATACCGACGCCAACATCGACATGGACGCCGCCCTTTCCAAGGTCATTGCTCCTGCAGACGTTGCGGCCTTTAATGTGTGGTACCGAAACTGCCGTGCCCGAGGGTGGCGTGCATTCCTTCGCATTCTTTACAGGGATTACCCACCGTACATCGCTGCCTCTATAGGCACTGCTGTGGTCGGAATGGTGTCGCCAATTCGAACAATTCTGTCAAGGTTGTTCCTAGAAGAGCTCCGTGGAGGACGGGAGACATCCAAACTGATGAAGCTCTGTGTGTGCAGTACCATGTTCAGCATATTATGTGACGTCATAAATTGGGGGACAAAGACCTACGCAAAGGTGGCATGTCTACCACAGAAGCGAAGGGTCGTAGAGAAATGCGCGGAGAACGTAGCGCGATGCGACACCGAGGTGTTAGCTTCAATCAATTTAGGCCGTCTTGCGGGGTCGATACGTGAGGACCAAGGGGACATCGTTGACCTAATGAAATATGAGCAAGACAGTATACAAAGTGTGGCACGCTGTTGCACAGCTGCGCTCCCTCTCCTTCAGTCTGTGTACTCTCTTTGCAAAGGCGAGGTGGGAGAGGTTCCCCGTATAGTCACAGCAGGTGCCGCTGTTTGTTTTGTGTGTTGTGCAAAATTAGCGGAAAAAGCGGTGCGATGGGTGTATGTGCAATCGTACGGAACGGTGCCAAGAAAGAAAGGATCGAGGAGACCGATCACATATGCGCTGCGTGACACGGCGAAGCTGAAGATGTATCGGGTACACGGCCAGGAGGTTGCGGGGTGTCTTGCCTTGGTGGCGGAGGGGAGCAGGGAGGAGACAGCTGAGGTGTCGGGCACCGCCTTTACGTCGTTGCTGGGTCCGCGGTCGACCTTCATGCGCAGTACCGTGCAGCGTGTGGTGTTGATGCTCGTGTGTGCTGTGCTAGGGCACGGTCTCGACCCAGAGCTGCTCTGCTACTTCACAGAGGTGTACGCCGCCATAACACAGCTCCGTCCGCATGGCTGGCTCTATAGGCTTCGTATGTGGCAAGCCTGTCTCCGTGCTGACGTCGTGTTGAACCTCCCACGCACCATCGATGTGGATGGCGGCCTCTCGGATCTTATAGTGGAAGAAGGGCGGGTGGACTGCGGGCTCGCGTTTGAGGGTGTGAGTTTTGGTTATGCGGGAGGGGATGTGGTGCTGAAGAATCTGACCCTGAAGGTGCCTGCCGGGCAGCATGTGGGCATCGCAGGCCCGTCAGGCTGTGGGAAGAGCACGTTGATGGCCCTCGTAAGCCGTCTGTATGACCCAAACGAAGGAAGTGTGATCCTGGGTGGGCGGGACCTGAAGGAGTACAATGCTGGCTGGCTGAGGCGTGAGGTCGTGTCTGGGACAGGGACCTTCATGAAGCTGGTGGACGGGTCGATCTACGACAACGTGAAGCTGTCGCATCCTGCAGCAACACCTGAGGAGGCGATGCAGGCACTTCGCATGGCGTGTGCTGTGGACTTTGTTCAGGAAAAGGGGCTTCTGAAATACAAAGCTAAATGCAAACCTGAGCTTTCTGCAGGACAAGAGGCACGTGTGTTCCTGGCACGTGCCCTTGTGGCAAAACCAAAGATCCTTGTCCTGGACGAGGTGTCTGCACACCTGGACCCTGTTGTGGAGGAAGCGCTGCGGAAACAGCTTGCCGAGTTAACCCGTGCAGGCACGACAATCATCAATGTGAGCCACAGACTGAGCTTCCTGAAGAACTGCGACATCGTGCATGTGTTTGACGAGGTTGGGGAGATCAGTGCTTCCGGCACACACAAACACCTTCTGAAGACGTGTGAGTGGTTCAAGGAGGCCTGCAACAACCAGATGGTCGGGTGCACCTCGGCAGTCTCTGATGCTTGAGCCTTCTCCTGGTCACCACAGCCTCTTCTTGCACAACAAGCACATCTGCCTCTGGAGTAACGGCCTCTCGTGGCAAAACAGACTGGGAGAGCTTCTGTGTGTCTGACTACAGTTGTCCTCTCAATAACCTGCCAGACAACAACCTCGCGGTTCGATAATCCACGAAGGGTCTGAATGCATTTTTTCAAAATTGCAAATTTTATTTACCCCCTTCCAGGACAGTCCTCACGCGAGAATGCTACCCAGTTTGGTAATGCAAAATGGAAACGGGTCCTTTGGCGCGGTCACCACCGTTTTTGAAAAGTAAATAATAGGTGAATAGAGAAAGTGAAGCGGGACATCCTCCCTCGTGTTTTCAATATGTTTCACTTCACCGATTCTACTAAAAGCCCTGCTGGGGCAGCGAGCAGGGGCTTTGGTATCATCTTGCAAACTTTCCGCCCTTCCTATTTTTCGTAGGGAATGTTGTTTCTGTTATATTAGGTACGTACATATTGGGGGCGGAGGAGCGGAGGCGAGAGATAGTTTGTTTCTTGTGCCTGCCGTCCGCGTGCCTGCTGCTTAGTAGCAGTCCACTAAAACAAACCACGCACAACTCTTTCTTCTCTCTCCACACCATTTAACACTATCCCCCATTTTTTGCGTCCAGAGTATGCAAACCCTAAAGGGATCATTGCAACACTCCTTGTATACATGCAGTAGACTATACAACGCAACCACCTTTCAAATTTTGCCTTGTTTCTTTGCTTTCGCGTTACCCGAACAAAACTTGCCTCTAACCGCACAAGGAAGACAACGTTCGGGACAACAAACTCCCCATCTCCCCTCCATTAGTGTAGCTGCACAGTCTCCACTGCTATTATTATTTCCCCCCTTCAACTGAGTATCAGTGCCCTGTGTCCCAGAGGCGTTTTTGCACTACTCAACTTCACTCTTTTTTGTTTCACTCAAGGAGGAACCTAGAGGCAACATTCAATCCCTCTCTACCCTACAAATGCTTCACACAATACAAAAAAAAACGACCCCCTTATTATAAGAGATTAACTCTTTCCCCCCACACACACCCCCACCTCTACCCTCACCCCCTTCTCAGACCCCCTCACACAACCCCCCAATGTCCGACAACGGAACAAGCCTAGGCTATAAAATAGCTGGGCTATGTGGTGTCGGTGTTGTGATGGGTGGCGTGGTGGAGCTGTGCTTGCAGCTTAGGGGGAAGATCGAAGGGGGGAAGGCGGAGTTTGAGTTAGGGCGGGATGAGGCGCTACGTGGGCTCGATGAAGAGACCGATTGTTACGAGGTTCAGGCATGGTACGACCGCGCAGGGGTGCACGGCTGTGAGAGCCAGACACAGTTTCTGAAACGTTTCAACCGCATGCTTGCTGACAAAGTCCGCCCCATCCTGCAGAACCCACACGACCCATTACACTTCATTCAAACCACCTTCGACCTCGAGGAACTGCTCAACTTTTATCCCCACCGCTCCCTCGATGTTACTACACAGCTCTCCACCATCCTTCCCGCCAAGGATGTGATCGCCTTCCGCTCCTGGTATACCAATGCACAGTATGCCGGGTGGAAGGCTGCTGCGATGTTGGTGTGGCAGCATTACCCTACGTACATCATAGCATCGTTGGGGACGTGTGTAGTGGGGGTGGTTACGCCGGTTGATACTCTGTTGGGTGGGTTGTTTTTGAAGGAGCTTCGAGTTGATGAGCCGGATAAGGGAAAGATGGTGAGGTTGTGTGTTTGCATCGCGGTGTGGAAGAGTGTGGTGAGGTTTTTGAAGTTTGTGACGCAAGATTATGCGTCGCAGGCATGCGCTCCAGCGATGACGGAAGTGAAGGCGCGGTGTGCAGAGCGTGCGGCGCAATGTGACACAAAGCTGCTTGCAACAATCGATATGCGAAGCTTCCTCGATTCGGTCGACGACGATCAGGACTGCATCCTGGAGGAGATGGAAAGCACGCAGCACACCCTTTCCGCGGTGGCGCATCTTCTCACCTTGGTGTTCCCTCTGCTGCGTTCTGCGCACCAAATCTTCATCAAAAAGGAGACGACAACTGATGATTCACTTTTCGCTGCCGCCGCCGGGGTCTCAGCGTCGATCATCACAAAGGCCATGCAATACGTGGTCGGCAGGGTTATTGACAAAATCTATTTGACAGACTGTGCGTCGCATGGAAAAGGCCCCCGCGACATGTATGACGTGCTAAGTGATATGGCGGACCTGAAGAACTACCGTGTGCCTGGAAGAGAGGTGGAGCTGGTGATGCAGCTGGCGGAGGGTCAGGCAGATCAGGAAGGTGATGTGGATCCGTACAATGGGGCGCTGGAGACGTTCTCCAGGGGTGCTGCGGTGGCTGTGGTGCGGCATCTGACGATGGTTGCGGTGTGCTGTTATACAGGCGCAGGTCTTACGGAAAGTGCAGTAGCGCAGGCAGCCGATATGAGCACCCTCTTCCATGCCCTCAGACGTGGCGTGGGCATGGCCAGAAGGAGCCAGTCCTGGATGCGTGCCCTTCGCATGCACCAAGTCCTCCACCTCGAGCGCACGATAGACCTAGGTGATGAAGTAGGATCGCGTGACCTACTGGATCACACATTACTTTTTGATGGTGTCAGTTTTGGTTATAATGTTGCGGGGCGTGTGGAGGAGGGGGAAGAGGAGGAGGAGGAGATCGGTAGTGCGGGAAAGCGGGATGTGGTGCTGAAGAATCTGACCCTGAAGGTGCCTGCAGGGCAGCATGTGGGCATCGCAGGCCCGTCAGGCTGTGGGAAGAGCACGTTGATGTCCCTCGTAAGCCGTCTGTATGACCCAAACGAAGGAAGTGTGATCCTGGGTGGGCGGGACCTGAAGGAGTACAATGTTGGCTGGCTGAGGCGTGAGGTCGTGTCTGGGACAGGAACCTTCATGAAGCTTGTGGACGGGTCGATCTACGACAACGTGAAGCTGTCGCGTCCTGCAGCAACACCTGAGGAGGCGATGCAGGCACTCCGCATGGCGTGTGCTGTGGACTTTGTTCAGGAAAAGGGGCTTCTGAAGTCCAAATCGTACGCTCCACCTGAGCTTTCTGCAGGACAAGAGGCACGTGTGTTCCTGGCACGTGCCCTTGTGGCAAAACCAAAGATCCTTGTCCTGGACGAGGTGTCTGCACACCTGGACCCTGTTGTGGAGGAAGCGCTGCGGAAACAGCTTGCCGAGTTGACCCGTGCAGGCACGACAATCATCAATGTGAGCCACAGACTGAGCTTCCTGAAGAACTGCGACATCGTGCATGTGTTTGACGAGGTTGGGGAGATCAGTGCTTCCGGCACACACAAACACCTTCTGAAGACGTGTGAGTGGTTCAAGGAGGCCTGCAACAACCAGACCCTCAGGATGTCAGCGTCAATGGACCACTCCGTATCTGCGTAGGTCGTGTTCTATATTACGTATATTTTTTCTCTCTTCTTTGGTGCCTGCCGTCCACAGAGGCGTTGCACTCACATATGTTTTCCTCTCTTTTTGTTTCCCTCTGATCTGCTTCGATGTTTGCCTTGCATCCAGCATCACGTCTGTCCTCAGCATAGGACGACACCTTTGATGCGATGCATTCATCACGTCCGCCTCACCCACCGCACCATAGTGTGTGCCTGTAGGCTTCCTCTCAGTAGCTGTTCGCCCTTCGCTTCCTCGCTGATACTGTTCTCAGTGATTAACGTGGCCTTTAATAGACCCACGTCCAGCACCACCACCCTCGCCGTCATCCCACGTGCCCTGCCACCTGTCTTCGCCATGCTCTTTACACCCTTTGGTGCCTATTTCACTTCGTCTCCTGCACGGAACTCCACACACGGCCTCTGCGACTGCACGACCTAACCTTGTGCCATTCCACACCTCTCTGCTTTGCTGAGTGTGTCGTGGCCAGACGGCTGCTGCCTCTTTATGGTGCAGACCTGCGTTTTCTTCATGCAAAGTGCATCAACCATACATGTGTGCTTTTTGTGTCTAGCAGCCCACACCTTGCGCCAGGGATGTCTTTTCTCTCTATGGTGGTTAATTCGCCATCTTTTCGGTATTTTATACATCGTAATAAATATGGTAATCATATTGTGCAGGGAAGGAACGCACCACGTGGTGTACCCTTACCTTGCTTGAAGGTCTTGTGACCTTAGTTCAGTGCAACAATCTCATATTACGACTTCCCATGCCCCACCATATGTCACAAAATGAAAAAAAAAAAAGGGTGTCATATTTGTGTTTGTTGAGCGAAGTGCCAAACCCCTTCACACCCGCCATCCTTTGCCAAGAGACGTGCCTTCGTACTGTGCACACCTCCATCTCGACGTGACAAACCTTCAAACCTTTTCAACGTTTCCTGTTAGCTTCATCGACTCCGATGACAAAACAGCACTCAGCTCACTCTGACACCAAAACAGCGCCACACCCCCATCTAAACCGTCAACCCCTCCACCCCACAGGAATAAACACACATATTATGCCACAAGACCTAGAACAGATTGTACTATGCGTGGTCAACTCACGCTTTGTTCTGCCTAGCTTCTGCGGTGGGCTTGTTGCGTGCGGTGGTTGTGTGCTGCAGGCGTACCGACAGAAGCGGGTTTTATTTGCAGAACAGAAGGAACAGTTTTGTGAGGGATTTCCCAAATGGGTGGACGGGGTTGATGAGGACGCGATGGAGGATATTGTGGCAGAGCTGGTCACTGCGGCGAGGCATGGCTGCACTACCGAAGCTACGCGGCTCACCACCATGGCAGCACGGTGCTTTGCCAACTCCATCCGCGTCATCCTCCGCTCCCCAGACAGCCCCTCCAACACACTCAACCTCCAAGACACCATCAGCGAGCTGAACCGCGCCACCGAGGCCTGCAAGCTGTCGCGCACCGCCTTTCTGGCAAACACCCTCTCCGCCGAGGAGATCACCCAATTCGAGGCCTGGCTGTCGCAGCAGCGCAGTAAGGGCTACCACACCGCAGGCTGCATGCTGGTCAGCAGAGCATACCGTCATATGTTCGTCTCTGCAGCGGTCTCTGCTGTTGAAGGCTCTGTGGCCGCATGGACCACGCATTTCACCGCCGCATTCACAAGGAGTATTACGAACACTCAGGTGGATGCAGGGGAGGTGGCGAGGCTAGGTCTGCAGGCATGTTGCTGCGAGGTGTTGGTATGGGGAATCGACTTTGTGTCGAAGAAGGCCTCAAGGAGGTTGTCTGCAGATGCACAGCGTGCAGGCGTGCTGCGGTCTGCGGAGAGCCTGGCTCGTGCGGATATGAAATTTCTTGAAAACATTTCGTTAGGCGCAGTATGCGACTACGCAGACTGTGACCACACCACCTTCCAAGAACGCATGATGAAGGTGTGGTCCATCTTCTCCATTATCGGCCGTCTCACCACCTCGCTGCGTATTCACAGCAAAGAAGACTTCTCTCCAACCCAACTTACCTGGTGTGCGTTGGGTGTCTCCGCAAGCATGCTCCTTAAGATCACGGTGCCGCAGATGCTGGGTGGTATGCGGGTGAAGAGGAGGGATGTGAAGCGGGTGTCGAATTTGCCGTTTTCTGACATCTATGATTTGTTTGACTCTATGGATGCATTGTTGTCTGTGAGATACCATGGGCAGGAGGTGCGGTTGGCAAGGGAGTTGGTGCAGATGGAAGCCAGCCACGAGGAGAAGAAGCAGACTGCGGCATCGACAGTGATTGTGGACGGTGTTGTCGCGAATGTGACAGGAGGGCTCATGAAGAACATGCTCTGCATCGCCCTGGGCACAGACGAACGCATCATGGCCGTGCAGGCCTCTGTCGAAGCCGTCCTCACCAGCCTCCACTCCAGTTACTACTCCATCAAAACGGCGCTGGACACCCTGTGGCTCATCTCGCTCAGGATCAACGCACTCCAGAACCTCCCCACGGCAATAGACCTAGGTGATGAAGTAGGATCGCGTGAGTTGACCGACCACACATTACTTTTTGATGGTGTCAGTTTTGGTTATAATATGGGAGAGGAGGAGGAGGAGGAAGAAGAAGAGGAAGAGGAGGAGGGTGGTGAAGGGAGGTCAGTGATATTGAAGAATCTGACCCTGAAGGTGCCTGCCGGGCAGCATGTGGGCATCGCAGGCCCGTCAGGCTGTGGGAAGAGTACGTTGATGGCCCTCGTAAGCCGTCTGTATGACCCAAACGAAGGAAGTGTGATTCTGGGTGGGCGGGACCTGAAGGAGTACAATGCTGGCTGGCTGAGGCGTGAGGTCGTGTCTGGGACAGGGACCTTCATGAAGCTGGTGGACGGATCGATCTACGACAACGTGAAGCTGTCGCGTCCTGCAGCAACACCTGAGGAGGCGATGCAGGCACTTCGCATGGCGTGTGCTGTGGACTTTGTTCAGGAAAAGGGGTTTATGAAGTCCAAAGCGTACGCTCCACCTGAGCTTTCTGCAGGACAAGAGGCACGTGTGTTCCTGGCACGTGCCCTTGTGGCAAAACCAAAGATCCTTGTCCTGGACGAGGTGTCTGCACACCTGGACCCTGTTGTGGAGGAAGCGCTGCGGAAACAGCTTGTCGAGTTGACCCGTGCAGGCACGACAATCATCAATGTGAGCCACAGACTGAGCTTCCTGAAGAACTGTGACATTGTGCATGTGTTTGACGAGGTTGGGGAGATCAGTGCTTCCGGCACACACAAACACCTTCTGAAGACGTGTGAGTGGTTCAAGGAGGCCTGCAACAACCAGACCCTCAGGATGTCGGCGTCAATGGACCACTCCGTGTCGGCGTAGGTCGTGTTGTGTATATTTTTTTTCTCTTCTCCGTGCCTACCGTCCACAGAGGCGTTGCACTCACACATATTTTCCTCTCTTTTTGTTTCCCTCTGATCTGCTTCGATGTTTGCCTTGCATCCAGCATCACGTCTGTCCTCAGCATAGGACGACACCTTTGATGCGATGCATTCATCACACCTCCCCTGCCACCTGTCTTCGCCATACTCTTTTCCACCCTTTGGTGCCTATTTCACTTCGTCTCCTGCACGGAACTCCACACACAGCCTCTGCGACTGCACGACCTAACCTTGTGCCATTCCACACCTCTCTGCTTTGCTGAGTGTGTCGTGGCCAGACGGCTGCTGCCTCTTCATGGTGCAGACCTGTGTTATTTTCTTCATGCAAAGTGCATCAACCACACATGAGTGTCGTGGCCAACTGTGCATGTGGCAAGAGCCCGACCGCCTTACTACATGCGAGATGCCTCAATACGTGTACATCTTCTTAAGGTTTACCACATGGCATCCCATTCCTATGTACGCCCCATTTGCCCCACCCCACAGAAAAAAACTGGGAAAAAAAGAAACACACTCCCGCATTGCACTCTGCTCCTGCTCCCCCCTGCACATCAGTCACCTCCCATCCTCGCCACCCTTCCAGACACCTTTTCCCCCCAAGACGTTTGAATGAGCCCGCCTCTTCTCTCCACGACCTTCGTTGCCTTTCCTTCGCACTCAGTGAAGCAGGCGCCCCCTTTGTAACAAAACTTCGCTTTTTTGCTTCTCCACCCCCCCTCACTCTCAGCATGGGTCCTCAGCATGTACCGTTCCCTCCGGTGTCAACCCCTATGCGGAAGAAGGGTCGTAATACGACACAATTACAACTCTGGCCAAAGCGAGGCAGCCGGAACAGTGTGCTACAGACACACCCGAGGTTGTCTGTCTTCGATTCCCCGACGGACCCTCTCCCAGAGGATCCAGGATCCAGGTCCGGTGTCTCCGATGCTTCGTCCTTCGGAATGCCGATCCCTAAGCTCTTTGTGAGCAAAAGCGGGTCGATGCAATCCCAAGGGTTAGGGACGCCCGCTGTGATACCACTAGGGAGTGCCAAACACCGTCAATTATCACGCAAGCCGGAGTCCCCCTTGGAAATCTTCAAGAAGAAGAACAGTGTGCACAGCGTGAGTGTCGGTGTGCAGACTGTGCAGAGTGCAGACGAAGGCAAGACAGAGGTCGCGGAGGCTGATGCGTCAGAAGCAGAGAAACGGCTTCGAGAATACCTTGCCGCCCGGAAGCATTCTTTTACGACAGAGACCGACGCGAAAATCATCAAATTGCTGACAAATTCGCACAAATTGCTTTCCTGTTGTGCCTTTGAATCTCAAGCAGCGTACGCTACTCTATTAACCCCAGTTTCTTCTATATCAGAGCTTACCGCAGAGGTCATTACCCCGGTGATGGATTTGTTGAAGAAAAATGAGGGGGACAATGGGAGCACTTCGTACACCTTTTTTGACGTCTTTTTTTTGCATTTTCATAAACATTCGGAGATTTTGCGGGAGTCTTCTGGGGGGCATTTGGGATTGTTAACGGAGTTGTTACAGCAAAACGACCGACAACAGGCAGCACTGTGCGATTTAGAGGAGAAATTCGAACGCGCCACCGCACAGAGCGAAGGACTCACGCAATACAACGATCTTCTCCTCAAACAGGCCATGGCGGGCGACCGCACCTTCTGCGACAACCTGCTCACCAACATGAACGAAGGCCCCCGCTTCAAAGACATCGCCTCGCTAACAGACCCGATCCCTCCCGATGAAACCTTAACCCAGCAAATCAAAGATCTAACCGTCAAAAACGCGATGCTAAACACTACAAGCAAGCTCCATAAGACACAGCTCCTCAAAGACATATGGGACCGAGACGAAGCCTTAACCCGCGCAGAACTACTATGCGAACAACTCAAAGAGCGGGAAGCAGCAGCGAAAAGCGATCTACAAGATATGATCAACCGAGACCGCGAAACCACCGGAACGCAAACCACGAATGCAACTGGAGGCGACCCATTTGGGCAAATGGTAGCATTCATATCAGACAACTTAACCGATGATGGCATGGAGTCTACAGCAGATTTCTCTCCTTCCGGATTTTCTAGTGCAGTTACCTCACGGCGACAAACCGAAGAAGATTTAAAAGCACAAATAGGGCGTCACATTCCATTAGAGATAGCACCCTCTGGGATGTGCGCATTGGTGTTCACGGATATCCAATCTTCGACCTTTTTATGGAATCTTTCTCCAGTTGGCATGCGTCAGGCAATCAAAGACCACAACATCCTCATGCGCCGTGCCATCAAACGGTTTAACGGATATGAAGTAAAGACCGAAGGAGACGCCTTCATGGTATCATTCCAAGACACTCTTGATGCCTGCAGATGGTGTGTCGAAGTCCAGGTGGAATGTCTGCACACCGAATGGCCCGAAGATATTTGTGGTGTAGAGGACACAACGGACATCAAATATGACGATGACGGGAATGTTGTGTTCTCTGGCATCCGGGTTAGAATGGGCATTCACCTTGGGGAGGCTATGGCTGAAGAAGACCCTACGACACTACGGATGGACTATTTCGGACCAGAAGTGAATTTCGCCGCACGCGTCTCCTCCAAAGGCCGTGGAGGTGAAGTGGTCCTCTCCGGCACTGCCTACGAAGAGCTGAAACCCTACTTCGACGAAGACCCCTTCAAATACATCGGCGTAGGTGGCCACCTATATGAATTGGGTTATTTCCATTTGAAGGGATACGACGAAGATGTGCTCCTCCACCACGTCTTCGCAGAGGAACTCAAAACGCGCCGCAACCACTTCAAAAAGGACGACCCGCCTGCAGTGGAGGAGCCTCCTGTAGGGAACACCACACCAGCCCCGGCTGGGGAGGTGACATTGGTTTTTACTACGATTCATAATTCAAGGAAGCTTTGGGAGGCTGCCCAAGGAGGGATGATGGCAGGGCTGGAGCTGCACAACCATCTCATTCGGTCGACCCTGGCGGAGTGTGATGGGTATGAGGTGCATGCTGAGGGGGGCGCCTTTGCGGCGGCGTTTGGCAGTCCTCTTGCGGCAGCGCGGTGGGCAATGCAGGTACAGACAGCACTTCTTGCTTTGGAATGGCCCGAAGAGCTCCTTGCGGTGCGGGAATGCAAACCGATCAACAACTCCGCCGGCACCTCTCTCCTCTGGCGTGGTCTCCGCCTGCGTATGGGTATCCATACAGGATGGCCGCTCTGTCAAGAAAGCCCTGGAGGGAAGGTGGACTACCTCGGGCCAGTCAGTATCAAAGGCATGCGTATTCTCGAACACTGTCACGGAGGCGAAGTGTTGGTGAGTCGCGAGCTCGACGAACGTCTCCGGGTTGAAATTGAAGAGTGCGACGACCCATTTCTCAACGAAATCTCCACCAAAACCCTCGAAAACCTTGGCGGATTTGAAGGGGAAAAGGTGTTCTCACTTCTTCCAAAGGCGCTTTCTGAAAGAACAAAGAAGGCACAACGGGCAGAAATCGTGGGAGAAACGGTGCTGGAAATGAAACAACTCAACGAAGACCAAGAACGGGAGTTGGCCGAGCTGGACCACAAGCTGCAAAAGGCGGAGCTCGAGGCGCCGAAGGGGGAGATTGCGATATTGCACACCGCTGCGTGCATTCCTGGGTTGTGGAACGTTGCTCCTGCGGTGGCTTCGCAGTCTGTTGATATTTTGGTCGAAATCTACCGGAGTTTGCTCGAAAAGAATGCCGGCTACGTAATCCGCTCGGACGGCGACTTTATCGCAATCGCCTTTCAGACAATCGAGGCTGCAGTTAAATTCGCTGCCTCCCTGCAGACCCTCTGCCTCACAGCGGAATGGCCAGACGCACTCCTCTCCTTCACCGACATTGCAGTGAAGATTGTCGAAGACGGCACTACCCTATTCTCCGGACTCCAAACCAGAACCTCGATCACCGTTGGCACCCCGAACCTCAAAAAGGACCCCCTCACGCTGCGGTATAATTACACAGGGGAACCGGTTGAGGTTGGCATGCAGGTATTGAATGTTTGCAAACCTGGGCAAACGTTATGTCCCTTTTTGAAGGTAACTCCAGAGATGGCGTTGGAGGTCGACTATGAGCTTTGTGACGTAGGGGAAAGCGTGAAAAGTGGCGAGCAATTTGCTCAGATTTTGCCGTTTCAATTGAAGGGGAGGAAGTCGCATTTTGCGAGAATGGTGGTCGCACCTCCTGCAGAAACAATTATTGAACCGGTTGGAGCGAATGTACGCGGACCTAGTGGTGTTGTGACCGCGGTTTTTGTGGACATCGAAGACTCGCCTTTTTTATGGCAAAACCATGCATCGATAATGCAGGTCTGCTCAGGGTTGAAAAATCGTCTTTTTGCGGAATCTTCAAAGCGGTTCAAAGCATATCATGTTTCCAGCGAAGGCGATGCTGCGATGTTCGTCTTTGGCAAACCAGAGCTCGCACTCAACTGGTGCCTCACAGTACAGCTGGGGTTGCTTGAGTTAGACTATCCTCCGGAGGTTGACGGAATTCCAGGAATAGCGAAGGTAAAGGAACCCCGTGGTGACGTTGTTCTGTTTAGAGGTCTGAGAATGCGTATGTCTATCGCAAAGGGTCCGTGCCTGACAGAGGTGGACGAAAAGGGGAAGACACATTACCGTGGCACCTTCATGAAAACTGCGGTGACATTGCTAGACTTTGCGAGGGGTGGGCAGATCCTATGTGAGCCTGCTATGTATAAGGACCTTGCGGCGTCAGATTTTCTCGTTGCAGCGTCACTTCCAGCAGATATGACCCCAGGTGAAACGGTACATTGGCATGAGAAGCATTGTGTCACCCAAATCCACCAAACCAACGAAGGTGAGGCATGTACCAGCATCGTGCCGCATATCCTCAGGAACCGATACAAAGAGGGTGGTGGGGAGAAGAGGGAGCCTCCGGTGCATCCGTTGACTTCGGAGCTTAACGTTGCGTTGCGGAATCGTGTGGAGCGCTGTATGTTTACCGTGGAGGTGAGCGAAAAGGAGGAACAGATGCTGTCGCTCATTGAGGAGAAGGTGAAGGGGATGAGCCAGAAGAAGGATGAGGTTGTCTACATGTTGACTGTGGACATCGATGACTCTTATGCACTGTGGGAGGCGGAGCCAGTCAAGATGCGGACTGTGGTGGCAACGTTGCACCGCATGATTGCAACACTCTGTTCCAAACAGAACGGTGAACTGACCCGAGTCAACGGCGACGCGGTGTTAATCCTTTTCACCTCTGCGGATGACTGTCTTGCTACAGCAGCGCTTCTCCAAACCACCGCGCTAACAACAAAATGGCCGCTCGGTATCGGCGATGAATTCAGCCACGTCGCCAACCATTGGTGTGGCCCACGCATCCGTTGTGGCGTGCATTCAGGAAAACCGCAAAAAGAGAAGAGCGGCGTGCTCTCCACCTCTTATGCCTGCGGGCAGGAGATTCTACGCTCCTCGGAGCTTTGCGGGCGTGCATCGGGCGGTGAAATCCTCTGCGAAAAGAAGGTCTGGGAGGCAGTACAGTCAAATTGCCTCAAATTCCATGAATTCTCTGGGGACGATGTGTCGTTGACCCCAACGTCTCTCAAGGCGCGCACGAAGGGCTATGTCAAGCCTGCCTTTGGCGACGAAAAATTCGCGGTTTTTGTCCCCCGGCCGGTCGCGGTGCCGGTGAACGATGTGCTCACCGCTGTCATTCAGGTGCCCACTACCTCTGCAGCATACACCATGAGCAGCGTGCGCAACGCCAAAGGCGGTCTCATCATCGAAGACGAAGGGACCTGCATAGTAATGGTCTTTGGTTCGGGCAAGCAACTCCTCCAATGGGCCAAGGAGCTGGCAACCATAGTACGACGCAGTCGTGCCCCCGCACCGACAGGTATACAGCACCGTATAGGGGTCCAAACCTCAGGCAAACTCCGCCCCGCCCGAGGCAGCGAAGGGGAGTCGCTAAACCCCGACAAAAAGGCAAAAGCCGCGAAGCTCTGTGAATACGCGCATATGGGAGAGATTTTGGTCACATCAGACGTCCTGAAGAAGCTTGCGGTGCGGGATCTGGAGCGGGAGGGGTTTCGGAGCAGCAGTGATGGGTACCATTCGATCTTCATCCCTTCGGTCGCGTTTGAGGTGGAGAAGATGCCGCGGAGTGTGTCAAGAATACACTTTCCGTGGCACAGCAAGACCGAGGGCCTGAAGAAGCCTGTCAACGAGAAGGTGAAGCAGCTGTACCTGCGGTCGCATGAACAGCGTCTCAACATCCTCGGGTGCACGGTCGCGCTGCTTGCGGACATCGATCTGGAGATCATGAGCAGCCACGACGACTACATCAACGGCAAAGATCGCAGTGCGCAGTCCGGCCCCGCAGTGCACCAGCTCTCCATGCACTATCGTACGGTCAGCTTCCTCCTGGACCGGCCTGAAAGCATGCGCTACCTCAGCATGATGAAGGAGCGGGCACAACGATTGAGTATGCCTCTTTGCTTTAATCAAAATCTGAGCGATTCTCATGTACTTTGTATTTCAAGTCAACTTTTTATTTTGTCGAGATCGGTTGGCTTGGTTCGAGTCTGCGCTTTACTGAATTCAACAGGATTACCCAACACACACACCCCACAGACAACGCCCTCCGCGAACGCTCTGTTCTTAAGAAGGCTGCAGATGAGGCGGAGCGTGCGAAGCGGCAGGCAGCACGCCTTTGGCTGAAGCACCTTGAGGTTGAGGTGACACGCGACGAGCCGCCCTCACGTCAGGAGCAGGCCGTGATGACGGACGAGATGCGGAACGACGCCCTGGCAGCTGCACACACCAGCGTGCACAGCTTCCTCCGCATCTTCGAAGACCACGTCGCGACAGCCACCACGCAGATCATGCCCTATGCTAAGGCAGCGCTCGCGTGGATCGACGAAACCGGCATTACACAGTCCCCTCCCAGCACCCCTTCGCACTGCAGCGACGGTGACGCCTCGGAAGGTACTGCATTCCACCGCATACCGCAGGTCTGTTCCCTCCCGAACGAGGTGCTTGAGGAGAACCCCACAAAGGAGTGCATCACACACATGCTGCTGAAGGTAGTGTCCTTGGCTGAAGCGGTGGTCGAGGCTGAGGTACAGAAGCGACTCAACGTTGAAGAAGAACTGCGCATCTCTCTTGAACGTGTCCCAAGCGCACCTCCATCGCCAAGCAGCAAGAAGAAGGTCGACCTCAGCAAGATGCTCATGGGCGCAATGCTGCCGTCTGCATCGAAGCCGTCGAAGTAAAGTGCGTTGTAAAGTGATTCAGGGGAAAGGGATTGGCAAAGTGGGTGGGTAGTTTCTCTCAAAATAAAGGTTTTTTCAGACCTATTTTGAGGGATAAAATCATGTCGCGTGATCGGGTCTCGCCACCCCCTCTCGGAGGTGGGCCACCCGGCATACCCTTCTTCTTGAACGAATGACTTAAGAAAATGGGGAATAGTCAGTTATACCCTACCCTTTTTTTGAAATGGTCAGAGATACCCGAAAATAAGTTCAGATATACCCGAAAACCAGAAATAGGGCATAACTGACTATATCTGAACTTATTTTCGGGTATTTGAACTTATTTTCGGGTATATCTGAACTTTTTTCGGGTATCTCTGAACTTATTTGGGGTACCCACTTATTTGGGGGTACCCCCTTTGATTTTTTGCCCAGTGGGTGAGTGACCCACCATGAGGGAATGCGACAGCAGAGACAGTATTGAAGCAGCATGGTATGATTTTCACCCCTCTACCCCACACACAGTTACTTTTAGTGGGGGTAAATACCCGCAAACCCGCAAACCCTTATACATGGTCCCTCGCTTCGCTTGGGAACCATTAGTGCAGCAGGAAACTCTCTGTAGCGTGAAAAAAGGCTACCTTATTTCGCGGAAATACATAGTTATTACCACTTTTTTCATTAACCTCACCCTTCCCGACTACTGCGTTTGTACACCATACTTAATCACACCCCACATTTACACTCATCACAGGATCGTGAAATCTGAACTGCATCCGTGATTGCGATGAGCGCCGCTCTCCGACATTCAACAACTCAAAATACAAGGCTTCACCCAAATCAATCTATTCTAGATTTGTTTGTGGACGAAGACCTGGGGGTGGGAACACTTTGTCAGTCACTGCTATAGCCATTAACCCAGGGAGCATAGCTAGTGCAAGAAATTCGACTTTGGAAACCTTCCGGAAAGTCTGTCCTCTGCTTACGGAGGACGAGGCACAAGAAAATATTGCGTTCCCCCAGAAAACCAGTGCACATTTCACACTCCTTGTGGGTGGTCTTGTTGCCTTTTTTGTCAAGTAATTTTGGCCCAGGCATGCTCTCGAAGCATGACAATTTAGTGTGTATGGGGCAGGGTGTTGTTTTGTTCTGAATTCTCTTTGTTATAACATCTAAGTCAATCGCGGGTGGTGGTTTGTGTAGCGTGAGGCACTCTTTTTAGCAAACTTCCTGCGGCTGCTAAAGTGTTATTTCTTCGGATTTAACAACGTACAGCGTAACATAGTGTGGTTTCGCCTGGTCGACACAACCTTTGATAGATACGGGATAACCAACCCCCTTCGACCCCTCGTGGGTTCACTGAACAAGCCCTAGTGGTAGTTAAACGCGATTGACATTTACATTCCTAGAGATGAAAGAACAAGATAACACTTCTGTACCCGCGCATCAAAATTGTGGAAAACTTTGCACCCCAAACACCCTCAACAACGCCCGCCAAAAGGCGCCCCTTGTTGCTGGGAGTTGGTTCTCATGATACCTGCACAGCGGGGATTCCTCTGAGTCCAACGCATGTTTGGCCTGTCTGCGGCGTTGTACTTCAGGTGCACGAAGACAGGGTCTGGTGGTAAATTTTGCGTAGTACTGCGACGTGGTACTGCGTGGGTCTGGGAATATGGGTACCTGGGTACAGGAAATTTGTTGTGGAAGACATCAACCACCATGCATTGAGGAGGGTAAGACAGTGGTCGCAGTTTCTACCTGATAGCATTACAACATTTAACTTCTCCACGGGGGTCTTGGGCCGTTCACTCGGTTCTACCTTGACTACCGGAAGATATTCTTGAGGCCTTTCTGGTCTCTAGAATATCCGGTCTTCCCGAACGGAGGCACACTTTGTGTGTTACTACGACCTGGCAATTTCCAGCAGTAGGTTAAGTAATCTTTCTTGTAAATTGTTGGAACATTATCTCCTCAGTGCATGAATGCCCCACGTGACTGGACACTTTTGTGTTTGTCATGTGGAGCTGTGGTTGCTCTTTCACGACTTTTTTCCTGTTCCTGGGTACCTGTTCCTGGACCTGGGTACCTGGGTACCTGGGTACCTGGGTATCTGGGTATACCCGAAAACCAACTTTTTTGGGGTACCCGAAAAAAGTTGGCGATATGGTCAGACATGCCCGAAAATAAGTTGAGAAATGGTCAGAGATACCCGAAATACCCGAAAATAAGTTCAGATATTGGTCAGTTATGCCCTATTTTTGAAAATGGGGCATCTCTGACCAATATCTGAACTTATTTTCGGGTATCTCTGACCAATATCTGAACTTATTTTCGGGTATCTCTGACCATTTCAAAAAAAGGGTAGGGCATAACTGACTATTCCCCTAAGAAAATAAATAATCATTTCCCCTTTTCTCCCATGGTTCATTTTTTTTTTTCCCACCCCCAACTTCACTTTCCCCCTCCAACCCCATCCACACAGTGGGTTTTTAAAAAAAACACCACACAAACAATGCCGGTTATCAAACGAAAAGTTGTTATCAAGAAGGTTGTGAAGAAGCGGATTGATGGGACATCACTTGCAACCCCCGCAGCAACCCCTGCAGCACGGGTAGGCCTCCTCGACTCTATGGCCACCACAGACACCACCGCTAAGAGGAAAGACCCACCTTCACCTTCAACACAACGGCGAAAGCGGGCACGAAAGGGGTCTGCCGACTCTGCCCAGGAAGCACCACGCTCACGCTCCAACTCCGTTTCGTCCTCTTCCTCTGCCGAATCTGATGCGGTCGCAGATATGCTCATGCGCCGTTCCTCCTTGAAGAATGAGGACCTCCTCAACCGTTTTGTCGAACGCCGTTCCGACCTTCACATCGAAGCAGACATCCCCGAGGCCAGAGAAGTTCCCCTTATCACCGACGAAATGAAGCGTGGTTTGAAAGAGAGAAAATCCGAGGCCGCAGCAACACCGTCGCTCCCGACGGAAAACTCTGTGGACTCTGCTTTTGGCGATCAAATTGTCATTTCGTTTGCAAAAGATGAAAACGATAAGGAACCTTCTGAACAACGAATGCCTATGTGGGTGCGCAGTCATGGTGGGTACACGCATCCAAACCGTTTGGTGCGGCTGCACGATGAAGTGTGCGATTTGGTGCAATACCTGAAACCTACCCACGAAGAAAACGTTATGCGAAAGTTTGTCGTCAACCAAATGACCGAAATCGCAGAAAAACTCTTCCCTGGGGGGAAGGTTGTTGTCTTTGGGTCTCTTGTCACCGATTTGATTCTCCCCACCTCCGACGTTGATATGACCATCTGTTATGACGCTTTAGATACCGGAGACAACAACGCACTGCACGAAGCGATGGACACATTGTCAAAATACATCCAAACACATGACCTCTGTGACGACGCGTACCCACAGGTTATCAAGGCCACGAAGGTTCCATTAGTAAAATTCACTCATAAAACGACGTGGATTGATGTTGATATTTCTTTTAACGCGCCTAACGGGAGGGTCAACTCTGAGATGGTGCAGACCTACCGGAGACGGCTGCCGATCATCACCCCTTTGACGATGGTGGTGAAGTACTTTTTGCAGCAGAGAGGGATGCACGAACCGTTCTCGGGGGGGCTTGGGTCGTATGCGATCAGCTTGATGATGGTAAGCTTTGTGCAGAACCACCCTGCGTTTCAGATGGGATCAGATGCGTCAGGGTACGGCTTAGGAGGGTTGTTGATCGATTTCTTCAGATTCTATGGGGTGGTGTTCAACTTCAATGATTTCGGGATTGATGTAGGCAAAACCGACATCTTCCGGCGAGGACGCAACAGCGACCGTGCTGCGTTCATCCTCAAGGACCCACAGAATGCGCAGAACAACGTGGCCGGCAGCTGCAGGCAGCTCGACGCGATCCGCAGTGCCTTCCACCATGCGTTCCTCAGTCTTGTTGCGCAGGACTTCCCGTTCACTCCTCCAGAACAACGCAGTGCGGAGCACCCCAACATCGAAAACAGAGTATGATAAGAGAATAACGTTAGCATTTTCAGGGTTTTTTTTGTGGGGGGGTGAGGGGGGGTCTCGCCCCCCCCCAGGATTTTTTTCAGGATTCTGGGGGGGGTGGAGGGGGTGAAAAAATTTTTTTGGGGGCGAGACACCCCCCCGAAGGGGGTGAGTTTTCGGGAAGTACCGCGGGGAACTGGGTTGCTGACCGCATCATACGGTCTGTACCTCAATTTTTTTTTGCCTGCGGCGCCATTTTTCCTTTTTTGCTTCGCAAAAAAGGGTTCGTTGAGTGACTCTATGATGTAAAAAGCTTGCTTTTTACACCGTGCCCTGAAATTTTTTTCGCCTGCGGCGCCATTTTATATTATTTTTTTTTGCTCCGCAAAAAAAAGTACATACATACAGTTCCCTATGTTCCCAATGTCCCTGGTCAGCAGTACTGAAAAAATTTCGGGCGACCGCTTTACAGGGGGGAGGCTCGTGGACCCCCGATTCACCCCCCATTTTGGCCAAAAGGGGTAATTGGCGAGAGCCCTGAATGCATGGGGAAAATTTTTTCTGAGTCCAATTAGGGCTCTTTTTGCGACCCCCCCCCCCCCCAAGGGTCAAAACACCCAATCCTAAAAAAAACCCTGATTTTGAAGAAAAAAAAAAACCTCCAGGGAAAAGCCGGATGATTTTTATTGGAGAAATTAGTCTGATTTTTGGGGGGAGGGGAATAAAGGAGGTTTCACTACGTTTTGAAGCATTTTTTTTTTTTTTGAATCACCAAAAATATTGTCCTAATAAACAAATCACCACAGCCCACACTGCTCTCTCGTGTGATCCACATCGACCATGCTATGTTGGACAGAAGAGCGAAGGTCGCAGAAGCCTATGAAGCATGGGAGACGGCGAACCCAACGATGTCGTCAAACGAGGTTATCAGTCAGTTCGATGAGACGCATGTATGCAACAAAAAAAAGAGAGAAAAAAACTTCGTCCATGGGGGGTATGTAATTTGACCGGTTCTGACCGGGTACTTAACCAGTGTGTTGTCAAAAATTCCCGAAAAAATGGCCCCCAGCACGTACACGCAATCGGAGAGTGGCTCTCAACCCGCACCTACAGCCCTCCCGACCAACGTGCCGTTCTATGCCGGTATGGCGCCCTGCCCAGGATTCAACAACATGGGGTGTCCAGCGACCGCCGAGGCGTGGAAGGACACGTTCTACCCGAACACGCTTCAGCACCAGTCGCTGGCAGCGGGAGGGGATTGGCAGTCGGTGGATGACGCCCTCACCTGCCTCTACCTGTGGAAAGAAGCGAAGAAGCCGTCGATGAGCTCCGACGAGGTGGAAGAGGCTTACACCCTCTACAACCGTCTGCGGGGCCTAAAGCGGAGCAGGAACTCGCGGCCGTCCCAGAGCACTTGAGTTTTTCTTTTTCATTCTTTACTTTTGTTTGGCTTTTAGCCTCCCCCCTCCCCCTTTGCCTATTGGTTTTATTTTATTTTATTTTTAGAATTAGAGTGTACAGCTAGGTAGGACCAGACGTCGTTAACAGCTATGAACCAAAGAGGTTCTCAGTGTCGTCGGCCAAGCCCCTTCACCAAAAAAGACTACAACAAGAAAACAAACACACAGAAAAAAAAGTAAAAGAATGCCCTTCCTCAGTCCGGAAGTATCACCTCAACCGGTCACACCTGCCGTAAAATAGAGAGAGGTTACAGAATACAAAAAAAAAGAAAAAATCGGGTATTTTTGTGTACAAATAGTACCCGGTCAAAATAGGGTATGTAATTTGACCGGCACCCCATTTTGACCGGCATTTTGACCGGGTACTATTTATACACAAAAAATACCCGATTTTTTGAAAAAAACCAAAGGGACCCTTTGGTCGCCGAAATTCCCCAGCCAAAATTGGTCGCAAAATCGGCCGATTTTTCAAAAATCTCAAAACAAAAAAATCCAAAATTTTTTTCACAAGTGTTTTTGAGGCCTGCTCACTACACCCTATGTACCCTTCTGGGACCAAAAAGTCCAAAAAAGCATGAATTGGGCTGTTTTGAGCATCTAGAGTTTATTCCCCGGCCATTTTCTGTACCACCAGTGCATTTTGTATGGGCCAGCGCCTTGTCAAAAAATCGAAAAATCGAAAAAAAAAATTTTTTTTTTCGGGAAAATTTCGACCCCGAGTTGGGTTTTTGGGCACCAAAAAGTGCAAAAAAAACGCAAAAATTTGGTGTTTTGACCCTCCAGAAGCACCCAAAAACGTACTTTTGTGTACAAAAACACGCATATTACACATTTCCTTACGCAATTCTTTTCACAAGTACTAGGCGATTTTTGACCTGACAAAATTTTGTTGTATCGCCCAAAATCGGGCGTGGTAGGTCATAAAATGGCCCAAAGAATCCAAAGAAAACCTCAGAAATAGATGTTCGCGAAATTTCGCAAGTCAAACTTCAGCCACAATACGGTCATTTTGTGCATACCCTGTGACTGTGGTGGCTAGAGAACACGCACATGCAGACTCGTTCCTTGCAATTTCCAGTGTTGTGTTTATCAATGCATGCATCCAGAGGACCTCTGGTTTACGACATCGTAGGCACTCCTGTGCAAAAATGAAGTCGGTTTTTGACCCAAAATCGGGGTGGGTGGGCCATAATTTGCTCCAAATTTGGCCGAAAATTGGGATTTTTCTGAAAATTTCATTGTGCTCAGCAAAAATCCTTGCTTTTTTGAAGAATTTTCCAAAAAATATGCTATACTCCCTATGACTGGACCCAACTCCCCTCACCCTTTTTTTTTCACCCAAAGGGCCGGTCAAATTTTACACACTAATACACAAAGTTACATACCCCCCCATCATCCCCGCAACCGTCTCCCAAAACAACACACAAAATTCCACAGATTTCCGGCCCCGTAATCAAGCGCTACGTGGGGGAGCTGCTGCATGACCACAACGTGGCGAGCGAATCCAGCGCCATCTTCCACGGTGTGGGTGTCAAACGGACACGTGCCCCTATGAGACAGCAGGGACACAACAACAACAACAACAACAACCGTCACTACACACCACAACGCAACGGTGCAGAAGACGACGACGGGGCGGTCTATGAGCTGTGATCAGCCTGAACCGAGTTTCCCCCCATTTTTTTTTTGTGTAGAACTCTTTCAATACCCACCAATCCAATGGTGAACACAGCCGTTCCTTCACAAAACAAGCGGCAATAGCTGTGGGGGGGTGGGGTGGGGTGTGGGATGATCTTTTTGTTTTTTAATGGATGGCCGGATTGGTAACACTTTTTTTTTTGTCGCCTTTCTGTTGTATTGTTCCGACCGAGGGGTTTTGCAGTTGACCCATTTTGCATTGTTTTTTTATACCTACAACCGTAGCTTAAAGGAGAAATAGTTCAGATACGGTCGCCAATCACCCTACAACAGGTAAATTGAGCAATCAACGAACACCATTTCATATTCTGTACGTCGCGTAGTAGAGTAAAAAAGGGCACTCATAAATGGGTAAGGCGTTTCGTTTCCTCGCATTCTGACGGGGAGGAGGGTGTGTGGGGTGGGGGGCATTTCTTCCCCCTTATATTTTGTTCTTTTCCACCTCTTGTTTGCTCGATTTTGAGTGTCAAAGGGTGGATGGGTGGTTGGGGGGAAATCAAAAAGTTGATTGTGTGGGAGGGCAAATTGCCAGAATTTGCAGAAAGAAATAAAAAAGGCACAATTTATCTTCTAAAGTTTGTTTTGTTCTCCTTCTTCGTGCAGGATTTTGACCAAGCCCAATAATTTATCCATTTTTTTTCAAATAGACTCCACATAATGGGTGGATTCCGGAAATGCAAATGTGTTTTCGGGTACTTTTGCGACATCCCTCCAGCTCAACCCTGTCTGGCGTGTCTCATAACCATAACCATAACCACAGCCATACCCCACTGAGAATAAGCAAGTCTCAATGTCCCGGACCCCCCCAAACCTTATTCACAGCAGTGCCTCCCTCACCAACCCGCTACCACCCGACACCACACCACACCACACAACAGAGCCCTCCCCTCTCCCCCAAGAGGCAAACGAATACAGCCGGCACACCCCGCCGCTCTCCCCCTTCTGAACAGAAGGGGGGTGGACCCCGACCTTTTTTTGTGGGGAGGGTCTTTTTTGCTCGTTGAGTTCAAATTTTTTTAGTTCCAAAGATGCATGCTGTGATGTTAGCTGCATTGGTGTTGTTTGTGGGCTGCGAGGCGAGAATACCACACCTGGAGCGGAACCCCTTCAGACAACAGGCAGCCAGCAACACTGTCATGCAGGCATTAGGGGTCGAAGCTGCGCTGTCTGAACACATGGCCCAGCAAAAACGAGAAGCAAGCGCTACGCAGTACCTTTTGCCCGGGTTTTTTGATGGAATTCGTGTCAAAGTGGTGGACACATGGCTTGACAACTCTACACACACCTGCCAGACGCAGACCCCTGCCACAAAGAAACGGGGTGGTGGCAACCCAAAAGAGCCGAATGTCTATTACACACCACAAGCCCTTCCAGCAATCCCTGTGTTTAACCGCGATTCTGCGGTTCCGCTGCAGCATATTGTGGACTGCAAACCTGCGTACATCGTGGACCGCAAGCAAAAGGCCTATTTGCGTGGTCAGCTCTTCCCCAAGCTGGTGCGGCAGCTGTCGTATCTGCTTGCGCCGAACTTTAAGGGTTCCGGGGGGACGGCAGCGATTGCGGCGAATGCGTGCAACGGACGGTGCATGCGGTGCCTCAACGACCACTTCGTCTTTCATCTGACTGCGCCGTACACCTTTCCCGACCACGACCTTGTTGTGTTTGTGACGGCTGAGCCTGACAAAACGGCTTCCTACGCGACACCGTGTCTCTTTGGGTCGGATGGGCGTCCTACTGTAATGGTCATCAACGTTGCGCCGAACAAACTAGCTGCAGTAGGTAACATCCCAAACGGCGCGGAAAAGCTCTTCTCGCGCGTCTTGCAGTCCGCCATCCATGCGCTTGGGTTCGACACCAATATGTTCTCCTTCTGGAAGCAGGGCAACACCCCGGCCCTCTCGATCCCCTCTGCTGCAGGCGCCACGGTGAACGTGATCAGGACACCCCATGTACGCACCTGGGTCAATACAGTGCAGTTCCGGTGTACAGGGCACCCAAACGGCGGCAGTGGGAACGTTGAAGGTGCGGAGCTCGAGGACGCACTCCAGTCAGGCCTGCTGCCGTACTGGGAGAGCCGTCTCTACAAAGGCGAGCTCATGACGATGCTGCCCGACATTGAGGTGGACTTTGATCTCGACCTTCCGGTGCTTTCTGGGCTCACCCTTGCAGCCCTCGCCGACACCGGGTGGTATGCAGTCAACACCAAAATGGCGAAGCCGTTGAAATGGCTGCGCGAACAGCCCTGCAGCACCGCACTCTCCTCCTGCACCTCCTGGGCACCGCGCTATACGTGTACAAGAGAGGAGACCCAGCCGTTGTGCAGCCCGGACTTCACGGCAGTCTCACGCTGCTCCGGCCTGCAGTGGCCTTCCGGGGCGATTCCTGACAAATTCCGTCGTGATGGTGTTGTCATCAACTGGGGTGGTGCCTCCTCTCTCATGGACTTTTGCCCCTTCCGCGACCCGAGCCTGACACAGGACAGCTCTTGCTTGGTCCGCAAGGACACCGACCAGGACTGCCAGAACGGGAAGTGCACAGACTACCAGGTGAAAGGCGTGACGAGCCGCTGCTTCGAATCGACGCTGCGCTATTCGGCGTACGGCGGCACCCAGCAGGCGAGGGGGACGTGCATACCACACACCTGCACCAGGGTGGGGGTGCCCCGTGCAGGCCAGCCGCAGCAGTGGCGCGTTACCCTGGAGATAGGCGGACAGCAGTACACATGTGACGGATCTGCCACTCACGTCGGCCCCGACACAACAGGGGTGACTGTCTGCACAGGCGCCACCCTCGTAGGGACTGTCAAATGCCCTGATGCACGCGAGCTCTGTGAGGAGGCAGGCGTTGTCGTGACAAAGGACTGCGACCCGCTCATCGACTGCAACGGACGTGGTGTGTGCGGGGCGGACGGACAATGCGTCTGCTTCTCCGAACTCAACCCCGACGGGAACACGCTCTACGGCATGTACGCAGGGCCGCGCTGCGAGCGCTGCCTTGAAGGCTACTTTGGGGACTCCTGCAAGCAGAAGAAGTGCCCTGTTGATGCTGAGAGCGGGGCTATGTGCTACGGCAACGGCATCTGCACCGGGTCCGGCATATGCACATGCAACATGAACGCGACGCATGGGTACTACTCGAACACCACCGGGTGCAGCACCTGCTTTGTCGGATACACTGGGGGGACCTGCAAGCTTGCAGTGTGCGACCCTGCCTCGACCAGCAGCTGTACGAAGGGTGTCTGCGACGCGACCACAAAACGCTGCAAATGCTACGGCAACAACGCGCAGGGCTACTGGCAGCTCGGCAACATCGGGAAGTGCGACCGCTGTGTGCCTGGGTACGACATCCACCAGTCCTGCAAGGTCAAGATCGGTACGTACTACGGCTGCGACGCAGCACTGCTCCCCGACACACTGAACCTCAACCCCTGCATTGCCGCCTGCGACGACGGGATGGCAGTGCCCCAACGTGTGTCCATCCCGGATGAGCGTGGCTGTGCCTTCACGAACCCTTCACAGTGGTGTGCACGGTCGCGTTGTAGGTTTGTTGGCAGGGCGGGGAATGTGACGGGGAGCAGACCTGGTGCGCCGAGCGGGTGTCCGACGCCGAGTGTGGTTGCGTTTGATTGTCAGGGCTTCCCGAATCTGTATCATGACTGCTGGCTGGTGGATGAGTGTGGGTGTCAAAGCCCGCGCCCACCACAATGCGTTGTCGGCACAGACGCTGTCGTCAGCCCAGACGCTTACGACCCAATCGCCAACATCAAAACACCCCAAGGCAGCACCGACATCCGCCCCCGCTCTGCCGCCACATCCAACAAAGAGTGCCGCTGCCCCTCCCCAGGCTACCGCCCCCTCATCGACTGCTGGGGACCCACCGAAGCCAACGCCGTGGCCCCAGGCGGCTTCCAGGTCAAACGCCCACCTGTAGCAGGACGTGTGGTCCTCTTCGAACCAGAGCAGTCCTTCGAAGAAGACTTCTGTCATTGTACCAGCCCGCCCATCCCACGGTGCAGCGATCAGACGCGACCAGAGTTTCTCCCCGAGAACAAACAGGGTACGGTGGTGTCGTGCGCGAATATCCTGAAGACATTTGGCTGTCCCGACTGGAATATGATTTTGAATGTGGGCGGTGCACGGAACCGTACGGAGCCGGACTACTCACTGATGGACTGCGACGGCTGGCCCCCACCAAAGCTTGTCAAATCGCGCGACAAATGCGGCTGTCCGTTCCCTCAGTTCAAATGCATTGAGGGTACGATGGGGGTCTGCGGCGCGAAGCCACGCTGCCCTAAATGGGATCCACTTCCACCGATCAACTGCGTCGACCAGATGCCGCCAACACTCACACTGCATGCACCTCACCCTTGCGGATGCCCGCCACCACCGACCCCTGCTTGCATTCCGGGCACTGCACGGCCTCTCTGCACATGCATTGCAAACGGTGCACAGAAGATAGGTGGCACACCGTGCTCTCCGTTGGACACGGAATGGGTAGACTGCAAGGGAAGTCCTTTGGAAGCTCCGGCGTGGAGTCCGTACCGCACGTACCCCAACGGGGATCCCTTCTTGAACACCTGCGACCCATGTCCGGGGTGTCCTAAGCAGCTGCCTAAGAGGCGTTGTATTCCGGGCACAGACACTGCAGTACCCGCAGTGCCTAATGTGGTGCCACGTCCATGTGCCTCCAGCTTTGATCCTACTACGTGCCTAAGATGGCCGCCCCCATGTCCAGTAGACTGCCAGGGTCGACCGCCTGCAGTGGAGATTGATTACAACCCTGCCTGTGAATGTCCGCCAGAGGTGCCCAGTCCAGCGTGTCTTCCAGGGACGGATGGAAGTGCTCCACAGTCTGACGAACGCAGTGTTTCGTGCGAATCGACTCCTCAGATTTGCGGTGCGTATGCATGCGGTGGTGCGGGGCACAACGTAGAGGCTTTGGCAGAAGGGATGGGATACGCTGGAGAGTACAGTGCTGCAGCACGCAATGCGGTGCTGCGTGCGATAGGAGGAACACATGTCTGCGTGCAGGAGGGGCAGTGTGCGAGCGACTACCACTGCGCTGCGGGGTACCACTGCGGCTACTGCGGGCTCTGCCTGGCGGGGAACAAACAGGTCTACACCGGCTGCCTTGCGGACAGGGGGGCCTCCTGTGGACACTACCGCTGCAGCATTGAGTGCAACGCTGAGGGCATCGCCCGCCTCACTGCAGGCGAAACCCACGCAATCTGCAACGAAAAATGCACCGCCGACACAGACTGCACACCAGGCGCACTCTGCTCCCTTGGCGCCTACAGCGCAGACCCCATGGCAGGGGCCGCCCTCCAAGGTCGTGTCCAGATCATAGGCAAGGCGGTGCAGCAGAAGACGACACCCCCTGCAGGCATACCAGGGTACAACCCGCAGGCGACAGCGGTGCCGCGGAGTATGACCGAGAGTGTGTACGACTTTGTCCCCCTCCTTGGGCATGGTGAGTGCTTTGTCCCAGAGCAGCCCAACCGTGAGGCAGTGTTGTACTGCTACGCGCACGACGACTGCACCCCATATGCCTGCGGCACGGACAACTCTCAGGTGGTCTTTGCAGCGTCGCGCTGTATGAGCTCCTGCCACGTCAACGCGCACTGCCACCCAAGCGCCCGCTGCTCCCGCTCCTCCGGTCGTTGCATCCCGGTGCTCGGATCCGGCATAGGCCTGGGAGGAGGGAAGACCCTACAAGACGGACCCACCTGCGATCTCCAACCGCACACCTTCTGTGCCCCGTATTGGTGCAGCGGGCATCGTGGCACGCCCCCGGCGCCTGGAGCGGAGTGTCCGCGCTATTGCAGCAACGACGCCGGATGCCAACCCTTTTATGAATGTGTGTTTCCGACACTCAGCGGTTTGAAGCAAGAGTACAACACCGCTGCGTTCAGTGAGTCATGCGATGCCACAAGCGGGGTGCGCAGTGCGGCGAAGCAGACCCTGACAAGGCGGGGGCTTGAACTCCACCTGGATGCGGACATGATAACCAAAGGAAAGTGTGTACCACGCAGCGCACTGAAGGGGCGCCTGCAGCCCCCTGAGGACGTCCTGGCACAACGTGCCTCTGCCTCTACGTCCTCCCTTCTCACTGTCCCCTTGGGTGGAGCGGACGGACGCATCGCAGACCCGAACGTACAGCTCTGGGTGCACGCTCCGTTTGCACCACCCGCTCCGGTTCTGCAGAGGATCGGTGTTCTCGTGGAGGGGACGGCTGCAGCGTGCGCACCGTATGTTGCAGTGTCGCGGGGGATCACGCAAAGCCAGGTGGACCATATGAGGACAACCTCGGTGACGGGCGCGGCAGACCACAACACGGGGCGGTACACACCGCTGCCTTCGTGCAAGCATTTCTGTTCTGGTGATGCGGATTGTGTTGGGGGGTACTTCTGTACAGAGGCATTACGGGTCAATGTGGGGACATCGACTGCTGGGAATAAGGTTGAGGGGAAGGCGGCCGAGGCCCCTGCGAGCAAAGGGATGTGCCAAAGAAAGGGTGGCCTCGGGGCCTCATGCAGCCGCGAGCGGGAGTGCGAGAGCGGGCACTGCTGGGAGGGGCTCTGCTGCAACACGGCCTGCGCGGGGAGCTGCCGCAGCTGCTCGCGCATGGGGATCTGCGGCTGGGTGGCACCGCACACCTCAAGCTGGCACTGCCCAAAATGCAGCTGGTGTGAATACGTTGCCTCACCGCTGGGCACCTTCTCCCCATCCTCTCCAATGGAATGCGTACCGATCCCTGAGGGGCTAGACCCAGATGCACATTGCGGCCCGCATGCAGTATGCAACGGAGAAGGTGCCTGCCTTGCGTCCGAGGGGTGGGGCGGGCAAGGGGACACATGCAGTGTCGGCATGTCAGGTCCAAACTGCCACGACGAAAACGTCTTCTACCGTGCAACAGCAGTGGTGCTGCCGTACTCACTTGATATGTGCACACCAGGTGAGGCATCGAGGTTATCCGCATCGCCTTCACTCCCCACCTTCGGCGCCATTGCAAAGTCAACCATTTCAACGCGAGGCCCCACATCGATCAACCCACTGAACGCCCCGCCCCTTACATACACACGCAGGATGAACATCATCGACACCCGCCCAAGGCAATGGGCACAACGTGTGCTCAGCGTCTCCTCCCATTCGCGGTATGGCTGTTCCAACATTCTCTACGCGCCGTCCAGGAAGCGTTCTGACCGGGTACATGAAGAGTCGTCTGACTCTTGGTCTCCTGGGCAATATGTTCAGACTGCGGATGGCGTGCCGGATGAGCGTCCCGAGAAGCAGTACTTCCCTTGGTCTACGTGCCACACCTTTTTAACACGTGGTGCCTGCGTGACGGATGTGGCATGCGCATGGTATTCGTCCCCCCCGCCTGGCTACTGCAGGGTAGACCCTCTTGTCGCGAAGACCATGCAAAAGCCTGCTACAGTCACCCTCTCGGCAGTGGACCCGACAGCGTACGATGTGAACACCCTGCCCGCAGCGCAGCCTTACGAATACATCGAGCTCGAATTCGAGTCGCCCATCTTCATCGAAGCCGTCACCATCCACGAGAACTACCACCCTGGGGCCATTGTCAAGATCGAAACCCAGCCCGCCCTCACCGGGTCTGCCGCCGTTGCTGACGCTGGAGGTGCATCGTATGCGACAGACCCTCTTACCGGGGCTATCATCACCAGCGGTACCGTCAAGACGCCATCGAGAACCGGAGGGACAACAGTGGTGAGCACCTGCGCGTCGTTGACCCCGCAAGGGTTGGAGGTGTGCGTGCTGGACACATCGTGCTTCTGGTTGTCTGGGGAGTGCCGCACTTCGGAGGGGACGTGCAAGAAGATTGGGATAGATAGCTGCAAAATCCGTGAAATCGGTGGTCTCTGCCATTGGGACGCCAAGGCGTCGACCTGCATGCCGGGACGACGCTCTGGGTGCTACCGCGTCGAAGCGTACGATGAAACCGCATATATCACACGCTGCTCTGTCTTCAACGACAAGTCAGTGTACCCAAGCAGCAGAATCGCAGAGGCACAACGGTTCTGCGACTCAGACACACACTGCAACTGGCTGAAGTACGTTGCAAGCCAATGCGTCTCCACCACCATCTCCTGCAGCACCCAGAACGGCAAGCCCGGCGGCTGCCTCGCACCGTGCCTCTGGAACGAAAGCAGCACCCTCTGCTCCGACGGGCCGCTCCCAAATGCATGGACCCGCGAACAGTTCTGCTCCTCCGTCAAGAACGCACAGCAGTGCGGGGGCCTGGTACAGTGCGAATGGGTGCGCGACATGCCAAGCGAAGGCTGCCTTCCTCTTACCACTTCACAGTGCGATGCATCACCACGCGACGCATGCAAGACAATGGGCGCATGCACCTGGGTGGAACCACCTGCAACCACACCGTCACCAAATGTGTTCACCTCTGGGTGTCCACCACCACCGCAGTACAACCACTCTGCCTCTGTCCGCTACATTGAGCAAAACGGCCAGGCCGCAGTCAGCATCACTTGCAACGAAGGCTACCAACAGGCGGGCACCTCAGTCTGCGTCCCTGCATCGACCTCTGTGGAAGGCAATGCAAGCTGCGTGCCCTTGAAGTGCCCCGAGTACCCTCTCAAGACTGGTGTCGTGCTGCTGGGGTACACCGCGTCCCCCCCTTTTGGCGAGCGCGAGCAGTACAGCACCCCCATCCTCGAATGCAGCAACGGCAACAACCTCACCGGGAGCATGCCCGTCTGCCAGAACGGCGGCTTCGTCGGGAAGCCCCCTTCCTGCGGCACCACAGCCTCACGCAGCGCAGCCCTCCTCGACCACGGCCAGCACTACGTCAGCAGCACCCTCGACGAGCCCAAGAAGGGCTGGTGGACGCCCTACCTCCCAGACCTCTCGGGGTTCTATCCAGGCTACGCGCACCCTCCCCACATCACCGAAGACAGAACCGAGAGAGAGGCAGACACCCTACAGCAAGAAGCACTTCTCAAGGTATCAACCCCCCCCCTCCCCCCTTCCCCCCCTTCCCCTCCCTCACCCCCACACTCTTCAGCGTTGCGCCGTATCCCCCAGCTTCCGTCCAGACCCTGGAACTCCAGGGGATATGCTGGACTGGGCGTCCCTTTGTGGTCAACAGAAGACCGAAGGATCGTGTCTCTTCTCCGACCCCAATGCTGCGAAGGGAAGCGAGGCGGACCGGAAGGGACGATGCGAGTGGGCGATCCCGACAACAACACCCGACACTGTTGTACCTAGCGCAGCTACGTCGGTGTATGAAACTGCAACGACAGGGGGGTTGGCGGCCACGCCGTTTACCTTCAAGAACGTTGCACCCAGCATCGAATCCGACCAACCTATGCCCGCAAAGACAGAAACCACGACCACACCAAGCAACATCCGCTGCGAAGACCTCCCCTGGAACACCACCCTCAACACCAACCCTACACCCTTCACGACAGTCTGGCAGAGGGATTTCCCTAACTTCATCACCCCGCCACGGTACCGCGAGGTGACACTCGACACCGGGTACAACCTCCACCGCAGCAAGGTCATACGCATTACATTGGTCCCTTCCAGCGGGCAGCGCACCATGATCGACGCAGTCTCCATCATAGGCTCGCAGGAACTCACCCCACAACCCTGCAAAGGCATGACCTGGGTCTCCCCGGTTCGCGATGGAATTCGAAAATCCGCGAAAATCCAGGTCGCCTCAGTTCACCAGGTTCCCTGTAGTGGGAGAGGGGATTGTGGACCGCGTGGATGTGAATGCCATGGGAATTTCTTTGGCGAAGGATGTGAAACCTGTAAGTTTGGGTGGAAAGGACCTGGCTGTGATGTGGAGATGCCCATAGGGTGTGAGGAGGTGGCGTTTGAGGATTTGTCGGACCTAGAAACGGCGGCTCTGATAAAGCGGTGGAAATTTTCGAACTTCCAGAAATTTAATTCGAGGGGGTTGGGGTGGGATTCATTTGGGAGCAGTATCCGGAGTCCGTCTTACAATTTAGGTGCAAAGACGCATGTTGACCTGGACATTGGGTTTGCAGTCATCGACGTACCGCAAAGTGATGACTGTGGCATGGTGGTATGGAAAAAAAATGAAAAAAAGTTAACACAACATCACGCAGGTTGCCATTTCAATTGACGGTCAAGACAAAGCGTCGTCAGCATACGAGATCATCTATACCGCTGAATGTCAATAGTATGCCATTGATAGGAAAAAAATAGGGGCCTTTTTTTTTAAATCCCCAAAACCCCTCATCTGTTTCCCACACCCACACAACCTCCCCCTTCCCGCAGCTACACTGGGCTGAACATCATCGCCAACGAACGCGGTGACCAGATTGGGTCCCTCTCTGCTATCCGCAAGTGGCCGTACTCCACCATTGTCATCTCAGCAGAGGTGTGGTGGGGAGGGTCCAGCACCGGGAGCTACACATTCACGTTCACGACAGTCTCGGTTAAGGTATGTCATTCCCTCCCATTATTAAACCAAAATATTTCAAAACAAAACAAACACAAAAAACAGACCTGCACACTCCCCGAGGGTCGGCAGTGAAAGGACGCGTTGTTGAGGAATCCAGATGATGAACGGTGAGGCGTTTTTCAGGCGTCTTTTCAACTTCTCTTTTATGTGCGGACTGGCATCGTGCGTCAGTCGGAGGTGCGCGCATCAATAACTACCATTTCTTTAAGGTGACTGCGGGTAACCGCATGAATCTTTCTTTCCCTCTTCTCTTCAATTTGCTATGCCTTCTCATACGTACCTCCCCTCAATGGCATTTTTCAGGGGACGGTCTGAGAATAGATCCCCTACCCCAATTCGTTCGAAGCGCGGTTCAAAAACGGCTTTTTCTTGATAAATTGGATCAGTGTAGTTGCCACCACGTTCCTGGATTTGTACTTCAAGACTCGTTTTTTTCTCTTCTTTGTCCAAGATGACTTAGTAAAGTACAAAAGTATGAGGATCATTTTTACCAACTTTTCCGTTTGTATTTGTCTCTTTGTGAAGGTCCCCTCGTAGAACCTCTTCCGAGTCTGTCTCATTGGGGACCATGTCGCAACACTCCTACAACTAGAACCACTACTTTGCGCTTTTTTTTAAACCAATCTTTTTTTAACCAAATAAGGCGGGTTTTGAACATAACATTAATCATAAAACACATGATGGATCAACAAGTTTGGGGTTGGGGTCCACACCCCGGTTGAACCAAGGAGAGGGTTTGATATTCTGAGTCAAATTTATTTTGTTCAGTGCCCTGCGTCCGCCGAGGAACGGTGAGGTGTTTTTTTGCACTTCCGATGATGTTCGAATAATATTATCTATGACAATCAAAGGTATCTAAGCGTTTTGGATTCCATATTTTGCAACAAAAAGAAATATGGCGATGTTTTTTTTCTTTGTCAGAAAACGACAAATAAAAACCTGGGGCTGCCCAATTAAACATCTTTTGCATTAGTCGCAGAACTAAAAAAAGTATCTTTCCAGACCTTTTTTTTTTGTTCTCAAGAACGTCGAATGCAAAAAAAACAAGAAAAAATACATTTTTTAGGCATTTTATGGGGTGGGGAGAGGGGTATTTGTTCCTACTTTTCTACTCAGGCAGCATTACGCTACTGGGAAGATCAATCAGTCCTTTTTTTCTAAAATTTAACCGAAAAAAAAAAAAAAAAAACAACACCAACCTTTTAACAAGAAAATTCATTACCCCCCTCCCTCTCTCTCCCCCTTCTTCCACCCCTTCATTTTGACATGACGATATCCTTGCATCTCATACCCAAACCCAACCCTCGCCCCCAACCAGGATTTGTTTTTTTTTTTTTCATTTTGTGGGGAAAAAAAGAAGATAACAAAAACACACAACATACTCTACACTTAAACACACCCCCTCTTTCTTTCTCTTTCTCTCTACACTTTTCCCACTACCTCCCCCCAACCCCATCATGGTTGAATAGTGTCCCCACGCCTTCTCTCTGTCCGGGGGGGGAGACTTTTCTTTTCTGTCCAGCTTTTTTTTTTTCGGTGACTAAAACACGAGAAGCTTAGGTTCATCTTAAAAAACCTTCTCTTCTTCTATCTAACTGCCTCTTTAGAACCCTTTTAGGTGACTCTCATCGCATTCAAAAAAAAATCCCCCCGATGCTTCACCAGGTCGTACTACTGTTGTTTATTGGAGTGGGAGGGGGGGTCACGAGAGGGGAGGATAACATCGACAATGACACCATTGTCAATGTGAATATGACTATTACGGTGCCATTTGACACATTTCCTTCGGAAGAGACGAAACGGTTGATCAGAATTTCTATGATTTTGGTTGATGTAAGCGCTGCGGTGGCGGTAACGGCTATGTTTGGAGGGAGTGGAGGGATGCCGGCTGTTGCAATATCACGGCAGGCTTTGGTTCTTCGACAGGCAGAATGCGAATTTACCGCGAATTTTCCTTATGCGAGCCACCCGCTGCGTCTTTCAGTAGAAGGCAGTATTGAGAAAGGCACTGCAGTGTGCAACGTTGCGTTGTGTGCAGGGTTGTTTCTGGTTCTCTTTGCCGCCTCGCGTGTTGCAGGGGTATTGAAGAATGATGTAGGCTATATGGAACGGCTGTACCCTGGGGTGGTGTTTGCGATTATTGCATTTCTTGCTCCGCCAACAGTCGCAGCTGGGGTGTCATTGATGATTTTGGGTGACGTAGGGTATGGGGTGTTAGGGATTGCGCCGGCCGCGGTGTTTTATTTGTCGCAGCTTTTGTTTTTCCCGGTTGCGTACGATAGTGCGGTCGTGTCGTCAGAGTTTGTGGGGCGGGTATGGTATGAACGGTACTTTTTTGGATCGAATGTGTGGCAGTCAGCGGTAGGTGGTACACATCTGCAACGCATGGGGTTGATGTTCAAAGAGTATCAAGAAGCGTCCTGGGTGTACGGACGGTACATCCTTCTTGAATCTCTGTCCAGCCTTGCTGTCGCAGTGGGGTTTGGAATTGGAAGCGCGAATGGTAGTCATCAGTCATGCCTTGCGACGAATCTGGTCCTCATTGTGTCGCTTACGATACAGATTCTCACTCAAATCACTTCGGGGCTGTATGTATCGCCCTTTGCAACGCACATATCGGATCTGATGTTGTTCACATCGATTGGCGGGTTGGTGGGTGTCACCGCATTTGAGGTGGGAGGGGGTGTGGAGGCGATTGGGGCGTGGTCGTTGTTTATCTCTGGGGTGTTTTGTTTGGTGCATTCGTTGTTGATTGTCATGAAGTTGATTTTGCGTGCAGCTGGGGTTGAGCCTGAGGTTTATCAAGACGAAGATGACGACGCTGTGTACAACGATGTGTACGAATTGGGCGACTCACAATACACACGTGGAGGTGGGGTGGAGCCGCGCAACCCACGCATGCTGGCGGATCTGCGTGCACAGCTTGGGGGTTTAGGCGGGGATGATCTGGACATAGACTATACCGCGCAAAGCCAAACCTCGCCAAAAGGGGCAAGCATGCTGGCACTCTCAGAAAGCGCGCTACCACGCCCTTGGGGGTCCACCTCGATGAATTCCAATCCAAAAATCGATGGTCTAGGAAGCAGCTCCGAAGAAGATGACGAAACGCTAGTATGGAAGGTGCACAGCCCCATGCGTGCGGCAAACCGCCCTCGGCAGAAGTTCCCGATTCGTGCAGAAGTGGACTCAGATATCCTCGGAAGTGCGGATGAATGCGAAACGCAAATCGCGATGTCCCCCCTCCACGTCCTCCAGGCAAGCCTCGTCCTTCCGTACACACCGTTGACAGGAGGGGGGGTAGGTGGAGGAAGCAACTTCGGGCGTTCTTTTTGCACGCCGCAAACGCACCGTGCGTCGGGGTCTGCCGAAGAGGCGCTGTTGGAGGGGTTGAAGCCGGTCGGGTGTGATCTCTAGAGGGAGAGGGGAGGGGAGGGGATGGGGGGGGGGGGGGGTAGGGGGGCGGATTGTCCTCACAAAAAGTGAAATAAAAATTTTTTGCAACATAGAAACTCGTTTCCCGTGGAAAACTAGACACATACCCACCCCAAAAATGTTCGGAGGATCCAATGAAACCATTTTTTTACACTTTGGTGGGCTCAGAAATACCCAAAATGGGGAAAATTAGTGAAAAATGGACTTTCCCCCCAAAATGGGCAAAAGTGGTTTTTTAGCAAAAAAATTGAGTTTTTTGGATCACCAGAGGTCTATTTGGGTGACTCTCTGGTGCAAATCGGGTCCCAGGGGTCCTGTGGACCTGATTTCAACGACGAACAGACTTCTGGACCACTTACAAATGATTTTTTTTGAATTTTGGAGTCAAAAAAAGTGCCTGTCCAGTGCTTGTCCGGTGCCTGTCCTCTCCGTGACTTTGCCCATGACCATCACCTAAAGTAGGGTATGGTACAAATTTGGGTACATACCCCCCCCAAAAATGGTCCGCGGACCCAACGGAACCGGTTTTTTACCCTTTGGAGGACTTAGAAGCACCAGAAATGGGGAAAAGGAGTGAAAAATTGCCCTCCCCCCCAGAGAGGGGGGTAGGGCCGGTTGTGGGCTAAAAAATGCCAAATTAGGGCCACCAGAGGCCTCTTGGGGCCACTCTCCGGTGGAAATCGTACTCCTGGGGGTCCTGTGGGCCTGGTTTCGACGAGCTGCACCCTTTTGGGCCCCTCGAACCGATCTTGGTTTGAAATATTGAGTCGAATATCACCCCCTGAACCCGTGCGTATGCGTGTAAAGTACCCCCCTCTCCCCTCCCCCCTCACTGCCCACCTTCTCCTCCCCTGACAGGCGTAACAAATAAAAAAACGGCCTCCCACTCACAAAAAGCGTCTGAGGATGCTGCTGAGTTCGTGAGGAGGTTCGCGGATGCAGAGTGGATCAGGGGTGTGTGCATGCGTGTCCTGATGAAGTGCTTCAGCTGCGCATCGAAATGCACGAGTGTGGGGGGAAGGCAGAAAATGACAAATTAAGGCCGCCAGAGGCCTCTTGGGGTCACTCTCCGGTGGAAATCGTACTCCTGGGGGTCCTGTGGGCCTGATTTCGACGAGCTGCACCCTTTTGGACCCTTCGAACCGATCTTGGTTTGAAATATTGAGTCAAATATGTCAAATTCCTCCAATCATAGGCTGTATACAGTACAAAATCATGAAAACACCAATAAAACGGCATTTTTTTTCGTTTTTTCACGTTTTTTGCCGCAAAACCCCCCAAAAACCCCCGGAAACCCATTTTTGGGGTGGCACAGCGTGTGGGTCACCACTGAAATGGCCCACCGGCGAAAAAATAATAAAAATTACACCGTGCGCTGGTCAGAGGTCTGACCAGGTAATACCTGGTCAGATTTATGACCAGGTACACCTGGTCAGATCTGACCAGGTACACCTGGTCATGACCAGGTATACCTGGTCATGACCAGGTGTACCTGGTCAGATGACCAGGTACCTGGTCACATTTACCCAGGTAAGTACCCAGGCGCCCAGGTGACCAGGTACCCAGGTACCCAGGTCCAGGTCCAGGAACAGGTACCCAGGAACAAGAAAAAAGTCGTGAAAGAGCAACCACAGCTCCACATGACAAACACAAAAGTGTCCAGTCACGTGGGGCATTCATGCACTGAGGAGATAATGATCCAACAATTTACAAGAAAGATTACTTAACCTACTGCTGGAAATTGCCAGGTCGTAGTAACACACAAAGTGTGCCTCCGTTCGGGAAGACCGGATATTCTAGAGACCAAAAAGGCCTCAAGAATATCTTCCGGTAGTCAAGGTAGAACCGAGTGAACGGCCCAAGACCCCCGTGGAGAAGTTAAATGTTGTAATGCTATCAGGTAGAAACTGCGAACACTGTCTTACCCTCCTCAATGCATGGTGGTTGATGTCTTCCACAACAAATTTCCTGTACCCAGGTACCCAGGTTCCCAGACCCACGCAGTACCACGTCGCAGTACTACGCAAAATTTACCACCAGACCCTGTCTTCGTGCACCTGAAGTACAACGCCGCAGACAGGCCAAACATGCGTTGGACTCAGAGGAATGCCCGCTGTGCAGGTATCATGAGAACCAACTCCCAGCAACAAGGGGCGCCTTTTGGCGGGCGTTGTTGAGGGTGTTTGGAGTGCAAAGTTTTCCACAATTTTGATGCGCGGGTACAGAAGTGTTGTCTTGTTCTTTCATCTCTAGGAATGTAAATGTCAATCGCGTTTAACTACCACGAGGGCTTGTTCAGTGAACCCACAAGGGGTCGAAGGGGGTTGGTTATCCCATATCTATCAAAGGTTGTGTCGACCAGGCTAAACCACTATGTTACGCTGTACGTTGTTAAATCCGAAGAAATAACACTTTAGCAGCCGCAGGAAGTTTGCTAAAAAGAGTGCCTCACGCTACACAAACCACCACCCGCGATTGACTTAGATGTTATAACAAAGAGAATTCAGAACAAAACAACACCCTGCCCCATACACACTAAATTGTCATGCTTCAAGAGCATGCCTGGGCCAAAATTACTGTTGACAAAAAAGGCAACAAGACCACCCACAAGGAGTGTGAAATGTGCACTGGTTTTCTGGGGGAACGCAATATTTTCTTGTGTCTAGTCCTCCGCAAGCAGAGGACAGACTTTCCGGAAGGTTTCCAAAGGTCGAATTTCTTGCACTAGCTATGCTCCCTGGGTTAAATGGCAATAGCAGTGACTGACAAAATATTCCCACCCCCCAGGTCTTCGTCCACAAACCCAGAATAGATTGATGTGGGTGAAGCCTTTCGGATTTTTGAGTTGTTGATAGAATGTCGAAGAGCGGCGAAACTTCTCATCGCAATCACGGATGCAGTTCAGATTTCACGATCCTGTGATGAGTGTAAATGTGGGGTGTGATTAAGTTATGGTGTATAAACGCAGTACTGTAAAATCGTTTAATTTGTCACCTACAATTCTTCCGTCCCTAATACAGAAAGTATCACTCAAGGCTGTACTTTAAAAAGTAGACACAAAAAATCGCCCGACGTAATGTGAGGGGGTGACAAAATTCATTTATGACTGATATTTCAACTCGGTTAATTAGGGTGTGACAAATTAAACGATTTTCCAGTATTAAAGATGAGGTTAATGAAGAAAGTGGTAATAACTATGCATTGCCGTGAAATAAGGTAGCCTTTTTTTCACGCCACAGCGGATTTCCTGCTGCACTAATGGTTCCCAAGCGAAGCGAGGGGACCATGTATAAGTATTTACCGAGCGAAGCGAGGTGAATATTATGTGCAGCAGGTAACGAGCACGCCTGCAGAAGTTAAAAAACGGCTGCCTCATGACAAGCAATATGTAAGTTTATTCCGATTACACAAAGTAGGGGTAGTCTGCAAGCACCAGCCAAAAAAGAGTGAGATCGGTGATCAGGGAAAACAAACACCACCACACAACAACTTGACAACCACTAAAGGAATGAATCTACACTAGTGCCTGACAGTTAAACATATTTACATACCTTGTCTTCATCGTAACCTGCGCCTTCGCTGCTGTCAAGGTGCCTTCTCTGGGTACAGTGCCCAGTGTCCAGTACAGAAAAAAAAATTCGTCTAAAAAATCGAGTACGCAAAACCACATTTTAGACATTTTAGACCCCTACAGAGGCTCAAAAGTGCCAAATTTTGCTTTTATGGCCTCAAATCGTAAAAATTAGCTACTACAGTACACGGGGTATGACCGTATTTTGGCTGAAATTTTGACTTGAAATTTTTTTTCAACATTTGCCCAATCTGAGGTTTTCTTTGGATTTTTTGGGCCATTTTATGACCTACCACGGCCAGTTTTGGGCAAAAAAGTTATTTTTTCTTTGGTCAAAAATCGCCTTGTCTAACCACTGTTTCGTGTAGGATTGTTCAAATACGTGTATTTGGTGAAACCCCAGATGGTCAAAACACCCGAATTTTGCGTTTTTTTGCATTTTTCGGTGCCCCAAGACCCAACCCAGAGGCCAAATTTTTCCCGAAAAAAAAATTTTTTTTTTTTGAGATTTTTCGATTTTTTGCTAAGGTGATGCCCATACAAAATGTACAGGGTGCACACAAATAGCCGTGGAATAAATTCTAGATGCTCTAAACTGCTCGTAAGTGCCTTTATTTGCACTTTTAGCCCAGTTTTGAGGTCATATGGACCCACCAAGGGCATTTTTGTGTTGTCAAAAAAAAAAAACCCCCTGGTCACAGTGGCCAAATACCTGGTCACTGACCAGGTATACCTGGTCAATACCTGGTCATTGACCAGGTATACCTGGTCATGACCAGGTGTACCTGGTCAATCTGACCAGGTCAAAACCTGGTCATATTACCTGGTCAACTGACCAGGTATCCTCTGACCAGCGCACGGTGTACATAAAAAACGTTAGCAATCCGCCCCCCTAGGGGGGGGGGGGGAAAGGCAATACGTGTGTCCTGATAGGGTGTTCCCATATGAAATTCTGTCAGGGGCCTCTCAATGTAGGGGTCATTTTAAAATTTGCATCTGATTTTTACTGGGTACTGGGTACTGGCAAAAGCGTTAAGAAATTATAAAGTGGACCCCCCCTTGTGTCAAGGACCTGTCAGAGACCTGTCAATATGGGCACTTTCGGGAACACCATGATAGTGGTAACAAAGACACGGCTGGCATGAGCGGTGCATTCATCTTCAAGTTTGATATTTCGGTTATTCTTTTTTTTTTGTTTCCTTGTAATTTCTCTTCTTTGATTTGAAAGTGTATGAAACTAATTTGATTTTTTTTCCAACTTTTTTCAAGCCTTCGTTTTGACCAAAAACGGACGGATTTTCTCTTGGATGTTTTATATTGGGTGGGTGGGTGGGGGGTCCGCAGCAAGCCTCATTCCCAAATATAAAAACCAGAATTTTTATTTTGGGGTATTTGATTGGAGCGATTTAGCTGTACCCCCCCTTTTCTTTTTAGGTACACTGTCACCAGAGGGGCAAGGGGGGCACACAGCAGGTGTAGACATATGTCGGTATTTTGAAAGCAAACGTGGGTAGTTCCTCAACGCGAAGCATTGGCCATAGATGTGTCTGTGTGTGCACGAGAGAGGCGCATTTAGCACAGCTGTGTGTGGTGCTTTTTTATCTTTCAAGTTGTTGTTGTTGTTTTTAAGGTGACCCACAAAGCACTGTAACGCTTATACTCACTGATGGTTACAACGATTCCATTTTCTCTCTTTCCCTGCCTGCGTCCGCCGATTGAACGGTGAGGCGTTTTGCACTGTTTTTCAACTTCTCTTTTTGTGTTCTGGTAAATATCATTTCATATCCTGTAGGCTTGCAAGAAGCGTGCACCTTGTGTCTTTAATGTGGGCGATAGATTCTTCTCTCAACATTGACCAAGCAAGGGGCTTAGGTTTCATCTTACCAACTGTTCTTTCTCTTTCTTTTTTCTCTGTTATTTCCAGGGTTCGATAACCCTTGCAGCAAAACGTTTAAACCGGGGAAAAAGCGTCCGCAAAACCCCTGGGCAGATCGACTAAGCACGGAGAGGCTCAGGGTCATCTGTTAAGATTTACTTTTTTTTTCTAGCCTGCGTCCGATTGATCAGGTGAGGCGTTTTGTCAGCTTCTCTTTTGGTAGGTACACTGTCAACGAGAGGTCTGTGCATTTCAAGTGAACTTTTCGTTTTGTTCTGTTTTTGTTTTTTTTGTCCGGCTGTGTTTTGGTAGAGTTCTTCGTGCTGTCAGACAATAGACACATTTAGTTTTCTACAAAAAAAATGTATTATTTTGTGCTCCTCCAAGCACTTTCTTAAAAGGTCTTTTGACATTTTGTTTGCGTAGCTCGAGGTAGACTTCGAAGTACGCACAAGGGTCTTCACCAAAAAGACCTCAAACATCAGCGAAGTGCGGGTCATATGCAAAAGGCTCATCGTCAAAGCTACTGTGCGAGTATTAACCTCAAAGTAAAACTCCCGCAACCCCATTTCCCTAGGTGTGAGGGAGGGATCGTGTGTTGTCCTTTCGGTCCGTCGGTGCCCCTGCGCTCATTGGGTACAGCAAAAAACGCCCAGAGTGTTGTGTTCCAGGACACGTGTCTTTCTTGAGTTTTAAAAAATCATGTAATCACCCCTTCCCATACCAGGATGGGTGTGAGCCTGCTTGACAGTTTCCCCTGTCAAGCAACTCCCAATGTGCAGCACTCCGGGGTTTGGCAACCCGCGGAGTGTGTCAGTGCCTTGCGTCCCAGAGGCGTTTTTGCACTATCAACTTTACCATTTTTTTTTTTTTTTTTTTTTTTTTTTTTTTTTTTTGTTTTTTGCGAAATAACAAAGCATGGATAGACAAACTCCTTTTCAGCAAATATTCATTTCAAATCAAAATGTGTGTGGGGTAAATTTTTCGGGCGAAGGGTTTAGACTGTCGTGAGACAGGTTGATTGTACCCTACGATGGAGAGAGAGCTGCTTATTGAAAATCTGGGTAGTTGGGTGGGGGGGCATTGACAACATCATATTTGTGAAAATTCTCTATAATTTTGTCCATTTTTCCGGATTGACCGCACCACTTTTTGGACGGATTCCGAAAATGCCAAATAAATGTGTTTTGTGTCATGAATCTGCACCCAGTCATCCCAAAAAAATTATCAATTTTTGAGATTTTTGCAGGGATGTGTTTTTGTAAAGATCTTTGTCTATCCATGAATAAGAACAAAATGTCTTATTTTTTTGTAACGAATTTGCCGTTTTATTTTATTTTTCTTTCCTTTATTTTTTTTCCTCTTCCTTTTTTGGGAAATAAGTCGTGCTTTCATGTAATCTGAGTGGAATTTTTCTTCGGACAAGGTATTAGTTAGCAATGGAGTTTTTTTTTACCATTGGTTATCCTACTGTGCCGTAAGGCACCTTTCCCCAAAAAATGGAGTTGTCTTACATCACATCAAAACTTATCTACCCACGGTGCCCTTCCATAACAGGGGGAGGCAAAAAACAAAGCAAAATACATAAAAAGGCGTGCAGGGCAGTTGCGAGCATCCTTCGGGTAGCCACACTGACACAACCGCTTTCTTAAAAAATAAATCGTAACGCATATTTCAGTCCTTTTTTTCTTTCCCCGGAAACGACTCGCGGAGTCACTTTTAGTCCGCCGGTTATCCGACGAGGCGTTCTGTACTTTCAACTTCTCTTTTTTTTAGTTTGCTGTGTGCAATTATTATTTCCTTGGAAAAAGATATTGTGGGTGTGGGTTGGAAAGCAGGTGTTCCTGGGCAGTTTCTGTGCATTGTGTGTGTGGTGTTTGATAACTAATAAGGGTCAATAATGGAATGTGTCACTCTCTGGTATTTACACAAAATTAGTGTACCCAGTGAAGAACGAATGTGATGAAGGTAGGTGGCCTGGCAATGAAGAGACCCGAGTCTTTTTACGAAGAATGTACGTTATGTTTTCAAACGAAACTGTGCCTAATGTATTTTTTTTTTTGTCCATTTTATTATTTCTATATTTTTTGTTGTTGTTTCTTTGCTCTCTAGGGGGTTCGATGACCCGCGGGGAACCAATGTCTGCATCCGCCGATGAACGGCGAGGCGTTTTGCACTTTTTTCAACTTTTCTTTCTTTTGGAAATCTTTTTCATAGATGTGTGTGCACGTGAGGCATATATTCATCTTACAAGGTCTCTTTTATTTTGGTCAAGGTGTTACGTGAAGTGGCATCCCAGAAATTCCTGATTACCTACCTTCACGTTGCTTTATGAAAACCCATAGAAAGAATCGGGTTGCATACAAAGAAATATGCTCCCGGATAAAATCGGCAAAATAAATTGGATAAAACTGAATCCAGTTTAATTTACCAGAATATATACACACAATAAGTGCACCTCTCCCCGCAACCCCTGCTGTTGATGTTCAAAAAAGAGTGGAGCTTGCACAGGTTGCAACTACGCTATTACAACAATTTATCAAAAAAAATCAAAAAAGAAAGAAATCGAATTTGCGTTTTGATGTGGACACTATGACAGCATTCAAAGGAGTGCTTTGGTTGTGTAGAGGTAGTAGAAAATGGATGTTCACAAAAGTAGCCCGCAAAAAAAAAATGGACAAAAAGAAAAAAATAGTGGAGATTGCACAAACTGTGGCAACACAACCGAGGCAACTACAATTTTATCAAAAAAATTAAACAAATGATCTGGATCCGGATACCCATGACATATTATAATACTATCCAGGACGAATCTTCAAACAAATCCACGGGTGAATTTCTGTTGAACGCAAAAAAGTAACTGTTAACTTCAAGCGACAGCCACGCTACGGCACTGCAGGAAGAACGGGTAATCCTTTTGTTTCAACATCAAGAAAAATTCCACAACTGGTTTTTTGCCGTGCTCCCCCCCTCTTTGTGTCCATCCATGACTCTGTTCGGGCGACTGAGGTTTTATTTTCACTGACTTTTCTTCAGATATTCGCCTCGAAATGGGGCCTTTTTCTACCTTTCTTTTTCCCTCCCAGCATTTTTTTTTTGGTGACATAGTGCCTGATTGATAACAGAGTTAACTTTATTTTTCAAATAAAACCCCCCTATCAGAGTGCGCTTTCTTCAAAAAAAGCATATCGTTCACAGTTTTTTTCCCCCTCTTTTCCCCCCCATCGCCTGCGTCCGCCGATGAATGGTGAGGCGTTTGCACTTTCAACTTCCTCTTCTTTCTCTCTCTCTCTTTTTTGTTGCTTTGACACAAAAAAACACAAAATGGTCAAAAATTGCACACCCTATTCCCCCACACACATTTTCTCTTTCTCGGCTATCCCTTACCTACCCCACCCCACACAACACACACCCTCCTCCACCTCAGCTATCTTTTACAACTCTTTTTTATCTTCCCCACCAAGCGCTTCGCTTTAAATTCTTTAAAACTTCTCTCTTTTTCTCTTTAACGATATTACAATGACTGCTATGTACATCTCCCGAGGCCGTTCCCCTCGTCGTGACGGAACTGGTGCGACTGATGCGTCCGTAGCTGCGTCTGGCCTGCGTCGTAAGCGCGCTGTGGAGGTTCGTGTCCGTTCCCACTCGTCCCCGGCTGTGTTTGAGACGTCGTCGACTGTGCCGTCATCCCCTTCCGTGTCTCCTTCTGAGGGAACGATGGGGCTGTCTGTGTCCTCTGTTGACGGAGATGCCTCGTCCGCCTCAGCGGAGGAGCCCGCCCCACTGAGGTGGGCGGACGACGTGCAGGACGACGAGGACCTCTTCACGATGGAGTCCCTCCCGCAGCCCCCGCAGTTCTACTTCGAGGTGCCCGCAGCAATCCCGTTCCCCCACAACCACGTGCTCGAGACGGGGTACCGCTTTGCCGAGCCAGACTGGACGCCCCCGGCGATGACCTGGTTTGAGCCTGCCCCAGGGATCTGCTCCTGCAGGTCGTGCAACCCCCACGGAGGGAACTGGGATATGTTCTTCCAGGTTCCCCCGGCACACCTGACGGCACACCTGTACCCGGCTCCTGCGGTGATGGTGACGATGAAGAAGAAGCGCCGTCGTGGCCGCCGTGGACGTGGAAAGGGCAAGAAGAAGGCCGAATCCGAAGACGACTCTGAGGTTGAGGAGGAGGAGTAGAATTTTTTATCTTGAGAAAAAAAAAATACCTAAAAAAAAAAAAACGTAATCAACAAAACATTTTTTGTGTTCACACAACAATCAGATTTTTCACGTTTCTGTTACATCCATCTATTCAAAAATAAATAAAAAAAACTCGACGCATAGTCTTTCTTCAAGGGAATAAACATTGTTGAAAAATTGGTCTTTTTTTAGCGGCCTTGGCCGAGGGGAACTTTCTCCCCGTGTCTCTCTAAGGGGCATGTGCTGGTGGGTTTTTGTCGGTTTGAAAAGCGCTCCGCAGACCAATTTAATATTTCTTCTCTTGAACAAAAAGATTTATTTATATGCGCTTTCCCTTCTTCTGTTATTTAGTCTCTTTTATGACATTTTTTTTTTGTCAAAAAAAAATGGGAAGACATGGGTTGGATAAAATGACAATCTTTTTGTTTGCATTTTTCTTTGTTTCGCCTTTTTTTGTTGTTTTTTTTCTTTTTTCTTCAACGATTCTTTTTTTTTTTTCTCAAACTGCTACTGCGGACTGAATTTTCTCTTTTGAGGTAAAGATCAAGGAACTGCGAGCGAAGAGAAAAAAAATAACATTGTTCTACAAAAAAGAAAAAAAAAATTACAACAACCTAAGGTAAAAGATGTAACCCGGCATTGTCATTCCTCCCTCCCATGGCCTCTCTCTCTTTTTATTTTTTATGCATTTTATTTCCAAAAGAAAAGCTTCATTACTGATGGTAGCTTTCCCACTCCCCATATAACCCCCAGCATACCTTTTTTTGGTCATCAATTTTCCCTTCCAAGCTTTGCGACGCGCGTAGAATGGTAGTGATGAGAAGGTGTGTCAACGTTTTTTTTTAGATATTACCTTGAAACTGAAGATTTGAAAAGAGAAAGACAAGAGATATTCACAGCATTCTTGGTTCCCCTACTCCCCCTTTTTTTTTGTTATTCTGTGATTTTGACAAATTTGTTGAGGAAAAGTCAAAAAGTGGAAAAAGTTTGAAAAAAAAGGTACTTCAAAACTGAACTTCGCTGATGCGGCAAGGAAAGTGTTCTTTAAATTAAAAAAAATCATCGTTTGTGTGGCCATTTCTTTATTTTTTTTTGTAAGATTAGAGCATATTTTGGATGTACACACAAATGTTTTTTTTCTTTATTGATCCAATTACCCCCAGTCTGCCTCGTTGGACAGGAATCACAAGTGTTTTATGCTAATTTTGTCAGTTTTTTCTGGCAAAAATATCATGAACGTCGTCTTTTTTTTGGTTTTCTGTGCTTTTTGAGATTTCCTTTTTTGTCAAAAGAGCTTAGTAATCGGGACCCGAAATGAGAAGAGCTGCCTCCGGTTTCTTTTCTTTCTTTTTTGTAGAGTTCAATAATATCCTTCCTCTGTTTTCATGTGAATGACTAAGCTTTCTCGTTGACCACTTTCCCACCACCCACCCCTCGCTTGCGTCCCTTGGTTGTTTGACGGCCTTTTTTTATGCAAAATGTTTCCCCCTGCTTTTTATGCTTTCAGCATTTTCACTTGAGCGTTACTTTAAAAAACGTCAAAAAATATTCTTGTACTTCGCAACCACTATCTCACATTTTTAACTCAAAAAAATTTTTTTCACAACGACACAACAGTGACTTTATGCCAACCTCTTTTTTTCACAATGGCTGGGTAAGAGGTGGCATTTTTTCCACAGTTCCTTTATATGTGGCCTTTTGTCTTTTATGTATGATTCCACGTCTTGGTACGCTATCAGTATGTAAACACTTTTCTTTATCACCCTCATTTATTTACTTTGAGACAAAGCGTTTTCCGTTTGTTTGGGAAAGGATGGAATGATTTGGGGTTTTCCAGCGGCAAATACATTTTCACAACAATTGTTGTGAGGCTTTTTTTTTGGTCTTGCGTTCTTTTACATTAATGAACTCCATCCAAGCTCTGCAGTGTTACAAAAAAAAAAAATTCTAAAAAAGAGGCATCACGTTACGTCTAGCGGTAGGCTTTACTAAGTGTGGAGAGAAATTGTGGGAAAATGAAAACGAAATAATCATCGGCTGATTATTTCCCTCTTTTTTTTTTTTGTTTTCCCTCAATTTTTTCCCCCATACTTTTGAGCAATAAATCTGCGATGTTTGTATTGTCTTTTTTTTTTGTCATTTTTTTCTTTGTTTTTTTTTTTTTTGTACACTTTTCGCGGCCAGGATGGTAGGGATTGCTCCAAATTTACCAAATTCCATTCTGTTTTTCTTTTTCTCCCGCGCTTGCTCATTTTTTTCTTCGTTCTTTCCGTATTTATATTTTTCTGAAAAAAGTAAACGAGAAAACAAATAAACCCAAGAAGTCACTATCCTATGATCATTAAAAAAAACAAGATATCAAAAAAAAAAAAAAAAAATCGAAAAACAAAGCTACCTTTAAAAAAAGGAGGGAGGTGCTTTCTGCACCCTTCTCATTCTTTCTTTGCGTATCTCTCCGGATGTCTAGGGGAAGAAAAAAAAATTATTCAAATTAATCTGCAGACAACGGAGTGCGTTTAAGTATCAACAAAAAAAAAAATACATCAATCTTAACACCCAAAAATCGCCTTAAAAAAAAGGTGAATTAAGTAAAGTCCAACTTTATCCCCAAAAAGAATCCCCTTTTTATTTACCTCTGCCTGCAAAAAAATGCGTATTTTTAAAATCTTAAGATACTCAAATTTGTTGACAATGTTTTTTTTTTGTCCCCCCCTAAAAAAAGATCTGTTTTGTTTTGGGTCCGCCCAAAATAATTCACCTTTTTTTTTTTTTTTTGCCTTTTTCTTCCTTTTTCTCTTTTGCTGTTTTGCCTTTCATTGCCTATTATACCTTCTATTCAGTAGAATGGTTAGTATATGAAACAATGTCATTGCCGTTCTTTCATCCCATTCTTCTTTACGCCCCCCCTTCTCCCTAAAGTTTTTTTTTGTTGACACTACTATGATAGACAAAAAAAAGATATGGGGGAAAGCAAAAGGAATTCTCAGCTCCCATTTCATCCTTTTCTCCCAGTCCACCTTCCCGAACCCAAGTCACACCATACCACACCGTTGCAAGTGGGCTATACTCCGTATAGGCGTTGCCTGGTCTTACTTCGTTATTCGGTACCAAAACCACATCACACCACACCGTTGCAGACATCTCGTCTACACTCTACACTTCACACAATGCCGCTTCTGCAGAAGAGCCTCGTGTTGGCGTCGCTTGTGGCACTCAGCAGCGGAGAATTAACTGCATCAGTGCGTCTGGAGGCTGCAAAGCCGGAGGGGGGGGTCGGGCAGCTGGGAGTCTCTGCGTCCCTTCCGATCCACCTCGAGTTTCTGTCCTCAGCAGGCAACCCTGCCTGGCCAGACATCAGCGCACCGACAGTGGTGCCCGGTGCACGTCTGCAGGACCCACCAGCACACCTGCGCCTGCTCCCAACAACGCTGTCGAACTGGGACCTTGCTGCAGGGACGGAGGTGACGTACTCATGCCCGAACGAGCCTTCCCTGATTGATGTGTGCGACGCATGGGTGTTCTTCTACGCATGCCCGCAGAGCTGTGTGCGCACGTACCAGGGTGGCCTCCCAGGACTGCTTGCAGTGACCCCAGGATGGGAGAGGACACAGTGCGCACCACGCTTCACAACTGGCGCACCCGGCACCTCGTTCGTGCACCCGATGGGAAGCTTCAGGAAGCAGCTTGCGCCGGGTGCGTCGACGACGTTCACGCTGCCTGCCAACGCAGAGTTTGTTGCCTTTGGTATTGACAAGGACGGTGTGGACTGCACGCAGCACCTCACTGTTGGTGCGTGCCCTGTTGCGGGAGGACGCTGCACCTGGGACGGGTCCTCATGCAAGAACAACAACTGCCAGGGCAGGTACGGCCCACCACCACCGTGCACTGAGTGCCCATGGGAGGGCCTTGTGTCGCGCTCTCCGTCTGACGGTCCGTTCCGTGGCATCCCCACCTAAATCCTCTTGACAAAGAACAACACCAACATGCAACCCAACACAAAGACATTCCTTCCTCACCACACGGCATCCCTGTCCCCGATCTCTGCCTACGGACACGTAGAGTAGAGCTTCCGGGACACTTTGCCACCCAGAGACCCATACACTCTCTGTCTCTGGGGTTCCTTTTCTGACAACCTAAACCACCCGTACCAACGGTGCCTTTATTTACATGATGTTTTGAACACATCACACTCTTTGCTTTGCTTTTTGCCTTTTCCGTTTTAACCTTTTAGACAAGCCGCGTTTGTGTTCGTTTGCCAAACCCATGTGCGTTTGTGTTAATCGCATGGTGGCAACTGAACACTGCTCGGGTGTTGCCGTTTTTTTTTCTTTGGCATTTACCTGAGTGCCGAAATGAGCGGAGCAATAAACCAAAAAAGTTTCTGATGATTTGTTCCTTTCACCTTCCACACCGAAGGACCTCTCTCTTAACCACCACACCACACCGTTGCAGACACCTCGTCCACCTTACACCTTACACTTCACACAATGCCGCTTCTGCAGAAGAGCCTCGTGTTGGCGTCGCTTGTGGCACTCAGCAGCGGAGAGCTAACTGCATCAGTGCGTCTGGAGGCTGCTAAGCCGGAGGGGGGGGTCGGGCAGCTGGGAGTCTCTGCGTCCCTTCCGATCCACCTCGAGTTTCTGTCCTCAGCAGGCAACCCTGCCTGGCCAGACATCAGCGCACCGACAGTGGTGCCCGGTGCACGTCTGCAGGACCCACCAGCACACCTGCGCCTGCTCCCAACAACGCTGTCGAACTGGGACCTTGCTGCAGGGACGGAGGTGACGTACTCATGCCCGAACGAGCCTTCCCTGATTGATGTGTGCGACGCATGGGTGTTCTTCTACGCATGCCCGCAGAGCTGTGTGCGCACGTACCAGGGTGGCCTCCCAGGACTGCTTGCAGTGACCCCAGGATGGGAGAGGACGCAGTGCGCACCACGCTTCACAACTGGCGCACCCGGCACCTCGTTCGTGCACCCGATGGGAAGCTTCAGGAAGCAGCTTGCGCCGGGGGCGTCGACGACGTTCACGCTGCCTGCCAACGCAGAGTTTGTTGCCTTTGGTATTGACAAGGACGGTGTGGACTGCACGCAGCACCTCACTGTTGGTGCGTGCCCTGTTGCGGGAGGACGCTGCACCTGGGACGGGTCCTCATGCAAGAACAACAACTGCCAGGGCAGGTACGGCCCACCACCACCGTGCACTGAGTGCCCATGGGAGGGCCTTGTGTCGCGCTCTCCGTCTGACGGTCCGTTCCGTGGCATCCCCACCTAAGTCCTCTTACAAAGGAACGGTGCCATGATAAGAAGTTGCAAGGCACCTGCACAACACAGGCATAACACAAAAGACATTCCTCCCCTGCCGCGTGGCATCTGTCCCCGATCTCTGCCTATGCACACGTAGAGTAGAGCTTCCAGGACAACCTCGCCAACCCATACGACCTCTGGTCTGGGTTCCCTTCTCTGTTGACACAAACATACCAACAGCTCTTTCTTTATTTACCTTTTTTGATGCTTCGACATTAACCCGTTCCCAATCGCCTTCTTTTTTTAAAACTTTTCCCTACCCACAACGGTTCCGTTTTATTTTGCCGGAAGATCCACATCTTTTTTCTGTGAGCAAAAAACGGACCCAAAAAAAAAGTGTTAATTTTTTGTTTTATTCAACTGCATATTGCATTCCTACTCATGCCCCCCACCACCCTTAGAGTGAGGCTTTAACAGGATTTCGCTAAGTCGATCTCAACAAAGAAGCGTACCTTCACCTACCTCTTAACTTACAAAGTTACTACATAAAACTTAAATACAAATACAAACCAAACGGAGTAGCAAAAATAACAAACTTTCAAAACCCCCCCACCACCCCATCAGAAACACACCACACACACACACATACCATTCAATGTCGAGAGCATCGCTCAGGATTGTTGGGGGTGGCTGCATTCTTGGTTCAATTGCAACGCACATGTACTCCAGCACATTTGAGACACGCGCACAGGTCGGCGACGCTGTTACCAAACGCGACGAGGTCTGTGTCCTCGGAGGCGGCATCACCGGCGTCCTGCAGGCCTACGAGCTCTCCAAGCGTGGCTACAAAGTGACCGTCCTCGACGCCTCCCCGCGTCCCGAAACGCTCCTCACACCACAGGTCCTCACCACCTCCGCCGCGCGCGCGCATCCACGCAACACCTTCACCATGACCGCTCTCCCCGTAACCCCCTGCCGCTACTCCTTCTGGCGCGCCATCTTCCCCCCAAACGGAGCCTACGACGGGTTTGACCTGTGTCTCACTACAGGAGACCTACTGCTAGGTGGATGCTGGTGGATGCACGCTTTGTGTAGCATTCCTGAGGTTACTGCGGGCGTTCTGAAGCAATGGCCGGAAACGTTGTCACGACTTTGCAGTGAGATACCTGAGGTAGCGTCGACCGTGCAGGGGGTACAGAACATCAACTTCACACGTTTAGGTAAGAGGCCAGAGGGATACAATGAGGCAGAACCGCCATCTGGGGTGGAGCAGAAGGCGGTTGGTCCCTTGAGCTGGACTGAGGTGGAGGCTATGGAGCCCATTCTGCAAGCGGTTTCGCAGTACGGCGGGGAGTTGGAGTCCTCGCGCGGGTGGGTGAAGGGCGAGGCGAGCTGTGTGACAGCGTTTTTGGATACAGCAAGGTTGTGGGCAGTGCTGCGTGCGAAGTGTGTCGCCAATGGTGTCGTCTTTCTGAACGGTGTGCACATCACATCCCTCACAGAGGAGTCTCACGAGGGCGGACCCACAGAGTACGTGCTGGCAGGGGATACCAAACAATCGGAGTACAGATTCGACTCCGTGGTGCTCTGCTGTGGAGCGTCTGCAAGGAGGGTGACGTTCGGTGCGGCCAGAAGGGCGTCGGTTTTCCCGGCTAAGACGCAGGCGGTATGTTAAATATGCAGTGGGAGATTACCAAAAAACATTAAAACAGATTGTCACCAACGTGAAGGCGGTCGAAACCCCACCACAAGATCTGAGCAGTTTCTACGACGCAGACTGTCTCGTGCAGACGGCACGCTCTGGAGACAATATTGTTGTGCGTGGTCAGCTTGATTTGGGCAATGACGGGAGGAACCCTCTGCCACGTGAGTCGATGGTGGTGCAGCTGCGTACCTATGCACATGGACTTATGGGTATCAAGGAAAACACAGTTCTCGTGCCCAGAGGTGAAGAGTGTGCGGTGTCGCCAGACTACAACCCCATTATTGGGCGTGTCTTCGGCAAAGTCTTTGTGAACACAGGATTTATCGAGAAGGGCTCTTCAGGCATGGCAGCCACCAGCATGCTGGCGGACATGATGCAGGACCCGACCCTGGCCGAGACAAACGAAACCCTTGCACGGCTCACACCTGAACGCTTCCACACCTGGTGGATGAACCTGCTGTAGACATCTGCTTTGATGTCAGTTTTTGTGGGCAATTCCGGAATTGCGAAATACAGTTAGGTGTGTGGTGTTTTCCACAAAAAAAAAAATGTGTGCAGAAAGTTTCATTGTATTATACAATGATGGGCGGAAAACGTTGGGGTGGGGGGGATTTTTTTTTTTTGTACAAATTTGTGTCGCAAATTAAGTGTACATCACAACGTAGCACCTGAAATAAATAACCACGATGGCTTGTTGGCCGAACTACATAGAACCACATCGTCTCTACGCTCCCCCCCCTCCTCCTCCTCCTCCTCTTTTTATCTTATGCTTCTTTGCTCCGGATGGCTGGCATGGTGCGTGGGTCAGTTGGAGGTGCCTGCAGTAATAACTTCACTTTCATCTGGGAGAAAGTGCCATATTTCCACACAACACACTACACATTGGGACATATTCTGCGCAAGAATTACCCTCACTAGGCATTAAACACACTACACACACAATGGTATACAGCAAAGGGGGTTAGCACGAAAGCTCGACACCTTTTTTTTTTCCCTGCGTAAAGCTTGTAAAGTACAATGAATATTCTGATCTTTTTTATTACTCACAATACGCCCCAACTGACTACCTGGCCGAAGAGGAAACCTCTTTTACGCCAAAAAAAAATATATATAGTGAAGTTCATCCTCGGGTGTCTGCACTAATACAACCAAGTTTTTAAAAATACAAACCCTATCATCCTTACACACACCCTCAGCAGGGCCCCTCTTCTTTACACCCTGCTCTTCTTCCCCTTCAGGCCATAGTTTCTCCCAACCATGTCGGCCCCTTTGACCTATTCGTATTCTGAGACGTTTTCTGATGAGGGGATTTATAAATTCCTTTTTGGGACGTTTTTTGGGGTTGCGCTGAATTATATCTTTGAGTCTACCTTCCCTAGCAGTGAGCACCCGCATGTGGATGGCAACCCACGTTGGGGGCTGTACAGTGCAAGGGTTTATCAGGCGGTGTTAATGCCGTTGGTGTTGATTGGCATTTTTAAGGACAAAGGAAGCTCCTCGATCCCGGCGATTAGCGTCTGCAGCTGGGGGGATGCAGGGAGCGAGCTGTGCGGGAGTCTCTTTTGGGAGGATGTGCTCATGCACGTCACGGTGTCGTACTTTATCAAGGATACGCTCATCCTGCTTCGCGAGCCGGGGAACAACGTGATGTTTCTTGTCCACCATGCAGTGTGCATAATTGGGTCTGGTGTGCTGTTTTTCTTTCCTGATCAAGGGGGTGTAACAGCGTTTAACATTGGCATGGTGAACCTTGAGTTTGGCTCTTCGCTGATGTGCGCAGCAATGCTCCGACCAGACTCAAAGGCACGCTTCTGGATCTACATCGTCGGGATGACCGTCAGCAACATCATCGCCTCGATAATCCTCCCCACTGTGCTGTTCATGAACTCCACATGTGACATCCGACACTACATTATGGTGCTCACCTCAATCATCCTCAGCTACATGAGACAAACCTTCCTCATAGACTACTGGACAGAGCAAACAAAAACTACAAAAACGGAGTAACTTTTTTTTGTCAAAATGCCTGAAAAATGGTGTATTTTTTTTTCTTCAAGGTGCCTAAGCACAGAGAAAGTCTTAGGTGTTATCTTATATGTTGTCAAGTACCCCTGATTTATTTTTTTGTCAGATGACTAAAAACCACTGAGATCATCTGAGCAAAGTTGTCTTTTTTATGGTAGGTGGGAGGGCGGCGTGTGTGTGTGTGGCGAGAGAGAAGACCCCGTGAAAATTAATTTTTTCGGTGGGCATTGTGGGGGACCAGAGGGTAGGGCGACGAAGGATTTTTTTGTACAGTAACAAAAGCGGTGTGCTTTTTAGATTCTGACCCCCTCTTTCTTCCCCCATTTTTTCCTCTCATATTTTTTTTTTTCAAGAGTTAGTTCTGTGCTCTATTTCCTCATTTATTTTATTTTTTTGTAGTTTTTTACCAGGCTGTTAGCTTTGTTTGGTTCTGGGGTACCAGGAAATTGCCGGGAGAAAATTTCGCAACTTCCTTGGGACAAAACTCTCTCTTTGGAATGCGAATTTTTTCCGGAAAGTTCGGAAATTAGCTGACACCCTGAATCAGTGCAGACAGGCGTCGTTTTTTTCTACGCTTATATGATCAAGGTGACTAAGTGATGAGAGGCTTAGGGATCATTTTTTTTACAATCTCTCTCGTGGTAACCGTGTGCATACCAATGAAGTGCTCTCTGGGGGTTCGATACCCCCCGCGGGAGAACCAAGTGCCCTGCGTCCGCCGATGAACGGTGAAGCGTTTTGCACTTTTTTTAATTTCTCTCTTTTTTTGTTGATATCCAACATCCCAATGCCTATGCTATCAATTTATTGAATGCACACATGGCGGAAATACTGTTCTTCAGAGGCATATATGAGGTATGTCTCGCATTCATATATTTGACTGAGAGGCTAGTTCATCTACACCTCACCTTATCTTTTTTGGGTCTAAAATGCCAAATTATCAAAAATACCCATAATTTACTGTTTCCGGTGTGGCTGAATGGAGGGGGGAGAAAAAAAAAAGTGCGCAGAAGTGCGAAACACCGCCCCCCTTCAGCCACACCAGTTTCCAGTTTCTCTAATAATCAGTCTGTGTGTATGCATCTCAACTGTTTCTTCTCTGAAGGTAAGAGGGTTCACTTACGTCGGGGTTGCGTATTTCCAATCTCGGGTTTCCATGGAGAGCATATCAGGTAATCAGTTAAAAAGGGGGGCATCTGCGGGATGTGTGGAGTGGAATCTCATTTTCAACCGTACACAAGAGAGTCGGTTTGGAACAAAAGAACAAAAAAAAAAAAAAAGGCTGTTTGGAGACTACCTAATTTTGCCTGAAATTTTTGGAGGAGTTTGGTGGTATTTAAACACTAAAAACGCCGGTAAAGTCCTCCAAAATTTCAGGCAAAATCAGATAGAGCTGTGTTGGATCAGCGTGGCTTTGTTTCTCGTCTAAACCCCTCCTCACCCCACACCCCCCTTCGGCCAAAATGTTACAAGCATAAACACAGCAGGTCTTTTTAAAAAAGAGGGAGACATAAAAAAATGCCAGGGCGGAGGCAACGAAGAGAACAGACACCACCTCCACACCCGGTATGGCTTCTGATGTGTAGTTGTTATCACACCACCCACCCAACAGGAGGAAGTGGAAAAGAAGGAGCAGGAGACCTTCGCGAACGGCCCGCTCTCGTTACTAAAGAAGGCTGTGGAGGAGCAATCCCAGGTGTGTATCTTTGGACTAAGTCTAGTAAGATGCGGAGTTTCTTTTTATGTTTCTCTACTCCTACTATACTATGTTAAAGCGTTGCCCCGTTTGCCACATACACACACACCCCTTTTCAGGTATTGATAAGTTGCAGAAACGACAAGAAGCTGGTGGCGCGGGTGAAGGCGTTTGACAGACATTTCAACCTGGTTTTGGAGCAGGTGCAGGAGACGTGGAGTGAGGTATGGCAGATCCACCACACACACACCACACCACTCATACCCATGGGCAATGTTCTGCTCTGAGGAACTATCCTCTGCTTTGTCACACCTTGACATCTTGGGGGCCATATTCTGCGCAAGAATTACCCCTATTTCTATCAAACACACCACACCACCCTGGACAATGTCCTGCTCTGAGGAACTATCCTCTGCTTTGTTAACCACACCCCCCGCACCCACATGACCATTTTTTTTTCGGCAAAAAAAACAAAAGCCAAAAGCACAGAGCACCAACCATTTTTCGTTTCTACCACCTTCTTCTAACCCTCCACACCCACATGACGTACACATTTCACCATTTCTTCTCTCTCCTTCACAGCTCCCAAAGCCTGGCCAAGGTAGACGGCGCTCGCAACCTCTTACAAAGTTCCGCTTCATCCCGAAGCTCTTCATGCGTGGCGACTCTATCATATTGATAGTAAAGAACCGCGCACCCCCACGTCTACAAAGCAGTTAGAAGTGGTCGGGGGGGTGATGGGGGTGTGGGGTGTGGGGTAAGGGGGGGGTTACTATAGCCAGTTCGAACGTTCCATTCCGTTTTTGTGATTATTATTTTTTTTTGTACACTGCGCTGCAGTAGTGTTTAAAAAGGTGTTATGTGTGTTAACATACATCAAAACCCCCCTTTTGGGAATGGGGCTTTCTTGGAACATTTAAAGGCCATTTAGAGTTACGGGTTTTTTTTGGCTAGTTTTGAAAACGATCGCAAAAGATAGAGGTGCCTCGGGGGGACCTAGGGACTTTGTACGATGCTGCGAGAAGGCGAAAATGGGATTTTTTTGGGGGTGTTGGGTGGGCGGTACACACACACACGATGTGTGCTATAAAAGAAAAAGAATGGCAGATTAAACAGAAATGCAGCATCTCTTCCAACGAACCGCCCTTGATCCCGCCTTCCTCAGACACCCTCCTAACACAACAACCCTACCCACAGATAAACAAGATCACCACCTACAGGGGCAGTGCCCCGTAACGTAGGAAAATGCTTTTGCGGGCGTGTGTCACGCTAGTGGTATTGGGACTGTGTGCAGGTACTGCAGATGCGGTTGCAACGAACTATTGGTTCAAAGCCGTGAAGCTGTGGCAGGCAGAGCGCGGTGCTGGCGACGAGGCGTCGTCCGCACTGGAGTACACGATGAAAGGGAGTGTCGAGGTGCTGGGCGGTGTGTCCAAGGACCTAGGCTGCTTGCTGTGCGACCACGGTAACGACTGCTCATCAACAGGCACCTGGGCGTCGTCGGGGAACCAGCGAGGCACCGTCACAACGCTGCGCGTCAAAATCGACGCCTGGGAGGACGACAACTCAGACCGCTGCTCCTTCAGCACCCCCCTCTTCTTCACAGATGACGGCAGGGTTCAGAAGACCTGTGACTTCACCTTGCGTACAGGCGCCGCGTGGGTAACCACAACAGTGCGCTGTGATGGGGGCGATGCCTGGCTCGAGGTGGAGATGCAGTGGTGGCCCGACGCGACCCCCGCGCCGCCAACGAGTGCGCCACCGACAAGTGCTCCGCCAACATCAGCGCCTCCCACGTCAGCACCGCCAACGAGTGCTCCGCCAACTAGCGCCCCTCCGACATCGGCACCACCAACATCTGCGCCGCCCACATCTGCGCCACCGACAAGTGCACCACCCACATCTGCACCACCAACAAACGCCCCTCCGACGTCGGCACCACCAACATCTGCACCGCCCACGTCAGCACCGCCAACGAGTGCTCCACCAACAAGCGCACCACCCACATCAGCACCACCAACTAGCGCCCCTCCAACATCTGCGCCACCAACATCTGCGCCACCAACAAGCGCACCACCCACATCAGCACCACCAACTAGCGCCCCTCCAACATCTGCGCCACCGACAAGTGCACCACCCACATCTGCACCGCCAACGTCTGCTCCACCGACGTCAGCGCCGCCCACATCAGCACCACCGACCAATGCCCCCCCTACGTCTGCACCACCGACATCTGCACCGCCCACGTCTGCGCCACCGACGTCAGCACCGCCAACATCAGCACCACCCACAAGCGCCCCGCTGACATCGGCGCCACCAACATCTGCACCGCCCACTAGTGCACCACCGACAAATGCACCCCCTACGTCAGCACCGCCAACCTCTGCTCCGTTGACAAGTGCTCCACCGACATCGGCACCACCAACAAGCGCTCCGCCAACATCTGCTCCGCCAACGAGTGCACCTCCGACATCCGCACCGCCAACAAGCTCGCCCCCTACGTCAGCCCCTCTGACTTCGGCGCCACTTACATCTTCGCCACCCACGTCAGCACCCCCGACATCAGCACCGCTTACGTCAGCACCACCAACAGCGCCACCCACACTGCCTCCTCCGACACCGGAGCCCATTTCACTTGCTCCCCCGACTGTGGCGCCAACCCAGAGCCCCCCGACGTCTGCACCACCAACGGTGGCACCACTCACGGCAGCGCCGCCAACAAGCGCCCCTCCTACATCTGCACCGCTGACAGTGTCGCCTCCCACATCAGCACCACCCACGTCGGCACCACTCACATCTGCACCGCCAACAAACGCCCCGCCTACGTCAGTACCCCCCACATCAGCACCGCCTACCACAGCACCACTGACGGGCGCACCGGTGACAGATTCACCACCAACACAGCCACCGGTGACAGAAGCACCACCGACGGCGTTCCCTGCTACTTCGGCCCCACCTACACCTGCCCCGAGCACATTGGCACCACTGACGCTGTCGCCGCCGACACCTGCGCCGCAGACATGGCCCCCGGTCACACGGCCGCCAGCAACGCCAAGCCCACCGACTCTGTCACCACCGACTCTGTCGCCACTGACCTTCATGCCTGCCAGGGAGACACTGCCGCCAGACACCGCCGCGCCACGGACCGACATGCCAGACACATCGGCACCTACCACACCCACACCCACCACGCCAGCACCCACAACAACAGCACCCGCCGCACCTCCCACAGACACACCGGTTCTTAGCGACGAGGAGACAACACCTATCGACCTGCAGCTGACGTGCCCTGAACCGGTCTCGCTCGCAGACGTGCACCTCGCGAACCTTGCTGTGACGGGGGTAGCCAATGCGTCGTTTGCTGTCGTCAGCGCCACTGCCACTATTACGGAGGACGACTTTGGCTCTGTGGAGCACACTATTGACGGCACGAACCTCACTTTAACGGTCAACCCTGCTGACGACGTGGCCGTTGGTGATGTGGTTGTGTTTGCTTCGATCAGTTCTCCGTCAGGCCACACTGCGAATGCGTCCTGCGTATTCCAAATCATCCCCAGCGACACGATGCTGACCGACACCGAAGAGGCTATGCTGTCTGGCGCAGCGCTGGCGTCGGTGTTCACTGCGTCGCTTGGTGCGGCGTCTGCGGCTTCCACGCTGTCGCTGATCACCTCTGCGTCATGTGGCAGTGAGATGGTGCTTCCGTTCATCTTGCATCCTACCGGCTTGGACATCGGCGATTCAGTGTACCTCGGTGTGGTTGTGGGGAACCTCGGTATTTCTGTTGTCGTCACTGCGTTGACGTACCTTCTCGTTGTCTTTGTCTACCGTTGTGTGCCGTCGCTCCTCACCGTCACCGACGTGCTTGCTGCGAAAGGGTTAACCCGGTTCCCCTCCGTCGCGCTGTTCTTCTTCTTGATGTTGTACCAAGGTACCATATACGCATCGTTCCGCCTCGCCATCCGTCCTACCTTGGGGTATTATTCGGTGTTTGGGAGTGCCTCTGTGTTGTTCTGCTTGATCGTCCCTGGAGTGGTGATGTACATCGTCAAATCCAGCGTGCCAAGCAAGGCAAGGTATCTGAACGACCCGAAGTTTTACCCGCATCGGGTCATGTGGTTTTTCATTGGCGAAGGCGAGTGGGTGTCGTGCAGGGAGGACAATAGGTGGTACAACCGGTACACCTCTGTCGTAAAGCCGCATCGGGAGGGGGCGGTGTACTTCTCCATATTCACCTTTCTGCTGCAGGGTGCCGTAGGGGGGATGAACATCATCAAGACTGAGACCTTTACGGCGTGCGGGAACGTCAAAATGGTTATCGGAGGGTTTCACGTTGTGATGCTCCTTCTTGTGCTCATTGTTCGCCCCTTCGCACGCTCGAGAGACACCGTTATCTTTACCCTGATCTATATTCTCACCACCTGCGGGCTGGTCTTTCAGGCTGTTGGGTACTACTCAGAGGATATGCAGCACAGTGGGTTTGGGATTGCTGGGGGGTTTTATTTGGCGTGTGTCGTAGTTATTCTGGTAAAGGTGTTGATGGACATGGTGTGCGACCTCTTTGTTGTGGTGAAGGGAAGGCGGGGTGCGCTGGAGCAAGAACTCTGGGGCAGAGGAGAGGGGGAGAAGGGGGCGTGCGAGATGGTCAAGACCGAGACACTGTCTGATATGGAGACCTCGGCCTTTGAGGTGGAGCTGCTCAGCCCGCAGCCAAGCACGCTGGTGTATGAGGAGCTCTCCGTCAACTCCGCCTCACAGTCACGTCTCCTCCCGATGTCAGTTGGAAGCACTGCATTAGCTACGTCCACACGACGTGGCATGCCTGGCTCAAGCGATGCCCTCCGTCCCGGAGTAAGTTCCCGCCGAGGTGGTAGCACGAGTGGGAGTGGCAGGAATCTGGCGAATTTGAGCGGAGGAGGTGGAGGAAGTGGAGAAGGTGGCGGTGACTCAATCCTCTCGGCCTCAACCACATCCGCGCGAAGCCGTGCGCCAAGAACGCCAAGAGCACGTATCTCAGAGAGTGTGACGCGGGTGTGAGAGAAAAAAAATGTTCGATCTTGGGTGTTTTTTTTTTTTGGGGGGACTTTTTTTTCCTCGTTTTCTTATGAGGAAAGCCGGATAATCTGTGATATCTGGCTTTCTCTCGGTTTCCGTCGTAATAGGCTAAAAAACATAGAGCTCTTTCTTTGACAACTCTGAAGTGTATCATGATGAATGTGTGCGGAAAATGTGTGCGTCCGGAGACGTTTTCCCCTCCCCTTTTTTTTCTATACACAATTTTTTCTGTGGAAAAAGGGGGATTCAAAATACAACATCTTACGGAGATAAAAAAAAACTCTGTGATGTGTGTTTTGAAAAGCAGAAAAATAAAACCGGTCATTGGGTAATTCCTGGCCTTTGTGTGTATGAAAGGGTAGCGGTCATCATACAATCATTTTCAAGTCTTCGTCCTTTGTCTTCCTTTTATCTTCTTATCCACGATACAAAAAAAAATACCAACTTTTTTAGGTGTATTTTTAGGTGAGATACGCTTCCCTATATGAAAAGGGGGGGTTTTTTTTTAGGGGTTCCTAAGCACAAAAGGCTTTGGTTGATCTTATATAATTTTTTTTTTTGTGACAGCAATCCCCTACCCACGTGTGAAGTGGTGTGCGTGTTGTGTGGTAATGTAGGGTACCCTGCTGTCTATCTTTGTTCAAGATTTTTTTTTTTTTTTTTTTTTTTTTTTGTTGTTCATTTTTAGATAATCTATGCAGAGAGAGGCTCAGGTTCATCTTTCAAACCTTTTTGCACTTTCAACTTCTCTTTTTTTTTTAGGTGACTGCAGCACGAGAGGCTTAGGGTCATCTTATAAACCTTTTCTTTTTAGAGGTGCTGGTTGTGTGGTGGCACACTGGGGTGACACAAGAGCCAGACCAGACAACGCATCCACCACACCCACCCACCCTTCTTCCTCTCCGTAAGTTACAACCCATCCCTATCCCCCAATTTTTTTATCATTTTTAACATCGAACTCGCTTTCCCCCTACACTCTTCCTCTCTTTTTTGTATTTTGAATGTGACCGTTTTTTGGGTCATTTTTTTTTTTTTTGTTTTGTTTTGCTCATGTTTTAAAGAAGTGTCATACACCGGGTGTTGTATCAACACCCTACGTATGAAGTGTGCGCATTAAATGTGCACACCATCCCCTCCCTTTTTCTATGAAAAATATGCATCCCTCAGTGAGATCCATTCATTTTTCAAAGATTTAGTATATTTTGGTGCTGGAAAATCGGTCAACGACCTGTCAATATCGAGGGGGTGTCTATAAAGTAAAGTGGACACCTTCCCTGCGTCAACGACACTGTCAATATCGACCTCCCCTGCATCACCATATATTTGAATGGCCTGCGTCCACCCGGTATTTTCCGGTGAGACGTTTTCTGCGCTGCTTCAACTTCTCTTTTTTGGATGATTCAAGCACTAGAGGGGCTTAGGTTCATCTTATAAACCTTTTCTTTACACTGTCATGAGAGGGCTTTGTTATTTCAAGTCAAACTTTCCTTTCTGCTTTTTTTTTAAAGATATTGTGCACAAGGCACGGTTTTATTTTTCAAGTTTCTTTTTGCTTTTTTCTTGTATTTTCGTATTTACCGTAAATGTAAAGAATCATTTACGGCATTATCTAACAGAGAGGTGTCATTACGTCCAGCAGACAAAAGCCAAACACCTCCACTTGGTGATATACAGGTGCTTCCACAGACGCTTCTTTAGTTAGAGGCATTGGCACTTTCAACTTATCTTTTATTTCCCCCCCTCTTCAGATTTTGTTATATTATTCCCATACCCACTGCAAAAGGATCCCTGAAAACCGTGAAGGACAAAACTGTTTGGACAGCACGACACAAAAAAACCAATTTATTCCGAAAAAAAAAAAAAATAAGGACGACAAACTATGTCTACCTTGTAGTATGAAAGGCTTCAGTCAATTGAGTACATAATTATCATACCCTAGGTACCCTAGGTGGGAGATACTTAGGTGTTTGAGACAGAGGGGGGGGAAAAAACGAATTAAAAAGGTTGTGTGTGTGCGCGCGTCCCTCCGTCTGCTCGTTTCAGCTTCTTCTTCATCTTTTTTTCTTTCAGTGCCTGCGCCCCAGAGGCGTTTTGCTATCAACTCTACCCTTTTTGATGAATGGTTGTGTTGAATACCGAATTTTTCTATTTATTATTATTGGGTATCAGAGCCGTACAGACTGCCTCCTTTTTTTTATAAGGTGACTAAGCACGAGAGAAATAACACACAAAAAAAAAAAAAAGGGAAAAGTCACTTAGTGCCCAAGTTTGTTGTACCCATTTAGGATAATACCCAGTGGGTATTATCCTAAATTATTTGGGTATTATCCTAAATTATTTTGGGTATTATGGGTACTGGGTACTGGGTACTGGGTACTGGGTACTGGGTACTGGGTACTGGGTACTGGGTACTGGGTACTGGGTACTGGGTACTGGGTACTGGGTACTGGGTACTGGGTACTGGGTACTGGGTACTGGGTACTGGGTACTGGGTACTGGGTACTGGGTACTGGGTACTGGGTACTGGGTACTGGGTACTGGGTACTGGGTACTGGGTACTGGGTACTGGGTACTGGGTACTGGGTACTGGGTACTGGGTACTGGGTACTGGGTACTGGGTACTGGGTACTGGGTACTGGGTACTGGGTACTGGGTACTGGGTACTGGGTACTGGGTACTGGGTACTGGGTACTGGGTACTGGGCACTGGGTACTGGGCACTGGGTACTGGGTACTGGGTACTGGGTACTGGGTACTGGGTACCAAGAGAAGGCACCTTGACAGCAGCGAAGGCGCAAGACAAGGTATGTAAATATGTTAACTTTATGGTGAATATTCAACAAAGTAAGGCCGTCGACTCGTATTTCCTCCAAAAAGTCTCCAGAACAATATTTTACACCCTCAGGCCAACTTATTTTTTAAAGAAATCACCTTCTTTAAATTCCCCACCACTCACAACTTCACTTTAAACAGGTATCGCGAGTGCAACATCGAGAACCAACTGTGCAGAACGAGCGAACATATGGGGTGGAAAGGGGGGTGGGAACACTCTGTCAGTCACTGCTATTGCCATTAACCCAGGGAGCATAGCTAGTGCAAGAAATTCGACTTTGGAAACCTTCCGGAAAGTCTGTCCTCTGCTTGCGGAGGACGAGGCACAAGAAAATATTGCGTTCCCCCAGAAAACCAGTGCACATTTCACACTCCTTGTGGGTGGTCTTGTTGCCTTTTTTGTCGAGTAATTTTGGCCCAGGCATGCTCTTGAAGCATGACAATTTAGTGTGTATGGGGCAGGGTGTTGTTTTGTTCTGAATTCTCTTTGTTATAACATCTAAGTCAATCGCGGGTGGTGGTTTGTGTAGCGTGAGGCACTCTTTTTAGCAAACTTCCTGCGGCTGCTAAAGTGTTATTTCTTCGGATTTAACAACGTACAGCGTAACATAGTGGTTTAGCCTGGTCGACACAACCTTTGATAGATACGGGATAACCAACCCCCTTCGACCCCTTGTGGGTTCACTGAACAAGCCCTCGTGGTAGTTAAACGCGATTGACATTTACATTTCCTAGAGATGAAAGAACAAGATAACACTTCTGTACCCGCGCATCAAAATTGTGGAAAACTTTGCACCCCAAACACCCTCAACAACGCCCGCCAAAAGGCGCCCCTTGTTGCTGGGAGTTGTTCTCATGTTTGATACCTGCACAGCGGGCATTCCTCTGAGTCCAACGCATGTTTGGCCTGTCTGCGGCGTTGTACTTCAGGTGCACGAAGACAGGGTCTGGTGGTAAATTTTGCGTAGTGTCGCATTCCCTCATGTGTGGGTCACTCACACTTGGCGGTCATGTGCCACTGCGTGGGTCTGGGAATTTGGGTACCTGGGTACAGGAAATTTGTTGTGGAAGACATCAACCACCATGCATTGAGGAGGGTAAGACAGTGGTCGCAGTTTCTACTTGATAGCATTACAACATTTAACTTCTCCACGGGGGTCTTGGGCCGTTCACTCGGTTATACCTTGACAACCGGAAGATATTCTTGAGGCCTTTTTGGTCTCTAGAATATCCGGTCTTCCCGAACGGAGGCACACTTTGTGTGTTACTACGACCTGGCAACTTCCAGCAGTAGGTTAAGTAATCTTTCTTGTAAATTGTTGGAACATTATCTCCTCAGTGCATGAATGCCCCACGTGACTGGACACTTTTGTGTTTGTCATGTGGAGCTGTGGTTGCTCTTTCACGACTTTTTTCCTTGTACACCAGTGTGCCGGTACCTGGGTACCTGGGTACCCAGTACCCAAAAATAATTCCTAAACACTTGTGTTTAGGTTTTTAAGGTTGCTTCCTCCCCACCCTCCCCCTGGGTACCCCCCCCCGGGTGGGGTACCCCAAAAATGACCATTTCGCGAAAATACGCCAAAGTGTAAGATTTTTTCGGCATTGGAAAGATTGGGCCAAAAATCCAGTTATTACTAAATCAGATCGCTCAGAGATTTGTTACTAATTCCTAATTTCGTGTCGCGAGTTTACGTGTAAATTGCCTTAGGAACCGTGCGTTCCTTAAGGATTCTGCAGGCAAAACAGGCGATTTTCACCAAAAACCGGGATTTTCGCCTTTTTGGGTGGTTTTTTGGGCCCATACCTGTCCATGTGGTCTGAGAAACGCGATTCTGGGGTGTTAGAAACATGTGTAAGCCCTTTTGTGGGCAAAAACAAGCCAAAAACCATGCACAACGTGGTATTCTGTGACCAGTCTGATGTTTTAACTGGGTTAAGATCCTTGACGATCGAGTCCGTTTTGTGCCAGAAGATCTCGCTCATCAACCACACGAGCCAGCAGAAAGTGTTTAGGATTCGCAAAACTAAATTCCTTAACACTCTGTGTTAAGGTTTTTAAGGTTGCTTTTGTGGCGTACCCCCCCACCCCTTGGCACCCCCGACGGGGTACCCCAAAAAATGACATTTCTCGCAGAGGCGCCAAAGTGTAAGATTTTTTCGGCATTGGAAAGATAGGGCCAAAAATCGAGTTCTTACTAAATCAGATCGCTGAGAGATTAGTTTTTAATTCCTATTTTCGTGTCGCGAGTTTACGTGTAAAATGCCTTAGGAACCGTGCGTTCCTTAAGGATTCTTAAGGATTCTACAGGGAAAACAGGCGTTTTGGCCAAAAACACGGTTTTTCAGGCAGGTAACCGGGTTTGCGGCTTGGGAAACGTGCCAACGCGGTGTGAGAACCATGCGTGGGGGTTTGTAACCACTCGTTGCGTTGGTTGCGTTGTGTTCGTTACGTAGCGTTCGTTGCATACAGATCGCTACGTACACATAGGTTACGTAGTGTTGCATGCGGTTGCATGCGTTGCGTTCGTTGTGTAGAGATCGTTACGTACAGAGCGCAACGTATGGAGCGGTTGCGTTGCGTTGGTTGTGTTCGGTTGGTTACGTTCGTTGCGTACAGATAGTGACGCACGCATCGGTTCCGTTGTGTTGGATGAGATGCGTTGGTTGTGTTCGGTTGGTTACGTTCGTTGCGTTCAGATCGTTGCGCACACATCGGTAGCGTTGTGTTGGTTGTGTCGTTGACACATGTTCGTGGGAATCTGTTCGTTTCTTTTCAGATCTTTGCATACATCAACCACGATCAATAGGGAGTGTTAAGGATTAGCAAAACTAAATTTAGGATAATACCCAAATTAATTTAGGATAATACCCAAATAATTTAGGATAATACCCACTGGGTATTATCCTAAATGGGTACTAGAAACTTGGGTACTAGCCTACTTACCCCAAAAAAAAAAACAAGTGACTGATGAACAGAGCTCGCGCTAAAGTCCATCCCTCATCCCGGGATTTTTGGGGGTTTTGGTAGGAACGTTTTTTTTTTGCAGTACGGGGATTTCATTAAGAAACCAGAAGTTCTAATATTGTTGAGTAAGACCACCACATAGTGGACTTGCATATACATGTGACCCCGCCGTGGAACGCAATTGGCTCGGAAAGTCAAAAGAAAGAGGAGAAAAAAGGAAAGGAAAAAAAAAAAAGTTGGTTACCGTGCGCCTGCGGCGCTGCCTGTTCCCTTCCAGTTTCTACAGGCAAACACTTGCCCCCTTTACCTTACACTTACGGGTTTTGACCAAAACCAAGAACTTGTCCATTTCGGCAAATTGACCCCACCACAGAACGGACGAATTCCGGAAATGCAAATGCCGGTGTTTTCGCGCATTTTCATGTTGCAAGACGTTCAGGATCAGGGAGAGAAAATCTGGTTGTGGGATTTACATTGGCCCTCTTTACCCTACATGGATTTTGACCAAAACCAAAAAATTGGCCATTTCGGCAAAGTGACCCCACCACAGCGCGGACGGATTCCGGAAATTCCAATCGCGGTATGTTTTGAGGCTGAAAACCCACTGATTTTCAGGAGAAAAATTGCTTCCAAATCTCGGAATTTTCCGAATTTTCCTGAAAATGACCCTTGTTTACGAGTATGGGTTCATATTTTGCGAAAATTTAAGTCACTAAAATTTTGTCCATTTTTCCGTATATACCCCACCACAAGCCGGGATTGGCCCGGAAATGCCACAAAACGGGGTTTCCGGGCCTCCCCAGCTAACCTTTTCAAGGAACGTTTTTCCGTACCCGAAATCCATTTTTCCCCCATTTTTTCCCATAATTAGCGCGACCACTGCTGATGAATAAACCAAAGAATAATTTAATCAGACTAAGCACGAGAGGCTTAGGTTCACCTCACAAACTTTTTTTTTGCCACCTCCTTATGGACTAGCATACGTTGTGAATGCAAGCCCAGAAAAAAATAGGGGGGAAAGGGGCCAACGTTTTTTTTTTTTTGTTTTTTTCCCCGAACACGTGTAGTCAGAAACTAGACAAACGCCCAGATCTTGTAGGACAGTAAATTTCCCCTTGAATTCCCTTTCACCTTGCGCCAAACCCATATTTTTACCCCTATTTTTTGGCTGCGTTCAACGAAAAACACTGTTTTTTATTATTGGTATCAAGATCAGTTGGTGGATGATATTGTCTGGTTTTTATTTGTGCTTTCATCCGGATGGCTGGCATCGTGCAGTGGGTCAGTCAGAGATGTGTGACTGCACCAACAAACCATGGGTGTTCCGTATTCCGGGGGTTTTCGGGGGAAAATCGGGTCCGTATTCCACTATTTTTCTTTGGGTGGGCTTCCCCTTTGGGGGTCAAAAACAGGGTCAAAACACCCCAAAACTGGTCTTATTTGAATTTTTGGTGACCCGAGCGTTCAGTGGTGGTACTATAAAAAAAATTGGCGTGGCTGCATAACTGCATATCTCACAGTACACAGTACACAGTACACAGTACACAGTACACAGTACACAGTACACAGTACACAGTACACAGTACACAGTACACAGTACACAGTGCACAGTGGAGGAAGGGGGTGTCCGCCGGAGGCGAAAATTTTATTTGGGGGTTCGTCCTACAAGGAGAAAAATGTCTTTTTTGTGTTGTTTCATTCCATCCCAGTTCACGGGTACCCCACTCAGTGAAAAAGACCGTTCTAAAGTCTCTTAGTTACCCGTCTGCTCTTTTTTTTCTTCCCTAAGGGAATCCCTGTAGAAAAAAAAGTGCACAATCCCAAAAGTGGTATTCGTATTCCGTCTTAGGAACACCCATGCAACAAACTACCATTTTTTTTTTTCCCCTTTTCCTTTAGATACTGTACCCCCGCCCAGCACAGCTCACAGTGCTACCCTGCCCACGAAACCCCCAACCCCCTGTGCGTTTTATTTCATCTATTCTTTGATGGGTGTTGTACCAAGACAACACCTTCATAAGGTTTCCTCTCTATTTTTTAACCGTATCCGTAAACATGTAGGACCGTATTAAGTACACCCCCCCGGCGAATGGTGGGCAGTATTGTGCTGGGAGCCCATTGGAATGCGCAAAATACATCACAATATTGTGATGTATTTTGCGTATTCCAATGGACTCCCAGCACAATACTGCCCACCATTAGCCCCGGCCCAAAATCGGAAAATCACCAAAACTTAAGGTACAAACTATTTCCGTGACCAAATATTTTGTGGTCTAACATACACGAATACGTAAAGATGACAGTTTATTTTTTTTTTTATATAAGATGTTGGTATACACATGGCCACCTACCCGAGATTGATGATGTTGGGTGTTTTTGCTTGCGCGTAGTGTTTTTGGCGGAGGTTGCAATCAGGTGGCATGAAGTTTCAAATCTTTCAATCTTCTTTTTTTGTTCTCCCTCTCTCCCCCCAACGAACATAAATCTATTTAATCTGCCACACCCTAGCACATGGACAAATGATGTGCTCTGTGAAATCAACTCTAGGCAAAAATGCCCGTTGAGGGTTGCCCAGGTTGTTGACGTGGTGTAGTATACGGTTCTATGAAAGCGCTCTAACCCCTTTGCCGAGCTGGCATTGCTTTACAGAACCCTTGTCACTTAGTTATTTTTAAAAAATTTTTTAGGTGACTAATCAAAAGGTGCTTAGTATCATCTTACTTCTCCTTGAAGTGGTGTCGCAATGCAAATTCATGACATTTTCTTTTGAATTTTTTGCCTCAAATTTGATGGTGTTTAGTGGTCTTCAAATACCACCAAAACTCTAAACCCCAGAAATCCAAAATACCAAGTACGCAACAACACAATACGTACGTAATATGGGGTCGTCAGGAGCACCAAAACTATTGTTCAACCCTTTTAGGGAGGGCATATCAAAAGGTAAACGCTCTAAAGGATGAAAAGGTTTTCACAATAAGAAAAGAACAAAAATAAAGCGGGGTTCATAACCAAAAAGAACAAAATAGTGGAGTTCATCCTCTGGGTGTCTACACTAATACAACCAAGTTTTCAACGAAAAAAAAAAAAACTTAAGGGTTGAGGATGATCTGCGTCTATACCTTCTGTAGTACATAGGCTTCGGCCGACAATGAGTACAGATCATTATACCAGTAGGTATAACGTGATTGTCGATACAACAACAAAAAAAACCCCCCCCCTCACCGCTAGCTATATTCCGAAAACAGAAAGCATTGAAAACAAAGCATAAATAGGGAGCGTTTTTAAAAGAACGCCCATTTTACTTTCTCAACTGTTTTTTTTTCTTCTTCTTTCCTCTCTCTTTCTATTGGTCTACACAGTTTCTTTTTCTTTCTCCCTGAACGAAAGTCCTTTCCCATTGGTTTGGGTTTGTAGTTCCCCTCAAATAATGGTTCTAGGTACTGAAATAAGCAATACCGTTAACCACGTCATCACGGCTTCTTTCATGAAGTATTTTTTTTTGTTTTGTTTTGTTTTTCCCCGCCCCTTTTTCTGAACAAAACAAAAAAGGCATAAAGCAAACTTCATAAAAAACCCCCTTTCAAAAAAACCCCCCCCTCTTCTGGTTCCCTTCCGACCCCTCAACCCTTTGTTTTTCCTTCTCCTTTTACCTCAACGGAACAGCGAAAGGATGGAATCCACTTTCCATCATTTTCCACAGTTGTTGTTTTTTTTTCGCTCTTGTAAACCAATCTTACCAAGAGAGGAGACACTGTCCGTCTGATGGCTGTTTTTTTTATCTGTTGCTTTCTTTTTTTCTTTCAAGGTGACTTAAGCACGGAAGGCTTTTGTTCGTGTCTTTTTGAACTTTTTTGTCCAACCACACACCCGGACCAGGGGTCCTAACGCTGTTCTCAAAAAAATTAAAAATGGTAACTTCAAGGTCACTTCTCGTTTTTTGGGGAGGGAAAAAAAAAAACTTTCCCCCCTCAGAGGAACAACAAAAGTGAAGTTGACAAGGGGCAAATTCCTCACTGGACGTTGGTTATCGCCGTATTATAGGGACAGAGTGCTAGATACGATTTTTTTTGTGAGGCAATTTCGCGGTCTCGCAGTCTGGTGCCACCGTTTTGCTTCTTACCACGAACAACACAACACAGCCATAGGCAGATGTCTTGGCAGATGTTTAGTGGGTGTCAGCCTTCTTATCAGTAACCTCAGTACATTTACGAAAGAAACGGCGGTCATGTCACCCAAAGGTTCCTGGCGAAGACGGTACGCAACATTTCTAAAAAATGTTGCCATAAAATAGCACTGTCGTCGGTAATTATCGTCAGTTTCCGTAAATTGCTTACGTATTTTGCTAAAACGAAAGTTTCTGGCGAAGCCACGGTACGCAACATTTCAAAAAATTGCGCTTAAAATTGTACATTGTGGCAACCTGCAGCCCTGATCTTGGAAAAAAAGAAAAAATTCCCAGACCCTCCAACGTGTTCCCGTGTATGTTAAGCATCCGAGGTCACTTCGTGACACCGGATTTCAAAAATAAAAATAGGAAGGTCACTTTTTAGGGCACTTTTCGAAGGTCACTTCGAAGTGACCTTCGGATTTCAAAAAAATAAAAAAGGTCACTTCAGAAGTGGTAAAAGTTACCACTCTTAGGACCCCTGACCCGGACACGATGAAGATAGCGGGGTTTTTTTAAAAAAAAAAGGTGGCTAAGGTGGCCAAGCAAAAACGAGAGGCTTAGGTTCATCTTATAAACTTTTTGTTTCATTTTCTTTGTTTCTGATGTTCGAATAAACCGCGCATTGGTTACACTAACATACAATTTAAAGAGTAGAGGAGAATGCGTATCCCTACCCTTCTTTTTTTTTGGGTGACAGTGAGTACAGAACCCACCTCTTGGCTGGGCGATTGTCGATACACGAAAAAAGGGGGAAGGGAAAAGAAGGAAAAAAAAACAGAACTTGTCCTTTTTTTTTGAAAAAAAAGTGAAAGAAAGATGGTTTTAGAGAGGTCCCCCACACTGAGCGCTTTTGCATGCCCTGAGGCGTTTTTTAGACACCAACTTCACTTTTTTTAGTTTTGAGCCTCTGTACACACTCTTGTAGTGCTAGGCTGAATCGAAGCTTATAGTGTAAGTTACACAGAACTGAAGTTGTGTTAGATGTTTGTCTGGATTGGTAGCAATATTGCACGAAATACTTTACGTAAATACGGCAGCCATCAAGACTCAAGACCGGGACCTTTGGTAATTTAAACCTTCCGGTGCAACACTCAGGACATTCCCGCGAAAAGGGAAAAAATAAAGCAATTTTTTTTTTGATTTTTTTTTATGTGTTTCCCCTACCAAAAAAAATACAAATCTTTAGTCACGGATGCTGCCAGATCTGGCCAGATTTGGGGGCCAATTTCCCAGATCTGGCTCGTTTTCCAGATGTGGAGATCTTGTTTCCAGATCTGGACAGATCTGGCCAGATCTGGGAATCTGGGAAATTTTTTTTTTCAAAAAAAAAAAAAAAACCCCAGATCTGGCCAGATCTGGCCAGATCTGGAAATCTGGCCTTTTTTTTTTTTTTTTTCTCAGATTTCTGGCTATTGTCTCCCAGGGAAAGGGACTCTCGAATTTTTTTTTTCGCCCCTATATAGGGCTAATTTCGACGATTTGAGGCCGTTAAAAGCAAAATTTGACACTTTTGAGCATCTGTGGGGGTCTAAAACGTGGTTTCGCGCACCCGAAATTTCGTGGTTTTTACCAAAGACAAGTCGATTTTTGAAAAATCTCGAAAAAAAAAATTTTTTTCCCGGGAAAATTTTGACCCCTGAGTAGGGTTTTTGTGCACCAAAAAAGTGCAAAAAAACGCAAGAGTCGGGTGTTTTGACGATCTGGGGTACCGCCATATGCACTACAGGGGCCCACAATTTCGACTTTTTCTTAGCAATTTCCTTCATAATTTTTTTTTTCGATTTTTGGCAAAGGCAAATCTCAGGCAAAAAAAATTCACCCCTGATAGTGGGTCCTTGGGTGTCCAAAGATGCCAAAAACACAAAAATTTTGATGTTTTGACCATCTGTGGGCGCCTAAAACGCACTTCTCTGCCCAAAAAATGAATATCGATTTTTCCTTAGCGTTTTTATAGCCGTGCTTTTTGGGTACTTTTTCGCAAGGTGATTTTTGACCAAACTAATTTTGTGCACTTTTTTTGTGGTCACGTAACGCTAAAATCCTCTCCGTGATGATGCGAGAATTACATGTGCGAATGCGATAATGATTCTCGCATGCGAACGCCCAAAACCACGAAGGAGGACGCAAGCAAGGCTTCAGTGCACTTAGGTACAGGATGCGTCGTTTTCAGTTACAAAAAAGGGTACTGTGAAGCGGTTGAGGCACACACACACACACACAGACCCGTTGCAAAATGCATCTGGGACCCACGCTAGACCCCCCAAAAGCTGTAAAACCATATATTTCCATCTCGCGACCCCAGCGGATGTGGACTGAGGTGTTTTTTTTGGGTGTTTAGAAAGGTTTTTGTCCGATTGGAGAATTTTTTCGGTAAGTGTTGCATTTTGTCCCCACTGAGTGTGCACTCAGAAAACACTCATCAAAAAAACGACCTTTCTGTTCGGTAAAAAATAGTTATTTTCTATTGTAGTAGTGGGTTTGTCATGCAGTGATGTTCTTTGTACCTGGAGAGTGGGCCGAGTGCAAGGTATGTTTTTAACCCCCCCGGTTTTCTCCCTTTTCGACATGTCCGCTATTTTTTAGCTATTTTTTTTTTTTTTTGTCAACAAAAATGTCACTTTTACGTTTAAGGGGTACGGGGCGGCTTCTTGTTTGTTTGTTTGTTTTTTTGTTGTAGTCTCTACTTTTACATTCAATTTCTCTTAACAGGTACCCGAACCGACGACCCTTCATCGTGACAGCGAAGCAGTGCCGACGGAAGAGCTGGTGCAATTATTTGAAAACCAGGTGGCGATCGTAAAAGTCGGGTTTATATACCAACTTTTCCATTAACCCACCCCATAGACCACCCTAATTATTATGAACCTCTTAGTCAGTCACTGCTATAGCCATTTAACCCAGGGAGCATAGCTAGTGCAAGAAATTCGACTTCGGGATCCGGAAAGTCTGTCCTCTGCTCTTGCGGAGGACTAGGCACAAGAAAATATTGCGTTCCCCCAGAAAACCAATTTTTGTCAGAGTAATTTTTGCCCAGGGCATGCTCTTGAAGCATGGCGGCTTGGTGTGAGAAGGGGCAGTGTATTGTTTTGTTCTAGATTTCAACGGTTGTTAGAACGAGTCAAGTGGATGCTTATCTAAACACTGACTTTAGTACAGACCCGAGAGATCACACATGACTTTGAGGAAAGAACAAAGCAATGCATCTGTACCCGCACGCCAGGTTGTAGTTACTTCAGAATTTTCTTAAGTTTGCATGAACGAGGAGGGGCGAATCATTCTTCGGGAACCATTAGCTGTATACCATGGAATGATTTTCTCAAAAACACCACGTGGGGGCTGAATTCACCTTAAGAATTGCGAATTCAGCCTTTGTAGAAGGTACGTCTTACTTGTACTTGTACTTGTATGCCGTGTCCACCCTTCTCGACCTTACCGGTTCACATGTACGAATAATATTAGGCAGTGGTAACACCCTTCTCAATTGTGCAAACTTAAGAATTTTCTGCTGTAACTTACCAAAATCGATTTTCTTTCACCCCAAACACCCGCAACACCCCACCTGCTACTTCGGTAGCCTGTGTTGTTGGGAGTTGGTTCTCATGTTGATCCCCAGTGTTTTGCACTGCTTCTTCTGAGCCCAACGCTGTTTGGCCTGTCGACGTAATAAATACGAAGACAGGGCGGCGGTGCCAACAATTTTCCAATGATGTAACGTTTATCTGATTGATTTATCGTTTGATATACCTTGTGTGTCCTACTTCGTAACTTGCACACACGAGCAACGTATATTGAACGGTACTTCAAGCGATACTTCGTTATGTCATTGGGGGTACCTGGAAAAAAAAATTTTCCCAGACGTCCCAGATCTCCCAGATGTGGCCAGATCTGGCCAGATCTGGCCAGATCTGGGACGTCTGGGAAAATTTTTTTTTTCAAAAAAAAAAAAAAAATTTCCAGATCTGGCCAGATCTGGGAGGCCCAGATCTGGAGATCTGGCCAGATCTGGCAGCATCCGTGTTTAGTAGAAGGTACGAAACTAATATTTTTCCCTCCTTTTTTTTCTTTCCATTTTCAAAAAAGTTTATCAATGACTTTTTACCAATCGCACCAAAGGTGGGATCGCCTGATGGTTGTTTATTTGTGTGATGGTGTTTTTTTTATCTTTTAAAACCCCCCTAAAACGTTTTTTTAATATCCTGTACATTATATGTTTTTTATGTGTTCTATTTGGTGACTGAGCATGGCTTAGGATCATCACCCAAACCTTGTCTTTTTTTTTTCAGATGTAAACCACGAAATGGATTGTAGGACTGCATGGTTGGGTGCCCACCCCCGGTACACCCGGTCATTGTACCAAGGTACACTGTTCACGAGAAGGCTTTGTATTTCAACCTCTACTTTTGTGCTTTCATCCAGCTGGCATCGTCGGTCAGTCGGAGGTGCCTGCATCAATAACTTCACTTTTTTTTTTTTTTGGCCGGTCCACTGTGATGAGAGGGCTGCTGTATTTCAAGTTAAACTTTTTTTTTTATTCAGAACCTGACAGATGTAAACCACGAAATGTAGGACTGCATAGTTCGGGTCCTCCCGGTGCACCGGTCATACCAAAGGTACACTGTTATGAGAAGGCTTTTTGTATTTCAAGTCAACTTCTTTGTAACACTGTACCACATGACAAAGAGGTGCACTGTGGTGTCTGTGTCAAATATTGTGTGTTCTCTTCGGCCCCCACGACAGCCCAGTCATCTATTAAGGCAAACGCAAAGACAATGAGTAAAATAACAATTAAAGTATTATTCTGAATGACGAACAGTTTTTTGTCTGGCAACACACCATCAACAAAGCTATCGGGGAAAAAAAAGGGCGCTCGTTTTATTTTTGTTTTTGTTTGTTTGCCAGAGCCGGTTTTTTGTACGGTGAGGCGTTTTGCCCTTTTTTGTTTTGTGTGTCTGTCAACCCAGCTTTTCCCACCCTTCCACCTTCCCCTCCTTCGTTCCCCTTAAGACTACAGACACACTTGGTGAAAAGCGTGCGCCTTTTTTTTGTTTACGCACATCTTCCGTTGTTGGTCGCAGGGTGCTTGTGCTTTCATCCAACTGTGTGTCAGTCGGAGGTGCCTGCATTAATAACCTCACTTTGTTTTTGTTCGCAATGTTAACGATCAGAGGCTGCAGATGATCCAATCGATGGTTTCGCTCTCTGGTTGTGAGGAAACTGTCGCTACGAAAATAATTCAATTTTTTTTCAAAAAAAAAAACAAAACAAAAAAAACCCCCCGTTAAGTACCTCGCCCTTTCCACCCCTCTGCCGTTTCCGATTATAAATCACTCTATACTGCACCTATAACACACACAAAGTTGATTCTAGACTGCAACAGTTTATGCAATTCTTTGGGTTGTTGTTCCATCACAGTTTTTTTTTTCTTCCTTTTTTTTGTGTGGGGTACTAAATGAATTCCAGACCTTTCATTTTGTGCGAAAGGTCTTGGACGTGTGTTTGTGTATTGCTCAGTGTTTCCTACCTATCCTTGGAGAATTCTCCAAAATAGGTATGTTCCTTTCTTCTGTTTTTGTTTTCTTTTTTCAGTGCCTGCGTCCGCCGATGAATGGTGAGGCGTTTGCACTTTCAACTTCTCTCTCTTTTTTTTCTTTTTTTTCTTTTTAGCATCGTGTACTTGTCACCGGTGTTCGGCAACATTGTCGTGGCGTCTTCACGGATTTCGCGACCTTCAGAGGGTGTGTTCAGGGTGAGACAACACGCTTGCTTTTTCAGGTGGTTAAGTATTTCGAGGCAGTATCGCACTCTCCATATTTCTCTTTTTTTAACAGAAGGTGGGCCTTCGGCTGACGAGGGTTGTGTACCGCCCCCGTTCACACTACGGGTAGGTCTACTTAGGTTTCCTTTTAGGTCTTCTGTTGTTGGCCGCAGGGTACTTACTTTCAGCTGGCATCGTACGTCGGGGTCAGTCGGAGGTGCCTGCGTCAACTTTGCTTTCTTTTTCTTTTTCATTTGGAATGCAACAGGGTAAGTAGAGAGTCTGTGTAGACGGCTAAAGCTGCCTATTTCCAAGCAATTTCATCATCCCGTTGTTGTGGTTCATCTTTCCACGCTTTTTTTCTCTCTCTCTTTCTTTGATACCTTTTTGTTGGCTTGTGTATTTTTTATCTAACACTCCGGGGGGGTTCGATAACCCCCGCGGAGGAGTCGAGTGCCTGCGCGTCCCAGAGGCGTTTTTGCACAACCTTCACTTAAAAAAGCAAGGGTACATTTGTCGCACCCTCTTTGCTTTCTTTTCGTTTCGTTAAGAAAAGAGAGTATATGAAATAACAACCTTCACTTGTATCTTTCACTATATATCTGGGTTTCTTCTCTCAGGGGGTATCTTGTTGTCCGCCTCAAAGATGTTGTTTCCCATGAATACATTGTCCGCTGATTCAAGTTTGTATTATTCTTGACAAAAAAAAAATTGACCGACACAAAGTAACGTTTTTTTCTGTGGTTGCCCCAAAGAAGAGAACTGAAAACAGACATTTCAAGAACAAACTGAAATTTTATTTTGGAGGATTGTCAGCAGGCCTTTTTTTCCAGAGCGGGTAGGGGAGGGAGTGCAGGAAGGGCTTGGCGTGGGTAAAAAAAAAAACCTGAGAAAAAAAGGGTTGTTTTTGGTTCTTGATGTACGTTACCATACGTCATCACGTTTACATTGACGTGAAATGGGCCATTTCGTGCAGAGCGCGATTTTTTTTTTGAGCTTTTTTGCTCTCTGTACCCCCCGTCAGCCAAAAAGCCCCGAATCCTGGAAAAAGGCCTGATTGACAGACACAAAACAAAAGATATGTATTTGGCAGCCTGGAAAGGGCATAGTTGCCTACGATCTGTCGGGTTTTCAGCATTTTTTTTTTCTTTGGAGGGCTTCCTCTTTCTCTCTATTATTTCCCCCCTTTTTTTGCATATTTATTCTCTCTTTTATATTTCCTCTCTCTGAGCAGCACATTTTTGGTGAAGAGCCCCGAGGGGGGAGTCCCTACCAAACATAAAAAAGGATACCATTGTACCGTTTTACTCCAAAACACAACCGTGCACACCTGGTGCTATATTCATGTATCTGAACTGTGCCATCGTACTTAAACCTTCGTATTTACGGGAAGAAAACCCCCAAAAAAACCAACAAACCTTAGCTGTGAAGAAAAAAACTCCATTCTGGTCCAATTTGAACCCGAAAATCGACAAAATGGTTTTCAGATCATGCATTCCAAAAAAATATGCGTACGAAAAATTTTATTTTTTAAGTTTTGAGTTAGTACCTACCACACCCACACCTTCGCATCACAGATTCAACACTTTTTTCTCACACTTGGAAAGCGGCCGCGATGTTGCGCACCCTTGTGGGTTTGGCGATGCTGTGGACAGTTCAGTCTCAGAGATGCACCTCAGATGCGCAGTGCCCACCGAAGCAGCATTGTCGCGACGATTCTTTTGTCCATGGAGAGTGCCGGTGTCCTGGTGACTGGAAAGGAGTCGACTGCGACTGCAGTGCTACCATTACGTGCAACGGGAACGGAAAGTGTAATGCGGATTCCGAGTGCGACTGTACCCCCGGTTGGGTTGGTGCAGGGTGCGATGTCGATTGCGAGGATGCACGCGACTGCCGTGGCCGTGGGACTTGCGAGCAGGATGGAAGCTGCGGTTGCTCGGGTGATTGGATAGGCCCAAGGTGCGACTGCAGCCCTTCAGAGACATGCAACAGCAACGGGGCATGCGATCCATCCACGCTCGAGTGCACGTGTGTTCCTGGTTGGACTGGGGTATACTGTAACATCCCATGTGCCCCTGGAACGACGTGTGATTCACAAGGTACATGCGGGACGGATCAAGACTGTGGAGAGAACCAGCATTGCGATACGTTCAACTGTCTCTGTGACCAGGGCTGGATTGGCACTAACTGCGACGAGCCGTGCACGCTCTGTAATAACAACGGGTATTGCGATTCGAAGACCATTTTTGGTCTCCCCTGCATCTGTGATGATAATTGGAGTGGTTCGTGGTGTGAAGTTCGCCTTCCTCCTTGTGACTTGGATTGCGGCCACGGTAAATGCAACGACGCAAGGACTGCTTGCATTTGCGACGGTGATTGGGTCGATTCAGGACTGTGGCACTGGACCGCCGAAAATACGGGGGAACACTGCGACTGCAGTCCTTCGGTTACCTGCAACGGGAACGGCAAGTGCGAAGGTGACGACCGCAAAGACGGGTCGCCGTGCAAATGCGACGACGGCTGGCTTGACGGCTGGGTTCCCGGCTGGGTAGGTTCTCCATGTGTGGTTCCCTGCGAGGTTACACACCGGGGAAAAAAGTGCAGTGGCCACGGCGAGTGCTCGCCGGATTACCTCTGCTTGTGTGACGCTGGTTGGTGGAGTGAGGATTGCAGTGTATTCTGCGACCCGTCGACAACGTGCAACGGACGAGGGTATTGCAACTGGACGGGGGTATGCAGTTGTGACCAGGGGTTCGATGATGCCACAAACTGTCAAAAGTGCCTGCCACATTATTACGGACATGACTGCAATGTTTATTGCTCCGGCGACGTCACATGCAATGGTAATGGTGCATGTGATGCCAGCGGGAAATGCCTGTGCGATGCGTACAACGCGACCGCGGATTGCGGGAACCAAGCAGCGATTTACGGTGACCCACATTACTTGAATGTTGACAACGAAGTGTACGATTTCCATGGTGCTGACCCTTCTGGATACTACGCGTACACAGATGACGAGGTGAGTGTGACTACTTGGAACTACTTCTGCGACGAAACACTTCATAAAGGCATGACGTGTGTGCAGCGCGTGGCCATCCTACAGAAGAGCAACGGGGACATGGTCGAGTTCAAGAGGACGGACATAGGGATGCAGACTTCTGTCAAGCTGACGTCTCGTCCTACACCGTGCCAAGCGTCGTTTATGAACCTGTCCTCGTGGTCGCCCTCAATAGAGCTCCCCACCAGCATGCGCTACGAGGCACCGCAGCACGAACGCGGTGCGACGGTGTCTCTGCTGGATGCTGCTGGGCGTGTCAAAATGCTTCTCACTGTGTGGTATGAGGAATTCATGACAGGCAGGGACCCGCTTCTCAACTTTGCCCTGAATGTCCATGCTGTGCTTTATCAGAAGAGGCCGGTCTCACTTGACGGAGAACTGGGTGCGTTCTATCTTTAGGCGAAGAACGGGAACGTGCTGAAGAAGTCCACTGTGACAAACACGTGTCTGACAGGACGTTCTGCAGCTGTGCTGAACACTGATGAGGCAACGACCACCATTCCCACGGTGGCAGAGGAGCTGGCAAGATGCCCTACGGACGCTGCAAGGGAGCATTCGCTTACGTGCTGTGCGGCGGGGCAGGGGTGTGGTGCGTGGTATGCGCAGTGCCTGTTTGAGGCGTGTTTGCACTACGTGCCAGGTGAGGGCTGCACCGATGTGCTTGCCTCGCTCATGATCAAGGAGCAGGGGAGCGAGAAGTCCTGCTTCTGCCCGAGTGAGACGATGACACCTGACCACGTGTCGCAGACGTGCAGCCTCTGCAAGCCACACTACTACCCACTTCCTGGGCCGGGCGTAGCGCCTGCAGATGCGTGCGCGACCCGGTGCACGTCAGAGGACTGTCCTGAAGAGAGCCCCTACTGCAACAGCCGGGGTGAGTGCTCGACGGCAGAGCACATGCGTCAGCGTGAGGGGAAACACACACCGGCTCTTGCAGAGTCCGCATGGACGTACCACCTCCCGTCAGACAAGCACCCCTGTGCACCTGGGAAGGCACTTGGCAGGCTTGTAGAGTTGCGTGAGGTATTGACACCTGAGAACGTTGGCCCACTGACGTTCGGTGACGAAGCCATCATGATTGAGGCACGTGTGCGGATGCGGAGTGCAACGAAGTGGGCACGTATTGTCAACTTTGGGAACGGTGCAAAGGGGAGCGTCGTGTTCGGGCAGAGAAGGCTGTCGAAGAAGCTGGGCTTTGAGACACATTCCTTCGATTCGTGCAGCACAGCACAGGGGAGGCGGGTGAACTCACCTGTCGCATTGCCTGAGGACGAGGACGTGTGGACGTGGGTGGCCTTCACACTGACGAAGGAAGGGGTGGCGACGATGTACCACAACAACGAACAGGTGACGCAGGTGAGTGGGGTGGCGCTGCCTGAGTTTGGTACTCGCGTGAAGAACTACGTGAGGACACCGAAGAAGAGAAGGGGGGATGGCTGGGACGGAGACATCGAGCACCTGACCTTCAGCACCTGCTTCGTGCGCTCGCCTGCGCTCCCCTCTGAATGGCACTTCCACCTCCCGAAAGCGAAGCACCCCTGTGTGCCTGGGGAGGTGCTCGGGCGGATCGTGCAGGTCGAGGACGTGCTGCCAGGGGGCAGCGATGTTGGCCCGCTGACGTTTGGCGACGAAGCTATCATGATTGAGGCAAGTGTGCAGATGCGGAATGCGACGAAGTGGGCCAGCATCATCGACTTTGGGAACGGTGCTGCGAAGGGGAGCGTCGTGTTCGGGCAGAGAAGCGTCTCGAAGAAGCTGAGCTTTGAGTCGCACCCGTTTGAGGCCTGCAGCACACAGAACGACACGCGGGATGTAAACTCACCTGTCGCATTGCCTGAGGAAGAGGACGTGTGGACGTGGGTGGCCTTCACACTGACTAAGGAAGGGGTGGCGACGATGTACCACAACAACGAACAGGTGACGCAGGTGAGTGGGGTGGCGCTGCCTGAGTTAGGTACTCGCGTGAAGAACTACGTGCAGGGGAGCCACTCGTCAGGGGATGGTGAGTGGGACGGTGCGATCCGTCATCTGAGTGTGAGCACATGTTTTGTGCATGATGCACCTGTTGTGCCTATCCCGCCTGTCGTTATTCCACAGTGAGGGTATTGGAATTAACCCCACACATATTTGGAGTACTGTACTGCGCATATTCAAAAGAGGAAAACGAAAAGAAAACATCAAGAGAATCAAGAGAACACACCGACCAGCATATCAGCTGTTCACGGCGGGGTGGACAACCTTTTACAGGTTCCCACTTTGGAGTCAGGCCAGTATCCTCAACGATACTACTACACCCTGAGGGGGAGGTGTGCATGCTGTCCATATACCTTGTGTGGCAAGGCGGCGAGGTGACTTCCGTGTTTCGGCAAGCGGATATACTGACTCTGGATGGAACAAAAAATAGAAGTGACACTACCTCGGTAGCGTTGAAGCGACGAGAGTGAATACCAAGTAAAAGAAAGGGCTGTGTGGAGTTCGCACGAAAAAAAAAGCGATGTCATCAATTAATCAGAAAATCAAGAAAGGGCATATGTGTTGCATCAAATGCTTTCTGTTCTCTTGAATCGATAGTATGATTTTTTATTTTGTTTTTTGTTTTTTCCAAAAAAGCTTAGCTATTGTTTTGCCGCAACGCAAGCTTTATCAACGGCCACATACCACAGTCGTGGAGGTCATGTTTTCATATCCCAGTGCCTGCGTCCGCCGATGAACGGTGAGGGTTTGCACTTTCAGCTTCTCTTTTTTTCTCTTCCTGCGCAAGAAGGTCACCGACATGTCCCTTCCTTGCGCTTCGGTACCATCCCAGTACTATGTTTTGTTATTGTTTTGTGCATGATGCCAGTGGGACGGGCTTGCTCCCTTTTTCAGTCGAAAAAGGCGCTCCTAAGCCCTGCTCATTGTGCACTCTTTGTTTTGTTTTTGAAGACCGGGTACCTCACCCATTATTCAAAACATTGTTCTACCCATTGCTTCAAATTTCCCTTATCATGTTTGAATCTGTGCAAAACGACAAAATAAGTGGACGCTGTTTTTATTTTTAGATGTAACCCTTTTCAGATGTAAACCACGAAATGGATTGTAGGACTGCATGGTTGGGGTCCACCCCCTGTACGCCGCTCATTGTACCAAGGTACACTGTCACGAGGCTGTTGTATTTCACGCCGACTCTGTCCTAAGAGAAAAGATACTGATGTGATCCAAACCCCTTCAAATTCATTTACTTCCCCACAAAAAAAAAAACATCAAACCCCCCCCTCGCAGCCCCTCCCCACCCCTCCCTCCCTCCCCACACACACACACCACCTTTTTTTTGGGTGATTTTTGTTTTTGCTTGATTTTTTGCTTTTTTGTTTTTTTACAATGTCCGAGATGAACCCAGTGGATTCGCTTCTCAAGCGTTTGTCGCTTGAGAACTATATGGATGCGTTCAGGGAGCAGAACATTGTCAACTCGAAGACGCTGAAGTCGATGTCGCAGGAGGACATTGCAGACCTGATCCCGCAGATCCCCGAGCGTCAGAAGCTGCTTGATGCGATTGCAGGAGGGGACGTCCCCCACGGCCTCCCCCAAGGCCGTTCCTCGGTCCCACACCACGACGACAGACAGATCTTCGACGACTTCTCCACGCCATCCTATAACGACTACGACGACCGTCCGCGCAAGGGAAAAGGCAAAGGAAAGGGAGGCAAGGGCAAGGGTAAAGGAGGAAAGAACCGTGACCGCGACTACAGCTACAATGATGAGGAGACCTTTGGGGGAGGCAAGGGCTACGGAGGAGGCGGTGGAGGAGGTAAGGGAGGAAAGAACCGCGGTGGAGGCCAGAACGGACAGTCGTTCTACCAGCTGGAGGACTTCGCGGTATGGTTTTTTTTTGATTCGAATAGCGCGTATTTTCCCAAAAAAAAGTGATATATTTTGGGTATAGTAAACTGTAGCTGAGGCCTAAAAACAAAGGCAACAACAAAAACAACAAAAACCCCTCCCACAGGACCAACCGAACGTTGTCGAGATTGAGGTGACCATCCCGACCTTCACGATCCCCTTCCTGCTCGCAGGGAAGGCGCAGAAGCTGTCTGAGATCCACAACAAATTCGGCACACACAACAGCAGAATCTACAACAACGACAAGCCCGAGACCACCTTCAAGGTCTTCGGACCGGTATGTAGAAGACTGGGGATTTGTTCACATGCCTGCATCCGTCTTTGAGATGCCGTGCACGCTATCAAAGTCACTTTGTTTTGCTCCTTCGCACTCTGTCACCACTTCACACCACAGTCCGACGCAGTGGTCAAGGCCAAGGAGGAGATTGAGGCTGTCGCAGGAGTGTCGAAGAAGAACAAGACAGAGCAGCGTTTCCAGGAGTCGCTTCTGGGCAGAACCAAGACGATCACCTCGCTTCTGTACGCACTGAACGAGCGCCGTCTGGCTAACGTATGCAACCCCTACCACCTGCACACCTACCGCACAACACACACCCACAGGGAGACGAGACCGCCCTGAACTCCGAGACCATTCCCGAGCAGGTGTCGCACTTCCTCTTCTGCAACCCCTACAGCCACATCCAGCAGTTCTACATCAAGGTCAACGAGAAGCCTCGTACCAAGATCGACCTTCTTGGAAAGGTATGCACAATATGACCCAGGCATTACCCAGACCGTTACTCAAACCTCATCGAGAACGGCTGCACCATCCCAGAGACAACAAAACCCCCGGCTCCTGGAAACCACCCTCGAGCTCACTTTCTGCAGAAGATGCGACGATGTACCCTAGGTGAGTACGTCATTGCTGCATTTTAGGCAACCGGGGGAAGCGTGCCCTACTCGAAAACAACCTTTTCTCCTTCTCCCCCGATTCACAGATTCTGTTCGCAGTGCCGACCTGCCAGACGCTGGTGTTCTGCTCCAACGAGCGTCATATCAGCGAGCTTCTGATGAAGAAGGTCAAGAAGGAGCAGCTTGCAGGCATTGACCCTGAGGGCTGCTGGATGTACCCCGGCATGTCCAAGGACGACCGTGCCGCCACACAGGAGCGTTTCACGAAGGGATACGGCCCGATCGACAAGGTGGAGTACCAGAAGGAGAAGCGCGAGGACAACAAGAAGAGCGACGAGCCTGAGTACACCGAGAAGGCGCGTGAGGAGGGGGGCTTTGCGTCGGACAAGAACCGTCTGCTTATCACCACTGACGACTACGCGCGTTTCTCACGTGCAAAGGAGATCCCGTACGTCTCTCTCGTCTTCTGCTACGATGTGCCGAAGACAAAGGTATGCTTGCAGGGAACAGGAGGAGCAATTCTGACTGTGAAAATATGAGTGGGTTTTTTTTTAAATGCAGAAGTTTTTGATGAACAAAACGAATTACACACACACACACCGCAGGAGAGCTACCTCTACCGTATCGGGTGCTGTGGAAGAGACTCCAAGAGCGGAGTCGCCATCACCCTCATCGGACCCAACGAGATGGAGACTGTCGAGCAGCTCCAGCGCTTCGGGCTTCAAATCCAGGTATGTTACTCCAATAATTCTCCTATATTGGGCCATCTATGAACTATGCCGACCAAACCTCATAATACAGGAACTCCCTGCCAACTTCCACGAGGCAATCGAGGTGAGCATGACCGACAGACTGTGCAAGCCTGTGTACGGCAACAAGACCAAGTAGAGAGGTGGTTTGTATGTGTACTCTACGTTCCTTTTTTTTTCCTTTATTTATTTATTCTTTTTTTGGAAAAGCTTTCGCTAACGTTTTTAAAGATGTAGTACTCATCTTACGAAGAATTTTAAAAAGGTATACGTTAGGTATAATTGAGAGATATATTGTGCACGAGAGGCACATTATTATCTTAACCAGTTTTCTATTTTAATTCTTCAAGAACCCCTTTTTTTTTCTGTTTTTTTGCTGTTATGTCTGTGATGAGTCTTGATGCGGGGGGGAAGGGGGGGGAAGCCTTCTTCTTAATTTTCTGCAATAAAAATAAAATGAAAAAATGAAGAAAAAAAAAAAAACTAAAAATGGGGTAAAAAGAAGAAGAAAAAAACACACACAAAGATTTTCTGCTGGCTTAGTTTGCAGGTCTCCAAACAGGCTCAGTCTGTCAGGTTCAAGGGGGAAGGGGGGGAGAGAGATTAGTGAAGTGTTTTTTTAAATAAAGAAGAATGTAAGGATGAAATATTCCAGCATGACGAAGGCAAAATAAAAGCGCGGGATTTTTTTTTTTAGTGTTATTCGTGGCAACTTGTCGTTCTTTTTTACATAGGTGTTGTTGTTTCTTTGCAAGATGTTATGTGCGTCAAGCATATTCAATCTTTCAACTTTTCTTTTGTTTTTTCTTTTGCGTCCCAGAGGCGTTTTGCACTATCAACTTCAATTTTTTTTACATCAACCTTTCATTTTCAAGGTGAGTAAGTCTACGAGATTTACAGCTTTGCAAAAATTCTTTTGAAAATAATTGAAGGGGAAAAAAAAGCAAGAACAAAACAACAAAAAAAAAAAAACATAAATTGGCTGTAAGCTAAGTTTGCAGCATTCCTTGCAGGCTCCGTCTGAAAGGGGGTTCAAGCAGTAACGGTACACACACACACACACACAACGCATCATCAGAGGACAAGGGGCGCAATAACCATAACATGAAAAATCCATTCTTTTTTTTTTCTTCATTTTTTTTGTTTTTTGCGATTTCTTTTTTTTTTATTTCGTTTCCCGTTTTGAAAAAGAGGGAGAGCAAAAAAAAAAAGAGCGAAAGGTGATACAAACGGGGTAAACAAAAGAAAAAAAAAACCCCCCGTCCCGATTCCCCTCCCCACACACTCAACACACTTCCACATTTTTTTAAAAAATATTTCTGCAAACTTGGTTTGCAGTCTTCCGACAGACTCAGTCTTGTCGGGGTTTCAAGGGGACTTTTTTTTTTTCTGAAAAAAAAGAAGGTGAAAAAAAAGGGTATGGTGTGTCCTCCGTTGTCATAGTCACCCCCCGCTTTTTCAAGATTTCTTTTTTTTTTTTAAATAGGGCGTTTGCTTCGTTCTGTGTCTAGAGACACAAAACAGTAATTTTAAAAAAGCATTTTTTTTTTTTAGTTTTCAGTGTGGATCCCGAGATTGCTTTTTTTTGGATTTGCAGTACCCTACGTCCACTTATGCACGGTGAGGCGTTTGCACTTTCAATTTCTCTTTTTTTATTTTTTTAGTTCTTCTCGGTGTGTCGACTCCCCACCCCACCCCACCCTCTCCCCCCCTCAAAATATTGCAGAAATAAAAGAACAAAACTTTTTAAAAAAACACACCGTATTGAGGGACTCATATGACGCAGATTAAAAAAAAAAAAGAAATAATTGCTTCAGATAGGGACAACAGCAACAATAAAAAAAAACAGCCTTCTTTTACGAGAGGGGGGGAATTAAAAAACAAAACAAACAAAACAAAGGGATAACAAAAAAACAAAAAAAAAAAAAAAAAAAAAATCTCACACACTGGGAGGGAGACAAAAAAAAGAAACAGTGGGATATGGGGATATGGGGGGGGGGTAGGTGACAGATGCTACTGAGTGATGAGTGAAAACAAAAATGTAGTGTTTCAGCCTCAAAAAAGGATCTTATTTTGTTCTCTTAAACCTGCAGATTCAGATGTAAACCACGAAATGGATGTAGGACTGACTGCCTGGTTGGGGTCCACCCCCGGTGCACCGATCGATAACCAAAGTACACTGTATCACGAGAGGGTTTTTGTGAGAATTGTGTTTGGGGAGCATTTCATTGTATATCGAATATGATACGGTGACTCACGAGAGGCTTAGGGGCATCTTATAAATTTTTCTCTTTTCATTGTGAGAAACTGATCACGTACACGCAGGCTTGGGGTCATCTTACTGCTGTAATGCTCGAAATTCTCGCTCAAAACCACCACTCTCCACTCTCCACTCTCCACTATCCACCCGAACAGAACACAACCCATTTCCCCCTCCTCCTCCCCCTATCCCAATTTACACAACATTTTTACTCTCCCTCTCTTTCCCCACACACATCTTCTCTTCTTCCTTACCTTATCTTAAAGATTCTTTGTCTTTTCCCTTATCTGGAAATGAGCGAATGGGACATATCGGAGACATTGTTTCATGGGCAAGCCAATACGTCTGCGGTGTTCGCGGGGGATGTGGGGACGCCGTTTTCTGCGGTGTTGGGTGTCGCTGCGGCTGCCCTGCGCGATTTGTTGGTTCCTATCGACGGAGATGACGGCAGTGACAGCAGCAGTGGCGACACGACAAACGCACGCATCTGCCAGATCTCTCTCCTTGCCCTCGCTGTCTGCCTCTACCGCATAATCGACCTAATAGTCTCACTACACAGTTGGGCAGCAGACGCTCTCACACGACTCGCTACTCCTCCTCCACGCCGTTAACGTTAAAAGGAATTTGGGGGAAAGAGAAGGAAGTGTTTTCAATTTGAAAATGCCGGGGGGGTTGTTGTGTTAATCCAAGGGGGTTTTTTGGTTTGTGTTAAAAACAGTGGAATGTTGCAGAGGTGGCAACATACACTATTCCAATTTTTCTAAAAAAGCTTTCGGGTGACTTTGTGTACAGAAGCCGTCCTCGGGCAGGTGATTGTCGAAACTGCAAAAAAAAAAAAGATTGAGATATGGATACAACGAGCTTTTTGTTTAAAACAGCATTAAAACACCCCCGCTAGTTGGTACCAAATTAGAGTTGGTTTGATCGTTTTTTTGATAAAAAGCGGTCATCAAAATAGATGTAAAATGGGGGGGAAGGGGTGGCGAGAGAGGAATATTCCTCCTTTTCAAAAAAAATTGCTTTTTTAACCTTTTTTTAACCTCTTTATTTTGGTCCGCGTGGTCTCTTTTTTGTTCAAAAGCCCCCCCAAAATGTCATCCCCTCTTTTAAATCTCAAAATTCGTTTTGCAAAAAAAGATAAAATCATTTTTCAGCCTGCCCCTTCTCTTTTGCAACGACGGAGGGTTTTGTTTTTCTCTCTCTTTTTCTTGCGCTTTTCTTGTTCCGATGGTCTGCGAACCCGGAAACTAACGGAAACTAACCGGGGAAGGGAGCGCTGTTGGTGGTCACGGTCTTGGGGTAGTTTGCGAGGAAGGAAAGTATTCATGCATCTTCAGATGATTTACCAAATTGTGTTCGTGATACGTTCATGTGGAAACGGCGCTTCAAACAGAAGATTCCACATTTTGTCTAGATATATTTTTTCTGGTCCTCTGGCCATGTCAGTGCAGCCACAGAACCTTCTAAGTAGTCTGCTATGCCTGCATCGTCATCCTTCAGACGTTGCATAGTCTTCTCTCGCTCCGGCGTGAACGCAGTTTTTTTACTGTTCTTGTCTCAGAGTCACTACGCTCAGAACCCCCCAACACCACATTCCCTACCTAATACCGCATTTTTTGGGTACGGAACTCCTTACCGTAAGCGGACACACGGTGCCGCCATTTTATACCAAACGGTACACGAGAGGGTCTTTTTTCTTCGTTCAAAGTCAAATTTTTTTTTCACCCAATCTCTCTACCAACAACACGCAAAACCATCCCCCCCTTTCAGACACACCCACACTACACAGGGGGGTAGAGCACGCACCACTCCGCCCCCCTATACACCTTTCCCTCCCTTCCCTTCCTTCCTCCCCCCCTTCCCCCCCTCCCCCTCTTTACCGCCAATATGGAGAAGTACATTCGCCAGAAGGTGATAGGTAAAGGGTCGTATGGTCAGGCTGTGGTGGTAAAGCGGCGTACAGATGGTGCATTGCTTGTTGTGAAGGAGGTGCGTCTGCAAGGGTTGAAGATGGAGGAGAGGAGGGAGGCGAGGGCGGAGTGCGAGCTGTTGGGGAGGTTGAAGCATCCGAACATTGTGCAGTATATGGAGCACTTTGAGCAGAGGCAAGTGCTGTACATTGCAATGGAGTTTGCGGAGAAGGGGGACCTCGATGGGATGCTGAAGAAGTACACAAAGCAGCATGGCTACACAGGGCGCGGGGTCTCGCAGGACCAGGCGCTGCACTACTTCGCGCAGATTTGCATGGCGATGCGCTACCTCCACGAAAAGAAGATCCTGCACCGCGACATAAAGTGCGCGAACATCTTCCTCACAGCGTCGAACGTCGTCAAAATCGGCGACTTTGGGATCTCGACCATCCTCCGCAACACCTTTGCCCTGGCCAGAACGGTCTGTGGGACACCGTACTACTTCTCACCCGAGCTCTGCCAGAACCGACCATACAACAACAAATCAGATGTCTGGGCAATCGGGTGCGTCTTTTACGAGGTATGTTGAAAAATGGTAAAAAAAAAGCGTTGATTTCGATGTTGATGTGGATCAAAACCACGTACCGTGAGTGCGTTTTTGTGATTTAACTGTAAAAAGGGGATGTAGTGGCAGCTTGTGTAGAGAGAGAGAAGAGAGTAGTTGCACATAGTCTCGAGCTAGTATTCGTCGTCTCCGTCAATGTCTCGTACTAATGTTTCCAGTTCGCTTGTAAACACTAAAGCCTGTTTTGAGGTGTCTTCCTTGGTCATCGTTTTGAGGAGTGAGGTCAGTCGGGGGAATGATTGGAGACGGTCTCCAGTGTGAATTTCAGAATGCTTGTTTAGCATGCTGTAGATGGTCCAGCAGCTGCTCCCCCTGCCAGGTGCTTCGTGTTTTTCAGATGTTGAAGTACTACACAAAGTGGTCTTCCTGGAACGGCGTTGGGTTTTTTTTTCGCATGTGGATAGTTCATAAACTGCTCCCAGCGTTTGTAGCGTTTGTATGCATCCTTGGACTTCATCCCCGCGGTGCTGTGTGCGTCGTAGATGTCTAGCATCTTGTCATTTTTAGTCTTTGGCGTGATTTATTGAGGTACATGAGGTTCTTTTGCTACCCTATCCTATCCTATCCTATGTGTATGGTTAATTCTCTATGAAAAAAGCAAGGGTACATCGTTTGCACCCTCTTTACATTCTTTTTGTTGCATTAAGAAAAGAATCTGTATGAAATAATCTATGATCTTTATGTCCTCAAAGGAAGACCACTTTATATCACTCAACCGCACTCCACTCTCAAGCCCATATGTTGTGGCAATCTATCGTAACAACACAACAGTTACTGACCCTGAAGCATCCCTTCGATGGGCACAACATGAAGCAGCTGATGCAGCGTATCGTGAAGGGCAACCCTGCACCGATTTCTTCGTTTTATGATCTGGATATCCGCAACCTGTGCGGGTCGTTGCTGCAGAAGAACGATAAAGTGCGTCCAAATGTGGGTCAGATCCTTGCCCTGCCTGTCATGCGTGGTGCGCTGGAACGCCTGCAGCAGGGTCTCGGCCGTGCCGCAACGGAGAAGGAAAAGCTTCCCAACTTCCGTGACATGGTGAACCGCCATGCGCAGGTGCACCCTGTCGGCGGCAATCCCGCAGTACGCGCCGCACCCCGCGCCGATCCAAAACCAGGTCGCATGTCACCACGTGGTGCGGGGATCAACATGGCCAGAGGGGGTATGTCAATTTTTTCTTTTTGCTTTTTTCCCCACCAAACCTACCCCCATTGCAGGACAACGAGGCGTCACCCCACCGCCAGACAGCAAAGCCGCTCAGGACCTTGCCAAAAGAGAGCGGGAGAAGGTACTGCCACACACCCCCCTTCTCCCTCATCCTATCTATCCCCCTCTCCAACGCACCCCTCCCTTCAGAAGTTAGAACAGCAGATCGCTGAGAGAAAGCTGGAGGCGCAGATTGCAGAGAAGGCGAAGGGTGTAGCGAAGTGGCACCAGGCTGAACAGAACCGCCACAAGGCGCCGGACCCACTACCGCGGAAGAACAACTCCCCAAGCCCTGCCCCTGCCCCGCGCGGCAGAAACAATTCACCTGCACCTGCCAACAAAAGGAGGGTCAGCGCCCCGGTTACTTCACCTACTAATCAACCTATTAGCCTCAGCCCGCAACAACGTGCCTTTGCACATTCTCCGAAGGCTGACCACGGCCGCCGGAAGAACCAAAACGTCCCTGCAGCACCCAGCCGCGCAGAGGTATCCCCCAAATACGAAGACCGGAAGGACAGTCCACGAGGACCATCACCACCGTCTCATGGTCGTCGTGCTAGTGTAGGGGGCACACCACCTCCAGAACAGAAGCGGCCTGCACCCATAGAGAAGGACCGAGGGTCTGAAGGGAGCGACAGCGAGGCAGTGGATGTGCAGAGCAGTGACAGTGAAGAGGAGGAGCCAGACACAGATCATCAGAAGCAGGTGCGTGACCAGGAGTATGACGCTATGTTGAAGAATATTGACAAAGCGTTGACGGCGAAGCCGAACAACGACGAAGACTTTGAGGATGCGGAGGACGGCAGTGGTGGTGGTGGTGGTGATGCGAAGGACCCGAAGTTCCTCCTCGACGGTGCGACCCTGCGTCTCGATGTCCCCCGTGCAGCACCCCTCTCAGAGCGGCTGGAAGTGCTCAGACAGTTCATCGACTCTCACCTCGGAACGGACCTCTTCCTCAAAGCGTACAAAATGATTAGCGAGTTGGACAATACGACAGAGGTATGAACCCCATTCTTTGGTTTGAAAAAAAAATTGGGCAGTCGCAGAGTGGTTTAAATGAGTGGGTGTGGGGGTCATTATTAGCTGTGTGCACACCGTGTTGCGTTCATATTCAAACCTTTTTATTTATTTTTAATGAGTGTACTTTAGCCCAGTCTTTGTTGGTGGCGGCACACATAGCAAAAGTCTTTCATCCGGATGGCTGGCATCGTACAGTGGGTCAGTCGGAGGGCCCTGCATCAGCAACTACAGTTTCATCACATAAACGTCTCATCTCATCTCAAATCATCTCCCCCCAGGTCCTGCAGAGCGTAGACAAGCTACTCGGCGAGTCCAAGAAGCAAATGACGCCATTAATATGTCAACTCGTGTTTTGCGATGACCAGATGAACACCACTCACTAGGGGAGAGGGCATTTTTTTTTTCCCGCCCGCCCCCCTTGTGTATCATCATGGCATTTTCGTTTTGTTTTATCAAGTTGTATGAGTCCTCGTGAGGCTCATTAGGTACACTGTCACGAGAGGGCTTTGTATTTAAAGTCAACTTTTTTGCATACATTTACCCATTTTTTTTCCTTTTTATTATTCTCATGATATTTACACAAAACAGTTTTTTTTTTTCCTTTTTCCTTCTAACCCCCTTCCCCTGTTGTACATTGATCTCCTATATTACCTATTTTCTTTTTCTTTTTTGCACCCCCCCTTCATCTGGCCAATGAGGGTCGTTACACTGGGTTGCCGCCGCCTGAAAAAAAAGGTGGACTTAACGATTGGGGTAATCGATACCGTAGGGTCGGCTGGAAAAATACGTAGTTGCGTGAGCTGCTCGGAAGAAAAAACGGATTGTCGTTGGTTTGTTAAGGTGACTAAGTACAGAGAGACTTAGGTTCGTTTTGTAAACCTTTCTTTGTTTTTTGTGTTGCCCGTCCCGCTGAGGGTGGTTGCATATAATGGATGTGTGCTGTTGTGTGCTCGTGCGCTCACGAGAGGAACATTCATCTTACACGTTTTCTTTTTATTTAGAGAGAGAGGGAGCCACAGTGCCGTGCGTCCGCCGATGAAACGGTGAGGCGTTTTGCACTTTTCAACTTCTCTTTATTTTTATGCTTTCATCCATGGTATCGTACGTAGGGTCAGTTGAGGTTCCTACATCAATGACTATTCTTTTTATTGCTTTGTGCGGTTTTGTCGTGTCCCTCCGCACTGCCATTGGCAAGCACCCTGTCCTTTGTGCGGTTCGGGAGGGAGACAAACTGACAAAGGTTGTATCTCCTTGGGGTTTTGGCTGGGTTATTTTATGCCATTTTTTTTAAGGCCATATTTCTGTCTCTTTTTCTTTGCACTCTTGTGAGAGGATCTTTTGGAAAAAAATGTAGCTTCCCCTTCAATTTCACCCCCTTACGAATTCATTCAACATTTTTTTCAACACCAACACAACCTAATCCCAGAAACACACAATACGATGGATATACACGTCAAAGGGTTTGATGGGACGGAGTGTGTTATTGAGGTGGTGTTAGGTGATACTGTTGTGTCTCTTATTCATAAAGTGTCACTTGCACTTACGCTCGCAGAAGACAGCTTTAACATGCACTTCAGGGACACGATGCTGGAGGACGAAGACATCATTCACATGAGCGCTGATGACACTGTCACATTGACGCAAACTGATAAGTACTTCGCCATAGCAAGGCTTCACGCCCTGGGGGTGACGGACCTGACGGCAGAGGCGCTGGAGACAGTGACCAACCCTGAGGTGGCGTGTCTGCTGCTGCAGGCAGAGGTGGCCGTGGTGGTGCCACATAAGTTTCTCTCTGCGACGTCGTTGGTGCGGGTGGACTTCAGCGGCGCGTTGGCTGTCAGTGAGATAGGCAACGACTTTCTGTCGTGCTGTGAGGTCTTGGAGGTGGCGGATCTGTCTGGGATGGAGAGGGTGACGGGGATCGGGTCCTACTTCCTTGCCTGTTGCCCGTCGTTGGTGGAGGTATACCTCTCAGGGTTCGGCAGGGTGACCGAAATAGGCAACAGCTTCCTCTGGGCGTGCTGCTCCCTGACGCTGCTCGACCTCTCTGCACTGCGCGCCGTGACGACGCTTGGGGTCTCCTTTGTCTCTAACTGCGACTCCGTGACGGATCTGAACCTCTCAATGCCAAGTGTCGTGCACATCGGGTTCGATTTCGTCAACTGCAACTCCCTCGAAAGGGTTGACCTTACAGGGTGTAGTGACGCCGTCCTTCAAAGATCGCCATGGTTAAAAGCACCCCTGATAGTGTCTCCCCCTAGACGCCTTTCACAACGGTGAGAATTTGAGGAGAGAACGTACATTTGCTATGAATCGTGTTCGTGTGTGTGGCAGTGTGCTTATGCACAGATTGGAGTACTTTTTGTCCTTTCGTTTCCCATTCCCTCCCCACCCTTCCTGCACAGTGATTATATTCCCCGGGTAGTGTGTTAAAATAACAGGATTTTGCTCTTTCTTTCATCTTACACACATTTTATGCAAAAAATCATTTAGCGTGGTACCGTTTTTTTGAGAGCAGGGTTGTGTAACAAAATAACCTGTCACATAGCTATGTGCAATAACGATGACTGCATTTCTGAACGCCTCCCAGGCAAGAACATCGGAAAAAATGCGCAACCATGTTTCCCACCCCTCTCTCCTCCTCCCCCAAAGCTGGTTTCTCTCTCTCTTGCAACTATCCTAAGCGAATCCTTTTTTCATTGCATCGGCGGAAGAAAATTTTCCCCTACCCCCACCCCCACACTCCCCAAGCTTTACTTTATACCGTCACATCCTCTCTATCACTCAAACACCGCCTCCACCACACAGACTACACACTCTCCCTGACACACACCCACCCCCCTTCCTAATACACCTTCAGTTCTCCCTCCTGTTTCCTCTCCCTTTCTCTCTCTCTCTCTCTCTCTCTCCCAATGTCCGAAGCCTCGCCACTCCGTTTGCAGCTTCTCGCGTTGTTCACTGCAACCTTCCTGGTGTTAGCCTATCTCTTCAACCCTTCCACCCCAGGAACCGGGGAGGATGTTGTGAAAGGGGTCGAAGCCTTGCGGGTGGAGGTCGCTCGGTTGGGTGACATGGCTGTGGGGAGCTCACGCGAGACCGCCACCGCGCCGAAAACTGCAGGGAAGCCCAACCCTTTCGCAAACGACGTCATCCCCATTGCACACCACCCTCGGTGGAGATGGGAGCTTGGCGGTATCCTTGACTCTGAAGGGAAAACGGAGGGCGCTGAGATCGGTGTACAGCGCGCATTGTTCTCAAAAGACATGCTGCGGATGTGGCCTGGCTGCACCAAATACATTGTAGTCGACGTCTGGGAGCAGCAAGAGAACTACGTTGACGCAGCAAACGTCAAAAACCAGGATGCACTGTACAACGAAATGCTTGTCAACCTGGAGCCATACAAAGAAAAGGTAGTGGTCATGAGAAATTGGTCACATGATGCAAGCAAGAAGGTCAATGAGTCGTCCTTAGACTTCATCTACATCGACGCAAGACACGACTTTGAGGCTGTCTTAGAGGATCTCCGTGACTGGTGGCCAAAACTCCGTGTAGGCGGGATCTTTGCGGGGCACGACTTTACCTCTGCAAAAACCATGAAAGGTTTTGGTGTGCAACGTGATGGGTCCTACAACGTCGGCGCCGTGCGAGGTGCGGTCCAGCAGTTCTCCAAGGAAATGGGCATTCCTTATGTGGTCCTCCCAGAGCGGAAAGGAGGGAAAAAGGCTCCTTTCGCGTCTTGGATGCTCAGGAAGAATTGAGTTTTTTTTTTGTTGGTTTTCCTTAGACAAACCACTGTATAGGTCAATAGGTCAATGTATGAGAGGGCTACACAGGGTTGCTTGAGGAATTCTAGGGGGGAAAAATGCACCGTGTAATGATGACCTCTGGTTTTTTGATGGGTGCCTTATCAGCAGTGTGGTGGAAATAAAAGGAGAGGGTAAAAGGGGGGGAAGGTAAATGGTAGTTTTGTTTTTTATCTTAGCGTACCCCCTTCTATTTGGCTCTCTTAAGGATTCTGTGAAGGAAAACCCGTGGCTTCTATCTAGTGATGGTAGTCTTTTATCAAACAAAAATTTTTATTGTGCCAATGGTGAAGTTGATGTGGGAGGGGGGGGCCCAGGCTCAGGGGGGGGGGGGGGGGGATGGGATTTCTTAACTAACTTCTAAATGATTGTTTTTTTTAGGTACACTGTTCACGAGAGGGCTTTGTGTTTTTTCAAGTCAGCCTTTTTTTTTTTTTTACGCGGAAAGCCAGAGTGCCCTGCGTCCGCCGATGAACGGTGAGGCGTTTTTGCACTTCTTTCAACTTCTCTTTTTCTTTTCTTAAAGAGGTGCACTGCACATCCACCGCTATTTTTGTCCCCCCTTTTTCTTTCCTCGTAGATTAAACACATAAAAAGAACGAGTAACAAGAAATAACAGAATCTCACAACCTTTTTTTGTCTCACTCTCACTTCTCTCTTAACCCCCACCGCGCTGCGGGCAGTATGCAACGTTGTGATCTGCCCTGCGAGCTTTTGCTTCCCCACCTCACTTTTCAACAGCTTTACAACACATCACACACAACTTCATAAAAAAGACAATGACAATCGACGCCATTGCCCTCGGAAACCAGTTCGTGGCCCTGCGTAAGTCGAAGTGCAACGAGGAGGCACTGGACCTGTTCATCACAGACGCAACCTACATGGAAGTGCCCACCGTGATCGGCCACGACAAAATGACTGGACGCGAGAAGATCATGAAGCGCTGGAAGAAGGAGGACAAGGACAAGCTGCGCTTCATCAGGGAGGATCCCTTCACGCTTATGAAGCCGGGAGTGGTCCAACGCACTGTTGTGGGTGAAATACTGATCCTGAAGTTGACGGTGACGCACACAATCCACTTCACACCTGAGGGGAAGATTCATAAGAACCTTATCAGAAAGGCTTGATCTGCTGTTGCGATGTCCCATATACAACACAACACAGCGTGTGTGAGTTTCGTTTGTCATCATTTTCTTCAATTCTGGTCTATTGTTTGTGACAGTATTACTCTGCTGATTTTATCTGAATGCGGCTGTGCTGCTATTCGACACAAAAGCTACACTTCGCTGTTGGTGGATGTCAAATGACTCTGTTGCGCTGACATCAACGCCTACTGTCGCAAGCGGCTGCTTTTGTGTGCTCTCTAACATCTTCACTAACTCACTCTTGTTCGCGTGTCTGCGTCCACTCATGACAGGACGTTGGACACGGTATCACCTATTGACTCTTGTTCTTCACCATTGAGTTCAACCTTTGTTTTCAACGAGTTTTTTTGTTTTGTTTTGTTTGCCAAAAAGACGACCCAACGAAGACCCGCAATGTGAGTTACCAAGAATGATTCCCGTTGCAGGTTTGCATATTTAGTATACGGCAATGTATATTTATGTGCGTATGTCTGCCCCTTTTCGGCACCTTTTTTCAACCTTTTCTGTGACTGTCCACCTTAGTGTAGACAGGCCCAACCTCACTACAGACACCGTTTAGTTTCTCTCTTCTCAAGAAAGGATTTCGACGTCAAAATACAACTGAACTGAACTGTACCTCCTCCCAACCTTTTTTTGTTATGCCCAACTTTCGTCGTATGACTGAATTTAAAATAACCAAACTCTCCATCAAATGGCATGCGCGATACGTGGACCGCGTTTCGCGCAATAGCTGCTGCACATCGCCACTTGGTAACCTCGTCGGAGATAATTCCCTGGGACGGTCTTTTCCGACGTTTCCGCGTTCCTTCCCGTACACCTCGCCGAACTGGCACCACTCTGAGTTGCTCCTCACAGGGAACGGCACCTTCGGGATGTCCCTATCCACGTTGCGGCACTCCCCGTTGTCATGCCCTCAAGTGGCTCTTCGCACGTGTGCGCAGCCCAGAACGCCATAAGCCCGTCACACTTATCCGGATCCACCCCTCCACTTCTGCGGAAGTATCAGAAGTGAGTACACGAACAGGCCTATCGCGTATGCGGTAAAGTGCTCGAGGAGTGCTGGTTCGCTGTCATTCATCGAGAAGGTGAAGATGAAAGGTGGGCCGAGCTGCGCGATCATCCACACAGTTGCAGATGTCCTGCCAGAACTGGTCAGTCCCACTTACCTTGCGGAGCATGGGGTGCAGGTGTCTGGAATATTTTTCTTCATTTTCGAAATTTTTCTGTACTTTTGATTTTATGTACACACCCCCTCCTATATTGGGCACGGACCCTCCGGCCCCCCAGTCGACCAGGCTTCTGTCCTGCACTCTGGCTGTGCATTTGTAGTCAACTGTTTACCTCTAAACCCCTCCCTTTGCAGGAAGTGACAAAACCCTCAACAATGTGGGGTGATCTTGGTGTGAACGACGCTCCCTATACTAGGCAGCACCACAAGATGCAGCACAAGGCACAGGGCAGCACAGAGAGCAACCGCATGGCAGGGCACACAGCGGCGCAGCAGCAGAACGGGAGTGGTGTGTGCGATGCACCACCAGCCACCCTCTCCGCTGCTGAGAAGCGTCGTCTGAGCAGGCTTTCCACTTCGACCACACCACAGACGTTTGCGATACAGCCACCAGTGGCAACACAGCAGCAGCAGCAGCAGCAGCAGCAAGCCGCACCCACGGCCATATCACAGGAGGTGGCACGCCTGCAAGGGATCCGTGACAAGTCTGAGCGGACGAAGGCAAAGATAGAAGCAGTGGCGCGGGTTATCTTTGAGGCTGCGCAGGCGGAGCAGAGGAAGCAGCAACTACAGCAACAGCAACAGCAACAGCAACAGCTAGAGGACAGTGCACTCGACCTCTTCGTCCCTTCTGCAGAATCCGCCCCAGTTCGCAACGCAGCTGTGGACGTACACCCCAAAACATCGGACAAGAAAGGCGTACACAGGGCACACACGACCGGCCACGTGGCTAAGTGCACACCCCAGCAGGAGGGGTTTGGGGCGTCGACGCTGCCAGTGGGGAGTGTGCCGCCGTCGCTGTTCAAAGAGCATCCGAGAGCTTCGCCTGCGATGCGTGCTGGGGGTGCGGATAGCAGTGTGGCGCAGCGGGGACGGTTTCTACCACCGCCGGTAGGTGTGCGGTGAGGGGTGAACGGGCACTCTAACTAAAATAAGAGGCCACCAACAACACGGTTTCTAGCAGACTATAGGTGCCCGCTATATGGTGTGTTTAATAAAGGGAGCGGGGTAACAAAAAGGTACGCGCTTTCCTTTGTTTTTCCGGTTCGATAACCCCGCGGAGTGTCAGTGCCCTGCGTCCCAGAGGCGTTTTGCACTGTCAACTGCACTTTTTTTTTCCTCTAGTATTTTCTGGAATTTCCTTTAGACTCATCACTAACCCCCCTTTTTTTTTTGTCAAATTATCCCAAATACGTTTGGAGACAACGGATCATGACATCCTTTTTTTTACTCTTTCAAATTCACATCTTAAGTTCCAAAAAAACCCACCCCTTTTCAAGGTAACTAAGCACGAGGCTAGGCTTAGGTTCATCTTATCAACTTTTCTGATACACTGTCACGAGAGGGCTGTTGTATTTCAAGGTTTCTTTTCCCCCCCGACTATAGCGAAAGAACACACACTAAATTATACAACAATTTTTATCTTTTTCATCATCCGCCAGGAAAGCATCCTCTCCATCTAGTTTTTTTCTCTGACACCGTTCAGAAACCTGTCAGAAAGGTGATTGTCGATGCTAAGAAGGGGGGAAATGGGTGCAAAGGTCATATGCTCTGTTGTGTTCACTATACAAAAAAACGTCTTTCATAAGACAAGCTGGAGGGCAGGTGAGTTGTTACACACTCATTATCGGATGCCGACTTCCATGGCCACCGTCCTGCTGTCTAGATGAACCTACACCCTTTGTGGGACCTGATGAGCGAGGGTGACTTGGAGAACATCTGCTTCGATCATATGTATCAGTATTGCGCTTTTTTTTTGTTTATTTTTTTGGAAGCAAACAGTACGTATTTTTTCGTTTTGTTTTTTGTTTAAGTCCTCGGTTTGTCTCTGGTTTTTCAGTTACTCTTACGTATATTATTGCCAGTAGCTTTTTCAGGGACCGCACAAACCCTGAGATAAGGAGCGACTTACGGCTTCTTTCTGCGCAAAAAAAAACACGCGTCTTATCTCAGAGGTTGTGCCAGAACAAAATGTAACAAAAAGCTCTGATCCATCCAAGAAGCAGCACAGTGTTTATTACCATTTTTTGTAAAAGCAAGGGTACATTTTTCGCACCCTCTTTGCTTTCTTTTCGTTTCGTTAAGAAAAGAAAGTATATGAAATCATTTTTGTGTGTGTGAATGTTTTGTCGTTTACCCCTCCGCCGCCCCAACAGAGCACAAAGCAAAAACATCAACAACTTTCATTCAACCCCCCGCCACCCCAACAGTGTTTTCAAAGCACGTTCCAAATTTGCTTTTTAGTAATTCATGCATAGGGAGTTATATCATTTGATCGAACGCCGTATTGTGTATGAGGATTTTCAATTTATTATTATTATTTTGAACGAAAATATCAGTTTTTTTTTTGTTCTTTTTTAGTTCCGTTATTCAGGGGGTAAAATACAGCGAAAGAAACAGAAAACATCATTTTTTGTCTCAAATTGGTAGTGCTTCTGCTACATAGATGATAATTTCAAAAAAGTGTGGAGACGCAGGGTCACACCGCTCTCTGTGGTCACACACCCTAAACTTTGCTGTTGGTTGCCCCCCTTTTTTTTTTCTCTTTTTCATTTTTCAATTTTTTTGACGAGAAAACAACAGATACAGTAATAGGGTGCAAATGTGATGAAGCAGCCTGCTGTAGTTTACTCAGCCAGCTGGATTCCTTCTTTGTTCGGTGCAATGATGCATCAAAGTTGGCACTTCATTGTACGCACATTATCTAAGGTGGCCAAGCACGAGGCCGGAGAGGTTTCACCTCATAAACTTTTCTCATTTGTCATTCGATTCCTCTGTTGTTTACTGTGATGTACACAACAAGGGAGAAGAAATAAAAAAAGTAGGCAGTCTTCGGACAGGTGCGTAGCGACACCTCCCTTGCGAGCTCACAGAAGCTAAGTCGTTCATAATTTTTGTGTTGACAGGTCTAGGTTTTAGTTTTTGAAAAGACAAGTAGAGCGCAAAGACTGTTTGATAATAGCAACAGTGGTTAAAACTCTTTACATCTCGGAGGGTCTTGCACTGACGATGTCCCCCTCTGATACTACCAATGTATGCAGTTAGGACTGAAACATGATGTACTGAATTTCTAACCTACTACTTTATTTTCTCACGTGACCCTTTAACCCACCCTATCCCCCAAACTTTGATGATGCAACTTTTGTGTATATTACAGCACTCGAATGCATAAACAACAAATAAAAGCGACTTTCCAGAGTTGAGGACGACCTCCGTCTATATCTTTTAAGTACAATAGCCTTCGGGCGACATTGAGTACAGATCCTGCACTAGCAGGTGATTGTCGACACAACAAAAAATACCGCGTTTATTAACAACCCAAATATAATATGCCCACGTCTTTCCAGTGAGGTTACGATGAAAAGGGGGGAGAGACACACAGCTTGTGTACCCCCCCCCCTACATCGTTGCACCCCGCTCTTCCACACCATATCCCCCAGTCCCTCCCTAGTTCGGTTGTTTTCGCGATTAGTGTGTTATTTTCCGTCTGTTTTGAAGCGTTTCTTTGTGTACTGAAAATGGGTCAGGTCATGTTTTTTTTTCTCCAAAAATTGTGGCATAAATTGCTGTGTCACACTGTTTCCCCCAAAAGTTCTAAATAGAACTTTGATCTCTGACCTCCTTTTTTATTGTGCTTTCATCCGGATGGCTGGCATCGTACGTGGGTCAGTCGGGAGGTGTCAGCATCACCTTCCTTTATTGGTGTGATTCTCTACAAGACTGTTACCAGACCTTAATCTTTTTTTTCTTCCAACAGAAATTCCTACAAAAAAAACACGATTTTTTTGTTGCTGTTCAAAACTCGGCCGGACTACCTTATGTGTGTTCCGTGAATAGACTCTTTTGCGAAAAAAAAATGGAGGTTTTTTGTAACTGTCTTTACCATCACGCACTCTGTATAGCTGCAACTCAACGGTTGGGCAGATTTTGGATGAATCATTTAATGTAAAATATGTTGGAACGTAATAATGTTGGAACTGCCCAAAAAAAAAAAACGCTCGTTCGTTGCAACATTAATACGGTCCAACATATTTGCATTTACGGTATTCAAGTCGCTCTTTCTTTTTACTATCCTTTCTTTGTTGGTTATTTTGTTTGGTTTCTTTTATGAAATAACCCACTGAAGTGTTTCAAGTCCGTTCCCTTTGACTGCTGTTTTCGCCAGATAGTAGGTAGGGACAGAAGGAATCTCATTGGTCCATTCATGCGCGTCTTTAATTAGAAGACGAGGCATTTTGGCTACCTTAAGAGAAGTCATAGTTACTCCCGCCGTTTACCCCGCGGTTGACCTGATCTCTCAGCGTTGACATTGCCCCATACCTCGTCTTTAATTAGAAGATGAGGCATTTGGCTTCCTTAAGAGCATCGTAGACCCCCCTCCTTTGAGTCTGAGGTGTTTGCACTTTCAACTTCTCATTTTTTTCGTTTGGGACCAAAATCTCGAAGAAGAGAATATCATCTAATGTTACTACCCTCAGGGGTCTTGCTGTGTGAAACATTGGCACGAAAACCTAGATATGCATCACAACCAACCTTCAGGTCAGTGCAATGACTATCATACGGTACACCCTCCTTATTTTTAGTTGTGTGTACATGAGAGAGGCGTTGTTTCAAGTTCTTTTTTTTTGTGTTTGTTTTTGTTTTTCGTCTTGCGGTCACCGGAAGCCGCGATCGCCCCCCCAACTCCGTGTTGCAATAATAGCCTTGGTTAACTTGCGTGCCTTTTTTGTAGTGCGCCATGCCCAACGCTGCTTCGTCTCAAAAAAAAAAAGCTGTGTGTTGTATCAGTGGAGCACACTCTAGGGTGGCTACACTAACACAACCAAAGTTTTCAAAAAAGCTATTTCACTCCTCCCTCCCTCCCTCCTATTACAGAACAATAAACGTATAAAATGGTACCAAAAAGAGCTTATGTGGAGCAGGTGGATGCTTGCACTGTTCTTACAAATGTATCAACAAAAAAATTTGGAAAAAAAAATCTCTATGTTCAGATTCGCAGACGGCCTAAAGGGGGGGATATGATACATAACAGATAGCGTCAGAAGTGTCGTGTGGCTGTTGTGTGATAAAAAAAGCTATATTGGGTTCTGTCCCTCAATAGGGGGTCAAAAAAATGGCCCCAGATTTCCCACCATTTTTGGTGCGTCCCAAACATATTATTATGATACCCAGCAATTTTCGTCTCAACCCCTGCAGTCTTTTTAAAAACAGTGGAGATTGCACAAACTGTGGCAACACAACCGAGGCAACTCACTACTCCAACAATTTATTACTGGGGGGGGGGTCGAATAGTAGATCCCCCCTTTGAATAGTAGATCCCCCCCTAAATTTTAGACTCCAATTTTTTTGACCCTATTTTAGGTGCTCGAAAGTGGAGTCTGACCCCCATGTCCAGATCACAAAAATGCCCGATGAGTCCAATAAAGCAACAGATTTCATGTTTTGAGTAGTTGTGGTAATATGTGGAAAAAAATTTATACAGGGGGGATCTACTATTTAGGGGGGATCCACTATTCGGCCCCCCCCCAGTAACAAAAAAGGACAAAAAAAAAAATGATTGTCACAGTAGGACGAGTCCTACTTAGTTCCTGTCCAAAGTGTCTTGAGTCCCGCCGTGATGAACGGTGAGACGTTTTGCACTTTTTTCAACTTCTCTTTCCTTTGCTAGTACAACGGCATAAGGTGGGTAGCACACCTCCTGAGTGCGTATCTCCCTAGATATCATTTTTTAAACAATCGTATCATGTGGGAATGTTTTGCACGAAAAGGGGGGGTTCCAAAAAAAATCAACAATGTTTTAATTCTGTTAACAACCACAGGATGGTTTGTTTTTTGTTTGTTTTTTTTTGTCGAAAAAAGGTGTGATTTTCTGAATGTATGTCTGAGTTGAGGCCTCTTTCGTATTTTTTTCTTTGTTGAACCCAAAAAATCTTCTCAATTTCTAAAGTTTCGAATAAAAAAAAAATATATAAAAAAGACAATTTTGTATTGGCATCCCGTGGATGCATCCTGTGAAGAAAAATTGTGGCTGCTATCTTGTATCTGTCATCAATGTATTTGCCGTATTCGTAAAATTATCGAAAAATGTTCGACCTTATCAGGATTTTTTCTGGAAGTTCGACCTTTTTTTACGATAATTTTTGTACGAAAACGGTACATCTCCCGTGGACTTTGGGTCGTTTTAGAACAACCAACGTTTCCACCTCCCGAATAGTCAGGGGGTTTTTCTCACAAAACAAAACCTTTACATCGTCTTTTCAAATTTCTAGCTTTCTTTTCTTTCTTCCCCTCTGATGTGTATGCCGCAATGGTGCAGTGGAGCATACACATCGATTGCACCTTTCTTTAAGGTGACTAAGCACGAGAGGCTTAGGATCATCTTATAAACTTTTCTTTCTTTTCAGTGCCTGCGTCCCAGTGGCGTTTCTTCTGCGCTACCAAAATTCATCTTTCTTTTCTGTCCCCCAAAACCTAGTCCAAAAAAGTATAAAACGGAGGTCCATATTCTGGGCCTTATCAAATTCCTTTCTTGTCCCGCCCCCTCAAAAAACTGTCTCAGATCCGTTGTCTGTGCCTGTCAGGCTCTGGTGTCAGGTCTGTTTTTTTTTATGTCCAAATTTTAACATTTTATCTGAAATAAAGGGCACTTCATTTTTACTTTTTTTTTTCAGTGCCGGTCTTTCATATTTTTGCAGCTGTTATCAACAGAGCAGAGCACTGTTTACCAAAAAAAAGGAAAAAAACCCGCTAGCCAGAGAGACGAGGAACCTTGACCAGTGTGCTGCAACATGTTCCTGTTAAGTTCCCGTTTTTTCTCAAATGAAAGATCATCTTATTCAAATAAACCCACACAACACAAAGCTACCTTTTCCATAACCCTCCACACCCTCACCACACCCCTCCCCCCACACATCCTCAGCGAACAGCACACAATACACCAAACCACCCCACCCTTCAAAACACTACTCCAACAAAACCATGCGCTAAAACAAATCCCTCCGTGGTGAACCAAGAGAGCTTATTTTCCCTTCTATCTTGATCAATTTTCTCACAAAAACAAATGACCTCCCAACCCCAACCCCCTTCTGTTGATGTGTCGGAGGACAACCCGCTGTCGGGGTCACTGTGTGAAGAGGTTCCCTATGCATTGCATTCTCCTGGGCGTGCCAGACCACCACCACCACCACCAGCACAACCATGCCCACCACACGGCGCACCTCCTTCACGGCGACGCAACTCTGTGAGTTCAAAGACATCAACAAACTCTAAAAAACCGGACACAACCGAGGCACCAGGACGCAAACGGAGTCTGTTCTCTGAGCTCAGCAGGGCGCGCGTCAGTACTGCCCCTACCCCTATTCGTCCAACACGGCGTCACCTGGAGAAGCACAACGGCCGGGCCAGCCCACTCTACCACTATTCAGCGAAGGAAGAGGAGGAGCTGGAGATGGTGGCGCCAAAGGCTGGAGGGGTGCGGTTGGTGAATCGATACCAAGGGCACACCGAAGCACCCCCACACAACGAACGGTCGCGCGCAAAGGAGGCTCGAGTACTGGACTATGCTATGGGCAACGATGCGGCGTTCGAGGACGGTGCGTTCGACCCAGGGTTCTTTTATAAGGCGGAACAGCCTGAACCGGATTTTGAGACGTTCGGGAGACGTAGGTTCATGGAGCCTCGCCAGCCGCAGGGACAAAGCGTACCCGATGTGACAGAGCCAGTAGAACCAAAGAAGGAAGGTGTGAGGTTGGAAACATCGTCAGATGCAATCAAATTCTTTGCAGACCCAAAGCGCGACCAGGCAGCGAAGTTTATTCGTCTCGTTGCAGGAACCCAGCAGACGTATGCCCCATACGACCTTAAGGTGGTGTCCTCGGTGCCGCCTTCAGAGCCACAGTACGTCTTCTCTGTGACAGGTGTGGTGCATGTGTGTCCAGGAAAGCCGACGGAGGTGATGCAGCTCTCGGATTGGGTGCACCAAGCGTCGCTCTTCTCGGCCATGAGGAAGATAAAGCTGTTCAAAACGTATCTCATCAGCAAAGCGTTTGCACGGTGGCTGCGGAATGTGCGGCAGTTTATCTTTGAGGCGACGCGGGCAAAGCTGGCGAAACAACTGCTTCTGACGAAACGGGTGTTTGGGTCATGCTTGGCGCGGGTCACATCGTTGGCAACACAGTTTCAAAACGTTACCGCAGTGTCGACAATGACACGGCAGGATTTGCATAACCATAATGAAGAAAACAACCTAGGAAAGTTCAAAGACGGGCAAATGGTGCAACGTTCTGCCGCAGCAAAGGAGTTGGTAACGTTGATAGAGCAAATCGAACTCAACGCGCTGGAATGCTGCGAGGCTGTCCGCGGACGTGCAGACGTACCAGACGCAGGCAGCATGGACGTCATCCGGCACTACCTCAAAGGACAAATGGAGGGCGAAGGCACGTCGTCCATCATCACCCTCGACCTCAAATGCCACATCGCGCCTCGCATTGCCCGCGACATCGCGACCCGCCATAACACCTCACTACAGCTCCCTCCCTCTGTACCACATCTTACCATCCAAGGCTCTCTCGCAGCTTGCATGGACACAAAGGCAGATTTAGAAGAATACCTGCAGGTACCTTCCTCCACCATTTTGAAGACACGTGTGAAGGTACGTTCCATGGTGCAGGAGCGTGCAAGCATGTTAACCCGTATGTCTAATATGAAGAGACACATGGAAGAAGGGGCACGGCTGGTAGATTTCATTACGTTAGTGCGGTACATTGTGACCGAGAATCTGTTTAAGTTTACATTGCTCCAGGCAGAGCATTTCAAGTCCGCGTTGACAAATTCCAATAAAGGGGATGAGGAGCTGCTGTTCCTGCGGCTGAAGATGAACTATCAGATGGAGGAGATCAGCTTCTCGCCTGCACAGCCGATCATCCAAGGGGTGTTGGGGAGTGCGGTGAAGGCGATGGTGGATGTGGTGGCGCGGGAGTGCCGGTTTTCACATTCACAAAAATTCGAGGTGTATTTGAACCCTGTTGCTGCGTCGCTGTCTCCACCTGCGTCGCCTCAAAGCGCTTCGTCACCTATACACACCCTTAAGAACGGCCGCCCTCCGCAAGACTTCTTCTGGCTCCAACCCATAAACGTCGAGCACGATGCACGGTACAGCGCTGTTCTCAACGGCATCGACGAGATTGTCACCACATCCTTCGAGGCAGCGTCCACCTTCGGCGCCCGCTTTAGCTACCTCCACCGGCATTGGCTCTTCCTTACGCAAGAATATGACGGCATTCATGCCAAATGGGAGGTCGCTCCAGAGCAGGTTCAACCAGAGTATTTCAAAACAACGCTCGTCACTTTGGCAGCCATACGTCACGATTTGGGGGGTATTTTTAACAAATGTTTAGGACCATTGTATGTCACGATGCTATCTGCGAAGGAGGAGGTTATGCCGTTGCTGGCGGAGTGCGAACGGAAGACGGAGGTGGTGATGCTGCTTGCGTGGCGGATGCGGGTGTCGGTGCTCATCAAGGATATGCAGGAGGCGAAGAAAAGCATTTCCGACACCACAACACGGCTGGAAAACTTCTCTTCATTGTCCCGCGCGATCCGCAACCTCGACAGCGTCATCCACACCTTCTCTGCGCGAGAGGAGGAATCGGAGCTTCTGTTTGAATGCATCGAACGGCGTGGCTTCCGTGTCTCCATGGAAGACAGAGGTCTGCGAGACTGTCTAGTAGGTGGCGTTTCATTGATAGAATCACTACGTGACCTTCTCACTGCCGCGAAGGACCACCGACACAACAAAGTCAAAGAGGTCATCTCCGACATCGACGAACAGCTTGACACTATCCTACGCGAGCTTGCTGGCATTGAGGACAGCCTCAGTGGAACCTTCATTTCATCTCACGAAACGGCGCCTGCAGCGGCAATGCAATTCTTGACAGACTGTGACCGTGATGTGAGTGAAAAGGAAAGGAGATTGGAGGAGCTTATATCCTGCCAAGATGCGGTCGGAGCGGAGCGGATGCAGTACAACTTCTCAACCAGAGAGCTTCTGCAAAGCAGGCAGGAGGTGTGGGAGCTGTGCTTCCGTTGGTCCACCTCCTTCAAGAGCGTGCGCACCACGCAGCTCTCTGATGTCGACGTCGAGGCGTACAAAGAGGAGGTCACCTCCACCCTCGATGAGATCACCGTGCTCCACGAACAGCAGCAGCTCGACGTCACCCGGCACCTCCTCGAGCGCGTCGAAGAAGAAAAGGTCCTACTCCCCCTCATCTTCAACCTCTGCAACAAAGAATTCAAAGTAGAACATTGGCGCCCCATCTTCGATGCGCTACACCGCACCTTCGTAGAGGCCGCCACATACACCCTAGAGTGTCTACTAACATGGAATGTCGTCAAACACGCCGATCTTGTCCAGCATATCTCCGATCTCGCAACCGGACAGGCCGGTGTAGAACGTTCTTTGACCGACATTGAGAAGGAGTGGGAAGGAAACACGATTGTCACCGGGTTCGTTCAAAACCATCAGGTCATCCTCAATGGGCAGGAACTGCTGTCTTTGATTGACGAATCTTCCTTCAAGGTCGAAAAACTGATGAACTCTGAGTACCTCCAAACACTGCACCACAGCGTGAAGCGGTGGATGGAGCTGTTTGCGACGTCACGCAACACCCTTATCTCGTGGAACACCTTGGAAAGCGGTCGCATCGACCTCTTTGCTGTGACGAAGACCAACATTCTTGAGTCAAAGGAGTTGGTACCTATTGACCATCGCCTTCAAGATATGCTCGCAGAAGCCGACAGCGGGAAGCCTGCACTTCGTATATTATCAGACCAGAAGGTCATCTCCGCGTTGACCGAAGCTACTGAAACGTACGTCTATCTGAGAGAATCTGTCGAACAACTTCTCAACGCAAAGCGTCGTGCCAACCCACGTCTTATCACTTTAAGCAACGCAGAGCTGCTTAAAGCGCTGTCTTCAGAACCTGACCTGAGTGTCACCTTCCCTCATCTCAAACGGGTTGTTCGTGATCAAAACAATGCGAGCACCGCAGTGATAAGCGCAGACGGCGAAACTCTCGTTCTCAGCGAGCCTTTACAACACTCCGAATCGCAGGCGTTCTTAGGCGTCATAGAAGGGGCGATAATCTCAAGCTTAAAGGATCAGATTAAATCTGCGTTGGCCTTCTTAGAGGAGAAGGACAACCCCCAGGTGAAACCGGTTGAGGCAAAGGAAAAGGAGAAGGAGAAGGAAGTGAAGAAAGCTAAGCACGCCAAAGAGAAACTCCCAGTGGAGACCCCGGTGGAGGTGGTGCCAGAGACGCCGTGGGTGTTTAAGTATGTCTTTCAGGTGTGCCATGTGGTTGATGATATTCGGTGGACTGCTGCCATAGAAAAGGCTATTACAGAGCACACCCTGCGGGACCTCGCTCTGCAATGCGAAGAGCCTCTGACGGAGATGCGGTTGTTGCTTACATCTGATACGCTTACTGATGTGCAACGTATTTCCTGCGGATCGCTGTACATAAATCACCTTGCTCGCAAAGAACGGATTCAGACTCTCAAGAAGGCGCAGGTTAAATCCACCTCTGACTTTGCGTGGGCCAGCTATCTGCGTCGTTATATGGAGCCTAAGGGGCACGTTGTCAAGCATATGATGCTGGTACAGCCATACGGGCATGAGTACTTTGGGTGTCGAAGAATGTTTGTGCAAACGCCGTTGACGGCGCGGGCTGCGTTGGTCTTTGCGATTGCGTTGCAAGCATTTAAAACGCCAATAGTATTTGGGGAGCATCAGACAGGGAGGTCCGCTGTTGTGCAGGATTACGCCTTTGCAACAGGGAAGCAGATTCTTTCTGTGACGTGCTCTCCTGACATGGAGGCTCCTACGTTGGTGCGCGCGATATTGGGTGCAGCGCAGGGTGGTTCGTGGCTCTTCTTTGATGATGTCCATATGCTCGCGAAGGAGGCATTTCTTGTGTCTGCGCATCTGATAGCAGCGATCAACCATCACTGTCAAATCGGGAAGGCGGTGCTGGCCTATGGGACTACAAAGACGCCGCTCAGTCCGGGTCTTGGGTTTTTCCTGTCCTCGAGTAGACAGCATACAGACATCCCGTTCTGTTTGAAGGAGTCGCTCTGTCCGGTGTGTCTGTCTACGCCAGACTTTGAGGGGATCGCGCAGACGTTGTTGTTGTGTGCAGGGTTTGAAATGTACACCGTGCTAGGAACACGCCTAGCCGCGCTTCTGAAGCTCGCGAAGAACACAGAGATGAACCGGCTGGAGGTGTTTGGGCTGCGGATTTTGTTGGATATAATTCAGACAGCGGCGTCATTGCAGAAACGTTCTGTAGGGGTGCTTGCGGATGTGGTGCTCGCAAACGCAGTACGGCAGACCGTGGAGTGCTGCATCTCTGCCGAGAACATGGCCCAGTTTTTGACGCTCTTGGAACGCTGTTTTGACAGTGTTCCTGACGTCGTTGCTGCGCTCAGTGCAAAACATATTGAAGCAACGGGGTACATCATACACGCAAGCCTGACCAGCGCAGTCAACGCCATTTCTCTGATTCTGTCTCGTGCGAGGAGCATTCTTGTGTTTGGCCCTGCGTTGTCGGGGAAGTCTGTTGCGGTGGAGTGCGTTGCGCATGTTGCAAAGACACGCATCAGGAGGATGTACGCGGCAGCGTACTCATGCACACAGCTCTACGGTGTTGTGAACAGCAAGACGGGCACCTTCGAGGTGGGCATCATCCCGACACTCATTCGCGGCATCGAGACAGTCACGTATCTTGTATTTGACGCGCCGCTGGGAAATTGGGTGTCCTGCTTCCTGCCTGCATTGGACTCAGAGCGCTTCATGCGTCTCGTCAGCAATGAATTGGTGAAGCTGCCCGACGAACTGACTGTGGTCTTCGAATGCGAAAGCATCAGTGACATCTCCCCGTCGCTGGTGACCCGTGTCGCTCATGTCCACTTTGCGGAGAAGTCGCTGCACTTTGCGTACATCCTGAAACGTTACCTAAATGGCCTTGAAAATGAGACCATTGAGCCGGTCATTGCAACGGTGACAGCGTTTATCAATGAGAACCTTGCGTCGAAGTGTCGCGATGCGTTGAGTCTGATCTCCTTGCTGAAGGCGTTCCTCGAGAACGACACGGACGGCGTGCTGGAGGACGAAGGCAAATTCGCGATGGTGCTGATGTACTGCACCGCATGGTGCTATGCTGCAGGCAACACCGCCACCAAACACCTCGAAAGCATCCACACCAAATGCGCCGACCTCTGGAACGCACACTACACATACGTTGCGACCTTCCCCGACAACATCTTCGAAGTCTTCCCATGCACCGAGACCTGCACCTTCATACGCTTTGACACGCCTTTGGTGGAGACCTGCTATCTGTTGACACATCCTGCACCGTTCGCAAACTTCTGCCCACTTCCCCACATACTCTCATATACGTATTTGGTTGGGAAGTTTCTCGCCTTAGGGATGAACGTCATCCTCGAAGGTGGAGTCGACTCTGGCAAATCGACAATCATCCAGAACATCGCCCTGCGTGTCCAAGGGGAGTATCTTAGAGTGCTTCCGACGACGTCGGGTGCCGAGATAGTGGACGCACTGAAGGGCGCAGAGGTGACCTTTTTCATCGATGATGTGCACCTAGCGAACCAGGCAGGCAATGTGTCGCCTCTTGAAACCATCCGGCAGCTTGCCCTGCAGCAGTCGTACTTTAACACCGGGGGGTTGGTGTTGGAGAACACAACGTTCTGCAGCTTTTTGCTGGGGAAGTGTCCGGAGAAGGCCGGAGGGGGCGGCGGGCGGTGCTACGACAGCTTTTTGACCTTAGCACTACCAGACATCGATGAAGCACAGTGCACGCAGATGCTCCGTCACTTCTTATGTCCCACCGTCAAGCGCTCGCCCTATGTGGAACGGATCTTCCCATGCACAGAGCAGAGCATCGACATTGCGGTGTCTGTGCTGTTCTCCTCCAGGACCTGCCTGAGGTATACGCCATCCGTCACCCCGCAGTTCTGTTTTGCGTTGTCTGCGGTGCGGCAAATTGCGGAGACATTTCTGACCTTCATCGACTCCGTCTCAAAGCCAGACGAACTCTACCGCCTGATGAACTATTCGTTGAACCGGGTCTTCACAGACCGCTGTTCTCTGGAATCCGATGCGTTGTGGTGTTCGGCAAATATTTCTCACGTTTTTGAGCAGAAAATCAGCAAAATTTTTCCTCACACAGAGTACTGCCCGGTTGGCATTGGAGTCCCCGTCTGCGGCCCTGCAAACAGCGAGCAGGTACAGCTGGCACTCAAGGTCAACCCTTCTGCGCATAGGTACCACGGCCTGCGTTCGTCGTACCTCTGCATCCGTGTCAGCGTCGCGCTGTCGCTGCCTGCGGTTGTCATCCTCAGCGGCAGGGAGGGGAGCGGACGGTCTACGGTGCTGGAAACTGCGGCAAAGTTTTCAAAGGTGTCGCTCCTCTGGGCGAGGCATGAGGACATCACAGATGGGGTCAAGGAGGCGGTGGTTGCTGCAGTCTGCCAGAAGAATCGGACAGTGTTTGCGGTCAACACAACAGAGTTTGGCTACGAGAGCAGCAGCGAACGCTATGAAGCGGTGATCGGAGCGCTGTCCGCAATGCGGGCCTTGGTGGAAGGGAACCTGCCAACAGCGTTGTTCACATCGGAGTTTACGTCTGAGCTTGCGAGGGTCATCTCGAAGAACAGCGATGAGAGGTCGCAAGGGGTGCTGCAGAGAGTGCGTGAGGCGTGTATCGCGAATCTGGGTCTCGCGGTGTTGGTGACACCGCAGAGCGCTGCGAGGGTGGCGGGGAGTCTCTCTGGGATGTTCTCTGCAGCGTCGTTCCTTCATGTCGCCCACGACGACGACAAACGCATCTCACAAATGAGCTACGAGATGCTGACACAGAACCCTACTCCACGCGACGTCATCGTCGCCCAAGAGCTTTCCGAACTCTGCGCCAAGGCACACTGCGCGGTATGCATCGCTGCAGACGAACACAACCTGCCTTGCCCCTCAATTCGCCACCTCCGCGTCTTCGCAGAGTCACTAAGCAGTACACAACTCTCCGAAGCACTGCTAAAAAAACAAAAGATCGAGCGTGCCATCACTCTTGTCAAAGATATCAAAAAGCGGAAGGACGAAGGCGAAGAGCGTCTCGCCGCTTTGATTCCTGATTTAGAAGATTTATGCGATATGACCGACACAAAGGAGAAGGTCGTAGAGAAGGACACACAGTCGCTAACAGAGGTGAATGTACAGTTGTCACACAATAAAGAGCTTCTGCATCAGATGGTCGATTCTTCTCGTGTTCTTTTGAAGAATATTACGACCTCTATTGAGTCGGTTAAACCGCAGGTGTCTTTTGCGTTGGATGCTGTGCAGGCGACGACTAAGAAGGATATTGATGAATTGCTGTCGATTCGGACTCCGTCGCCGAAGATTATGTTGGTGATGACGTCATTGTTGGATGTGTTCTCGTTGCCGTCGGGGTGGGATTCTGCGAAGCGGTTTTTGGTCGACCGTCCACATGGCAAACTAGACGCCTTTGACATCGAGGATAATGTAGACAAAATCCTGCAACACTGCAAAACAGCGATCGACAACCCCGAATTCCACCCTTCCAACCTCCGCATTGTCAACCCCGCTGCTGGCGCCTTCTGCCAATGGGTCCGCGCAGCCTACCGCATGGCACAACAATACCAAGAATTAGAACCAACCAAACTCCTCCTTGCAGACGCCAACACCGAAGTACACCGTCTAAAAGAAGTGGTAGAAGCATTAAAGGGGCAAGCTCAGCATCTAGAATTAGCGCTCATCAAAAGCGAGGAAGAATACAAAACAGTGAAGTCTGCGTATCTTCATGCCCAAGATGTACGTCTAAAGGAGGAGATGATGGTCGGTCGCGCCTCCTCTTTTGCTGATGCGGTGATAGGAAAGATCGATTTCTGGCATGAAGAGGCAGAGCGGATGACCAAGCTTGGTGATGGTTCCCTCCTTTTTGTTCATTCCGCGTGTTTGGCGTATCTTGGTCCGTTCAATTTGCAGCAACGTGAAGCATTAATCCGCAAATTCGAGTCATTAATGGGGCTTGAGGAGACCGGACTATGGGTTCCCGAGACCACCTCCCATACTGCAGATGTACATGAAAACTGGGTTACCTCAGGGCTTCCTGCGGATGTACATAGTCATCAATCCGCTTTTTTGGTGACACACAGCTGGTCGGTGCCAGCATTGATCGATCCTCATGGTGTGGCATCGTTTTGGATGCGAAGCTGCTATCCAGGGCTGACAGTGTGCACTATATCAAACCTTTCCTCTGCGGTCGAATCGCTTGAAAGCGGGGTCCCAGTATTGGTCGAAAAGGTTCCCGCCACATTCCCTGAAGACCTCATCGCATTAATCAGCAAAGCCTCCGAAACAGGGAATACCAAACTCTTCGTGTGCTCCCCTTCTCCCGTCAACTCTACTCTGTGTTGCCAGGTCCGGTTTGAATGTCTTTCTGGAGTGGAATCTGCGTTTGATACTGGTCTTGCGTTTCATAATGAGCCGAAACTGAGCTTGGAGATATGCAACAAACTGTCGAATCTGTACAGCATGACAGTGAAGAACAGTGTGACGGAGGATATGTTGCTGGACATATTGTATTCTTCTGAGGAGGAGCCGACCACGTCGACGAATGTGTCTGGGGAGGTGCGGTCGAATGCGGCCGCGTCTGCGCAGATTGTAGAGAACATCATGCGCAACGAAGCGGAGCTGGAGGAGCTGCTCACCATCCGCGAGCAGCAGACCACGTCGCCTGCTAACGCAATCCGCACCTTTCTGTACCTCGCAGCCCTCTACCGTTCCACACAGGACCCTATCTACCTCTACGAACTCCCCGCCTTCTTAGATCTCATCAACCTCGGTGCAGACACCACAAAGATTGTCGCCCCAGGGTTGTTCCGTCATGACAGAATGCTCTTCTGGATTGCAATGGAACTCCCTGGAGGTCTTCTTGAAGAACGCATCAACCAAGAAGAAGCGGATTACATCGACTCCGTTACGCGAAAAACTGGAATAGTTTGTGTTGACGAAAACCTTGGTGGAGGGTTTTGCCTGAACGATCTTCGAGAAGCAGTAAACACACATTGTTCGGAGCATTGGCAGAAGGTGTTGGAGCATCTCCTGAGTGGGTTGTCGATTAAACAGCTGGAGGATATAGGGTATAACCATGTGCGAAATTGGCTGTTGTCGCAGGAGAAGTTGGAGAGCTATGAGCTGCTTCTGTTTGCGGCGTGCATCTCGGAGAATGCGCTGTCGACTGTGGGGGATGTGATCTACCCTGAGACGCACAGATTGTTGGCTTCGAATTTTTCGGTTTTGGACCATTCGTTCTGCCATGTTCCCGTTGTGGTGCCGCAGCGTGCTGGGACAGGGGAGGCGATATTGGAGATAAAGAAGGTAGCTGCGTTGAACCAACGTATAGAGTCGGTGGTGGCGGTGACGGCGTGGGAGCCGTTGAAGCAGTTGCAGGCGAGGCTTCAGACGGCGGTGCATCTCGGGCAGTGGTTTGTGTTGTATGACGTCGCGTCGCGGCCAGAGGTGGTGGCGTACTTCGTGAATGAGTTGTGCTCGTCTGCAGCGGAGTCCTGCTTCCGCCTCTTCGTGGTGACCGATATGAAGGGGCTGTCGCTTGCGTTCATCGCAGAAAGCGCGCGGCTCGTCTTCGACACACCATCGGACGTCGTGATGTGCTACCGTCGCGCCAAGCTTGCAGTCTCCAGCGTCGCGACCAGCCATGCACCAGGCAAAGTCCCCTCCGCACCTTCCGCAGCACGAAAACTCTTGGTCACAAAAATATGTGTTCTCCATGCAGCCCTCTGGGGGCTCCGCCGTGTGCAGAAGTGGGACAATGCGCACGTCTTTGTCTTCTCCTCGCTTGGAGCGAAGATGGACGACTCCTTTTTAGATGGTGTCGCCAAAGGGCTGTACGGCGCTGCGTCGCACTGTCCGTTTATGCTGGCCAGAATCGAGGCTGTCGTGAAGGACACCATCTCAGCGTGTCTCACCTCTACGGCAAGTCTTGAGACAGAGGAGGAAGTGAGCTCCTTTTTGACGACATTGGCGCCGACGGAGCCGCTTAATGCAATACCACTGAGCGACCCTGATGGGGAGATGGTACGGCGGTTTGAACATGAAGAGGTTGCGTTGCGACAGTTGCAGTGTTTGCCGTCTGTTATTAAGACACAGGATATGCATCCCGACTGCACCGCACCTTTGGACTCAAAATCGCAGATCGAAAACCCCTTCGCACCGATCCTCCGTCGCGAGGTGGGGGCGTACAACGAGCTCCTCGAGACCGTCGAGACAGACATACGCAGCTACGCCTTCGAACCCTCGCAGACATCTGCCCTGGGACGTGCCCTTGCTGCCCACGAGGTACCCCTCACATGGCGTCTCCTCAACAGAGAGTTCCGTGCCAAGGAGAACAGCCCCGCACACTACCTCGCTGGGGGCACAGAGATTGGAGAGCGCTTCCTCCCCCTGGGCTCCTGGCTGCGAGACGTAAAGGCGAAGGTCGAGTGGATCACCGAATGGGTGAACGAAGGCCCGCCGCCGTCCTTCTGGCTGCCCGCCTTCTTCTTCAAAGATGATCTCTTCTCAGCGATGACCTTCCTCTCTGCCTCCACGGCGCAGGTGTACCAGCTTGGGTCGTATAAGATGAGCTGCACGGTGACGGAGTTCATGGACTGTGATGAAGTGGATAAGTACCCAGAGGTAGGGAGCTACATCTTCGGCGTGTCGGTCTGCAACGGACGTTGGTCGCAGTCGGCTGCGAGCATCGTGCCTGAACCAGGGGTGTTGAGTCCTCTGCCAGTGCTCCTCGTTGTGCCTACGCCTTCCTTCGATATAAATAGAAGCCAGCGTGCGGATCTGCCTATATATGAGTGGTTTTCGTCATGTGCAACACACGACTGTGAGTATTTCACGCTCCCCTGCTCCGACAGTATCCTCGCCTCCAAGCGAGGAACCCGATTGATAACCAACACCCATCCGTGAAGTGGTTGTGAAAGAGTGTGTTGTTAACCTAACCCCGAACAGAGTTCTTTTTTTTTCTTTTGTTGCCTTTGCGTATAAAAAAGGAAAAAGGTGCTCGTAGGCACCTATCTTACACCGTATTCCGTCCGGTCTTACGAGGACGATATACCCCAGCTTGCTCTTCCCCGTCCCCCCTAAGTTTGCCCAAATTAAGTAAAGAAAAAAAGTGTGTGGTTTCTTTGCATGTTATCTTTCTATCCTCCTTTGCTTCTCTTCGCGTACCATACCATACCCACAGACCATATCCTATACACATTGCTCTTATTCGTGACCACACATCTTTGTCTACACTAACCTAACCAAAGCAAAGAGGAGAACCACAAGCGAAGAGCAAACACAACACAACGGAGCCAGCAGCGCCAGCAGGTACGGTCGGAGCGAGGACAGCGACAATGACACACACAGAGGCAGCGACGATGCAGCTCTCCTCAGAGGCTGCGGTCGGGGTGCCGCTGAAGTTTGTGCTCGTGCGCGGGCGGAGGGTGGTGGAGCAGCGGCGCACACGGCTCCTCTGCCCGAGCCTGGAGGATGTGAAGGGGTGTGTGCGGCAGTGGGCGTGCGGGGTGTTCACGCTGCGCTACGTGGACGACGAGGGGGACCTGGTGACGGTGGACCTGGACGAGGAGTGGGCCGAGTGTGTGGCGCTCTGGCGGGAGGCACGTGGGGCAGACGACGCGGACGTGTGTGCACAACAACATGCCCTGCGTCTGGTGGTGACGATAGGTGCGCAGGATGGGTCTGCAGTGTGTCTTGGCCAGCAGAGGCATCCGCGCCACCGTGACGCACAGGGAGATGGACACAGGAACCGCCACCACCAACACATGCATGGTCGTCACGGAGCCATGCCTGGGATTCGCCAGCTGTTGGCTGAGTGGCAGGCACACACACAGGGTCAGGAACAGAAGCAGGCAGGTGACGTGGAAGGCGAGGTGGAATCTGAATCTGTGCAGGAAGTGACACCGTGCTGCCGTCGGAGTGTGAAGCACGCAGGTCAGCATGGTCCACGGTGCCGTGTGCACGGGAAGAAGAGTGGAGATGATGATACTGACAAGGCTGCACAGATGGCCACAGCACCGACATCTGAAGAGCTTGAAGCACCGTGCTGCCGTAGGAGTGTGAAGCACGCAGGTCAGCATGGTCCACGGTGCCGTGTGCACGGGAGGAAAAGTGCAGATGCGACTGGCAACTCTACGATGCCACTACCAACTCTGCAGGGACAGAAGTTCCAGCATAGATGGCAGTCTGTGCAGGAAGGGACACCGTGCTGCCGTCGGAGTGTGAAGCACGCAGGTCAGCATGGTCCACGGTGCCGTGTGCACGGGAAGAAGAGTGGAGATGATGATACTGACAAGGCTGCACAGATGGCCACAGCACCGACACCTGAAGAGCTTGAAGCACCGTGCTGCCGTCGGAGTGTGAAGCGCGCAGGTAAACACGGCCCACGCTGCCATGTGTACGGGAGGAAAGGTGTACATGCGACTGAGGCTGCGACCCCAGCAGTGGAGCCGTCAGCACCACCAGCAACGGAAGAGCTGGCTGTGCAGGAGGTACTGGTGCAGAGCAACGAGGAGGCAGTTGTGCATGAGAACAGTGCGGGTGTGACTGCCCTGCGGAACATGGGGTTCGACATCACTGCAGACGTGCGTGCTGTGCTTGAGAGGCACAACGGAGACGTTGCAGCTGTTTTGGAGGAGATGCTGTGATGTTTTTGTTTTGTCACTGTGCATCTGCGATAGGGCATTGCTTTATTTTGCTGTTCCAAAGGCATTTGGATGTGGCTCCTTCGAGAAAAACAAGCCGCATCAGTTCGTGAAGGAGTTATTGATAGTTACGCTAGTTCTGTGTTTCGCTTTTGCACTGCATTCATTTTATTTTGCTATTTTGGAGTTTTTGATCGTCGTTGTGTGCTTTCTCTTCTTTGAATGATTATTTTGCATTTTTGTACCAAATATCCGTTGAATTGTTCTTTTCAGCAGAGCGCAACAACGTTCTGTTCTCTGGGAACAAACAACACACTCTAGCCAGAGATAAGAAACCACAACCTGGCTTGCCAGGCGAGAAGACAATATAACACCCAGTAAACCTCATGGCGCAGCTGCCATCCCCCTCCCCATCCTTTTGCACTTTTTAACCCTCGCTCGTGGGTGCTTCTATTCACAACACTATGACAGGTATTTTTACTGCTAAACACAATACAAAAATCAGCATCGTAATCAAACCCTCCGTACGCGTCCTTTCTTCTCCCTGTGGTTTGATGCGGCAGAGCATGGCACTGCTGGCTCTGTGTGTGGGGTTGGTGCAGGGAAGCATCTACTCGCAGTACACCCTGGACGGCCCTGAGGTGACGGACACGTTTGGGAGGACGAGCACAACGAAGAAGCTTGCGCTTGGGTCTGGCAGCAACGCAGTGTGTGGGAAGTCGTACCACATGCGGAGTCTGGACTTCATCAGCCTGAAGGAGGGGAACGGGGCACCCACTGGGAACGTCGACTTTTCGATTGCGGGTTACGTGAAGCCTGTGGTGCTGAGCAGGGACCGTACGCTGTTCACGCTTGGTGGGACGGACAGGGCACGCGACAGGTCACGTGATAACTGGGGTGCGTGGGTGACAGTGGACTCTAGTGGAGGGCTGAGTGTGCGCACGCCGCTCATTCGTGTGAGGAGCAGTGGAAAGGTTGTGGTGGGTGTGTGGCACCAGGTTGTGTTGACGTACACAGCTGCAGAGACGATGCTGCGGCTGTGGGTTGACGGCGAGCTTGTGCTGTCGAAGAGTGCGACGATGGACCTGCAGCAGAGTTCGAGGTACGGCGGGATGGCGATTGGGGAGTTCCACCTGGGGGGCACAAAAAGGTCGCGTTCCGGGGAGTTCTTCGTCGACCACGTGAGCTTTGCGGACCACGTGATGACGCCACAGGAGGCACGTGCGCCGTGCCTGGTGGAGACGGGTGCTCCGGCGACGGAGGCTCCTCGCACAGGAGCACCTAAAACACAGGCACCACGGACATCGGCACCCGACACTCCTGCACCACCGACACAGGTTCCTCCTACATCAGCACCACCAACACAGCCTCCTGCCACATCTGCGCCTACCACGCGCGCACCACGCACCAGTGCACCGCCGACACAGGCTCCTCGCACAGCAGCACCTGCAACGCAGGCTCCTGCCACATCTGCGCCTGCTACACATGCACCACGCACTCAGGCACCTCACACACCAGCACCACGCACAAGCACACCTGCCACACGCACGCCGTCTCCGTCATCGCCGTCGTCCTCGGCTGCAGTGTGTGCACAACGCGGTGCTGTGTGCGGTGTGGTACGTGCGCAGGACGGGACAACTGCGCAGTGCGGGAGCTGTGCAGCGGGGATGGTGTGTTCGTTCAACCGCTGCGAGGCACGCTGTGCGCTGGCAGACATCGGACAGGAGGGGCCCTTTGACGCAAGCCTGTTCGCGTACGTGCCGCTCGAGTTTTCCTACGAAGACCTGTCTGCACACGCCCACGCAGTGTCGGCGGAGCTGTTCCCCACGGACAGGCGCGAGCAGGAGTTCCCGTACGAAAGTGTGACGGACATGACGTCGCGCACGGTGAGTGTGGACTTTGGTGCGCTGTCTGCTGGGCCGGGCGGTGTGACGCTGTCGCTGAAGGTGCAGCCGCACACAGCGGGGCAGACGGGTGTGCTGCTGCAGTCTGAGGCGGTGACGGTTGCCGAGGATGCAGGGCGTGTGTCGGTGGCAGTGCGGGCTGCAGGCGGGGCGGAGGTGGCGGTGGTGCACACGACAGCGCTCTCGCAACGCCACTGCAACCATGTGGCAGTGGTTGTTGCTGCCGACGGTGCTGTGGCTGTGTACGTGAACGGTGTGGCTGCGGGTGGTGCGTCTGTGTCTGTGTCGGGGACGATGCAGGTGGGGGGCGTGCTCTCTGTGCCACAGCACCCTGGGAAGGTGTGGGACGTGCGTGTGTACTCGCGTGCCCTGGGTGCGGCAGAGGTGGAGACGCTGGGGAACAGGTGCGGGGCTGTTGGGACGTCGTCGCTGGTGGTGCCCGACGCAACGATGCCGAACTTCCTGTGCGGTGTGTACGAATGCATCTACTGGCCTGAGGGGGTGACGGACACAACGCAGGACAGCTTCGAGTACCAGCTCTCGGGACACGACATGACCTGGGAGCACAACGTGATGGAGACAGGGATGTACGTGCATGGGACGCTGTGTGCCGAGTACGCAAAGCCACGCCAGGTGCTGCTGACGGACGAGTACCGCCGGCGGTGGGTGAACAAGTACCACTTTGGGAAGCCGTGGACCCAGTACGTGCTGCACGAGAACTTCCACTCGTACCAGAGCCGTGCACAGGGGTCGACGAAGTTCCTTGCAGAGTCATCTGCGTCGTGGGGTGCGTTCTCACAGAAGCCGACTGCGTACGACACGATTCTCGGGATGTACACCCTGCAGCCGCAGCTGGCGCTGTGGACGACACAGAGCTCGACCTTCGCGGACGGGATTGTGGACATTGGGAAGGGCGGGCACCAGTACGGGGCGGCGATCTGGGAGTGGTTCGTGACACACCACGTGCTTGGAGACGACTTCTGGGTGGGGAAGGTGTTCAACCGTGCACGCCTTGGGCTGGCACCGTTGAGTGGCGCACCTGCGGAGGGGATGTACAACGCCCTTGCGGAGGCTGGGTACGACATGCGTGAGGTCTTCAGCGACTTTGCGGCACGTGTGACGACGTGGGACGTCGACTACGAAGAGACCTTCCGTGCGTCTGAGGAAGGGTCGTTCCGCCGTCTGGACAGGAAGAACAAGAAGAACACGGAGGACCCTGTGGCCTACGAGGAGGTTGACAACAAGGTGGCTGTCTTCTACGGTGCTGGCGGCACGGACGGGGCGTGGGTGTCTGTGCCTGGGCGGTACATGATCGGGGACTGGGCCTTCAACGCATACGAGGTGTCGGGTGTGGCGACAGAGACACAGTACACAGTGGGTGTGGTGCCGTCTGCTGCGAACCCTGCCTACTCTGAGTTCCGTGCACAGGCTGTTGTGCACAACACGGCAACTGGGGAGCGGCGTTACGTGCGGCTCCCTGCAGCTCTGGCAGGGACGGGCGGCAAGGCTGTGACGGCAACGGTGCGTGTGGGCGCCGGGGAGACGCTGTACTTGGTGGTGGCAAACACGCCTGCAACGCAGTTCACAGACTTCCTCGCGTACTCGTACCACTACCTCATCCAGGAGGGGGGTGGTCCACACGTGCCAGTTCCAGTGACAGCAGCACCAACTCCGCTGCCGACACCAATCCCCAGCACCGCTGCACCGGCGACACGTGCGCCTGCAACACAGCCGCCCGCCACGGAAGCTCCGCCCACAGCTGTGCCGTCCACGGGAGCACCTGTTGCTGCGACAAGTGTGCCAGTCACGGGAACGCCACCAAGATCCTCCATAGCACCGGCACCGTCCACACCACCTGCACCTTCGACACCACCAGCTCCATCCACACCGCCCGCACCTTCCACGCCACCAACAAGAAACCCACCACGCGTGTTCTTGATGGCAGGCCAGTCGAACATGGTTGGCCACGGGAGCACGGCAGACCTGAAGAACTACCTGTCCCTGCGCACGGAGCTGCTTGAGACACGCAGTGACGTGTTCGCAAAGTCGATCATTGAGCGCTCACGTGGGACAGGCGGACTTGGGCCTTTCTACGGTTCGTCATTCGGACCGGAGCTGGGCTTCGGACACGTGCTGGGAGACGCACTGTCGGAGGACGTGTACCTGTTCAAGGCGTCGAAGGGTGGCACACAGATTGCACGGGCAGACCACTGGTCGCCGACAGGAGACGCAGACAACCTGTACGCGCAGATGGTGGCCGGGTTTGCGGCGTTCCGTGCGACGTTGCCTGCGGACCACGTTGTGTCTGGGTTTGTGTGGTCACAGGGCTATAGCGACGCCTCATCGGACAAAGACGCGAACGGCTACGAGGCTGCACTCACAAAGCTGATTGCTGCTGTGCGTGCGGAGGTGGGTGTGCCTGCCCTCCCTGTGGTGGTGGTGCAGGGGAACGACAACCAGGGGGTGCGTGGGGACGTGATCCGCCGTGCGCAGGCGGCAGTGGCGACGGCGGACGCACACGCGGACTGGGTTCCCTCGGACGACCTGTACCACTACTACCACTACGACGGGGGGTCGATGGTCGCGATCGGGGAGCGTGCGGGGCGTGCGATGCTGCCCCTCCTGGGTGTGTCTGCGGCGGGGGCGTTCCCAGACGTGTACGTGGCTGTGTTGGGTGCGGTGCTGCAGGTGGGTGCTGCGGAGGGTGTGCTTGCAAACGACCGTGGCGTGGCGGCACAGGGTGCGCAGGCTGCTGTGACTGCCGCCCCGGCACACGGGACACTGCGCCTTGGTGCCAGCGGGGGCTTTGTGTACACACCGGCGGCTGCGTTTGTTGGGCGCGACACGTTCTCGTACACAGTTGTGCAGAACGGGGTGGCGGGAGCTGCTGCGGAGGTGGAGGTGTGGGTCGAGACACAGGACGCGGCTGCAGAGCACCTCATCCTGCACTACGCGTTTGAGTCTGCAGGTGTGCCTGTGTCGCCGTCGGCATCAGTCTCTGTTGTGCACGACAGCACGAAGCGCGTGCAGGCGTACCTGGACCCCACAGGCGTGTCTGTGGGTGTGCCTGGCGGTGTGTCTGGGAACTGTGCAGAGCTGTCGGGCAGGCAGGGTGCGTGGAACGACGGCCACATGAAGGTGCAGATGTCCCCGATGCCGGCCTTCCTGCTGCTGCGCGAGGACGACGTCACCGTGAGCACGTGGGTCAAGATTGCTGCAGGAATGAACGGTGGCGACATGCCCATCTTCTCCAACGCAGGGCGCCCGACCTCGCCTGGGCTCACGCTCCTGACGGCAGGGAATTCGTTCAAGACTGTTGTGTACGCACGCGACGGGGCGAAGGTGACGGTTGAGGGCAACACTGCACACCCGATCGACGACGGCGAGTGGCACCACGTGGCTGCTGTGGTGTCGCGTGCGACGGACACTGCGACGAACTACGTGGACGGGGTGGCAGTGTCAACAGCAAGCATCGCAGGTGTGGTGGGGCTGTTCGAAGAGGGCTACTACACGCGCTTTGGGGGTGTTGCCTGGCTTGGGAAGTACAACAAGTTTGTGGGGCACATGGACGAGATGCGGGTGTACCGTGCTGCACTGTCTCCGTCGCAGGTTGCCCAGTTGTATGCAGACCGGATGTGATCAGATCCTTTTTCATGTTTATTAATTCACTGCGCTGCCACCTCTCTACGTAGTGTGGAGAGACGACAGCGTTGACGTATCGTGCACGTGTGGCAGGTCCACCGATTATTTGCTTAGTTTGGTTGATCTACACCTTTTGTTTGTTCCCGGTGCTGCATCAGCAGTCGTTTTGCATTCTTTTGTACAGTTTTACTTTTTTAGGCGACTACGCACGAGAGGCATACGTTCATCTTACAAAACTGTGTTTTCTTTTCCCTTTTCGTGTCTGCATCACATCAAGACGCCTGCACGCTTTTCTCTTTTTACTTTCTCATGTTGCTTCGATTGAAGAGGTTAGTGTTAGCGGATGACCAATGCATGGTGTCTTCTTCCCTATCCACTTCTCTTGTTTCTGGGACGTTCTTGTAGACTAATTCAGCAGGAATCCGTTCGCACAAGTAGTCCCTACCACCCCCGCTTTTCTGTTCACTCATTTCCCCCCCGTTTCTTACGATTTTTCCACACCAACGGTCCTTGCGTTTTGCCGTTTTTGCCGGCTGGATAGATAGGTTCCAATCCCTTCAATGGGTACACAGCGTACCGGGTTTTTGTCCTCCGACCGATGCAAGAGAACCTACTTCATTTTGCACGGAGGCAAAGACGAGCAGACACAACGCAAAGAGAGTTTGTTACTCATTTTATTTTTTATAGAAAATACAGTAGCGGTCGGGCACCTCTCGGGTGTTGTCTTTTTCTTGTGGTGCAGTGCAAACTAGCTTGCTCATTTTTTTTCTGGCATTTCTCCTTCTTGGGAGTGTCAAAACCACGTTGCACCACAAAAAAGAAGGACACCGGGGGGGCAGTTTGTGCCACGAGCCACGTGGCACGCCGCTGCTTCTTGACTTTTTATTTACGAGGTGACTAAGCACTCTAATCAGACTAAGCACGAGAGGCTTCGGATCATCTTCTAAACTTTTCTTTATTTGCGTTTTCCCGCCCTCTTTTTCTATAGGGTGGCCATTAGCTAGGCTTACATTCATCTGACATCGTTTTTGCAAGATTCACTGTTCTATAATTTCGCCGGATGTCTGCCGGACCCTGGCTGCTGCGGAATCCCCAATCACCCTCCGCCCTGTCCCCGCCGGGTCGCTCTCCTGGAACTCCGTGGATTATAAAACGGCGATCTTGCAAAACGATTTTTTTTGCTTTTCAAGATGAAAGCGTGGCTCAGAATCGTCCCTTATCATCGTTCTTTCAGTTCAGAAACAAAAGAAATATATGGGGCAACAGTATCGGAGTGTACCATTGGTAAACAGTGTTATTTCAATGATACAAGGTGAGTGACGACACCTCCCCTTTTGCCAGTTGCGTTTTAGGAAAGCATGCTTCCTATTAAGCCCGCCGACTCCATTTTCTTGGAGGTTCCAGGACCGTACATTTGCTCCGTTCCCTAAAAAGGAATGGTGTTTTCTTCTTTCAAAAATAAAAGTAAAAATTCTGTCTTTTTGATGAGACACACCTTTGCATGTTCTGTTGGTGTCCCAAGGTGTACTTCTTACTCTGTTAGCCTACCCCTTTTCTGTTGGGTGAGAGAGAGAGAGATGTTACAGAAGAGACCCAAAAAACACATTATTTTTTGTTTTACAAAATGAAAACCACAGGATTGTGAGGCGACTTAAGCACAGAGAGACTTCGGTTCATCTTACAAAAAACTTTTTTCATTTCGTTTTTTTTTTTTTTTTTGTTTCTTCCCCTTCCCCTTCCCCCCTCCCCCCCTCCCCCCTTTTTTTAAAGGTTTCCAATCGCGAAAAGGTTTTATTTTTACTCATTTTCCCAACTCCCTTTGGACCTATCATGAGCTATCATAATTTTTTTACCACCCTCGCCCCCTCTCCCTCTCACATCCCCAAAACTCCAGACACGTACACATGGAAAATGAGTATCTTAGATACTTACGGGGCTGCCGTTGCCGCGTTCTGTGGTGCGTTGGGCACGTCGGGGTGGTGTGTGCTGCGTCGCTTTAGGGAGTTGCGTGCGTTGCGTGAGCGACGTCGCGATGTGTTTGAGGAGCGTGCGTGGGAGTGGCTGGACGAGGAGACGGACGCACCGTACTGCTCCGTCGAGGATATGATGCGCAAGGCCGTCGACTACGACTCACCACGCATCCGCGAACGCCTCTCACACCACATGGCCGCCAGCATCGCCTCCACAATACAAGAGATCCTGCGCTCCGACCACGCACCACACCACGTCATCGGGCATCTGGAAGAGGTCCTCTCGCGTCTGTCCCGGCTGCAGCATATGCTCAAAGCGTCGAGGGAAACGTTGTTGCTCCCGCACCTTACCCCAAATGAGTTGAAGCAGTTTGAAGCGTGGCAGTCGCTTCAGGTGACGAATGGGTGGAAGGCCTTCTTTGCCATTGTTTTTAAGTATCATTATGGGCAGATCCATGCGTTGGTGGCGTCTGTGCTGTATGGGGTTGTGACGCCGTTGCTGTCGGAGCACGACTCTGCGTTGATGCGTGGTGTATTGTCGCAGGAGACAGTGGGCGTGCTGCTGCCGTTGTTGTTGAAGTGCTCGGCGCTGCAGATTCTCTCTACAGCACTGCAATACTTCTCCTCCACCTTCGTGACCCGTCTGTCGGCGCGGACATCGCGTAAAATTAGAAAAAAATGTGTCAATAACATCTCCCGCTCTGACCTTGCCTTCCTCCACTCCCTCCAAAACTACCACGTAGTCGACTCCCTCGAACGCGATCAAGAGGAACTCAAACGCGCGGTCTCCGGCCTGCAACACATCTCCCAATTTGCGGCGCACTTCGCAGCACTGTTCTCCATAAAACGTTCGGTCACGCCGACCATCGGGCTCGTCTGCTTCTCATCGGCAGTGCTGTACCGTCTTCTTGTTTACCTCCTTCGCCGCCTGGAGCTCTACATCTTAGTGTCGTACGAGGAAGAGGACATCGGCAAACAGGGCATGTCCATGGGGTACAAAAGCCTCTGGGATTTGTTCGGCTGTGTCAACACCTTTGTTACGTATCGGTTTTATGGTCAGGAGACGCGTCTAGCAGAGCAGTGTTTGCAGGTAGACGAAAAGGCGCATGACATGGTGGCACACAATACCAGTCTGCTTTCAACGCTTCTAAAATCGGATGGATCCGTTGAATTGGTGTTGCGAAGGTGCTGCAGGGTGCTTGGGTGTCTGCTGGGCGGTGGTGGTGAAGTGGTCGACATCTTCTCCAATTTTGAAGAAGTGGTACAGACCGGCGTGAACGCGCTGAGCATGGTACAAAGCATGCGGTCTTTGTGGCTCCCTTCGCTCCGTGTCCACCTCCTCCTCAACCTTCCTCGCACCATTGACAGAGGTGACGACGCTGGCCTCCGGTCTCTCGACGGACCACATGATCTTTGTTTTTCGAATCTCACCTTTTGTTATGGATCGGGCGAAACTGTACTTCGAAACGTCTCATTCCGCATCCCCGCTGGTGCTAACGTTGGCATTGTTGGCCCCTCCGGTTGCGGGAAAAGCACGTTACTCTCCCTCCTCAGCAGGCTATATGATCCTACGGAGGGTTCCGTCCAGCTTGCGGGGAGGAATCTGAGGGAGTACAACGTAGGTTGGCTACGCCGTGAGGTGATCAGCGGGACAGGGCATTTTATGCGTGTCTTTGCGGACTCTATTTATGATAATGTAAGGGTGTCGCGGCCAGACGCAACACCGCAAGAGGTTATGGCTGCAATGCATAAGGCCTCTGCATCTGAGTTTGCGCAGGATAAAGGATTGCATTCGAGGACCGAATGGGGGCCGCCGGAGCTGAGTGCCGGGCAGGAGGTGAGGCTGTTCTTGGCAAGGGCGTTGCTGGCGCAGCCGAGTATTCTGGTATTGGATGAAGTGACGGCCCACCTCGATGCCTTAACAGAGGACGCGATACGGCAGCAGATCGCGAACCTCGCAGAGGAAGGCACCACGGTGATCAATGTGAGCCACAGACTCAGCTTCCTCAAGGACTGCTCGGCGATCATTGTCTTTGATGAGTCCGGCCGTGTCGCAGCGGCAGGGACACATCAACAGCTCCTTGCGAGCTGTGCCTGGTACGCCTCTGCATGCGAAAAGCAAGCCCCGCTCCAATGATTTAATATTGAAAAAAAGGGCGAGAGAGAGAGAGAGAGAGAGAGGCCCATTGCATTGAAAATTTAGTTTTCCTTTAAAAAAAACAGTGGAGATTGCACAAACTGTGGCAACACAACCGAGGCAACTGCACTACTCCAACAATTTATCAAAAAAAAAAATGACGTTTTGACCAAATTTTCTTTGTGCCTGCGTTTTGCTGAGACGTACTGTTTTTTTTTCTTCTTTTTTTTGCTTTCATTTTTTTCCTTTTTCGAATCATAAAATGTTCTGGCGCATGGGTGGTTTTTTTTTTTTTTTTTTTGTCGCACCACAGTGTTTTTTCTAGGATTTGGGTTTTTCATTTCGAGGGGGGAGGTAAAAACAATTTTTTTTTCCCCCAGAAAAAGTGGTTTTTCAGGGATTTTTGGGTGTATTCCGAGCTTTCTCGACGAGGACTCGGTCTCATCAGAATATCATGGTGTGTGTGTAGCCTCTGTGAGGGTATGTGACGGTTGTTTAGGGAAGAAAGACAGGCGTTTAGCAAAAATGGGGGTAGAGGCAGCGCTTTTGATTTGATGAAGTGGGGTGGGTGACATCAGCCCCATGCATTGCAAACCCGCAAACTGGAGAGTGGGTATCAAGCCCAATGGACAACGTGCAGAGGCTGGACGAGAAAGCAGAGCGACACCACGTCAGCGTCGCCCACAGGAGAGCAACGATCCCAGCAACGACCCTCCTCCTATGTCTTGATAAAGTACACGTACTTTATCAAGACATAGGAGGAGGGTCGTTGCTGGGATCGTTGCTCAGATCGTTGCTCTCCTGTGGGCGACGCTGACGTGGTGTCGCTCTGCTTTCTCGTCCAGCCTCTGCACGTTGTCCATTGGGCTTGATACCCACTCTCCAGTGTTGTAGTGTCGGCGGCAGAGGGTACAATAGTACCCGTCTGCGTTGGCTTCTAGCCAGCAGTACTTGCTGACTGCTACCAAAAAACGCCTGTCCTGGGCGTAGACGGACGGCGCAGTGGTCGGAGTGAGCGACATGGTGTTTGAAAATATTGTTAAAGACCACCTGGTGATCTTTAAACCCACAGTAATCCAAAAAATAAAATCCAAAATACCGCCCCCCTCGAGGGGGGCGGTATTTCCCCAAAAAAATCCCAGGGGTGTAAAGTGCCCCCCTCCAACCCCCTTAGAAAAAACACTGCACCACGCCTCCGACACACCCATATTGTGCTCAATTTCCCCCTTTATTTTTGTCAATTTCTAGCATGACCTTGTTAGCGAGGTAGCTTTTTTTTTGCCTTCATTCCAGGGTGTTGATAACACCGCGGAGTGTCACTGCCTGCGTCCCAGAGGCGTTTTTTTTTTTTTTTGCACTAATCAACTTCACTTTTCGGTAAGGTGGCTCAAGGTGACTAAGCACGAGAGGCTTCGGGCCATCTTATAAACTTTTCTGAACAATTGATAACGTGTTCGAGACACCCTCGCCTTTTTTTCTGTGTGAGCTCCACGCAGCTGCTTCCTCTCCTATTCTCCCGTGGCTACCGTTACTACGTCCTCCTTCTGCCTCATCAGGTAACGAACGGGGATAGATCTCAATGGAACCCTAGGCATACCTAGAAGGCGAATTTCGTATTTGCCCTACATTCGGATCCATATGGGCACATTTTTTCCGCTCATATTGCCCATATTTTTTGGTGCCCATATGGGCGTTCCATCTATGGAATATGGCATATTCGCCTATATTCCGATATTCGGCCTATATTCGGATCCGAAATAAGGCCGAATATGGCCCAAGAATTTTGGGATCCGAATATAGGGCGAATACGAAATTCGCCTTCTAGGTATGCCTAGGGTAAGTAGACCTAGGCGAGATAGGTTTGAGTCAAGGTTTCTTTTTAGAAGGGTGACTCCTCAGGATCATCGTGATAGAATTTTCCCTTTTATTTTGAATGCACAACGAGTTCCATTCACATTTCAAAGTTGTTTTTTTTTTAGGGGGTTTTGTCCTGCATAACAATGCGTGTTTTTTCCCCAAAATTTCCCAAAATTTTGGGTATTTTTCAGAGAAAATCAGAAAAAAATAATACAACCACAACCGCACACAATTTTTTTTTTTGTCGAAACAAAAAAAAAATACAAAAGTGGAGCGTTTTCCGGGGGGGTGAATCGCGCTAAATCGGGTGTCATCGGCCGTCATCGGGCGTCATCGTGCGTAATCCTGAGTAATCGTGCATAATCGTGCATAATCGGGAATCATCGTGCTAGCAGTGGTCGCGCTAATTATGGGAAAAAATGGGGAAAAAATGGATTTCGGGTACGGAAAAACGTTCCTTGAAAAGGTTAGCTGGGGAGGCCCGGAAACCCCGTTTTGTGGCATTTCCGGGCCAATCCCGGCTTGTGGTGGGGTATATACGGAAAAATGGACAAAATTTTAGTGACTTAAATTTTCGCAAAATATGAACCCATACTCGTAAACAAGGGTCATTTTCAGGAAAATTCGGAAAATTCCGAGATTTGGAAGCAATTTTTCTCCTGAAAATCAGTGGGTTTTCAGCCTCAAAACATACCGCGATTGGAATTTCCGGAATCCGTCCGCGCTGTGGTGGGGTCACTTTGCCGAAATGGCCAATTTTTTGGTTTTGGTCAAAATCCATGTGGGTAAAGAGGGCCAATGTAAATCCCACAACCAGATTTTCTCTCCCTGATCCTGAACGTCTTGCAACATGAAAATGCGCGAAAACACCGGCATTTGCATTTCCGGAATTCGTCCGTTCTGTGGTGGGGTCAATTTGCCGAAATGGACAAGTTCTTGGTTTTGGTCAAAACCCGTCAGTGTAAGGTAAAGGGGGCAAGTGTTTGCCTGTAGAAACTGGAAGGGAACAGGCAGCGCCGCAGGCGCACGGTAACCAACTTTTTTTTTTTTTTCCTTTTCTTTTTTCTCCTCTTTCTTTTGACTTTCCGAGCCAATTGCGTTCCACGGCGGGGTCACATGTATATGCAAGTCCACTATGTGGTGGTCTTACTCAACAATATTAGAACTTCTGGTTTCTTAATGAAATCCCCGTACTGCAAAAAAAAAACGTTCCTACCAAAACCCCCAAAAATCCCGGGATGAGGGATGGACTTTAGCGCGAGCTCTGCGTGCTAGGGGAAATTTTTTTTTTCCTCGGTGAAATCCTTGGTGAAGCTTTTAAACACCGGCATTTGCATTTTCGGAATCCGTCCGGCCAGTGGTGGGGTCAATTTGCCGAAATGGACAAGTTCTCGTTTTTGGTCAATTTTCGCAGTATACAGTATACACAGTATACACAGTATACACAGTATACACAGTATACACAGTATACACAGTATACACAGTATACACAGTATACACAGTACCCAAAAAAAGAAAAAACGTAATCGTGCTGTCATCGGCCGTCATCGTGCGTCATCGGGCGTCATCAGCCGTCATCGGGCGTCATCCCACAGACCCTAAAACGCTCCAAAAAGTAAGAAAAGAAAAGGTAGTGGTCTATGTTTCTCTGTAGAGATGGGTTTGTACATTCACATTTCAAGAATTCTTTTTTTGCTCTGTTTTTTCATTTTTTTTTTTTTTTTTTTTTTTTTTTCATTTTTCCCCCTTTTTTCCCCCAATTTCCAGAGATAGTATCGCCCCCCTTGTGATACACCCCACCATTCGCCAATAGTAAAAAAGTTTACTTTTTGGAATCTTTTGATGAAAAAATAGTAAACCAATGTGAAGTGCACCTGAACTGCAAGGTGCCTTTTTTTATAGTCATTTTGTTGAGATGACCAGCGAGGCTTTTCTTAAACTCATCTTACAAACTTTTCCCCTATTTTTTTTTTTTTTTTGTTTGCATTTCCTTCAACAAGTTTTTTTCCCCTTTTTTTGGGATTTTTTTTTTCTCTCGTTTTATTTTATTTCTCCCATTTAAGAGTCCGATTTGGCACAAAGCGAAGAACCGGACACAAAAAACAAAAGCGAAAGAAAAAAAATAATAGAAGGTGACTGATAAGATTTGGGTAAGTTTTTTTGTTTTTTTTATTATTTTTTGCGTTTTTACGTACGTGGACATTCCACAATACATAAATCACCGCAAAACTAAAAAATAGCCTTCGTGCGACATTGAGTACAGATCCTGCACTAGCAGGTGATTGTCGACACAACAAAAATGGGGGGTTTAGGACGAACTGCGTCTATACTCTCAGTACAAGAAAAAGAAGAACAAAGGTTTCGACCAACATTTGAGCACAGATGCCATACGGTGACCTTGTGACCATGGTGCAACAAGCAACTTTTCTCCTTGTTACGTAACAAATTTACAAAAAAAAAAAAAAGTATCAAAGGAAAAACCCTTGTTACGTTGCTTGTACCACAGAGTAAGGTTCTGTGTGGTTTCCCCAGCAAGGGGGGAGGGTGCCGTTTCCTTTTGTCAAAACAAAAAACACGGTTTTTTTTTTTCATGAGGAGTTCATTCCAAAAAAAAAAAAAGCCTACATTTCTCTCCACCCTTTCTCCCACGACTTTTTAACCATTTTTCATCCCCCCCCCTCCTCCACAGTAGAGAATAAGACTCGGACCCGGGACCGGGGACCCGGTTATTCTCAGCCGGACTGGTACCGGGACCTGGACCGAGGACCTTGACCTGAACCAGGACCGGGAACTTTGACCAGGACCCGGCTTATTCTCTGCTGTGCCCTCCTCCCCTACAACCACACAATACAGAGAGAACCAACCCTTTTTTTCAAACCTTCCCCTAGAACAACTCTTCCTTCACACCTATTTGAACCCTTTCTCTTTTCCCCTTTCCCCCCACGCAAATGCAATAATCTAGCATTTATATCTCATTTTCTTTCCACCCCCTTCACCCCCTTTCTCTAAAATGAGTGGGATTGGGCCAGGGAGTCTTAGCCTTGTTAATACCGCTGAGCTGGGTGACATATTTTCAGCTATCAAATGGAAGCTGGCACGTGGCGGAGGCGCTGTGGTGCATTATGCTGGGGTAGAGGTGGACCCAGAGCTGCTGCTGCTTTTGAGCGATCGAGCCATTTATTTGTACTCTGTGACTGGCGTTTTTGTACGTTGCCTTGAAGTGAAGAAAATTGAAGAAGTAGTACGCCACGGCACAGTACTGGGTCTTAGGGTACCTTCAGAGTACGACCTACGGCTGCATTTGGACGCAACAGAATGTGACCGGTTTTTACGTCCTTTAACAGTCATCTATAATAGAACAACTGACAAACCATTGTTGGTACGCGAGGTGGGTTCAGATGAGGAGCTGACACGAAACCTATGGCTGACCCCTCCTGGGGATTGGAGTCCTCGTCCGGAGCTTCCCTTTCATCATGATGGGGCGAACACTGCAAAGCAAAGCGTCGCTGAGGAGCTGCTAGGGAAGCAACGCGAGATCGACCGTCTCCGGAGGGAGCTCAGTGCGAACGGTGCAGGGGAGGTCGGGACGAAGCTGGCGGCCCTGGAGCGCGCGGTGTCCGACGTTGCCGGGCGGTTGCAAAACAGCACCCCGCCGAGAGAACCCACTGAAACCCCACACCATCCCATCTCCACTCCGGGCACCCCGCATCAACCCTGGGAAGGTCACAATACGCACTACAGCGGTGGTGGTGGTGGAGGTGGTGGTGGTGGGGGTATAGACGACAGCAACGCCTCTGTTAGGGTGCTTGCCCGTCGCCTCTCTCGGCAGGTCGCTGCAGCGACGCAAGAGTTGGCGCACCTCAAATCCTCCCAAACACCGCAGAACAGCAGAGAAGCGGACAACCACAACGCCTCCCTGCAGGCAGATGTCGTAAACCGCCTGGCCACCTTGGAGGGGCTGCTCCGCGAGAACGCGGCAGACGAGCCGAATTCTCCTGACAACGAAGTGCTCGCCCGCCTCCAGAAAATGGAAGGCTACGTCGAAGGCAGGGTCCACGAGGCTGCTACCCACGACACCGCTACACCGAGCGAGACTGCAGCACCAGGCAAAACCTCTCTCAACGTTACCGTACATCAACAGGGTGAAAAGCGACCTACCGCAGACACACCTTCGAAGGAAGCAAGAAAACGGACACCCTTTTGGGGCGGCAACTCTACCCCCGCTACTGGCAACCAAAACGGTCGGAGGCGGAGCAGTTCACGCAACAGCCCACGCTACAAAAGCATGGGAAGCATGTGGGCGAACACCCCGGGGAGTCCGCAGTCTCCGAGGAGGGGTGGTGGCGGTGGTGGTGGCGGAGGAGGGTCTGCACAACGACGACGCGACCCTCGAGATGTACAGAGTGAGCGGGCGTACCTCCGCAAGAGATCTGCTGCGCAGGAGAGCAGACAACGGCAGCAGCGACGCGGCTTCGACTGGGGTGGCGGTGCTGGCATTCCTGAAGTAGAATCCGTCGACTATCCCTCACAACACAACACACGGTGCTACCGATGTGTCACAGAAGGACAGTACCACACCCTCAGGGCATCCCCCGCAACGGACGCAGAAAAGGTAGGGGAGTTGTCCCCAGGGGACGTAGTCGATGTGGTCGCAACGTTCACCGATCCAGATGGACTGTGTTGGGTAAAGCTGTCGGACGGTGCATGGTGCTTAAGTGGCTACGATGACGAAGAGGATTGCTATATGATGCCCGACTCTCCGAGGAATTTGGATGTGATTGCAAGCTCGGTGGCAACTTTGGAAGATCAAATTAACAGAAAAATGGCGGAGATGGGGGGTCAAAGTAGCAACAAAACGGACCTGAAACGCCTTCAACAGCAGGTTCAAAACCTGGAGGAGAGCTTGGAGGTGAAGACGGGGCGGATCCATCATGAAATGACACAACAACGTGAACTTCTTGCGTCAGAGCTTAAAAAGCTCCGACCGACTCCAAATGCAAATTCCATCCAGCTAATGCCAACCAACAACAACAACACCACCACCACCGACCCTACCATACGCCATCTCTACCCAATGAGCCCAACATACCCCGACGCAAACTATTCAAACGACGTTCAGGACCGCAACGTATCTCCCCCCCGACCAAGAGAAGGCGCGGCCCCGACACTGAACGAACAGCTCTGGGGGAGCCCGCATCGGCAGACACGGAGTTTGTCGCCACCAGACCCCGAGGCCGCAATGCAGTACCAATTTGTACAACAGACCCCTGCCACACCAGTGCACATCGTTGTGCCCTCTGTGCAGCCGCCTCGTACACCTACTACTACAAATGTTCCTGGGCATTGGAGGATTACAACATTGAATGCGATTGTCCGTGCAGAGCATGATATGACATCAAGGCAGGTCGCAGTGTTGCCTCAAGCAGAGGTTGTCGAAGTGGCAGAGGTGGTGGGAACGCGAGCGAGGGTGGTCACCCCGGTGCGTGGGTGGGTGTCGACGGTGGGGGAGACGGGGGCGAGGTTGATGGTGCCGTCCGCGGCAGTGTCGGTGACGCCGTCGCGTACTTCATATGCGCCGCAGACGAGACGGAAGCAGCAGCGGGATTCTCCTGCGACGAAGTCTCCGAAACGACAGTCTCCGAGACAGTCGAGACATCGTACGCCGCCACCGGCTGCTTTGTCGCAAAGTGCATCGGGGTTGTGGGGTGGTGGTGGTGCGAGTAGTGTCGGTGCAGGTGGAGGTATTAAGAGGGAAGGAGGAGGAGGAGGAGGAGGTGGTGGAGGTGGGGTATCAAGGCACACCACCCCAGAGGTCCGTACACTCACGGCACGGACGCGGTCGGGGTCGAGGTCGAGGCCAGTGACACCCAGGTCGAATCTGTCGAGGACCAGATCCAATTCGAGAGCATCGTTGGCCTCGAGAGCACCGTTTAGATGAGGGGGGGGAGCCAGTATTATTTTACAACCTCTGTTCAAGGAAAGTGGAGATTGCGCAACTGTGGCAGCACAACCGAGGCAACTGCACTACTCCAACAATTTATCAAAAAAAAAAAAGTATAAAAAGAAAAGCATCGTTGCAGAGACCCTCGAGTAGTTTCTCATATAAAGGTGGAAACGGTGGATGAAATTGTCCATGAGCAACATCAGCAGCAACAACAAAAACAAAAATTGTTGTGATTATGAAGCTCTTTCGCGCTGCAGTGGCGTTTTGTTTTTTGTAGGACTGCATGGTTGAGGGTCCACCCACGGTGCATCAGTCATGTACCCTGTTGAGAGGGCTTTGTATGTCAAGTCATATATTTTTCTTTCACTGTCAACTCCACTCCTTAAAAGATGGGTAGACTTCGGTTCATCTTTGCCAAAAAAAATATTTTCGTTTTGTTTCCGGCGGAGAACCAAGCGCCTGAGTCCGCCGATGTACGGTGAGGCGTTTGCGCTATCAACTTCTCTATTTGTGTGTGGTTGTGGAGGAGGTGACCTTGGCACGGAGATGCCTAGGTTGTAACCTTACGAAACTTTTATTGCATTTGTTCCTTGTCCTGATGTGTAGCCCAGAATGTACCCATTTTTCTTCCCTTGTTTTTGTAGATTTTTTTTTTTGTCTTTTTTCTGAAAATAACCTAGTATTAAACGCACGCTCTCTCCCTCCACCTTTTTCACACTTCTCAATTAATAAACACTTCTCCGACCAACTCCTTGCGTCGGACAGAAACGCTGCAGTTGCTCTTGACCACCGTGCACGACCGTATTGTACGGAAGTCCCATCTAATGGTAGCGGATCGAAGCTTTCTGCCTTCCACCACGGATCTTCAAACCACCTCACTTTTTCTGGTGAATGCATGTAGCTAGTTCTATTGCGGGTGCCGCTTGTTTTGACGGCACATTTCGAAGACTGGTGTCTGCTTCGGGATGTGGTCTTTTGTACGTGACTTCATGAGTACGGTTAATCTTGGAAACGCCTGCAACTTAACTCTTCTCGTCGTGGACAATGTACAATCTTTTTCTATTGGCTGTCCACCGGTCGCAACTACATTTGGCACTTAAAAGGTGCTTTGAGGGCTCTCGTGGCACCTACCAAGGCACCCCTCACACCTTCGTGGGGTGGGTGTCCAGACGTTTGTCCGTGTGTCGCGCGGTGCCTGTCTTGATCCCTGTTTTGTTCTCCAGCCCTCATGCTGCAGTGTCTCGTTGTCTGATGTTCAATGTCTTCCAATTCTTTCCCTGTGTCGACTCCACAATTCCCTGACCTGCCCAAGAATTAGTGGAACACTCCACTCATTAAATGCCCTCCGCGGTTCGATAACCTGACTGCAACACACCCAAGCCAACCCCACACACTACACCACGCACAGGCGTTTCGCACACATCCTACACAAAAACCAGATCAGAATGCGCACTGTATGCATGCTGGCGTTGCTCGTGTTCGGGACAAGCTTCGTGACAACGGCTGAGGGGCAGCGTCGTGGAGGTAGGGGTGGGGGTGGGGGTGGACGCGGGGGACGTGGCAGAACGCCAACACCACCAACTCCACCTGCTCCAGTCCCCGTCCCACCTGTGCCAGTCCCACCTGCACCGGTTCCCGTGCCGCCAACCCCACCAACCCCACCCGCCCCGACAGATGGCGGGTTTGGGAACGCACGTACGACACCCGGGCAGGGCATTGAGGCGGGCGTGCGTGCACAGTACCTCCCAGTGGTGTCGACAATTGTGGGTGTGATTGAGAGCCAGGCATCGTCGTTCCGCCCACTACTAGTGCGTCTGGCGTGGCACTCGCTGGCACACTTTGACTCGACAGACCGCCCGATTGGAGGTGGGAACGGGGGGTGTCTGCGGACAGACCCTGAGCTGGGGCTTGGGGAGAACATTGGGCTGGATGTGGCGACCCGCGCACTGGAGGCCGTGAAGTCTGCTCACCCGTTCATCTCCTACGCAGACCTGTACTCGCTGGCGGGGAACACGGCGCTCGAGTACATGGGGAGCCCGACGCTGTTCTTCCGTGCCGGACGCACCGACTTTGGGAACCCTGCTGCACAGTGTGTGAACGACAACGACAGAATGCCGACAAAGCACTTCAACAACGACAACTTCCCGCACCTCGACACGCTTGACTACTTCTTCGACAAGTTTGGCGAGCTTGGGATCTCGCTTGACTCTGACGCAAACGCCCTGGAGAAGATGGTGAGTCTGATGGGCGGGCACAACATGGGTGCGATGCACCTGGCCGTGAGCGGGAACGAGGGGCAGTGGACGACGAACAACCTTGTGTTCGGGACGGAGTACTTTGCGAACCTCGACCAGGGAGCCTGGGGCAGGAACACTGCCGAGGAAGGGCGCACAGACCTGCAGTACCGCGGTGGGCCTGGACGTCGCTCTGTGATGCTTCCGATTGACATGGTGATGCGTGCGGATGACAGACTGCGCAGCATTGTGCGCGCCTTCTCGCGCGACCGGGCGCTCTTTGAGACACACTTTGTGGCTGCGTGGAGGCAGCTCCAGGAGAACGGGTGGTGAGCTGAGCCACCTCTCTGCCTCTTTTGCATTCACCTCGCCCTTGCCCTTTGAATTGCGTTGAGGGCGATGGCCGTTTGTTTACTTGCTTACTTTTGTCCGCACCTACTTACTGACGTAAACCTTTTCTGGAACTGATTTTTCTGCACCTCTTGCATCTTGGCCTTTTTTGAGTTTTCCACCTGCAGGAGAAGTGACGTGGACAAACAGAACAGAACACACAGCGTGCGAGCGTATCTGTACTGTACTGCACAGATACAGATGCGCCACTCATGCTGCCTTATTTTAATCTAAATCTAAAATTATTAGTTCTTTTCGCTTTTCTTTACAAAGCTTCCAAGCTCACTCCGATGCACGTCCCCCGTGTGCAAGGAGTGGGTGTTCCTCGCACCCCTTATTATATAGACAGCAAGGCTTTTTCCTTGAAACATGCTCCCAGTATGCCTTTGTCCCGCCCTCCCAACCTGCGAACTTAGGGGGCAGGCGGGTAGTGGTGTAGTGGTATAATGGGTTCATGGGTTCATGGAGCGCTGGCCTTGCAACATTTGTTTTTGTTTTCTTTTGTTTCGTCGTTTGTTTTCATCTTTTTGTTGCAGATATATGTGCCTGACGTGAGGCCCGTTCATCTTTCAAAATTGATTAATATATTTTTGTTTCGCTTTGCTATTTTGTTTGCTTTGTTTTGAAGTTGGCACCAACTTCAAAACTACTGGCTTTAAAAGAGTACTCATGAAGTACTTGAAGGTACCGCAAACGGAGACAGACGAGTCCCGTTAATAAACAGAAAATATAGTGAAGTGTGCACAGCTTTTGTGTGTCTCCTGCAGACACCGAGACTGCAGGATCAAAACCAATATTCCAGCGCCATCACCAACACCAATGACAGAGACAGACAACATTCTGCAATACAACACCAATGGCAGCGAAGGGATGTACATGTGAAGCGGGGGCACACTTAACTGTGCGTCTTTGCGGCACATGACATGCTACTTCTTTTCCCTTTCCTGCTCCCTGATGCTACGTTGCAATAAGGCGTCTTTCTTTACATTCAAGCAGAGCAAACCTTGTTTTTGAACAAAATGAAAAGACGTTGTCCCACCCCTGTGTCCCATTTTCACTTCCGAAAGCGCTTCCGGGCTGTGGGAATGGAAGACTGTGCTTTCTCTGCCTCGTCAACCTTCTTGGCATTGACGTACATTCACGGATCCTCCGACCACATACGTGATGGCTCACTTGTCGCGAATGTGTTTAACACAAACTTACGGCGCACCCGCTTCTGAGAGTCTGTGTTTACCTCCGTTCCTCTTTCCCCCCTCCATACCCTCTTCAGGGAATAAACACACATTTTATCAAACAAGATGGAAGTTGATGGCAGCGAGCCGATCACCCACAAGCGACGGCGTCTGGACTGGGTGATGCCCGGCGACGACATCCTGCACCTCGAACCTGGTGCCGCACTGACCATTGGACGCGGTGCACGCCAGGACAACACACGCATCGTTGCTGTCCGCTCTGGACAGTACGAGCAACACGACTCAAAGCACTTCGTCATTGCCGACGAGAAGTCCTACATCCCACGCAACGAGGACCTCGTCATTGCCACCGTGACACGCGTTGCTGGGTTCGCAGGCTACCAACTCGATGCGGGCTGCGGCACATACATCAAGCTCGATGCGCTTGCATTTGACGGTGCCTCCAAACGATCTCGCCCGGAGCTGCGCGTTGGCGCAACAGTGTACTGCCGTGTTGTGCAGTCACGCTGTGAGATCGAGCTGGAGGCAAGCTGCTGTGCGGTGACCGGACCACGCAAGGACTGGATGAGCGGGGAGTCGCTGTTCGGGGAGTTGAAGGGCGGGTATGTGCACACAGTACGTCCGCTCTTTGCACGGTATCTGCTGTCCAGCCCGCTGCTCGACTCGCTTGGTGCGCGGATTCCCTTCGAATGCTGCATCGGTGTGAACGGCCGTGTCTGGGTACGTGCCGGAAGCGTCAAGAACACAGCACGCATCGCCCGCTGCCTCACCTTCCTCCAACGTGCGATATACCCAGAAGGCGAAAAGGCATATCTCAGCGTCGATGAGATCCTTGACGACTTCTTCCCCGTCGCCAAGGCGGCCGCTCCAACTGAAGGAGACAATGGAGGTGAACAGTTTGAGTTGTGAGGGGGGTTTTGGGTTTTGGGTTTGGGGTTTGGGATTTTTTTTTTGTCTATTTTTCCTAGTGACTGCGTCAGCTGATGAACGGTGTTCCAACTTATTTTTTTGAAAAAAAATACGAAAAAAAGAAACAGGGGTTACAGCCCTGTACATTGTTTTTTTTTCCTGGGGATCAGATCGGGGTTTTTTTTGGTGAAGTTTTTTTTTCGGATACACAATCAAACAAAACAAACCTTGTTTTATTTCCTTCTCCCTTCCCCCCTTCACCCCTTCACCCCCCTCCCTTAGGTGCGTACATGATATAAATTCGCACATTTTTGGACATAAACGAAGGTATTATGTCTTCTGTGGGTGGTATGCGGCATGGCAAGAGAATGGTTGCCGCACCGTATAGTGGTGAGAGCGTGGCTAGGAGCCGCAGCAGCACCACTTGGCACTCGGAACAACGCTTTGGCAAACGCGGCCTCAGCGCCCCTGCACCCATGCACCACCTTCACGGACACAACGGGCCGGTCTCCGCCAGACGTGGAAAGCGCTCTACCGCCGGAGGACCTTCTGGAGAAGGCCGTGAGTTTTCCGTACGACGCATCAACGACAAAGCATCTGGACGTGCTCAAGGCAAGCACCGTTCGGGCACCCCATACAGCCGCTTCCAAAAGGAGCGCGACGAGGCAGAGCGTCTCGCAAAACGCCCGAAGGGAAAGCGCCTCGCCTCCCGCTCCGGCCGCTCTGTGGACGGCGGCATCCACTGCTCCTCCCCTTCTGCGCTGGACTTCGAGACAAACCCGCTGGACAACGAGGTGTCCAAACCACGTCCTCGGGAGGGGGTGCGGGTGCTCGCTGCCGACAAGGTGACGTCGTGGATCACGAATTGGGAGAGAGTAACCCGGGTACCACATTGTGTGGTGAGTCCACCCTGGATGGGGGATGCCGTTCCGTCCACCCCTGGGGCAGCCACTAGCAGGGGGCGGTCACACTACTCAACCCCAAGGGTGCGGGCAGATCATAGGAGCGTCATTACGGGGCAGGGGTTGCGTGGGGAGGAGGGGGTGACGAAGATCACAGGGCGGCGGAGTGATCGGTCAAAGAGTGTGACGAGTATGTTCGGAAGCGCGCGGAGGGGCCGAGCAGGGAGTGTTGCGTCTGTGAAGGAGACCGGGGTGCGCAGTCGGAGTGTGCCGCACAGTGCGGCTGGGACCTCGGTGCTGGCTCCGTCGGAGTACCTAGCAGCAGGGTTTGGGGGTGAGGCTGGTGGAGGTGGTGGTGGTGGTGTGAGCGTGCGGCGTTCGCAGCTCGGCCGTTCCTTCTCCCTCCCGCAGCAGCGTCAGCAGCATCAGCGTGTCCCCGCGGCCTCCCCAATTCCCTCCATCCCGCACGACCCCAACCCAGACGCAAAGGCGCAGGGTCTCCACCTCTCCACCCGCAGACGTGCCTTCAGTGAGTTCAGAGAGCACAAACAGAACCTGCTCCTCCCGACCGAGGGCAGCAAGGTGTACTACAACCCGCCTCCGGAGTCGCAGGTATGGTGACACATATTTTGAGGGAAATATGACAGAGTTTAACGTAAAATGCCTACCCCGGGCAGTTTAGTAAATGCGACACAGTTTCTGAGAAACAAAATAGAGTTCACATCTGTACTTCTCATACAGAAACAAAGAAAAAAAACCAATAGCTAGACAGTAGTGTGGTGGCGCATCCTCGGGTGCCTATACTAAACCAAGTATTCAAAACAAAAGAGAGAGAGAAAAGTTACTTGTGTCTCTTTGTCTCAAAGTTTCGTATTGCATTGAAGCATCCACACGAAAAAAAAGGTGGAGATTGTACAACTGTGGCAACACAACCGAGGCAACTAACACACTACTCCGATAATTTATCAAAAAAATATTCACAACACAGAGCAAAGGTTGGGTGGAGCCGGTTCGCGGGACGCGCTTGAAGTCGTTTGGATCTGGGTATGCAAAAGCTAAAAAAAAAAATGGGGCCGGGTGTAATCTTATCCACAAACAAAAAATATTTTGTACAGAAATGGGAGCCAGTTCCGCGGGGCGAGTTTGACATTCTGTGGATGAGCGAGTGGTGTGTGCCAAAAAAAATGGCGCTTCTAACGACGAAATAGGAAGCCACACTTAATTTGGTAGTGGTTGATGCAGAAGACTCCGTAGTCAGGTGATCCAAATTGATCAAACAATTTTTTTTAAAAAATAGTAACATCGCTTCGAAACTTTGTATATGTGTGTGTACCTCTCCAATCACTGCAACACCGTGTAGTTTGAACTGTACCCTCTGTGCGTGTGTACGTTCTCCTCCCCCTCCTGAAACCCACTCCCCTTCCCCTTCCCTATAGTTGGCATTTTTTTTTTTTCTTTTTTGTACAGAAAGCCCTCTGTCATTATTTGACATGGCGAAAAAAAAAAATATTTTTTCTTTGTCAACAAACAACACTTTTCATGTATTCAAAAAAATAAGGCAAGACAAAAAAAAAACTCCAGTTGCGCAGAATCCCTTTGGGTACTGCGCGAAATAGCAAACAGAAGTTTTCAAAAAAAAAATTGGGAATGATCTCCACCCCACTGCCCCCTTTTTTTATTTTTTTGAAAAAAAACGATGTGCGGGTTATTTTTCGAAGCCCTTATTCAGAATATTATTCGTATTTCATAGTCTACTGCGAGAGGCTTAGATCAATCCATCTTGTGAATTGACGGGAGTGGTGATCGGCGAGCGGGGAACAGACTTGCTGCCGCGATCTTGAAGGCATCTCTGGTGAGTGGTGATCCTCTTATCATGAGGTGTGCCTTACAACCACCCCATCTCTCTGGACGTCTACAGCACTAATCAAACATAGAGCACACTTTCAAAACAAAAAACCCGAGTCACTTACTTCGCACAAGGAGTTGCTTCCTTGTGTTCCAATTATACCCGTTTCGTTGACTGACGAGCGGTAGCGGGAGTAGGACATCTCAACGTAGACCGCGAAATGGAAGTAAGCTGGGCGGAGGGTGGGCGTGGCGTGGATATATTCTGTTGCGACATTTTCCAAGTTTTCAAAAAACATTTTTCAAACCACCATATCTCTCCTTCAGACACTTCCCACACCTCTCTGCAACACATCTACACATGGCGTGCTGCGACGTCAAGGCACAGCGCCGCCTGCAGGCCATCGAGGGCCACCTGAGCACCAAGGCAGAGCAGCGCACCGCAGCCATGAAGAGCGACGAGTTTGCGCGGTTCCGGCAGTTCCGCAAGATCGATGCGCACACACACCACAACGTCGAGGGGCACGCCTTCGGACGCACTGCGCAGGAGATGGGCTTCGACTGCATCATGACCATCAACGCCGACATTGCCCTTGATGAGTGGCCCTACATTGCCGAGCAGGTATGCCTCTCCTCTCTCCTCTCTACACAAAAAAACCTCATCCCCCACACAGAAACGCCTTGCCCAGGAGGCCGCCCCGAGCAAGGTGTTCTGGTGCACAACTTTTAGCATGGAGGGGTTTGGTGAGGAGGGGTGGGCAGAGCGCGTTTGCGTGCAGCTGCAACGTGACATCGAGGCTGGCGCGACTGGGGTGAAGGTGTGGAAGAACATTGGCATGGAGCTGCGCAAGGAGGATGGCAGCTTTTTGATGGTTGATGACCCGCTGTTTGACCCTATCTTCCAATTCATCAAATCTTCTGGCATCACTCTTGTTGGCCACTGTGGAGAGCCTAAGAACTGCTGGCTCCCATGCGACCAGATGACGGTCAACAACGACCGCGAATACTTCGCAGACAACGCCAAATACCACATGTACAAACACCCAGAGTACCCATCCTATGAGGCGCAGATTGCCGCAAGAGATGCACTCCTCAGAAGAAACGATGGGATCAACTTTATGGGGTGCCATCTCGGGTCTTTAGAGTGGAGTGTCGATCGGTTGGGTGCGACCTTGAGAGAGTTTCCTAATATGTGCGTCGACTTTGCGCATCGTATGTGCCATCTGCAGTACCAAAGCGCAAAGTATGGGGCAGAAAAGGTGCGTGCGTTCTTCCTCGAATTTCAGGGGCAGCTAGTGTACGGGACGGACCTGATGTTCTTCAAGGGAACCACTGACGCACAAATCCGGGACAACTGTGTCGAGGTCTGGTTCTCAGACTGGCGTTTCCTTGCCACCCCAGACACGCTTTCCTGCTCAGAAGTAAACGGGTCGTACCAAGGCTTGAACCTTCCACAGGAAGTTCTTGCGAAGGTATACTATACAAACTCTCTGCGCTGGTTTCCGCAGTTGAAGGCATAGCGCTGAGAAGGGTATTTGAAAAGTTAAAGGGAGTGCTCGTTTTCCCTTTTTTATTCAACATTTTGAATGATTTTCCTCTTCCTTCCAAGCGTTGTTTTAGGTTACAGTCATACAAACACCGATGGGGAGGAAAAAACCAAGGTGCTTGGGATTTTAAAACTCAAAGGGTTCTTACCTCGGACACAAACCCTTTTCCCAAGGTGCACAGTCAGTGAGAGGGCGAGGTATTTAATCGAGTCTTCTTCTTTTTTGTCTACTCCCCGAATTGATGGTGTCAACCCTTGCTCCATTTCAAAGCCTTTCTGTTTTTTTTCTCCAGTTGACCAAGGTGACCAAACACAGCTAAGCCAAAGGCTTTGACCCCATCATCAATCTATATATCAACTCTTCTTCGCGCCTGGTCTTAAGAGGAGTGATGCACAGCACCCCCCACCTCTTTTAGACGTTTCTGTTGTTGGCTGGCAGGGTACTGCTTTCATCCGGATGGGTCAGTCGGAGGTGTTTGCATCAATAACTTCACTTTATATGCGTATTTGTTTGTCTTTTCTTTTGATTCCTATACCCATGCTCTCAAGGTTATTGAATGCATGTGTTGGAATTTTATTTTGTGCCTGTTTACAGTTTTTATTTTGCAGGCAAACTCTCCCTTTGCTTCACTCCGGGGGATTCAATAACCCACGGAGCGTCAGTGCCTGCGTCTCAGAGACGTTGGGTGCTTCCTATCACTTTTACTTTATTTTTAACTACCCCGAATCACGCCGTTTCTGGGTAGTCTCATTTTTTTTTACCTTGTTTTCCAAGGTTCTTGTTTCTAAAACAAAACAAACAAAACAAAAAAACCCATAAGTTGCAATTCTACGGCAAAGTCTTTTTTCTGCAAAAGGCTTTTTTGCCACACAAGCTTTTTTTTTTTCAATCTTCATCTTTCCTTCGAATTCCTATTTTTTTTTTTCCTCTCTCGTTAACTGCGAGAAGGCGATGTTCTTTTTTCGTGTATTGTCTCTCCGGTCTTTTTTTTCTCTTTGTATCACAAAGACAACAAAAAAGGCCTCTTACAGGGCGTCTTGTGTAGTTTAATCCTTATTTTTTTTTTTTTTTGAGTTACGCATGCATTTGTCTCCCCCTTTCGGTGTACCGTGTGACCGCCAAAATCAAATGCCCAACTGCTGACCCAACACTGGAAACGTTTTTTTTTCCCTTCCCCTCCCTTCCCCTCCCTTCCCCTCCCTTCCCCTCCCTTCCCCTCCCTTCCCCTCCCTTCCCCTCCCTTCCCCTCCCTTCCCCTCCCTTCCCCTCCCTTCCCCTCCCTTCCCCTCCCTTCCCCTCCCTGAAACACGCTTTAGCGGAGCAGCTTCGCTGCGTGTTGGGAGATCTTTGATAGAGACTACCGTCCTTTTGATTTGACATGGCACGCACACTGCTATTTGGCAGAATATTTATTTGATTTTCCTCAGGCTTTGTCCTGGTTGGCCGGGGTCCGTTTATGTTTCAGTCTCTACCCTCACCAAATCACCACACCATCTTCATCAGATTTTTTGTTGGAATTTGTTTTGGGTTGTTTCGGCTTCCACATTCGCCCCCCTCATCGTAGCGCCTATTTCGAGATAAAAGTATCCCCCTTCCCTCCTCTCCGTTTTCATCATTGCTGTTCGCCCTTCGCGGGTCTTTTAGGTACTCTCTATCTATCTCAGATCTCCCTTCCCCTCCCTTCCCCTCCCTTCCCCTCCCTTCCCCTCCCTTCCCCTCCCTTCCCCTCCCTTCCCCTCCCTTCCCCTCCCTTCCCCTCCCTTCCCCTCCCTTCCCCTCCCTTCCCCTCCCTTCCCCTCCCTTCCCCTCCCTTCCCCTCCCTTCCCCTCCCTTCCCCTCCCTTCCCCTCCCTTCCCCTCCCTTCCCCTCCCTTCCCCTCCCTTCCCCTCCCTTCCCCTCCCTTCCCCTCCCTTCCCCTCCCTTCCCCTCCCTTCCCCTCCCTTCCCCTCCCTTCCCCTCCTATCAACCACCCTGGTGGAGTGGCTTTTGCCACGATTGGGGAGATCTAATGGATATAGACTGACTATCTTTTATGTTGACTTTTGTTCTTGCTCTATTTGGGCAGAATAGCTATCATTTCCTCGGAACTCTTCGAGTTCCGGTTGGCCGGGAACGCAGCTGTGCCGATTAACCCCACCTTTAACACAATTCAACCACCATCTTCATCAGGATTTCTTTGTTTTTGTTGCGGTGTGTTTTCTGCCTTGCGTCCCCCTCATCGTTTTCGTTTACAGCATATTATCCAAAGACCTCCTCTCCATCCCCCCTTTCTTTTGCCTTTATCATCAGTTCTGGAACCGGTTCGTCGGTCTCCTCTATTCCTCACTTTTATTGGCTGTCTATATCCTATACTAGATCTCCCTTCCCCTCCCTTCCCCTCCCTTCCCCTCCCTTCCCCTCCCTTCCCCTCCCTTCCCCTCCCTTCCCCTCCCTTCCCCTCCCTTCCCCTCCCTTCCCCTCCCTTCCCCTCCCTTCCCCTCCCTTCCCCTCCCTTCCCCTCCCTTCCCCTCCCTTCCCCTCCCTTCCCCTCCCTTCCCCTCCCTTCCCCTCCCTTCCCCTCCTATCAACCACCCTGGTGGAGTGGCTTTTGCCACGATTGGGGAGATCTAATGGATATAGACTGACTATCTTTTATGTTGACTTTTGTTCTTGCTCTATTTGGGCAGAATAGCTATCATTTCCTCGGAACTCTTCGAGTTCCGGTTGGCCGGGAACGCAGCTGTGCCGATTAACCCCACCTTTAACACAATTCAACCACCATCTTCATCAGGATTTCTTTGTTTTTGTTGCGGTGTGTTTTCTGCCTTGCGTCCCCCTCATCGTTTTCGTTTACAGCATATTATCCAAAGACCTCCTCTCCATCCCCCCTTTCTTTTGCCTTTATCATCAGTTCTGGAACCGGTTCGTCGGTCTCCTCTATTCCTCACTTTTATTGGCTGTCTATATCCTATACTAGATCTCCCTTCCCCTCCCTTCCTCTCCCTTCCCCTCCCTTCCCCTCCCTTCCCCTCCCTTCCCCTCCCTTCCCCTCCCTTCCTCTCCCTTCCCCTCCCTTCCCCTCCCTTCCCCTCCCTTCCCCTCCCTTCCCCTCCCTTCCTCTCCCTTCCCCTCCCTTCCCCTCCCTTCCTCTCCCTTCCCCTCCCTTCCCCTCCCTTCCCCTCCCTTCCTCTCCCTTCCCCTCCCTTCCCCTCCCTTCCCCTCCCTTCCCCTCCCTTCCCCTCCCTTCCCCTCCCTTCCCCTCCCTTCCCCTCCCTTCCCCTCCCTTCCCCTCCCTTCCCCTCCCTTCCTCTCCCTTCCCCTCCCTTCCCCTCCCTTCCCCTCCCTTCCTCTCCCTTCCCCTCCCTTCCCCTCCCTTCCCCTCCCTTCCCCTCCCTTCCCCTCCCTTCCCCTCCCTTCCCCTCCCTTCCCCTCCCTTCCCCTCCCTTCCCCTCCCTTCCCCTCCCTTCCCCTCCCTTCCTCTCCCTTCCCCTCCCTTCCTCTCCCTTCCCCTCCCTTCCCCTCCCTTCCCCTCCCTTCCCCTCCCTTCCCCTCCCTTCCCCTCCCTTCCCCTCCCTTCCCCTCCCTTCCCCTCCCTTCCTCTCCCTTTTCAACCCGCTTTAGCGGAGCAGCTTCGCTGCGAGTTGGGAGATCTATGATAGAGTTTACCTAATCTTTGTTTTGACGTGGCACGCATGCTGTCTTTTAGGCAGAATATTTTTTAGTTTTCCTCAGGCTTTGACCTGGTTGGCCGGGGTCCGTTTTTGTGTTTTCAGCCTCTACCCTCACCATACCACCACCATCTTCATCAGATTTTTTGTTGGAATTTGTTTTGGGTTGTTTCGGCCTCCACATTCGCCCCCCTCATCGTAGCGCCTCTTTTCGAGATAAAAAGTATCCCCCTTCCCTCCTCTCCATTTTATCATTTTTCATTGCTGTTCGCCCCTCGCGGGTCTTTTTAGGTAATCTCTATCTATCCCAGATCTCCCCCCTCCCTTCCCCTCCCTTCCCCTCCCTTCCCCTCCTTCCCCTCCCTTCCCCTCCCTTCCCCTCCCTTCCCCTCCCTTCCCTCCCTTCCCCTCCCTTCCCTCCCTTCCCCTCCCTTCCCCTCCCTTCCTCTCCTTCCCCTCCCTTCCCCTCCCTTCCCCTCCCTTCCTCTCCCTTCCCCTCCCTTCCCCTCCCTTCCCCTCCCTTCCCCTCCCTTCCCCTCCCTTCCCCTCCCTTCCTCTCCCTTCCCCTCCCTTCCCCTCCCTTCCCTCCCCCTTCCCTCCCTTCCCCTCCCTTCCCCTCCCTTCCCCTCCCTTCCCCTCCCTTCCTCTCCCTTCCCCTCCCTTCCCCTCCCTTCCCCTCCCTTCCCCTCCCTTCCCCTCCCTTCCTCTCCCTTCCCCTCCCTTCCCCTCCCTTCCCCTCCCTTCCCCTCCCTTCCCCTCCCTTCCCCTCCCTTCCCCTCCCTTCCCCTCCCTTCCCCTCCTTCCCCTCCCTTCCCCTCCCTTCCCCTCCCTTCCTCTCCCTTCCCCTCCCTTCCCCTCCCTTCCCCTCCCTTCCCCTCCCTTCCCCTCCCTTCCTCTCCCTTCCTCTCCCTTCCCCTCCTTCCTCTCCCTTCCCTCCCTTCCCCTCCCTTCCCCTCCCTTCCCCTCCCTTCCTCTCCCTTCCCCTCCCTTCCCCTCCCTTCCCCTCCCTTCCCCTCCCTTCCCCTCCCTTCCTCTCCCTTCCTCTCCCTTCCCCTCCCTTCCCCTCCCTTCCCCTCCCTTCCCTCCCTTCCTCTCCCTTCCCCTCCCTTCCCCTCCCTTCCCCTCCCTTCCTCTCCCTTCCCCTCCCTTCCCCTCCCTTCCCCTCCCTTCCCCTCCCTTCCCCTCCCTTCCCCTCTCCCTTCCTCTCCCTTCCCCTCCCTTCCCCTCCCTTCCCCTCCCTTCCCCTCCCTTCCCCTCCCTTCCCCTCCCTTCCCCTCCCTTCCCCTCCCTTCCCCTCCCTTCCCCTCCCTTCCCCTCCCTTCCCCTCCCTTCCTCTCCCTTCCCCTCCCTTCCCCTCCCTTCCCCTCCCTTCCCCTCCTTCCCCTCCCTTCCTCTCCCTTCCTCTCCCTTCCCCTCCCTTCCTCTCCTTCCCTCCCTTCCCCTCCCTTCCCCTCCCTTCCCCTCCCTTCCCCTCCCTTCCCCTCCCTTCCCCTCCCTTCCCCTCCCTTCCCCTCCCTTCCCCTCCCTTCCCCTCCCTTCCCCTCCCTTCCCCTCCCTTCCCCTCCTTCCCCTCCCTTCCCTCCCTTCCCTCCCTTCCTCTCCCTTCCTCTCCCTTCCCCTCCCTTCCTCTCCCTTCCCCTCCCTTCCCCTCCCTTCCCCTCCCTTCCCCTCCCTTCCCCTCCCTTCCCCTCCCTTCCCCTCCCTTCCCTCCTTCCCCTCCCTTCCCCTCCCTTCCCCTCCCTTCCTCTCCCTTCCCCTCCCTTCCCCTCCCTTCCCCTCCCTTCCCCTCCCTTCCCCTCCCTTCCCCTCCCTTCCCCTCCTTCCCTCCCTTCCCCTCCCTTCCCCTCCCTTCCCTCCCTTCCCCTCCCTTCCCTCCTTCCCCTCCCTTCCCCTCCCTTCCCCTCCCTTCCCTCCCTTCCCCTCCCTTCCCCTCCCTTCCCCTCCCTTCCCCTCCCTTCCCCTCCCTTCCCCTCCCTTCCCCTCCCTTCCCCTCCCTTCCCCTCCCTTCCCCTCCCTTCCCCTCCCTTCCTCTCCCTTCCCCTCCCTTCCCCTCCCTTCCCTCCCTTCCCCTCCCTTCCCCTCCCTTCCTCTCCCTTCCCTCCTTCCCTCCTTCCCCTCCCTTCCCCTCCCTTCCCCTCCCTTCCCCTCCCTTCCCCTCCCTTCCCCTCCCTTCCCCTCCCTTCCCCTCCCTTCCCCTCCCTTCCCCTCCCTTCCCCTCCCTTCCCCTCCCTTCCCCTCCCTTCCCCTCCCTTCCCCTCCCTTCCCCTCCCTTCCCCTCCCTTCCCTCCTTCCCCTCCCTTCCCCTCCCTTCCCCTCCCTTCCCCTCCCTTCCCCTCCCTTCCCCTCCTTCCCCTCCCTTCCCCTCCCTTCCCTCCCTTCCCCTCCCTTCCCTCCCTTCCCCTCCCTTCCCCTCCCTTCCCCTCCCTTCCCCTCCCTTCCCTCCTTCCCCTCCCTTCCCTCCCTTCCCCTCCCTTCCCCTCCTTCCCCTCCCTTCCCCTCCCTTCCTCTCCCTTCCCCTCCCTTCCCCTCCCTTCCTCCTCCCTTCCCCTCCCTTCCCCTCCCTTCCTCTCCCTTCCCCTCCCTTCCCCCTCCCTTCCCCTCCCTTCCCTCCCTTCCCCTCCCTTCCCTCCCTTCCCCTCCCTTCCCCTCCCTTCCCCTCCCTTCCCCTCCCTTCCCTCCCTTCCCCTCCCTTCCCCTCCCTTCCCCTCCCTTCCCCTCCCTTCCCCTCCCTTCCCCTCCCTTCCCTCCCTTCCCCTCCCTTCCCCTCCCTTCCCCTCCCTTCCCCTCCCTTCCCCTCCCTTCCCCTCCCTTCCCCTCCCTTCCCTCCCTTCCCCTCCCTTCCCCTCCCTTCCCCTCCCTTCCCCTCCCTTCCCCTCCCTTCCCCTCCCTTCCCCTCCCTTCCCCTCCCTTCCCCTCCCTTCCCCTCCCTTCCCCTCCCTTCCCCTCCCTTCCCCTCCCTTCCCCTCCTCCCTCCTTCCCCCTCCCCTT